>JAYGXS010000004.1:70506370-70520955 GCA_036362985.1 Ligula intestinalis | reverse complement strand
CGAATATTGAGAAGAAGAGGACGACGACGACGACTAGATCGCAGGGACAACAATTTTATTCGTCTGACATTTCGGGATCCGTCGCAGATTCATCATACAGTAGATACCCTATCTCATCAAATGTCACCCGGAATTCTGAAATGCGTTTTCGATTCATACCTATTAATTACGTATGGTTTTAAAAATGATGGTCGTAGAGGCATATGCCAATACATTTTGGTCACAGCTGGATGCCGCATTTTAACGAGCTTCTTTTTGACCGCTAAGTAAAAGAATGAACTATAAAAGTAGTTACTTAATTAGTATGCCTTTTGTCATTGACTGCATTTATAGATATAAACATATTTCATACAAAACGTGCACAAAATGTTCTTTCTCGTACTCATTTAGTAGTGAATTACGTATTATTTAAATTTTATACTCAGATATAGTGCATCCTTCGGTTTAAAAAAATTCTTATTATGAGCTTTTTTACAATTTTCAAGTTTTCATTCATAGAGCATCGTATTCGTCAATGCCTGCTGCGATTACTGTATAAAGCATGCTCCATATATATTGCAACATTTAATAAGAACTATGTGAGATTTTTCTCAAACTGTAGGAGAGAACGTACGTTTCCTTAAACAGGATGTACACGCTGCGCAGTTGTTAAATTTTGAATTCCAGTGTAGCAGTCAGTAGTTTTCAAAATTATTCGGCAATGTAGAAACTTTTTTAAAACCAAAATATACCCTTTCTTTAAGTATAATGTTTAAAGAAGGCGTAAGTTGCTACCAAGAGTACAAGAAATAATCTTATCCTGCGTGTTTTCCAAAAAAAATATATTTGAATCGATAAAGTCAGTCAGAATCAATGAAAAAATGCATACTACTTAAGTAGCTACTTTTATAGTATTTACTTTACTTAGTGGTCAGAAAGAAGCTCATTTAAAAGCTGGCATCCCGTTGTGACGAACATATATTGAGATTGGACTTAACGATCGTCATATTTAAAACCATACGTCCTTAATATGTATGAATCGAAAATGCATTTATGAATTCCTGGTGACGTTTCATGAGATAGGAAATATACTGTAAGCAGAAAACAATAGCAGGTGTGCAGACTTATATTATCAACCCGCAATCCCCTCTTCTCCTACAATGACTTATTTGCCTGCAACGGTGAACGGAATTGCCAGCATGTTAACTTGTACCTTTTACCCCCTTCCCATATAAATGAAATAGTTTGATGAGAATTAATCGAAAGCCTACGTATGCTCACCAATTACATGTCTGAAATAGTAAACGGTAAGTTTTAGTTTTTGGGCTTCAGTTAAAAGTGAATTAACCCAGAATATATTACGTTTTCCAGAACTTTGTGCTTTCCTTCGATCAATCGTTGTATGTGCATCAGCTATTGATTCGTTATCTTCAAAATGCTTTTGTAACCAGAAATCAGTGCTTCCGTTTTGTCATTCCTCCGTAAGCATGAATAGTAAGATTTTTGGCTTTTATGCCTTATTATACAAACCGCAAACTGCATGGCTTACGCGGTGAGTAAAAGAAACTCTGATTTAATGTCCATTAAATGAAATACCAGCATTGAATTATTTTTGTTAAAATTCTATGAAATTTAAATCTCATCGGTGCCTATACAAAATTATACTAGGTTTGGTTTCATGCCCAAAAAATGCATGAATGTGTACTAAGTCTGCTGACCGTAGTGTAAATGCATAACAAGGAAAGTATTAACCAGAATTTAAAAATATGACCTTAGCTTATAAGGATTTCTTCGATAAACCAATAATGTTAATTGACCTGTAGCATAATCTCAGGATACTCCATTAACATCAATATTACAATTTTAGAATAATCATTTTCCCGTCACTTGCAAACTCTTCAGCGTCTAAAAATGGTTACTGAGGTTGTAGGCATATTTATTGATTTTCCAATTCCCTTTAAACTTAAAAAGCTTTTTCCTCTAGCGAGATATTTTGCAGAAAATTTATGTCTTCTTCTTATCTAATTCTCCGTGAAAGCCTACGTTAAAAAGGTTTGATAAGTTTTCCTGAACAAGGAATTCGTACACATAATTTCAAAAATATAGATTTAAAATATACTGGAGAATAAAAACGTCTGAAAGCATGAATAATAAGAATTATATTGAAACAATAAAATTTTAAGTAGACTGATAATTTGGAAAACGTTTAAGATATTTTAACCACCCAAGTAGCATGAGTAACAGTAAAAGCTTCGATATTTTGGAATTTGTACGTTTCAGTTAAAGTTTTTTCATTCCAGAGTTTGCATATATTTTTGTTTGCATAGAGGACATTTCATCATTTTTGATGGAGTCGGCGTTCCTTATTCTGGCGTGTTTAGATTTATATTTATGTTGGCAGATATGCTATTAACCGGATGTAGCGTTGAATTGTCTGATAAATTAAACATGTCCTCAGTTTGTTTTAACCATTAGAAAATGAATCAACCTGGAGGTACAACAAACCACACACGAATAAAACTCCAAACGTCAAGTATCCTGCCAAATGAGTCACGGATTACACGCCAGTCTACCTGACAACTACTTGACCTACCCTTATTGATGATTCATAGAGTGAACCACTGTTTGAATCTCAGCGACGTTCCTTCTTGGTCTGTATGATGAATCTTTACTACGCCAAAAACTTAAAATTGCAGTTCATTTACATACATTGAGGCAAATGTATGTATGTATGTAGGTATGTATGTAGATAGAGAAGGAAAATGCATTTTGATCACCGAAAGCATAATTTTACTTGTCTGAACTTTTGTGCTCTTTCTGGAGTAAATTGCAGGATGAGAACTCACTTAATAGATTTATAGATTTGATGCCGGCATACATTGTCCTGCGCAGCCATCTGCGGACTGATGGCACTGGTGGTTGACTGCTTACCCTACTCCCCCTCTTCCTGTCAAAGTTGATTGGCCCATGCCTCCTATAAATTTTGCTTGCATTTCGTTGACGCATTTTGTCTCTGACGATTAACTCCAGAAAGAGCACGAAAACTCAAACGAGTAAAATTATGCTTCCAGTGATCGAAACGCCTTCTACTTCTCTATTTACTTAAATTTTTTTCCGATGTCAGCGGGAGGTAGGGTATTTGAACAGTCGACACACCTATCAACTAGCATCAGTTCATTCAGGAGCCGGATATGTCACTTCTGAAAATTTTCGCTTCAACTTAACTTGCCGAACGACGGTATCTGCCTTAAGGAATACCTTGTTTCCGGGTGGTCGGCCATAAGAAACGTTCTAAGCCCTACATGTTAGGCTAACTGTATGTGTTGCAGTTTGGGCACAAAGTATGAATAGGCTTGGTTGAAAAAGGACTGCTTACTTGAAAGAAATGAACCTGATTTTCATATCGTTTGAGCAATCCTTGCAGTTCTAGGTTAGGCTCCTGTTGATCAAGAATGACGATCTGCGTCACTACATCCTCTCGATCTTTGTGCAGAAAGTCACTGAGAAAATTTTTAACTGTGCTGAAAGTGATATGTCCACACAGCACTAGGTGTGGCTTTCCTAGCCGTCGGACATAGGTGCCCCCATACTTGGTTCGCGAGTTCACTATATCCGCAATCTCGGGAATGGCGTTTGCAAAAACTGCCAGCGCCACCAGTATAAAGGCAATCATAAAGGCCCTGCCTATTATAGTCCTGCAGGTGAAGTCGCCATAGCCAACTGTCGCCACTGTGACGATGCACAGATACAGACAGTCAAAGTAGGACAGATCCTGAGGATTTTCAAAATGCGGTGGATCTCCGGAATTCTCCAGCAGATGAACGAATCCTGATGCCGAGAGGACAAGACCAGCAAAGAAGGTGACCAACTGGCATAGGCGTATCGCAGTACTGGATCGCAGAATGTTGACATACTGCAGGACGTCTTTGAGAGCAAGCACAGTCAGACAACGTGAAAATCGCAAACCTAACCAACTGCGCCCGAGAAAGAGGGCGAGAAAGGCCGGCGGGATGGTGAGGATGTCCACTATGGAGAACAACTCAAACCAGAAGAGGAGGTAATTGTCAGTAATAATTAATCGTGCTATGAAATGCATAAGAAAGCAGATGTTCAGGGTTAAATCAATTTTCTGCACGGTATTCTCCATGAAGGGAAGACAAATCTCCAAACTCCTCCGACCCTTTTCATAACGCACCTTGTTTGCGTCTAGGAGGTAGAGAATAAAGGATCCGATATTTAAAGTGAAGAGGAAAATCAGGATGATTCGACCGCTGCGCCGTTGACCGGAGAGATTGAACCCAATAAATTCCTTTAGCTGGGAGAAAAAATCGGGTGCATCCTCCTCCTTCTTGGCGGCGGCGGCGGCAGCAGCTCGCAATCTGCGCTTCTTGCGAGGATAACAACACTGGGTCTGGTAACACTTGTGGGTTATCCAAGCCAAGAGGCGGATAAGCAGAGAGGAGATGATACCCACTGCGAGGACGGCGACACTGCTGAGGAGGAAGAGGTACCAGTAGCGACCTTCGGTGCAAAAAAATGCTGTCGCATCTACTTGTCTGTCTGGTGGGGGTGCAGTACTGCTGTTGACTAGAGCCACTTTGCCGCGTTGCGCTTAAACGTGTTGCTGCAGATATTCGGTATCCCTCTCTTTGACGCTAGCAGGCTACGGCGGCGGTGACGGGGTGGGCTTGGTAGTTGGTAGACATAAGGTAATTACAGGATATTTAAAATGAAACAAAATTTCAGTACATAGATAATCTGCGGTATCACCATGCGGACGATTACTTCTGGGTGCGCTTTTATGTGTACAGCGAGGTGTTGAAGTGGTGGGATCTAGCATTGGTGCACACACACACATATGCACACGCGCACACCACATATATCCCGATTTTTCCCGACTATCGAATCAACCAATCAGACCCTTAGACGCCAAGTTGGCGCTAAACTATTTGCCCAAAACTATGAACGTCAAGGTCATCCTACTCGACACACTGCGTTTTTTTCTAATTCTAGTTCAAATAACTTTGTAAAGTGCGCAGAGGGAAAAGAAGTCGGGTCAGTCAAATGTGCGTATGAAATATATGCATAGTTCAAGCAAAAGACTTCCTCTGCTATGTTAAATCCCGTTGATGTTTCTTGTCAAATATGTTTCGTTTCAGAAACGTGCAGTCAATTTGCTTTTTTCTTCATTTTCATTTGTTGTGTATTCGGGGAAGTATTTCGGCAATGCCTACATTTATTCCTTGATATGTTACAAATTATAGCCTCTACTGTACACAACAGCATGTGCACTGACCTAAATTACTCATACAAACATTCAAAATTTTAAATTTAGAGAACTCCTGTTCTCTCAGATTAGCAATTTATGGGCAAAGTAGCTCACAAACAGTTTTTACAAAGACAGCGCACCAACACAGTCTATATTACATCTTGCAAAGCTGTTTTACAAATCGTTTTGCTCGGACACACCTTAAAATCGTGCGCCAGCACCTAGGAATTACTCCCACGGATTCCGTCACCAATATCGCTTTTGTCGACTAAAGAAAGCTTTTAACTCTGATTTTTTTGGTTATATGTTGTAAACAACTGTGCTTTATGACGTTTTTGGACTGTTGTTAGAAAATTCTAAAAAAAGTAACAAATCGTTTCCCAAAATATGCTTAAACAGTAGTCGCCGGTTATTAAGCCCACCTCGGGCCCAGACCAAATTTGGCTTTATAAGTGGTGGGCGCACTAACCGGAGAGTCCCTGTTCTTGATTAGCACTATACATTACATTATTTCTGTAATTTGCGTAGAGCTTGGTTATGTACACGAAAAGAATGCTGTTTGTCTGTATTTTGCGTAAAGACAAAAACAAAAAAATGATTTGTGACAAGTTTTAAAAAAGCGGTGTTGTGTCAGTTGTTTCGGAGCAAACTTCACTCGCAAGTACTCTTTAATGTCCTCTACCAGGCACCAGAAATCGTCAAATTTTATGTAAACTGATGCCTGTAGGCAGCAATTCAGAGTATAACGTGCAGCTCTCATCTGTGCAGCAGTGGGAACTGGCTCTTCGTCCTCCTCCTCATCGTCATCATCAACAACTTCCTCATCTTTTTTCTCCTCCATTCTTTACTTCTTCCTTCTGAATGACTTCATTGACCAAGTTCTGCTCAAAATCTTCCTCGCTCGTTTCATTAGTGACTTAAAAATCTGCATCGATGTACTCCCACTTATAAAAATCTTAATGATCGATTCCTGGCGGCGGAGGCATCACATCGTACAGAGTCTTTTCTACTTCCGCATCTATTCCATCACGGTGTCTCTTTATGTTGCCATTCTCCTGGGCTTACTCGCGAATCACAGCCTCCTTGTCCGGCAAATTTCGTAGACCTGCGCGTGAATTTCCAGGCTTCTCAGCAGCCGTTCGTTGGCTCTTCTTGAACTCAGGAGTCAATGCATGGTAGGCGTCGAGTTTTGCCACTTTCTGGATGATGGGCATGTCTATACGTGATGATGGCTTTCGTTTGGCCATGGTGCAAAGCCTGTGAATGAAATCAACTCTAATTTTTTCGAGAACTAGGGAGGTGAGCCAGACGACCTTGGTATGCTTTGGGGTCACGCCTATCGGTATCGTGTAGCATGGGCCTAAAGGCGTTGTTCCCTTTGTATGTGTGTGTGTATGTGTCCTCAGCGCTGCGGTTCAGGCACGTTAGTCTTTTGCAGGTGCAGATTTCTCGTGTTGGCGATTTGTCCTCCTGACCTCTCATGTCTGCTGCCGTTTGAACAGTTTGTCGCAAAATTTCACTTGAAAAATAAGAAAAATCACATCCAGCATCTTATTTTGCGTAGGACTGGCCAAAATTATGTAACCAGTTGCGCATGCAGGGAGATGAGAATCTCACTTTATCATTTTGGCAAACTGGGCATCGTAGACGGTGACTGGGCTTATTAGTCGGGGGATTTTGCTATGAAAATTCTGTCCCAAGCTGATGTGGGCTCGATACCCGGATGGGCCTATTAACCGTGGGCTTAATAACCGGTGGCTACTTCACTTGCACGCTTTTTCAATGTGTTGAAGCAGCCTGCTGTGGAGTAATCGACGCACTTATCAAATGTCTCTAGATTCGCCGCAGGTTTAAATAAGACTATTCAGTCCCCCAACATTTAAATTGAAGATTGCGATGATTAGAGATTTTATGCCTTAATAGACATGGCCTCTGATCTGAGGGGCCATTCCCTGCTGCAAAGAGGTTGACATTTCCTCGCTAATTTGCAAATTCTGCAATTGGGGAGAGTGCAAACTTTATGTCACGCAGAAAATAATTTTCCTTTCCTGAAATTTCGGATTCTGTCGAGAATCTTTTTATCATAGGTAACCGTACAATGCTGTGGCACATGGGCAGATAGGTGTGATCTATGCACAGATTGCACGGTATTCATACTTCGTAGCAGTCATCCACATGCATACTATAATTATCAGCTGCTTGGGTGCGGTGATGGCTTAATACCTCGTGTTTGACTTATTTATTGCCGCGATTTCGTTGTTCGTGTGAGATGCGGGTTTGATAATTTAGCGACAATTTTGTTTGCTGTCGTGGGAGTTGCTATTAGGACTGGCCCTTCCCACGTGACTGATTCTCGTGCTCAGACAATGTCTCAGTACGCAGTGTGGTAACGACAAATCGTTGCGCCTGTTGATAGACTGTGGGCCTGAGAACCAGGACTTGAGCAGCTCGCGGCTCACGTGATTGTCAACTCTTTTGAGGAGTTTAGCCCCGTTAAACTTGAAAAGATGGTCGGGTCCCGTCGAATGAGCTGCAACTTGGGAGTTGACATCTTTGTTTCTCACCGCCGTTGCATGCTCGGCCATTCACGTCCGGAGTAATCTCCCGGTTTCTCTGACGTAACCGCTTTGCCCACAACTGCACCAGGTCCGATAAATGACTTCTGTTGTGGCAGTGGGTCTTTCGGTCCCATGACCCGGCGCCTGATGCTTGCTTCTGGCCTGTGCACAACTCAATCTCCAAGTGAGGTGAGAAGACGACTGACTACATTCTTCACGTACGGCTCATCTCGCCACATTTTTGGGCCGGCTAGATGTGATTTCTTCTCTCGTCTGCGTACCCACTGCTTGACAAAATATCGCTCGTAATCATTCGCTCTCAGAACCCCTCCGATCTCATCGCAGTCACACTCCAGCCCAACAGCCAACATCAGCGACCCGTTTCTAGCAGCTAAATTTAACTAAACGACATTAAAATCATACCCATTCTCTGGTGGAAATAGGCAAGCATGTGAGGGTGTAGTACTGTTTAATTTAATGCTCAAAAACAAAGAGCTCACTTGAGTTACGATTGTGGGTGTAGAAATGTCATTGTCGACGCGTTACCGCCCAATTCCCACCCTTTAAAATGCCCTACTCCGCATTGCTCCCGCCCCCACACGACACGCCTACCTAGTGAATGTACAGTAGGGCGAGCATTCGTTTTTGAAGAGACACTAAGAGAGTGCATCCGGAGAAATAGTCATGCGTTCGAAAAATCGATTATTTCCTCACAAACTAATTACAGTTATTTCAAGAAGGACTGCAGACTTTGCATAATATCGGTATGTGTTCTATTCAGCTTCCCCAAAAGAGTAAGAAAAAGGGTCAATTTCTGAGACCAGGTTGTATTTAAGCTGACGTTTCAAACGCATGCTCGCTTCCATCGTCAGATCGTGGTGACCGTTTTCCTGCTGGTGTACTGTGAGTGTGTCCAACCACTAGCCGTATTTGATGCCCCGCGTGCCAGTCCATTGTACCGATCGATTTCTGGTGGCTGTTTGAATTGCTCATGCCCTCACGGGTGTCTTCTTGAGCTGTATCGAGTCGTTTGTGTGCTGCCTGAGCGTTTCCAGCCTCTTTGCTCGTGGCTGCCGGCTTTCGACCCTGTGGATCTTCGTCCGCCCGACCTTTTGCTCCGTTCTAAACAGATATCAGCTTTGTTTGAGGCGCTTGGTATGTGGGATGAAGGGTTACGGCTCTGTTTAATGTGCCAGTCGAGGACCAGCTTTCTAGCAGCAATCTGGCCGTCTTGTCATTGGCTCGGCCCATTAGCCTTGCCTTCTCAAAGGCGAACGTGTGGTTCTTCTGCTGTACGTGGTCAAAGAACAAAGACAGATTGCTTTTGCGGTCGATTACGAGCAAATGTTCATGCAAACTTGTGTCAAGACGTCTGCCCGTTTCACCAACATACCATGCATTGCAGTTTTGGCATGTTATGCTGTTATCCACAGCTGATTGTTTTATCGACGGTAGCGGGTGTTTGGGCCTCATCTGCTGTCTGATGGTGTACTCCGGCTTGTGAGCCACAACAATCCTGAATGGTGTAAGGATTCTTGCAGCCGCCTCTGATGCATTCTTCACATAAAGGATTGCGAGCCAGAACTAAGGGTCCTCTACTTTTGACCACTTATGATGAGGCTACTTAGAACAATGTTGTAAAACAGATTTCGGCTAACCGTTGGCCTTAAATAAGACATGCAAGTACTCCTCCATTTTCCCACTTTCGTCACTGCAGTGCGTCTGAACGCATTAGAAGAATGTCCTAACACAACTGTGTTTGCGACCAACGGGGTTTTTTTTCTCCTGAAGAGAAGAATGCATATGGTATTGGTTGCTTTGTGGTAGCCCACCAAGCGCTCCGCAGAAGGCTGATAACTGCTCAGAACGAAGCAAAAGGTTCAGCGAAAGAAGATACGTAGGGTCGACAGCCGGCAGCCACGAGCAAAGAAGGTGGAAGCGCTCAGGAAGCACACAAACGACTTGACACATCTTATTGAGGTGCCCACGGGGGCATTAGCATTTCAAACAGCCACCAGAAATCGATCGGTACAATCGACTCGCACGCAGGGCATCAGGCTAGACTATTGGTTAAACACACTCACTGTACACCAGCAGGATAACAGCTACCACGATCCGACGATGGAAGCGAGCACGCGTTTGAAACGCCAGCTAAAATACAACCTGGTCTCAGAAATTGCCCCTTTGTTCTCCTCTTCTGGGAATGATGCAAGGAATTTTATATCTGGTTCTCAAATTTTTGCCGATATCGGTGTGTGTATCGACTATTTATGCTGGGACTTCGAAGTAACTTGAGCGGGGTGTGAGCAGGTAGTTATAACCCTTAACTACAAAACGAGATAGAATCCTAATTTGGGTCGCAGATCAGCAGGTGAAAGTCCCACGTTTCTGTAATAAAGGTTGTAATGAAGGGAATTTAATAAATTTAAAAATATTAAGTCTGTAAAAGGAGAAAAAATAGAAATAATTAAAAAAGGCAACTGTAAAAATATTAGGAAATAACTGAAGGAAAAAAATAATCAACTTAACCTAAAATCAAGTAACTATAAAACTTCAGAAAGAAAAGTGGCGAACATACGTTTGTTTTTTATATATTTTCGTCAGGTCTTTACATTTATATAGTAATTGGGTGAATAAATTTTGCTGGTAGGTATAAAATTAGTACTGTTTTTAGGGGAGGTGGACAAGAGGAATCGGAGGAAAATATCTGATCAGCGTTAGGGGGTCTGGTAGTCGAGCTAGGTGATAAGCTACTGACTGTCGGATTAGGGGTTTTGGCGGAGGTTAGTGCGGTGCCGCGTCTAAGTTCGTTTGGGCGCACAGGACCCGTCGGCGTAACCAACGGTAATTTTTGCGGTGATTTCAAATAAAAAACCAGGGGTCTTTTATCGAAGTCCTGGTTAAGATGCCTATTGTGCCCCCAAACAGGAAACTGCAATAGAAAAGCCCGTCTGATTAAAAGAGGTGACAGTGCAAATTCCAGCCAGGCTAAATATTCCTCTGCCTTAAGTATAACGCTAGCTCTAATATGCACCCAACTGTAGCCTTAGTCGTAATTATATCATAAACTCTCACCAAAAGGTGAATACTCCCCCAAAAATTATGACTTAACAAAACCCAGACCTTATCCCTAGCCCTTACATCAACCTTAATCCTAATGTTAAAATTTACCCAATCCTTAGCCTAAAATTTCCTGGCATTTCGTGCAAAACCATTTGAAGTGCGCGCTGCTCCTGTTCTGAGAATTGAACGAATATATAGTGACTATGTCACAACTGAGCTGTAAAAGGGACAGTGAGTGGAGAGTTCTATGCTGGTTTCTCATTCTCGAAGAAAAGAATTTTTTCCAAATAGCGCCACTGTGGACTACATAGGTGCTTTTTTTCTTATTACTTCCCTAGTTTGGTCATGTTCTTACTTGAAAAGAAAGAAGATCTTCGGAAAATCGAGTTGTACTCAGGAATTTTCGAACAAGTATCACATGTTCGTCGTCAGACTAAACTTATCCTTCTCATATGTGGCGTCGAAGGAAATGGTTGTTTCCAAACTGTGTTAAATTCCTTTGTGCTTGTTATCCCTTTTTGTTACTTTTTTTCATAGAAGAGAGAAAAATTACCTTTGAATAGTTAGGAATTTTTAAAATGAAATATCAAGTCGAGTTTACTATACCACGTGGATTTGTCTCTCTTACCTAAATAAACGTGACTTAACCGCAGACGCGTACTTTAGTGACAGACTATTGAATAATTGATCAGACAATGTGACCTTCTGTGAAATAGACTGTTGCCAAAGTAAATAAAAAAAATTTGACCTGACGAACAAACTTTAAGTGGTAATGTTGTCACGTAAAGCATCTGGAAATAAAAACGTCATTAAAAGCTGGTTTTTCTTTTATTCCAGTCAGCATTTGAAATTAGTCAAGCTGGCTTACATTTTTGCAGAGGCATATAACTGGGAGAAGAAGAATACGACTCGATCGCTGGGACAATATGCTTATTCGCTTGACGTTTCGAAATCTGTCGCGGATTCACCATCAGAGACATAATCACAGAACAGCAGCAGAAACAGTTTGTATGGGTAAGTATGTCTCTGATGATGAATCCGTGATGGATTTCGAAACGTCAGGTGAATAAACATATTGTCCCAGTGATTAAGTCGACATCTACTTCTCAATTATTTCCTGGGACTTGCATGTATAAGCATATAACTGTCTTTTAATTAATTTTAATCTTTCCCCAATCCAACTTCGTCTCAAGTAATTTTCGAATCCTAGCATGCACAGCAGTAGTAGAATCAGTTGAATACTGTGCACGTAGCTATAAATATACTTTTCTTGAGGATGTGGGGATTTATGAAACTCCTGAATTCATCTGCGAATAATTATGTTCTGCACGCTTTATTTCGCCATTTGAAGGTCAAGGTGTTGGTCGTCAGACCGGCATTCCATGTTTTGACGCGGCCCTTGTTTAGTCGTTTGAGTTATTCATAGTCTTATGCTTTTTTGCTTTGCTTAGTTTTGTCCCAAGCTGGATAACAGTTCGGTAACCACAACGTACTGTTGATTGCTGATTGCTATATGGTCTTTAGCAGTTAATGTTAATGCAGTCAAATCCCCATTTTATGAATGTTCAATAAAACCTTTCCGTCAGCTGTGTCCAATTGACCATCTTTTTATTTTGACTTTTTAGGAGACTAAGCGAGTTTTGCTCCACTGGTTATAAACAGCTTATTTTACTAAATTAAAATGTATAAAACTTGTGAATATGAGCTTCCAGCCACAAAGGTTCGACCTTTGGCCATTTGGGCAAAATTCAATGAGTAAGAGTGAAGATTGAAGAAAAACAGGTAATTATTATTATGCACGTCGTCCTAAAAGGACGGTTGCAACTTTCACGGTACTGGTCTTCTTTCCTGCTCTACTTAGTAAACTTTAATAACCAACCAGTTTTTATGCATCGAAAACAGGTTAATTTCCATCTACTTTTAGGAAAGGATAGTGTTTTTATAAGCTCCGGGTTTAGTATATAAAGTTAAATACTATAAGCACTTTCTTGTTAGTCTGCCGATGGGACGATGCGATCACTGGGACAAGAATTTTATTTGCCTGACATTTCGAATTCTGTCGAGAATCCTTTATTATAGGTCACCGTAAAATGGTGTGAGACATGTACAGATTTGGGCGAACCATCCACAGCTTGCGCAGTTTTTGCAGTTCAAAGCGGTCAGCTGCATGCGTACTATAATTATCAGCTCATTTAAACATCGTTTGGCGTCTTAATTGGTGCGGTGATGGCTTGGCACTTCGCGTTCGAGTCAATAATTGCCGCAATTCCGTTGTCCGTGTCGGATGTGGGATTGGTAATTGCGCGACAATTATGTTTGCGGTCGTCAGAGTTATTGCTTGACTCGGCCCTTCCCGCGTGACGGATTCTCTTGCTCAGGAAGTATCCCAGTGCGCAGTATTTGTAAGTCTATCAAAACTTACGATTACAACATCAACAAGCAAATGTGTGAATCAGTCCTTTGCACCTACAGTCACTTTCTGCTCGTCTCTTTGAGCAACCAGACTAACACTTTTAACGTATTTTTTAAAAATACGTATCAAAATGGGGCGCAACTCGTAGAAATTCCCCAAAATATCGATACAGGCACAATCATCTGAGATGTTTCGACTCCTTTTCATTGGCCTTGACTGCCTGCCTCGATGCATCGAGCTGTGTTTCAGCATCTGGCAAAGCTGTCTTGTAGGTTTGCCTTTATACCTATGTCTTACATAATTTGTGGTTAAACATTTAATTCTTGGTTATTGAGTGAAAATGAATATTTAATTGTGTTGGGAGTGATCAGAAAATCTTATAATAAAGAAAATTATATGTGTTTTAATGTACTAAGTAGGATTTATTTCATTAACACAATCTCCAGTTGCAGAGGCAGCTGATGCCTATTGACGGAATTTATATGGATGGAAGGAAATTCGACTTTATATTGGCAGAATTTAACGAAAGGGGAAAGTTCACTTACCGAAAATGTAAACGCAGGTTATTTTTATAAGTCAAAGGCAATACGACCTCTAAGGACAGTTCTGTCCAGACCCTTCATGAACTGTCTGTCATCTGGGGACCCCAACTTTAAAAATGCTACTCGCGGAAAGATTTTTTGGCTTGGCATGAACAAAGACGTCAAAGTTTGCCCACGGTCGTGTCCGAGTTACCATCAGAGCAAGGTATGTTGCCACAATTCCGACTCGCGGTTCAACCAGGTGATAAATCAGGGTATCGTGGGGAATTTGCATTCGTCCTTTGCGTACACGCAATTCCTCATCCGCATCGATCGGTACCAGCGCTGGACTGCAACCACCTTTTTTGCCGAGGAATGAACTACCCATCGCAGTTCTTCTGAACTCTGATTAGCCCTTTCGTTCTGGCTTTATTTAATATTATATTAATAGAATAATGATTGTCATGCATGCCTTATTTGTTTTTGTGTTGGTATTTTAATTGTATTATTGTAGACTGCTTTTGTTTGAATTATTTTTCTCTGCTTTTTTTCACTTTATAGTTTCTTAATTGTTATTCGTTTGTTAACAGTTTTAGCAAGGGTATCCTGGTGAGGTCAATTTTGTTCTTGATAAAACTATAAATGAATCACTTAGAATAGCAGACAAATCCAAGAAAATTTTAAAAACCTTTAAACATTTTCAGTCACGCGAAAATAAGGGAAAAATCGGTGGAAAGTCTGGTTACTGACAATTTTAAAGTATTTTTAGTGGTAAGTCAAAG
>JAYGXS010000004.1:70487493-70501586 GCA_036362985.1 Ligula intestinalis | reverse complement strand
AATGTTTCGTTAATACCTATTGTTCTGCCTCACGCTCAGCTTCGACTGAGTTTGCTTCCAAGCCCAACCCCCTTACTAACAGAGGCAGTGGGTACCAGAATACATAGTCAGAATCTAGATAACGATGTGGATCATCTGTGTGTGCCCTTGAATTTCACCTTCCGCATGACACTGCTATATTCATTTTTTCGATTATAACAAATTCGCTTCTAAACAGTTATGCTCGTCTTATAGCTATAGACTACGGATACTGTTTGTTAAACCAACTATTTCTAGTGCTTCGTTTTATCAAATTTTTGGTTTATTGATGAGACCCATTGGGCCTGAAATATACAACTTATTATTAACTGTTATACATATATATATATATGTTTACCATGCAAGTTTACAGGCAATTTTAAAGAGCTGGTAAAGCACCTCATGGACACCTTCCAAAACCTCGAAGACAGAAAAAAACTAAAAAAACCTCCCTCTTTTGCAGCCACTATTGGTTTTGTTTCAATTTTGTGTTTTGTCGTACTGGGCGAGATAGGGAGTTTGTTTCACGTGAGAAAAACCTGACTTCGAAGGAACGATGCAACCGGAATACATGTACAGTTGTAAACTGAGTTGACACCTCAGCAGGAGAAAAATTGCATATCGATAAGGGACATTAGTTCAGGACGGAGAGGGTTAGCACAAGAACACCCTGCTCTTGTCTTCCTTCAATGGTTGTCGGCATAAGTTGCGCGCTATCGGCTGAAGGGTTAGCCTAATGCGGGCCGCAGCTTCAGCAGCATTATCTTCAGCGTGAAGCCCGGCAGGATTCAAAGTCCACGAACGCCATCAAAGTGAAAGAGAGATTCCACCGAGTCACTGCCCAAAATTCGTGAAAGTTGTCCTGAATATAGAAAACTAGTGATAGCTCTCTTAAACATAGGTTCGCTTTGCGGGCTTTTAATACTTCTGGGCAGCTTATTCCAGATTTATATGGCGTTTACTCAAAAGAATTGCCGGTACTTAACTGTGCGTGCCACAGGAATAAATAAGAACACATCTCGATGACTGGTGCGCCGACAGTGCTCGAGCTGCCTTATTTTACTGAGAGGATTAAGGGTTTGGCCATTCAAAAGTTTAAACAGTAAAAATGGACCCTTCTGTAATCTACGAAGCCACAGTGTATCCAGCTTTATATGTTTGCACCTTTGTTGGTAGGTTAAGTTGCGGTGTTCTGTAGTGAAAACTCTTCTAGTGAAGAAGTGCTGCACCTATTCTTTTTTCTTCCGTTCACTAGTGCGCAGAAGACTGAATAGGGGCGAGCAGTATTCAAGACTAGGTCTCACGTACATATAATGGAGGCTAGCTCTAACCTTTGTGGTCTTAAAATTACTAAGGATAAATACGGTGGTTCGGCGTGTTTTGTAGACAATCAAGGCAGAATGTTCTGACAAATTGAGACTATCAGAGTAGGATATGCCCAAATTCTTGATAACTCCCGGGACATTTATTTCATGGCCGTCAATGCTTTATTCCGGTTGTTGATCGTCG
The DNA here is from genome assembly GCA_036362985.1 of Ligula intestinalis. Classification (NCBI taxonomy): domain Eukaryota; kingdom Metazoa; phylum Platyhelminthes; class Cestoda; order Diphyllobothriidea; family Diphyllobothriidae; genus Ligula; species Ligula intestinalis. The sequence goes on along the minus strand of JAYGXS010000004.1, from coordinate 70,500,059 downwards.
CCAACAGCCATAACGGAACAGTTGTGCCATGAAAGGGTGAGGCACCATGTGCAACACCACTGGGCGAAGGCTTGAATATCCTTTCGTATCAGCTCGAGCAGGATGTTGGGATCTGCCGGTTTATAGCGATAAGCGACTTTTAAGTCATCAGCGTTCATGAAGGGTCTACCATAATGAAAACAATCTGAAACGTCGTTCAGAAACAGGCAAATAGGAGTGGACCCAGGACACAGCCTTGTATAACTCCACTCCTCACATGCATGGGGTTGGAGATAACATTAGAAATTTTAACTCGTTGTGTGCGCGCATCCAAAAAGGAATATAGTAATTTCAGAAGCTTGCTTCCTATACAGAAAATGGCCAGTTTCAGAAGGAGGAGGTTATGATCAACCCGATCAAAGGCCTTAGTAAAATCGAAATAGGCGGTATATAGGGCAAAAGCGCTGCCTCTAGATTGTAGCACATAATCAAAGAAAGAGAGCTGGCAGGTGTCGCAAGAGCTTTTCTTGAGAAATTCATGTTAAGCTGCGCTAAACAGGCTGTTTTCTGTCAAGTGATGCATCATCTTTTCTTTGATCAAGGTCTCCAAGATCTTCGAGGCTGCGGGAAGTGTATTTATTGGCCTAAAGTTGTCAAATTACGTCGATCGGCCATGCTTGGGAATAATCATTAAAAGCTATTCCCTCCACAATGAAGGAAAGGTTTCGCTCTCAAATGCAAAATTAAATATCTTACACAGAATACACGAAAAATATAATTCGCTTCAGCTTTTTGAAGGCTAACTGGGATGCCATCTGTTCCTGGACTATAATCGAAATCGACCTGCATTTCCGACCTCCAAGGGATTTAAAATTTCTTCGAGATCAGGGCTGTAGTGGCTTTATCGCTACAAATATATAAAACGTCTTAGAAAATACGCGATGAAAACTTGCAAGGGTACACTAAATGCTAATAAGGGATTTACCAGTCTATTCTAGTGGAAAAGTCGCAAAATCCAGTAAAGAGATTGACGATGAAGATTAGAAATGATACAACTCACTTAGATCCTTCGCGATCCTAGTCGGCAGTAGTCAAGTAGTCGACTTGCCAAAGGATAACTCTGCGAGGACTGGATCCAAGTTCGTTGGGCTGTGAGTTGCAAAATGTGGAGGAAACTCGTTTGCAACTTGTCGCTGGATTCTCCTGGAGCCCGAGAGTGATCACCAGAGAGGTGTCGTTGAAGGGCAAAATAAACAGCGGCAGGTGAGGAGGGAATTGAGCTGTGGAGAGTGATTAGCAAGATAGTTGCTAGCACGCGTCAAAACCGAAAGTGTAAAACAAAGTGTTGTATTTTGTTTTAACAAACTTGGTTATTGATAAATTTAAACAACACGTAAGTAGGGCCAAGAGCCCACAGGGCTGTCGACACTAGGATTTAACCTCCACCGTGAAATACCGTACCCTTCAGAATTCTACAACAGGACATGGCTGCCTCCTGCAACATTTGGCTACATCGAACTTTATCCTTCGCCGTTTTACTGCTTCTTCGCCCAGGAAGACTTTTTTATCGCCGAACAATACAGCTAGAACTACTACAAAGGTTGAGTCATTCCTGATATCATTTATATTCGTTTTACTCTCGTGTCAAAGTTATCATCGAAATAAGGCTTTTGGGGAATTTTCTCAGCTATAATTCCACTTCAATCGATTATAGTGCAAAATTTTATCGAAATGCTTTCGCACAGAGTCACTAAAGGCTCGATAATTATAAGCTTGTGCGATGCAGCCCTGCAGGAGGGTAAAAACATTCACTAGTGCCTTTATTCGAACTCCCGACATCACCGCACCAAGGAGAACAGGTCGGTCCACCACCCGAATTTGAACCTCGGACCCCCCGCGTAGAAGTCGAGCGCTTACCTCACTTCGCTATCACGGGACAGAATGATGGTTTGCAAATTCCCTGACTAACGAAAGAAAATCGATTTAGAAGTTTTTTGAAATCTCCTCCTGCTAAACGAACTAAAAGTCTTAAAAATTTAAGGGATGAAACTTACAAAGATGAAGCGTGCACATAATATTTTACCCTTCTTAACAAATGTACGAACTTTGAGAAGGTGGTAAATATTCAAAGAGCGGAGATGGAAAAGTTGAAGACATTTCCTCGAGTGGAGATGCGTGAACCTGAGGGAGGTAACCTAACGTACGGAGAAGCAGCATCCCTCGCCGAAGCATCGACGCAGGAAAATGATCAGGCAGCCAGGGTGCTTGACGGTGTTGGTAGTCTGCCATGGACAGAGGAAATAGTCGATTCACAGGCTTTTCGGGGAACGAAGAAGCGCTCTCGGACTCCCAAAAAAGACCAATTAAGCCACATGGTTAATAAAGGTGGGCCGAGCTTAAGCACGATATAATCAAAAAGAGCACATCAGAACGCTAAAATGGACATGAGGGCTTCAGTAAGTGCAGCAGCCGGCAGTGAATCTGTCCTAACAAACCTTTGTGAAGCATAAAAAGACGACAATCAGAAGGCGAGTACCACTTGTATAAACTGCATAGTCATAAAAGGCATTACGGAAGCTACTTCTGGCACTCCGAAATCAAGAAAAGAAGAGGACAGGAAGTTATTTTAAGAATATCTGAAATCCCTCCTAAAGGGTGGAGAGAAAGTCGAGTTTCTTAAGGCATTTCGAATCAGCCGTAGAACAGAATCAAAAGATGAGCAATGCCAACCGAGACCGATGAAGGCTGCCCTGAAGAGTGAGGTCGAGGTCCAGCTATTGCTAGGCAGGAAAACAATACTCAGCTATTCCCTACCAACGTTTTTTTCAAGGAAAGGCATCCTTTAAGAAAATGAGTAATTTTATTCAGTAAATTTTCGACACTGGATACCAAGGTCGCCATCAGACTTGAGAGAAATTTGCAATGAACAGTTAGGGTTTCAAAGTGTTGATACAGTTATAAAGTAATCTGGAGTGGGTGTTAATTGGCAGGTACAATTTGTGTCACATTTTTATAGATATGGTTACAGTCGCAGTGGCGTAATGGCTAATTTGCAACTGTTATTTGAGCCAATCCGGGGTCAGTTCAGGTTATCCGGTGTGCACGCTAATTGCGGTTGATGCTGGTCCATGTTTGTGGGCTGCAGTCTCTTCCATCTTTCTTTGAAGTGTTTGTGCACTCCTGTTTATTCAAAACGCGGTTGATGCATGAATCATCGGAGTGCATGTCCTCAAGAATTTCTTGGCCGTTTATGGAGGGGCGAACTCCGACAATGCATGTTTTTCCCATGCAAAGGTATGTCCTGTGTCAAGGCAATGCATAGCCACTTCGGGAAAACGGTTATGGCTCTTCGCTGCCGATTGGTGCTCGTGGACGCATGTAGAGACAGGTCTTCCTGTTTGACCTCAATATACCTTATCACAAGGTTAACATGGAATTTTTTAGATGGCTTCTTTTTTATCGAGGTAGCCAACCCTATCCTTAGGTTGCACTAACTAAGTGCGTAAAGTAGCCATCGGTTTGTGCGCCACTTTTATTTGGTGTTTCCGCAAGTGTCTTTCAACGAGCTCAGACACATTCCTTATGAAGGAAGGGCTCGCCATGTGTTCGTTTTGGGCGCCTGAGTGGAACTATCTGGTTCATTTTTGTTGGGTTGTTGTTGTCTCATGCATCGGCCTACAAAGTCTCTGGGGTAACCAATGTGGGAAAAGAATGCAAACCGATAACTGAGCTCATTTCGGTAGGTTTCTTCGTCAGAGCAGTGTATCTTCGCTCTGCGTAGCAGACTGTTGACGGCACTCCTTTTTGAGAGATGGGGTTGTTGCTCTCACAGTTAGGAATAACTTCCGCATACGTTTTTTTCAGCGCGATTTTTTCCTCGCGGAGCGAGAGAAATGGAGATTGCTCAAAGTAGGAGTCCACAGGAGATGCGAACTCGGCGAGGGCAATCTCCGAATTCTGAACGGAAAGATCATAAGTGTGCAGAGGTCACTTCTCTGGAAAAAGCCGATAACACTTACAGCCTAGTCGGGATGGACAACAGTCCGTCTCCATCAGCACCGACAGCTTCCTGCATGCAATCTCACGCAAGAGTCAAACGCCTGCATAGCGTGGTGATTAAGGCTAAATTGAGCTTTGTCTATACTTATGCCCAAAGTCTTCCCTCAAAAATTGATGAACTCAAGGCAGTACTTTCGGAGCGGAAACCTGATGTAGTTGCCATAACGGAAACATGGCTAAAAACAGAAATCGCGGATTCGAAGATTTCGAACCCAGCATACCAGCTATTCCGCAAAAACCGCCAAAACCGAAAAGGTTTTGGGATTGCTGTGTATGTCAGAACTAGAATCTACTTGTCGAAAGAAAACACACTCTAGCTCTGGATTGTGAATCTGTCTGGTTAAAGATCAAGAAAGCCAATTCACAGAACCTGGAATTCCTGGCCATATACCGGCCACCAAAAATTCCGAGTGGAGCCGACGACACGCTCCTTGGTCTGGTGAGGGAAGCTGCTAGCCACCAGGAAGTTCTTATTGTTGATGGCTTCATTTCACTTCCAATCGACTGTGACAGCCTGACAGTGGAGGTGACGTCGACTTTCTTGAGTTCCAAATTAATGGATCTTTGGCATAGAATGTTAAGGGTATTACCAGATTGCGAGAAAACCAGCGAGCTAACTGTTTGAATTCATTTTCACGAAGGATTTATTATACATAGATTAAGTGCGTTCAAGTGCTTCGCTCGGAACGAGTGATCACACGACGCTAATGTGGGATTACTCACTCCATTTTCAACATCTGAGGAAAACGGAGTACCAGCCGAATATATGGAAGGCAGATCTTAATTTAATGAAGAATGCATTGTCGTCCATGAATTGGGACTGCCTGCTCAAAGCGGATTCGGAGGAAAATGGGAGATACCTCAAGAGGATTGCATTAGATCTGATTAAGCGCTTTTGTCCGGTGAAGGTACACAAGACGAATAGTCGCCCTGCCTGGTTAACGAGACACCTAAGCAGGCAATTGAAGAAGAAAAATAGGAAATGGAAGTAATTTAAGGAAACTGGGTCACCGGTTCATCTAAAGGAATTCTGACGCCAACGAAATGCGGTAAAAATTGAATCGCCTGGCCAGGAAAATTTATGAATCAAGTATCCTCCAACAGGCCGAAGAAAGGCCTTAAATTCTTTTACGCTACATTAACAGTAGATTAAAAAACAAGAATCTAGTCATAGTGCTAAAGGATGATAATGGCGGGAAGTCGCTGAGAATGATGAGAAAGCCGAGTACTGTAGCCGTTTCTTTGTTTCGGTATTCACCAGGGAAACCGGGCTTTATTTTGTTAATGCCAACAAGCTGTTGTAAACGTCGGTCCGGCACTTCAATCTCTTTAATTCCCAACATCTGTACTTAAGAGGGAGCTGCAGCTTTTCAAAGAAGCAAAGTCAGCCGGTCCAGACAATATACCAGCCAAGTTCTTGAAAGAATTTGCAAGCGAACTCTCAGAACCCCAAGCACATATCTTTCTTTCTTCACACGAACTAGGAAAACTGCCATCCGAATGGAAAACTGCGAATATTTACCCAATATATAAGGGTGGAGCCCGAACGAAGGTTAACAATTACCGGCCCGTCAGCCAAACTTGCATTTGCTCTAAGGTGATGGAAACGATAATGAAGCAGAAGACAATGAAGATCTTGTCAGGGCTCCAACACGGCTTCAGAAAAAACCATTCTTGTCTTTCCAGCCTTCTGATCTCAACTTAGCAGTGGACTCGCACACTGAACGAAGATGGTAAGGTTGACGTCATCGATATGGACTTTAACATGTCATTCGACAGCGCCCATATAAACGTCTTACATATAAGTTATCAACTTAAACCATCTTCGCAGTTTGTAAGGGCAGCTAAACGTGCAACACATGTGCTGGTTGCGATTAGCGGGGATTCGTCAACATCGACAAGGAGCACTACAGCAGAACCTACGGAGCGTTTGTTCGGTCCCACTTGGAGTATGCTGTCCAGGCCTAGCGTCCGTGGTTCAAGAAGGACTACCTGTACCTGAAACGATTGCAGGTGAGGGCTACGAAGATTGTCAAGAATTTTAACCATCTGCCTTTTGAAGACAAACTGACCGAACTTGATCTATTTCCTCGCAATTATAGACGACTCTGCGGTGACCTCATTCAATCATACCGTATTGTTAGAGGACAGGGGTGCACCTTAGAATTTGATGATTTCTTCGAATTGTCTCGGACTGATCATCTGTGGGGCAATCCCTTTATACTACAGAGGAAACTGGCCCATATGGACGTTCGATGGAAGGCCTTCTCTCAGAGGATCATCGGAGAGTGTAACGGACTCCCTGAAGAAATGGTCTTCTCCGAAACTGTTGACATTTTTAAGCACAAACTTGATTCTCATTTGCTGAGAAAATGTGAAAGATATATTAAACATAGTGTCAGTAGCAGCACTTTGTGACTGGCTCACATTTATCGCTGATGTTAAGACTACATTTGCATTATGTAATATTGTTACGGTGGACATATTTTGCAATTTTTGGTTATGTATAGGGAGCTCAAGAGCAAAAGCCTTCTTTCCTTAATGAAGTGACTAAAAATTGCTGATAACGACGAATGGCTACAGTCACGTCTCAGAGGGTAAAACTTATAATCTTGAGGATGGAACACGTCCAAGTCCGGATAGTCGGAGGTGCAGCGAACGAGCGTTCACCAAACATTTTGGATAGGAACGCATTGAAATGATCGGTAGTCAACTAAGCGTCATCTATGGGGTTTCCTAAGGCATCTTGAAGTATGGGGGTGTTGCGTTTTCCTCTGCGCTTTGACTGTGCGTAAAAAGAGTTTCGCAACATTTAGGGAAGGGTTTTTAGCGAAGTGTCTTTCTGTTGATGCAAATGACAAGAGAGTTTACGCAGCCTAGGGCGGAAAAACAGAGGAAGGTTCATTTCATCCTTGACATGTATCACTTTCTTAGGGGGGACAAAATGGAGGATAAGTGTATCCAGGACTATGTACAGTGTATCGGTACAAACATTTACATCCAAACATTGAAAAAATTCAGACCAGTCGAGAGCGTTTAGATTTGCCAGTAATTCCGCCGTGTTTGCTGATCGGAAGTCATGATAAAAACTATATTTTTGGGAAAATATTTCGTCCGCCTCCGGTTCTTGTGTGGTAACAACCGTGAGATGGTCTGAACTCCCAAGTGCGTCTGAGGATGACACTGAAAGTGGTTCGCACTCTCTACAACTGTCAAGAGATTCAAGCGCCCTATTTATGAAGTCTCTATTCCACAGATTTTTCTTCTTGTTAACTTCTTTTTCTATGGATCAACTTAACCATCGAGGTATCGGCCCGAAATCTCCACGCTAAATGTTAAATCAGAGATCGTGCAGTGAGACAGCCAAAAGAGAAAAAAATGTGTTTCCGCATGACCAGTGCATGGGTAGGTAAGCAAATCACGACATTGATGTTATTTCCGTTGAACAAATTTGAAATTATTGACGTCTCTTTTCTAGCAAAAATCCTTTCGATTATGTATATCAGATCGTTTCCCCCTTAAGAAACTGTCTTTCTTCCTCTGACACCGTAGCTATGGCCCCTTCCTCCCTTAAATGCTGACCCTCCCTCTGTTTAAACATTTAAGTCGATTGCACACGAATGCCAAAAACGGCTTTTAGCAAAATGGCCATTGTATACTGCCCCAGAACACCCGTTTGGCTCTCTTGCTTACTACTATTTTTCCCATAACGCGGGTGCTCTCCTGTAGACGCCAGAGACAATCGTTTCGCCTCCGGAAAAATGGAGGCCCCTGAAGTAAATTTGCAGCTGTCCATCCCCTTTTTGACCCAGTTTTTCGCGAACAACTCAGAGAACCACCGGACTCTGCGCGCAAGATAGACGCAGCCGTCAAAGCGCTATTTCAACACCCCCAGCCGCTGTCAATATCTTATTGCCTCGGTTCGCAAAGTTCTCCGTTTTCGCGCTGGAGTTTTAAACTAAAAGGATGCCGCATGAATGGCCGCCCAAAGTCGCAAAAGCTCGTCTAACGCTCATTCTTCTAATGCCACACACATGCTCTCCCAAGGCCGGTTTCGCCTTGCGTGGCATTAGTGCTGAATTTGTGATGTTCCCTTGTCTAGAGTCAGGCTATTTGGCCGGCTTCGTTTGTTCTTGACAGTCAATATGCATTGTTGAGGTTTTTACTTCATTTAACTTTTATTATTTGTTTATAGATATTTTCATTGGGAATTGAAATACACTCTGCGACTAAATACTGTGTTTAGAGGTGCGAGATAGCCGAAATAGTACCGCTACGAGAAAAATAGTTTGGCAGTTCTTTCTGAAAGGTATCTTTCAGAAAGAACTGCCAAGCTTATTTGCACGTGCAAGCCCTCATTTAAACATTTCGCTATCCTCCCCTCTATGCAATAGTTGAAATAAAGGAAATGCAAGAATTGATGCAAGTGCTGGTTTAGATTTCTGAATGTGTGCGGTATACGGCTTGTTTCTCGGTTCGAGTACATGGATGTAATTACTTAATACATATTCATTTTACTCCTGCCAGCAGTTCTTCATTCATATTTAGAAAAGTTTTGACATACCAATTTCAGGGCTTGACGTGAGTGTAACGCTCATGCACAACCCAAACTACCATTATTTGTAAGTTATCATTTCCTTTGAACTCTGGGACTTAAACAAATAGTCTGCCTAGTCTTATTTTCTCATTTTTCACATTTATTTATGCGTATGTGACCTCTTAACCTAGAACAACATTAAAATTAGGGCCTTTTTACGTTTGTCCTCATATAAATGTAAAATTAATTCTGTTTGTTTTAAGTGCTCAGTGTAAACTACAACACCAATGAATGAGGGGCCGCGACAGCGCCTAAGGCGAAAACTGGGTTTTTCGCTGAGTTGATGGAATCTATCCGCAAGAATAGTTGTCGTTTGCCAAATGTATTTGATGGTTCTGAAATTGGTGTAATTCGGGAGGTTACAAATGCCCTTATTGGAGCACGCGTACTGCAGGGGGAGCAGAGGGGAACGATAAAATACGTGGGAACCTTAGCCAATTCTCCAGCCACATGGATTGGTGTAGATTGGGACAATGCCGACCGGGGACGTCACAATGGCTCATATAAGGGTGTGAAGTACTTTGATGCCCATGGACCAACTTCGGCTTCTTTTGTCAAGTGCGTCAAACTCACACCGGATGCTGTTTTCTCTTATTATCGTCCCACCGAGCTAATTTTTTGATGTGTACATATAAAGGACCGAATATGTTCCTTGTTTTGCGGCGCGAGTTCTAGGTATACAATTTATGTAGGTTATTATAGTCGCTGTATTTACAAGTGACCATTAATACATTGGGTTTTGCCTCAAAACTGTCTGTATCCAGACAAGCTTAGAAGACTCTAGTCTAATAAAATAGCACACAATCGCACCTGAGATTTCTTCTTCATACTTTTCTTTCGTACGTCACCATGATCAATTTGCAAGGTGTCAGTGCACTGGCTGGTGTCAGCCTTACTTACAGGTTTGTGAGAAGAAGTTGGAGTCGCAGGTGTCCAACCTTGCCGGAAGGATAGTGTGTCTAGTGGTGTGTGTTCTATTGACCGAAGCGCAGCATTGACAAGAGTTTAACCCCTATATGCACGAAACTATCTTCTTTCAGGCCCACAGTCGTACATCAGAAGGAATCATTTTCTCTGGTTTGAGGTGCGATTTAAGAATATTCTTGTCATTACAGCCTTTATGGTTAAGCCAGTTATTTTAACGACTTTTGTCGGCGGTAAAGTCCATTCATGTACTTTCGTCTCACTTTGGGGGTACGCTTCATGTAATGCCTGTAGTTGAGTTTGCCTTTACCGCCACGTCATTACCCCCATCAGAATCCACGGCCTGCTCTAACATGCTGCTTGGGCAGCGCATAATGAAAACATGTGCCCTGCCTAACGCTGAAGATGTGATTGAGAGAATACTTCCCACTTTTCACTCTTTCAGGTCGAGTTAAATCTTAAATTTCAAAAATGTCGACATCGTAGTCTCTTCCTTTGTGAAAGGGACTTTGAAGTAGGTTTATGCGTAGTGGATGAAGGTGACTCCCCTTTTGGCAGTATTTGGCATGCTACAGAGCATTTACAAAACCGTGTAAACTGCTTTGACATAGGCTGGTTGGTCAACACCGAGATCAGTATGCTGTGGCCTGACATATCAGGATTTTTTAAAGCTTAAATAAGTTTTCCTAGTGGTCATCTGCAACAGCTGGCACCTTTTTGCAGTATATTTTGATTTTGCTGATATATCAAAATGCCCCTACAATAGGCGAACACATTTTTCAAAATTGCCATCCACACAGAAAATAGCTTTTAGTGACTGAACGTGATATACTCAAATTTTCTGAAAAAATGCTTAAATTATAGTGTTCTGTTCACGTTTGGTGTCACCCCTCCGCGCCTGTGAGTACGAGAATTTAGAGACTAGGCGAATAGGGCTCAGAACCCGTCACGAAGCTCGAAGAGGAGTTCCAGCAACTTACCAGCCAAAGAAACCCCTATTTATTTATTTATGTCCAATATTTCTAACGTAACTGATTCCCAATTCTAGGTAGTATATTATACTGCAGTTTGTGTCCTGACTGTAAGTTGTCGTCTGTCTATCCAGTTCTATAGTTCAGTAGTTATATATGCACGAGATCATTTTGGATAGGATAGAAAATAGTGCAGTGCTTCAGGAAACTGTTTCGATGCAAGAAAGTCGTGGATGATGATGTCAGTTGCAGAAACCACTCTTTCCCGTGTCATGCCATATTGAAGCCTGGCGCGCATTTGGATATCTGAAGCTGGTACCACGCCAGGAGTTATCAAAGTGCGTTAATTTTGCGGGCCGCCGCCTTTCGCTCCCTCATTCATATTTTTCCAATCCTATCCTTTCCAAGGTTAATGCCTCACACATCTGTTCTGCTGTTTTGACGGATTCCTTCTAAATCCGCTTCTTTTAGGCCGGATAAACTTACGTTAGGAACTAGTCTGGAGGAGGCCCTTGTCACCCGTTATGTTCTTTGCGCTGAATGTCAGATTCTCACACGAAATTCAGCCCTTCTCCAGCCGGGTGGCGATCCGAAGACCGGAGTGCGTTTAGAAATTGGCGAGAATGACGGACATCTGCGCGCAACTCTGACCAGCACTAACACTGCCTCGGAAGCAGAGTACACCGATGATTATACGGGTGACCGCAGTGCTGCCCCGTTGACAGTGGAGCTCTTCACAAGCAACCTCTACGAGCCCAGCCACCATGAGAGGTGTGGGGCGGCGGGTGCTGAGGCCGCCTTACGTAAACTGAAGACCGGTTCCGTCCCGGGGATACCCGTCTTCCGATGCCTCCGTGACGGTGAAACCGAAGGTGCTCATCCCGTACTCTGGCCCTCTACAGGCGGCAAGCTGTTTTCCTTTCTGCCTAACTTGGTTGAGCTTGACCTTTCCTTCAGCCTCTTGTCAAAGTGGACTGAACTTGCCAGAGTTAGTCAAAATGCTTATTATTCCTCTGTTTTTTCCATTTGGAGACATTTTATCGTCGTGGCATTTCGTGCTTGAAACCATCTCTTAGGTCCGCTGGAGTGTTTTTCTGTTAATATTTAAAAAGCTCTACGTAGAAGCAAGTGTCCGCAATAGTCGCTATAACACTGGACGCCGAATTAGCCTTCCTAGTCATGTATTTCCAAGTGTTCGATAAAATACATTTGCGTCCAGCACCTAATACTTGATTGTGTCACAATTTCTGCTAGCGTTCAATCAGTGAATTTCATGCATTCACGAGATAGCTTCATTTTAGTGTATGTCGTAGCCTTTGTTAGATCAATGGTACCCACTGGAGTCCAAACTGGTTGTAGTTGGAAGACGGAGAAGGGCAGTGACCTCGACTGGGTTGAACCAGAGGTCCATGGGGGTGAGTTCAGTGTCTGGCCGGGAACTACAGACGAAAAACTGCTGAAATTCATGCGGAAAGACGCCGCAATCGGGACGGCTGTCAAATGGGAATGGGTTGAGCCGGTGTTGGTATTGGCGAAGGAGCATTGAGTAGCCATTGCGTAGTTAAATCCGGGTACAGCGAGTGACCCTCCGTAGTCGTTGTTTTGAAGCTGCAATCAGAGGTGGATAGCCGCCCATAAGGACCGCGTGACTTAAGCATAATTTTGCTTCGAAAACGGCTCTCTGGTGAAGACGCTGGAAACCTGTCGTGATGATAGAGCCATCAACAGGTACATCCGAGCGACGTGACAGCTTGCTTGTGGAAAACTCTGCTAGACGGCTGAACGCTGCGGCTGTGTTCAGGAGCGTGGCATCGGGGGTGATGGCCAGGTTGCGAACACGTCCGCTAAAGCTCATGGCCTAGGAGTACGTTGTAAAAGGCGACCTGCAGGACAAAGGCTTCCGCTTCATGTCACTCGATTGCATTAGTGCTTTGATTGCACTAGCTGCCGCATTGGTTGGGCCTGTTCTAGTCGGTTCCAAAGATTTTGGTAATCGTGTTTCTCAGTACGCCAAGATGTATCACAGTAAATTTGAA
>JAYGXS010000004.1:70399546-70487483 GCA_036362985.1 Ligula intestinalis | reverse complement strand
TTTGGCGTCCGCTGTGGTTGCATTTAATGACCAACACCCTTCACCCACTCATCAAGGCGCCCGGAAGGGATGGTATTTCCGTCGAAATCTACAATTCTTGTGTCGACACTTTGGCTCCTTGGCTTCGTGAAGTGCGAGGACAAGCGTGGCGAGACAAGGCTGTTCCCGATTATTGGATTTCAGGCACCCTTGTGTCTATACACAAGAAGGGAGACAAGAGAAGGTGCGAGGACCACCGCGGCATAAGTCTAATCGACGTTGTCGCAAAGATCTTTGCTATTGTTCTTCTCAGGCGGTTCTAGTCTGTACGTAGCCGGATTCCGTGCTGGACGTGGGTGTGGGGACCAGCTACATACGCTGAGGCGCATTCTGGAATTCCGCCATAGCTACCAGCAACCGATGGCCGTCTGCTTTGTCGACTTTGCTGCTGCGTTCGATTCAATCCATCATGATTCCCTTTGGTGAATAATGGAACTAGATAGAGTACCAACCAAGCTCATGGCCTACTATCGTTCCACTAACGCACGAGTTCTGATCCACAATCTCTCAACCGTTTGATATCCGGTCTCGTTTTCGACAGGGCTGCAGCATATCGCCCATTCTGTTTAATCAGGTCATTGACTGGATTCTCGGGAAAGTTCAACATGAAGAAGACGGTGTTGAGATTTCATCCGGACGTCGGCTGACTGATCTCGACTACGCCCATGATACTGTGCTGCTAGCTAGTGAAGACTTGGCTCGACACAGTCCGTCAGAAAAAGGAAACAGTTCCTGAACTTTCTATCTTCGGTCTCCGTCGCTGGAGAAGAGACTGTGGAGAGCTTTCCAGATCCGTTGTCGCCAATCGTCACGCTTGGAGGAGTACCGTTCGTGACATCATTGAGGCCGGCTAGATCAAGCATGATCACAGCCGTAACAAGTACAAGTAAGTAGTCCACCTGCTACGCTGAATGTGCTGCGATGCTTGCTACCTCTTTTGCACCAATGGCCTGGTAGGTGCAAACACAGAGGAAGTAGACTTTACAATAATTTCCTCTACCAAGTCTTTATTACTGCTTCATCGCTCTTCATGGACTCGTGCTCTCATTTTTTTTTCGTTTAGCGAAACTGCCCGCCAGGAGATTATAGCACGATTGCCAAAACTGAAGTCCCTAAACTTCCTTGAGATAGCTGCTGATGAAAGAAGAGGTGCTGAACTAGACTACCTCAAGCGATATTCCAAGGTCTGGAAGGAGGCTCAAGACCACGCGGATGCCAAAGCTATTTTCACCAGGCAGCACCCAGTCTTCCTTCAGATCTGCGAAAAGTATGGCCCCCCTGATGCTAATGACGGAAAGGTTAGTTCGATCATTTTTTCTAGCTAACATCTTGCTCTGAACGCATGACTAATTACTAATGCTGATGATATCACTGGTACGATACTTTGGTGTATGATATATATATATATATACATTCACTCAGAAATGTGCGAACACCGATCGAATAGGCTTCGAACTAAACAAAGTTCATGTGGTGGTCAGAGGTCCTCAACGGGTGACCGCCTGCCAGGCCGATTCCGGCCAAGTCATAATAGCAGTAAGGAGATATGACAGCATTTGGGGGTAGCTTGATACAGAACTGTTTCGGGCTTATTAGCCTTCATCAGCCAAGCATAACCCTGAACACCAGCTGGTCGGGCAACACAAACAAACGCACTCACAGACGGCGCAGTTGGTCCATCACTGGTGTCTATCAGATGGGTCATAAGCACTTCATCGAACCGCAGTTCATCAGCGCCTCGCCACCTGCCATTTGCTGTCACTGCTGATCGGGTATATATTCACTCAGAAATGTGCGAACACCGATCGAATAGGCTTCGAACTAAACAAAGTTCATGTGGTGGTCAGAGGTCTCCAACGGGTGACCGCCTGCCAGGCCGATTCCGGCTAAGTCATAATAGCAGTAAGGGGATATGACAGCATTTGGGGGTAGCTTGATACAGAACTGTTTTGGGCGTATTAGCCTTCATCAGCCAAGCATAACCCTGAAAACCAGCTGGTCGGAAGAAAAGGTGTCTTCATGGACCACACTGTATTGCACTGATGTTTCGAAAACACGCTTGCTTCCATCATCAGAGTGGTAGGGTGATTGTTCCTGCTTGGCTTGTTTTGTCTCGCTGACTGTCTCGTATGTTAGGGATGTGTTACGTGCTCACCTTGGTCGTACTGCTGGACGTTGATTGGGGTTGGCTCAATGCACCGACCCTGGTCATTCTGTTGGTTGTGGATTGGCCTCTGCCTCTCCGTGGGCGACCGCAGACGACCTCGCGTGATCCTTTTCATATGTCCCTGTCATGTCCTTCGTAGAGACAATCAATAGAAATATTGACTTAAATCCATCCTATCAGGCCCTCCGTACCAGACTTCAATCCATCCAGCCAACGAACGATTTACAGCTTCATCAATAGCGGCCACCACTGCAGCAGGGGGCAAGAGTTAGCCGCAGTTCGCACGAAGTGTTCGAATCCAAAATTGAATCGCTCTAAATCCAAACACTGAAATGCCAGAAATGCTATAAATATATACTAATAGTAATTGTTGAGTATTATTATTATTATTACTTAACCAAATGCGTTAAGACATTGCCTAGCTCCGACGTCTCTGCTCACTATGTGAACTACGCTGATCGCATCTGAGGTCGCATCTACCGCACCTATGGTCCTAGGCTACGCGGGCCTGTCACACCCTTTCTCTTGTCGACCGAATGCTGACGACGTGGCGGGTTCCTCGGCTCTTGGCACAGCAAAGGCGTATCATGGTCGCATCTCTGGTTCTTCAGGACGTTCTCATGACTCCGAGGTCTCCTCATATGGTCCTTCGGATGTAGATATTACTCGTCATGGACGCCATGGCTGCCGTCAACATTCACAGAAGCATCATGTCCCTATCATTCACGTACTTTCCTCATGAGCGGTAGTTTTTCTCCTAAAAACCACAAATGACATTCCATTTTGAATTATGAGCCAGCCTTAGGACTACTGACTTGGTATTCAAACGATGGCCGTACCGCCAGTCAATTCGATTACATTCTAGTTGGTTCACGGTTTCGCAGCTGGGTCCACGATAGCAGGTCGATGCGAGTTGCCGAAACTGGTAACGTCCACGGGTCTGACCATGTTCTCGTTCGCACGCGCCTGAAGGTTCACCTCTCATCTGTGCCCAAACTGCCACGTGCGAGACGCCTTGATGTCGCAAAGCTCCGGCAAACCAACACTACCGAGGCTCTAAGCACAGAAATCTGGTCCCGTCTTACGACCCAGGCTGACAACGAGGGCAGTAGAAAGTGGCCATCACTTAAGGCATCCATCTATATGGGGCAGCTGAGAAGATTCTCGGATTCACTCAGCGGCGCCGCAGTGACTGGATCAGCGGAAGAACCCTGCAGCTATCGGCCGAGACGACTCGAGCCAGGTCCCGGAACGATGCCTCCTGCCGCCAACTTCAAAAGCTGACAGAAAAGTCGGCTAGAGATGACTGGCCGAAGTATTGGTCTGAAACGGCGACTTCTATGAAGCAGGCTTCTAATGTTGGTGACACCCGAAAATTGTACCAAATCATACGCCAGGTTAGTGGTAAGCCTCCGACACTCAGTGATTCTGTTCGCGATGTGAATGGAGGATTTATTGCCGACAACTCGGTCAAGGTTGATCGCTGGCGTGAAGACTTCGAGCACCTACTCAACTTTGACGAACAACCCATCACACCCTCCCTCTCCTTCACAGCGGATTTTCAATCCTCCCCTGCCTACGCAGTGTCGTGTAACATCCCTTCCGAGGACAAAGTTACCGATGCAATGCAGAGGCTACTCAACAACAAAGCGTGCGGAGAGGATGGTATTCCTGCAGAAATCTACAAGTCCTGTGTCGACAGCCTGGCTCCTCGGCTCCATGAGATGATTGTACAGGCGTGGCGAGAGGAGACCGTTCCCGGTGACTGGGGCTCAGGTATGCTTGTACTTTTCCACAAGAAGGAAGATAAGACAAGATGCGAGAACTACCGTGGCATAAGTCTTATCGATGTTGCTGCAAAGATCTTCGCTGTTGTTCTTCTCAGGCGCTTCCAGTCTGTACGTGACTCCAGGACACGACCCAACCAAACCGGATTCCGAGCTGGGCGTGGATGTGCGGATCAAATATTCACACTGAGGCGCACTCTAGAATTCCGCCATAGGTACCAGCAACCGACGGCCGTTTGCTTCGTCGACTTTGCCGCCGCATTCGATTCCATCCATCGTGAGTCCCTGTGGCGAATAATGGAACTGGGTGGAGTGCTGACGAAACTAATTGTGATGATTAAGGCCTACTATCGGTCTACCACCGCACGAGTCCTGGTCCACAACAATTTCTCTCAGTCGTTCGATATCCGGTCTGGTGTCCGACAGGGCTGCGTCCTTTCGCCCCTTCTGTTTAACTACGTCATTGACTGGATTCTCGGCAAAGCCCTACATAAAGAGGACGGTTTTGAACTTGCATTCGGACGCCGACTAACTGATCTTGAATACGCCGATGATATTGCGCTGCTAACCTCAAACTTTGATGGTCTACAGTCAGTAGTGTAGCGGTTAAATTAGATCGCTATGTCGGTAGGCATGTCCATAAATTCCGGAAAGACGAAGTTGTTTTCGAGCTGAATTCCTGACCAGGAAAAGGCACCCCTCGGGATTAATGGCCATCAACTTGAAGAAGTAGACAGCTTTAAATACCTCGGGGCGAGGCTGCTACCGAATAGACAGAGCAAGGACGTCATTGTCTCCCGTATCGATGCTGCTCGCTGGGTTTTCTCGATATTTCGAAAGCGCCTGTGGATCCGACGTGACATCTCCATGGCCACGAAAATTCGTGTATACCGTGCATCCATCCGGTCAGCCCTCCTCTATGGATATAAATGCTGGGCTATGCGCGCTGAAGATGAGCGACGACTGGAGGTCTTTGACCACCGGTGCCTGAGGACGATCCTGCGAGTTAAGAATAGCGACTTCATCTCAAATGAGACAGTCCGCATCCGCTGCGATCGTATCACGAGGATATCTCAGGCCATTCAAGAAAGGCGACCACCCCAAGAGCTTACCTATGCTGCCCTTGACCCGGCACCGCAGCCCACCTGGAAACTTCGAAGAGGAGGGCAACTGAAAACTTAGCTAGACACTGTCCGTCAAGACATGGAAGTAGTTCTTGGACCTTCTATCTTCGGCCTCCGTCGCTGGAGAAGGGACTGGGTGGAGCTTTCGAGATCCGCTGCCGCCAATCGCCACGCATGGAGAGGTACCGTTCGTAACATCATTGCGGCCGGCTAGATCAGGCATTATCACAGCCGTAACAAGTACAAGTACAACAAAATGACCAGGGTCGGTGCATTGGGCCCACCCCAATCAACGTCCAGCAGGACGACCAGGGTGCGCACGTAACACACCCCTATCATACGAGACAGCAAGACAAAGCAAGTTAAGGCAAGCAGGAACAATCACCTTACCACTCTGGTGATGGAAACAAGCGTGCTTTCGAAACGTCAGCACCAATACAGTGTGGTCCATAAAGGCGCCTTTTCTTCTTCATCTTCTTTGGGGGATGGAGAGCGGAATAATTTATCTGAATTCTTTAGCTTCCTAATTATAGGAATGTACTATTTACCATCCGCTAGTCCTTATAAGTATGATTCCTAAAATTAACACTCTTTGTTAAATGAGACACAGCTTTTGGCGGACAGAAGTGAGAGGGCGAAAGCCATGGGAAGTCCTGATGTGCTCCGGGCCTCAAACATTTATTTACTCTGAATAGCATAAACCCATGTTCACCCTCCTTGTTGAGATCGAGGTGATATGAGTAAACGTTTGTAAAGAACAAGCCCATAGGTTTTCCATAGACGGCAAACGTTGTGAATTAAAGACATGGCAGGACTTGTGCCATTTAATAACGCTTTATTTAACTCATGAGCTAATCCCTTTAACTTATACAGATTGAAAGTGCATAGTGAGTGTCGACTTCTAAAAGACCGCACACAGGTCGTATTATAGTGTGTTTGTTACTAGCCTTAGTAAACATGATTACTAGAATTATTACTTTAGCATACGCACGTAATTCTGGCAGTAATATCCTAGTTCTCGTAGGCCGAACCTAGTAGAAACAGACACAGCCTGATGGATTGAGTTAAGGGGACGGAAACCACAGTAAGCTCTGCTGTGCTCAGGGTCTCAAAAATGTTCTTATTCGGAATAGCTTAAACCCACATTCACACTTATTTTTGAGATCGGAGGGTATAAGCCCCAGCGTTGGCTTTAATCAGCGCTACCTCTGACAAATGACAGCATCAGTGTTAGGACCAGTACAACTAACGCGCAGCTACATTGCTAGGTAGTGGCGCTAACTACGTCTGCTATCCCTGTAGTCAGTCACCATCACTGTACCAAGCTGTTGGTGCATATGGTGAACTTCATCGAAATCAATGGTCGGGTAATCATCATCACATAGTATTCTATTATTGTTTATTTTACCATTATTACTCCCTTACCATACGTTTGCCCTACCACTTTGCCCCCCCTCTCTTTCATGTATCCAATTCGCTGTCGTATGCTGCTGTCAGCCCGTGATTAAGTCCCTCAAGGAAGGCCTCCTGCGGTTACATCTCGTCTGCGAGCCACCAGCGCCCAACAGCCAGCAGGATATTGAGCGCCGGGTGCCGGCTCGCATCACCATCAATCACCTGCGCACTCTGGTGCGTCGTGTCTTTCAGCTGCCGCCTCACGCGCGCATCGATCTGGTCTCCCTGGGCTGCCGATCGGAGTCAGACGAAGTGGAAGTGCCCCTGGAGGCCGACACCCGGGAGTTGGGCTTCTACAGCGTAGCAGACGGCGATAAGCTGGTGGCTCGCTGGACGGCCTAGCCAGCCTCCCCCCCCCCCTCAATTCATTGCCCACTGAATGCTTTTTTCGCCGGTTGGCCGGGGCCCGCCCCCTGACATCAACCAGACGACGCCGGATTAAGCAGTCACCTTGCTGCCCTTCCAGCTCTCACTCACTCACTATCTTAAATGTATTTACCACCCTGTTTGCCAATTCGGAATCCAATACTGTAGCTGCTTTATGTGAACGCGGAGTCGACTTGGTGGTTTTTCGGTAAAAAGATAACAGAACTGCAGCCGCCTGTATTCAAACTAACAATCGTGACTGCTCCACGTCAGAGCTAGACTATTCCATTGTATTATCCGGAAGGTTGCTGCTCGAAGACCGACTGTTAACGCGGGCCAGTTAGAATAACGTTTGGATGCTAGTACAGTAGTCGCCCACTTCAGCCCAGACCAAATTTGGCTTAATAAGCGGTGGGCGCACTAACCGGAGAGTCCTAGTCAGTAGTTGCCGGTTATTAAGCCCACCTCGGGCCCAGATCAAATTGGGCTTAATAAACGGCTGGACCCATTAACCGTAGACTTGATAACCGGTGACTACTGTATTCCCCGAAGAAAAGAAAGATGTTTATCCTAAGGCAAGCCCCTGCCACCAATGAGGTGACAATGGAAACTCGCTCGCCTCGTTCAGGGCCTAGCACAACCTCGAGCAAACGTGCATTCGATTTTCACAGAAACACACACTTGGTCCACCTATGTCATTAGGGTAATGCTCTTATGTAGCGAGAGCAGTGCGTGTGGTGCACCCACGATGATCGACGGTGGGGGAGAACGTTTAGGCATCTAAACCGTGAGTGTACTCTGAGCACTACGATTATCACGCCCAGTCCCGTATAGGAAGAAAAGGGGTAAGGCCAGAAGGATTTGTTTATTGTATACAACAACTTAATGGTGGTCTGAAGCTCCGACACGCGGCTATGTCTGCTAGCGTGCTATTGACGTGAGTGCATAAACGTCATGCAGGAGTGAGCCACTGGCCGCTTTATCAACTGCTACTCAAATAGCAGTTTAGGGCACCTGTAATTGGTTGTCCCAGAAGCAGATAGGAGAACGCAGTCATGTGACGGCTTGCAGTCTAAGCGCTAGTGGTACAAGCTAATGTGCTATAGAGACGGGTGCGATACGTGTATGATACGACTCTCAGCATTGATCTGTCGGTATCAGTCCGACGGTTTCGCTAATGCTAACGAGTCCGCATTTATGATAGTGGGATGGGGGGGGGGGGTTGTGCTGGAAGTAATTGTCGGGAGTGTTCACACCGGTACTGGGGTTTGGGCAGGTGGTCGCCGTTGTTACGGAGACGGTGCTACTGATACTAGAGGCAGTGAGGGGACGTGTTATCACCGTTGACTGTGATAGCTTCCGTGGAAGCTTTGTACAGAAGCGACGACGATGGCAGCAAAGGGACTGTCAGCTTTATTTTGTATGGGATCGGGCTATGTCTGACGAGGCCGATCCGTGCGTGGCATTTTTTTTGACAGCATTGGCATGTTTGCAGAGGGTGGGTGTCTGTGTTGTGGGTCGGACGTTTCTGTGATTTGGTTGACTTTGTGGATTGCTGCTCGAGTCTTCACTGCTCTTCTCCACGTCAGTCGGCTCTGATCGAAGCCTCCAGACCAATCTGTAAATCTTCAAGGAAGATCTGCAGGCTGTCCTTGTAGCGTCACCCTTGTCCTCCCTGTCGGCGGGCATCCGTAGCGACGTCTCCACGGGAGTGTCACCCAGGTACTTGGTTGCCGTCCATACTTACAACGTGGCTGCTTCAGTGTAGCAGTCGCAATCTGGTGTAGATTCGCTTCCGATCCAGCACTTCGGTGTCCGCAATCCTACCATCTCAATCTTAGTAGTTAGCCACAGGCAGCTGAGGTGGAGGAGACTGAGTTTTTTTTCGGTTTGACTGCCGTAGACGATCCAGGTCCTCACTCCGCTCCAGCAGTCTTGCCAAAATGGCGACTTTTTGTATCCTCAATTTGGCGTATTGGTATTGAGACAATGGCGATTCCACACAGTGGCCTGCAGCTGGTCAAAAGCCTGGCTGTCTTTGTATATGCGGTGCTGTGTATCTAAATAGTAATAAAACATGGTTACTCGCTTATCATTAGTAGTATAGCTTAATTTCGCTGCTCGAGGATTTGTGGCGGACGGTGGTGAGGGTTGGCTGGCTAGTAGCCCTTGTTGGATCAGGAGCCCCGCCGGGTTGGCCCCAATCCCGGCAGCGGGGAGAGGAAGTCGAAGCAGCATGGTCGGGAGGGGCTGCTCCGTCGTCAAAAACAGAGATGTAGAGGAGGAGAGATTGATCCACCGTGTGTGTGTGTCGTAGCCCATAGTTGGATCCACCGTAGGGAGGTTTCGTGTAGCAGACTGGCCGCCGTGAGGGCGGGTAGGAATGCGGTCGAAGACGCGTCTGCTGTAGTTCCCGTGATGTGAGGGTCGTATGCAGTGGCGGCCGATGTATGACCACAGTTTTATCCGTATTTATGGTCAGCCCAAGATAGGTGTAAATTACAGATACTGATGGTGACACTGCGGCTTGAAGTTATTCCTACACCATTATTTAGTACGCATGTGCTAGATATCTTGACCGCCAAGTGTCAGAAGGGAAGATGGCTGCCCGATTGATTGGCCAGACCTCTAGTCACCACGAACTGCACTGTTTTGTCTGTCCACAAGGTACCTGGAACAACACTACATTCACGTTAAGCCGGATCAGAAAAAGTGAAAACCGCTATCCTACAAAACATATTTAAACTAATACATGTTCTGACTAATAGTCGCAACCTCTCACATGGCCAGCTACAATGGCATTAGAGTGGTGCATATGTGGACTTATTATCGGCTGTTTTTGTACCTCGCAGCCGTAACCGAGTCAGCTCTAGTGTCACGAATTTCGGGAGCCCGACAAATTCTCCTTTTCAGTGACCTTAGCTTCTTCATTATCGGTCGCCAGTTAAGGTTTGATAACGCTACTTTTCGTCATTTGCAAGCAGACAACGGGCTGTGATCAGCAGCAGTAATGCTTATCGCGTAGGTAAAGAAAAACACGCCCAAGTTGCTGTAACGGCATCTTCTCTGCATCGCCATCTAATAACGCCCTTAGGAATCCCAAAGAAAGAACACAAGAAGGGAGACTATTGTGCACAAAATCGGGCTTGCTGTCTCGGGTGACACTAGTGCCGCTGGCCAGGCCTGTGGCGGACTGTCTGTGTCCTTGTCCGTCCATGTTACAGCCCACTGTCTGATATTTGACAGTTGATTATAGATGATTGCAAGCGCGTTCGCTTGTGGCATGATTGTGCTTGTTGGAATAAGGTAACCTGCCGTGTGGTGCACCCAAGTGGCCCTTGAGGAACTGCGACTAGACGCGCACGCATGTGTGCGGTCCGGTCCAGCTGTTTAAGCTCATCTAATGAAGGCGGCCACCAGCGGATGCATATAACCTTGGAGGCAGTCCTCCTTGACAAAGGATGCATTATGTCTGTCGGCCACAGGCATGACGCCTCAGGACAACCTGCAAGATTATGCTAGCGTTCGGCTAGGCTCCTGACACAAGTCACTTCAGTCGTAAATTTATAACAGATCTAGTTCAAGGCGACTATTTTTTTTCCAGCATATAGTCCAGGTCCGTCATCAAACATGAGCACTGATGAACGGAACGAGGTCGCAGTGAATTACACAGAGCAGACGGCTATTAACTGCTGACAACCATAGTAGGGTTAATGAATCCGTCGCTGTGTAAAAGTTGTCGTTCTGAGAAAACCAAAACCCTGTGCAATACGGGAACGGTGGTAACGGAAGCTTTACAGGTGGAGAGGAAACTAACTAGTACGAAAATGCAGAGATAAAAATGATGAAATGGCTTGCTTTCCGTTAATAGACCCGCATCTTTGCGCCACTGCTGTTGTGTTCTCACTTCAGGATTCACAGGAGGCGTTGTTGAATGGCTAATCTCTAAGCTGAATGTCATAAGCTTAGAGACGACATAAATAAGCCCCAAACCATTAACATGCTTACTGAATACCATTTTAGTAGAAATTAAATGAAATTAGAGCAGTGTTTCAATCCTCGCCTGGGTGGCGTATCTGCGTCCAGCTTAGAACAATGCTTTTTCAAAAAACAATATCCACCTCCAGTGCAGTCACTAAACAATTTTATGGACATCTGCAGTTGTGTCAATGAGATGCTGCTGTCATTCTCTCGCTTTTCTTTTCTATCTCTTCTGGAGGAGAGGCACGGGGATGTTTCGTCCCCTTGACTGTTCAATAAACTCAGAGTTCGAAGATTCAATTGTCGACAGAAGAGTTTTGAACGTCACCTGGTGTGCTGTCCTTCTAGGACGACTTTTTGTCTTCACAGCCTGACCGATAAGCTACGGAGTTCTACTTGTTTCTTTCGGCCCTTGTAAGCACTCAGTATCCCAAAGATCAAAATGCAAGTAAGCGTGTCCTTGTCACAGCATTAAGATAAATGTTTGGCTAAGTAGGCTTACCCGAGCTCTCGTTTCCTAAAATTACTTTATCAGTGAATGGGGTGTTATCGCCAGGAGGCTAGTTTCATTTGTTACATGAGTGGTCCCGTACGCTGGTCCACATACCTCGTTGGCTGTTTTTCGAAAGTGTCCGACCTTTTAGAGTAACGGGTAGGATATGGGGCAGAACATGGGCGCCTGAAGGAGTTCGACTCAGGCTAAAAGCACGGATTACTCAAAATAAAACCTTTTATTCCAACCAATGTGCAGGTAAACAAAAAGATCACACAAAGGACCATGTACATCTGAGCGTTGATATGTGCTGGGGGAAGTAAAAGGTTTGTCTTCTGAAATGAGGCAGAAAAAGGAGCATCAATTGGCCAGGGACGTAGAATAGCGAGGCAAGACTCTGATATACGCTAGTTACGGCTTCGGAGGCAGCATAAATGCATTGTCCCTTTTGTGTGCGGCGTCTGCGCCCGTAACTATACACCTGCAACAAAATAGTTGTCAAAGAAATTCTGCAAAACATTCAGCCGGCGGTCCATATCGCTCAATTCGTCATCCATCTGAAGAGAGCGGTTTCGAGAACGGTCGTGACTGCAGGAATTTGATTCTAAAGGGAAGCAAAACCAGGGACAATAGGAAATCACCAATTGTATTAAGGACTGGACACTCGATCAGTTGACTCAGACATTTGAGAAACTAAGAATAAGTGCAAAGGTGTCAGGCCCGTCCAGCTATTAAGATAGGCCGCTAAGACCCCTGGGTGTGCGCATTGTCGATCATAGCCAATGGGATGTGGACCCGTAGCCCAAGAAAGCGTTTGATCTACTAATGCTTGCTTACCAAATGAGTCCGCTAAAATTGTATTTACATAATCCCCAGACCTTGGGTATGGCTGGCTGGTGACAGAAAATACGGCATAAATGATAATTCCGATTATTTACCGCTAAAGCTTATCGATTAGTGGTTACCGGTTTTCATGAGCCTGGCGCTGAGGGTTCTAGGATCGCAACTCCGTGCCGAAACAACTTCCCAGACCTGTATGGCGTCAATGGATTATTCCCTCCTTCCTTACATTTTTTAAATAGTATTTCACTGTCGACATCGGTACTAACGGCAGCCACCGTAAGATAACACTTTTGGGAACTTATTTGAACATCGCTACTTGCTAGGAGAAACGTACTGGTGCTCATCTTTGTCGACTATGATCCGAACGACTACTACTGTATCAGTAAATAAGCGTCGCCACGGTTGTCTGCGGGGTAGGAGTGAAGTTAATATTTTACCCTAATTTTTTGGTTGCTATAATATTTTTCGTTTAGTTTCAGTTTGAAGCAAGCCTTATAGGTGAGAAAATATAGCCAATTTGACGGGAAGGAATCGGGTTACAGCGAAAAGTTCCCTGATGCACCGTGTGCGTGCCAATTTTAAATCAGCCGGTCTTGCAGTATAGTACCCACAACTGATCCTATGCGAATGTTATAGGAGACCGGTAACAGCACGCAGTCTCGAAAAAACTTGATATGTGGAGGAAACAGCATGGCGGCGGCATTATGGATAGCAACAGTTTGATCTTAGAACGTGTTTCAAACAAGTGCTCCTTTAATGTAAACGCGAATTCAAAAAGACGTCAGAAATGCGTTTCCAACGCAAATTTGATTATTTCCGAAGCAGCTCCAATTCTCACCCATGCTGTTTGCTAGAACACCTCAAATGGCAGTAGACACTGATTTATATGGTTGTTGAGTCGTTTAGTAGAGATGGTTCAGGCAAAAGTGGGTGGAGTGTATGTAAGTAGAGGGCAGAACAAGACTTGTATTTGTAAAATTTAAAGAGTGGGACGAATCGCCTACTAACTCCATTAAAATAGACCGAGACAACTTACCTTGGAGGGGAATCTTTGCATTTCGTCGACTTCTAAAATTATGGAAAAAGGGTAAAGTGGACAGTAACTGCAAAATAGACGACAAGGGACACAGATTGGTATTTTTCATGCTGAAAGCTAAGAATTTGCAAATTTTATCACATGCAGACGAACTGTCTTGCTGGAGAATCATAATAATCACGATACATATTTACAACCCTCGTTTTCTAGCCGGGTTAAACAGGCAATTCGCTCCACCGACTACCAACACCTGTACACCACTAACAAACGATCTGAATGACAAGTGGTAGATAGACTACATCAATATCTCAAGCTTGCCCTTTGACAAATAATAATGATTAAAATCTTCGCAATAGTGTACGATAAGTCGTGTTTTCATCTGGCGTAAGGCTTAACGTTTAGCGTCAACTTCGTGGGTAGATTCGCGAGGGAATTTCATGTTACAACCAGATACTTACAAGAAAATGGTTGTGTAGGATCACCACAAATTCACGAGCTTAATACATTTTTCGGCAACTGACATCGCAGGTGCACATAAGACAGCAACCTGGTTTAGGGCTGTCAAAGCTACACAATACAGTACTACCTAGCTAGGTCTGACTTGCGACTTCTATCCACATTACAGTACAGTTCAGGATTAATGCAACACGCCAACATTTGCGAAAGATTGACACTTACTCGCTAATCGGTGTAGAAAAGTTTGTAATACTGATTATCTTGTAGTCTCTTCTCGAGCCATTTCGGTCACGATACGATGCCAGCTTCCTTCTGACCGTTAACAAGGAGCACGTGATGTAAAAGTGCCTACTTAAGCAGAATGCAGTGTAATCATTGATTTGGACTGTCCTTATAAATTCGAATACATTATATGTGAAACACACACGAATAACGCATTTTGTAAATCTTTACTTAAAGAAAGGGCCTTTTGGTTTTCAAAAAGACTCTTAATTGGTGAAGAATTTTGAAACCTACTGACTGCTACACCTGAATTCAAGATTTACAATCTGCGCGCTATGTACATCTTGTTTAAGAAAAAGCATGTTGTTGCCTACAGTTTGAGGAAGAAGTCACATAGTTCTCACAAAATGGTGCAATAGATGTGGATCATGCTGCATACATTATTGGCAGCATTAGTAATTTCAGTACACCCACTACCCCTCCAAACCTAACGATCATATAAGCATTGCAATTAACCGACCGTTGTTATCCTCCATGTCTGTGTATAGGACTGATGATGAATGTCTGAAAAAAAATAGTTCGCCAACACGACTTCTCATTAAAATATTGTCGGATAGGATGTATTATGAATGAAAACCTCAAAATCATAAAAGTCCAACAATTAGAAATGTTTCTTAAACCAAGGAATACCTTTTCTTTACGCACAACATCTAAAGAAGGCGTAATTTGCTACCAAACGAGTACAAGAAAGAATTTTTCATGCATGTTTTCCATAACATAGATTTGAATTTACAAAGACAGTCAAAATCAATGATAAAATGCATGCTACTAACGTAGCCATGTTAACAGTCCATGCTTCTTGCTCGTTAAAAAGCCGGCACCATATCCTGATTGAAATGACTTGGGAATAGGCCACACGATAATCAGTATTAAAATCTATGTCAATGTCGATTAGTGAGTGTGTATCAATCCTTCGCAAATGTCGGCACTTTGCACTAATTCTGAGCCGTACTGTACGTTGATACGAACTTGAGAGTTTGTGCTCATTCCTGAATAGCAAAGTTACCCAAAGAGCTGACCTACCGACCACAACTCCTGCTCTTGTGCAGACTCCTGGAACGACTGTGGCGACCGTTGTCTCCCGCGTCTGTGCAGTTACTGGCGCCTGTGCTGGACGAAGCTGTCCGCCGATTACCGGAGGGGCATCGCCGAATGGAGCCGGCCTCTGACTCGGAGTCGGACAGGGCTCCAGCGGCGGAAAGCAGATGGCGAGATCGAGGAGAACGCCAGCGTCTGTAAGTGGGTCGCAGACCAGGATGGACCAGGTGCCTTACCTCACGCTGGGCTGAGGAACCCCTCGAAGTGCCCGGCGAGGGAGTTAACCTCGCGCCAACTGGGGTACGCTGAGTCAACCTGCTGTTGAGGGGGGTGAGACGTCGTGGTAGCATGCAGCTGGGAGATGTACATCGATCCCAACAGGCGCCGTGCCGATCCTGATCTGAGGCTGACCTGCTGCGCGACAAGCTGTGTGACGAGGAGGCCCGGCTGTTGTTCATGTTTGTCAGCCTTTCGATGCATCTGTGAAAAAACTGTCATCATTTTCACATTGAAGCTTGACAAGACTAATGAGAGACTTAGCTTGCTTGTCAGCAGGAGTTACAGATCCAACAAAACAAGTATATGATGATTGCTTGCTTTCTTGCAATTACAGTGGCATGAAATGACGAGGAGACGATGCAGGAAGATCGATGGATTTTGGGCGTGATGTATGGAGGTATTTGGAAAACAGGGTTAATAATCATGACTCCTTTGTCAGTAGGAGCGCCAAGATGGAAACCGGGAAGTAGTCGCTAAGAGCGGAGGCACAATTGCTGAACGTGGGAACCGATAATTTTGATAGGCACACAGGATCACAGGAAGGGCAAAACAAATGCCTACTTCAACGCCTGGTTAGTCAGACGGTTATCGTATCACCTGCAACTATCTGCAGCCCATTCAGGACCTGCCCATTGGGATAAAAAAGTGTGTTTTCAACCATCGATTTCGATTAAGTTAACCAAGTGCACCAACGGGTTGGTACAGAAGATGACAGTAGCGACCTACCAACATCATCCTATAAATACTGCCAAATTTGGACAATCGAATAAGCTCATATGACTGTGTCTCTGATGATGGATTCGAGTGAAAATCCGAAACGGCAGGTTAATAAAGCTTTTTTCAGCGATCTAGTCTCCTACTTCGCAATGAAACTCCATTATACTTCAATTTAATTAATCCTGTGGACTGCCAGATAGAGATCTCAAACTGTCAAAAAGTTTTTCACGTTCAATATTGAAAACAACAAGAACTGACCTTGGAGAAGGTGGGTGTGAGACACATTAGTCACAAGATGCTGATGTCCGTGTACCCATGAAATATCGCTCAAACAGTCCTGGCGCTTGACATATGCATCCGACGGCCAACGATGCCGTCCCCCTTTCTTAATTCTCCAAAGCTCGCAACATGCATGCCAAAGTCATGCATCGTCACAAACAGCTGTTTCCCACTCGTTGACCTTAGGACTTTTGACGGGAATCATCGTGCGCGTACGCAGCTGCCAAGAAGGCCACCTGAACACGCCACCACTGGGCCAGTGCAGCAGGGGCTTCTACAGTCAACACCCCTTCGGGCAATTCAACACACCAATAGCACATCGCTTAAACTTGCTTCTAAATCCTGTAAGAGCAACTGCCATCATCACACTCGGACACAAGAGCACAGTCAAACAGTCTTGGGTACGACTGGACACAGTCAACACCAGCACTGGCTTTGCCAGTGCTCCTGCTGCCTGAAACAGCAAAGTAGGGTTCTGCGCACAAAAAGGTTCTCATTCTGTGACGCTTACTTTTTACCTAAAACCTGATGATTATAGTGTCCTAAGTGCCTAAACTGCTAAGCTGCTACATATATGAGTAGATTGTGACACAAAAATGGCGACCTATATTTTTCGACTTATATTTTAAGATTTTCAATGCTATAAGGGTTAACAGAAAATGAGTTTTGAGGGATAACAGGAGGGATTTGTTTTGTCGTTAGGCATCTTCAAGTAGATAAATAAAACCACAACGTACGTGGAGCTTTGAAAAAAAGGAAAATATAAAACAATCGTTTTTCCAAAATAATATGCACCGAAATTGCTATTGTTTGAGTTTAGAGAGAATGTCACTTTCCATTCGGTAAAACCTTTTTTAGAATTTTAAGTTTCAGAAGAGTATTTGGTGACCATACGTAGATTTCGATAAACTCTCTTCGGGCCTTTACATTTATATAGGGAGTGGGTAAAAGTAACATGCTGGTAATTATGTAATCACAAAACGCGAAGTAGTCAAGGGGATAGGGGGGGTGTGACGTTGAAAGTAATCAGCTGGCTGCAAGTTGATGAGGGTTTGTTGAGTCCGTACAGTTAAGTTTCTCAGCTATGTGAAACGCCACTTTAAAAAATTGCTTCGAAAACCACTAACTGTAACCGTAACAGCCGGTGTAAGTGGATATTTAGTAAAATATGAGAGGGGATTTAAATTTTGAAAGAGACGGGAATTTTTAAGGATATCTACTTATACACAGCCTGAGATCAGTCAAATTAAAACAATTTCGAATACGACCCACCTTCGCTGAGCAATTGCCTCACGTTTTCGATCTCGATAGAGGATGTACGCTGTTGGATCAAACGTGCCATTGGGCAAAGAAACTGAAAACAAGAAACAAAAAATACTGCCTTCAAGATCGTTTGGAAAAAAGTCCGATCGCGAATATATGCATAGGTTGGTAATACTATTCTGCCTATATCATTAGACACTGGGGGGCTGCTAGCGGGTTTCGAAAGTGAGCCCGAGGGCAAAACGAGACGAAGGAGCCCTATAAACGATCGGTGAGCGACAGAAAAAAGACGGATTTCATGTAGTCTTATCATTTTGTCTGACGACGGGTTGATATAACCAGCTTGAAAATTCACAAATAAAACAGGATTTTTCGACGAGCCTCCTTTCTTCGTTTATCACCTCGGAATTCATACCACCTCCCTGATTCATATAAATATATGCATAGGAAACGGATCCAACAAAGCAAAGGGAGACCGGAATGACCGTTTTTGACTTGTGAGCCATCATCAGTCACTCATACCCAAATCAAGGCTTAGAGCCCTCGAAATTTGGACCCGGGACCTTCGGTCATTAAGTTTTATCACTCTACTACGGCACCACAGGCTCGATGCTTAGTCGGGTGAGATCGGGCATATCGTGAATATATGTGCTTCGCCGTTCTGGTAGAGGAATAATTAGGTTCCGCTTCGCCCACTCAGGAATGGACACACACCTACCCAACTGACTTCCCGAAGTAACCAAACTTCGTGTGGGTGGGAGGGGCCCCGAAACGGACGAACACCTGCCAGGCCGGCGTCGATCAATGTATAATAGCAGAGAGGGATAACAGCGTTTGGGCGTAACTTGATACAGAACTGTTTCAGGTTTATTTGAGTTCATTCAGCCAAGCATAACCCTGAACACTAGTTGGGATTGGAAACGCAAACATGCTATAGGTTATCTTTCAAAAAGATGAGTATTCTACTTTCCAAAACTATCACAAGTTGTGAGAAAGAAAAGTCTTTCTACGATAACCGATTGATTGAAAAGGAGCTTAAATACGCACATGAACACGTCCCAAATAAGGATAGCCTACCTGAAATGAGTAATTCGAGTCTTTATAATAGCTCAAAAAAGTGTATTTAGGAGTCCTCATTTGTATCTTCAGTTTTTTGTGAATTATAATGAGTCCCCGTGAATGAGCACGCAAAGCGCCTAGTGACAGCATAGTTTTCAATAATAAAGCGTGAATTCGTGGTCGGAAGTTCAAATCACAAAGTATAGGAAGAAGGGGCGGGTTCATGGGTTCAATAAAGCGTTATTAAATAATAGCACAAGTCCTGCCTTGCCTTTATGTCGTAATCTTTGGCTTCCATAGACAACCTCTAGGCACCTCTAGAGATACGCTTTGGACAGCTCACAGCTTGGAGATATTTGCCACACGAAAGGGGCAACGTACGAGCAACTAGGTCTCTTGCACCAATGCATGAAGGACGGACTGACACCCCCATGCCTGAGATACAACTCGCCCGTTAACACGTCCATGTGCAGAGAAATTGCAAAGATTTACAAAGCAGATGACGAGAGCTTTAATCGATGAATGCCACCAGCGTTAACGCAAATACAAAGCTGGGATGGAATAGAACAGAAGAGAGTGTGCCGGCGTTCTCAGTGATCCCATCACTGAAGATCGCGCTCAGACAATTGCTGCGCTGGCATATCTTAGACAAGCCAAGAAGCGAGCCATATTGGATCGGAAAAAATACAAAGCTGGGATTGAATAGAACAGAAGAGTGTGCCGGCGTTCTCGGTGATCCCATCACTGAAGATCGTGCTCAGACAATTGCTGCGCTGGCACATCTTAGACAAGCCAAGAAGCGAGCCATATTGGATCGGAAGCTGAATAAGCTAAAACCACCCGATACAGAAAGCTCAAACTTGGTACATAACCTCTCCTCCAAGCAACTAACGGAACGGCAACTACGAGTGCTCCAGCATGAAGCGTGTTTTAACACCGCCGATGCCGACCCTGTCGACTTCACTGCACCCGTAGAAGCCATGCGTGTGAGGACTAAAACAACAAACGATGAGAAACATTCCGTTTGCCAATGGGTCATCTTCTTACTGATGACACACTGACCAGCCCAATGTGTGTCGAAGTATGAGGCGAAAGCTACTAAGAAACTGAGAACGGACGACTGTAATATCATACTGCTCGTGGATAAGGGACGTTCAAAGGTCGTCATGAATCGCGGAGACTACGGCGAGAAAGCCAAAGCCCTGCCTGATGACGGAGAATTCTACAGACAGACAAAAAGCTCAGAAGCAAAATCAGTATCAAATCAATTGGACAGATTACTTGGAGAATTCAAACGCCGGAATGTGATCACTCATAACGAACGGCGTCCGATGAAACCAACAAATACAGTCCTAGCTTGCTTCTATGATCTGCCAAAGATCCATAAAGCGAACGTTCCATTGCGGCCAATCGTTGCCCTAAAAGGCAGCCCCACCTATATTTTGGCAAGATGGATGCACTCAAATTAAAATTCCTCCAATAAAACTCTAATGCCTCAGTCTGTACAACCTCCCAATTCTTGGCAGACCTCCACGGCCGGAGGATTCAATCAGACCAAATGATGGTTTCCTTTTACGTGACATCACTATTTACATCCATTTCACCAGATTTCGCACAAGATGTCTTTCGCAGGAAACTTGAGGAGCTGAAAGATGAAACCCAGAGTTCACTCAAATTGAACATCTCATGAGACTGTTCGAATTTTTCAAAAAGGCCTACTTAAGCTTTGCTGGAACAACTAATGAACAAATCAAGGGAACTCCGATGGGCTCTCCAATCTCCGGTTTAATAGCAGAATTGGTCCTGCAAGAGCTGGAAAAGATCGCCTTCACGCAAAAGCCCCCGATCTTTTGGTGCTTTTACGTTGACGACACGTTCGTTATCGTCAAAAGGAACACGCTGCAGTGTTTTAATGATCTCCTCAACTCGATCTTCCCTGATATACAATTCACGCGGGGAGAAGAGAAGGATCAGCAGCTACCCTTCCTCGACGTAATCGTCACGCAAACTCCCGACGGCAAAATAGAAACGAGGGTCTACAAAACGGCTAAGAATACCACACAGCTTCTCAGATTTTACAGCAATCATCTGATGGCTCACAAACGAAGCTGTGTGAGAACGCTGTTCAAAAGAATCCAGATTCACTGCAGTAACCCGGAAGAAAGAATACGTGAGGATCGACATCTGTGTGACCAGTTTATGCAGAATGGTTATCCTAAAGCCTTCATTAGCCGATACATAAGTGCCCACCCTCCGAGGACCCAAACAGAACCAACCCCCACGATTTGGCATGCGCTGCCGTATATCAAAGACGTGTCGGAAGCGACCGAGCGTATTGCCGCGGGACTAGGCGTTGGAATCGCACATCCTCTCAAGGTTACTATGCGCAGCCGCGTCATGAGGATCAAGGATCAATTAAATCCAAGTGAGCAGTCGGATGTAGTGTATCGCAAAACATGTCTAAACTGTCCTGCAAATTACACGGTACGGGCTGGACGCATGCTGGGTTCGCGCATACACGAACACAAGACGGCTGCTTGATGAGATGATACATTATCGCAGGTGGCCGCCCACACCTACGAGACGGGCAACGATTTCAACTTCGCAGCTGCGAGGATAACTGCCC
Source organism: Ligula intestinalis (assembly GCA_036362985.1). Classification (NCBI taxonomy): domain Eukaryota; kingdom Metazoa; phylum Platyhelminthes; class Cestoda; order Diphyllobothriidea; family Diphyllobothriidae; genus Ligula; species Ligula intestinalis. The sequence continues at coordinate 70,466,193 of JAYGXS010000004.1, read as the reverse complement.
ACGCAAGCAGCAAGACAAGCCGAGAACTGATTGTAGCCTAAGCTTCGGATGACAACTCAGTGAACCGACGCATCGAGCTGGCACCCGCATATGTTGCCTTGCGCAGGTTTCTCCAGACTCACGGCACTGGTGGTCCTGTCCCTCCCTCCTCTTCCCCCTCTACCCGCCCCTATGACGGTTAATTGATCCCTTCCCCCTATAAATAATGTTTGCTTTCGTTGAGGGTTTTATCTCTGACGGTGGACTCCGCAAGAGTTTGAAAGCTCAGACTAATAAAATTACGATTCCGGTGGTTGAAACTACTTCTACTCAATCTATAATACATAGTATAGAATGCCTAAAGATTCGAGGTCCAGATATGTTATCGCATGTGTCTTCCAAGGAAGAGGAAGGGGGCGAGTTCGTGGACGATAATATAACTTGGCCCACGAAGCCTCTCCCTCTTCCTCTTCTTTTGGAGACGATTACGCGGTAACATATCTAGATCCCGAATCTTTAGGTGTACAGTACTATACATAATATGCATCTAGAGGTAGTCTATAGAACCCAAAGATTACGACATAAAGGCGTGGCAGGACTTGTTCTATTATTTAATAACGTTTTATTGAACCCATAAGCTAATCATTTTACCTCATAGAGATAAGGAGTGCATACTGTGTGCCGACTTCTTAAAATGCACGCAAAGGCCGTACGATAGTCTACTAGTTACTGGCCTTAGCAAGCATGATTACCAGAATTAGCACTTGAGCATAGCCACGTACTTCTAGCAGCAGTATCGTAGTCCGAACCAATCAGAAACGGACAGAGTCTGATGGATAGATCTGAGAGGGTTGAAACCATAGCAAGTTTTGCTGTGCTCAGGGTCCCAAATATGAACTTACTCAGAATAGTCTAAACGCAGATTTACATTCCTTAATTTGATCAAGGGATATGACCCTTAGCGTTGGCTAAACCAGCGTCACCTCTGACATATGGTAGCGTTAGTGTTAGTACCAGTACTACTACACTTCTTATTGAGATTGCAGGGATATGAGCCCAGTGCTGACTTAAATCAGCGTCACTTCTGACTAATAATTCGGCCACACATAGTACCAGCAATACTATCATTCAGCTACATCCCTTGTTAGTAGTATTAGAAATAGCAGTACCAGTACCACCGTTGGTTTCCTTGAAGCTGGCCCGACACCTACTGAAGGTGAGTGAGGATTTATAGTGCGGCAGTACCAGCGTAAAAGACTACTGCCACTTAAGTAGACGGTGTTATGGCTCGATTCTTGCTCGGTCATCTTGACTTTTGTCTTGTCACCGGTTCAAGCGAAGAGAGAGTTTAGAGTGAGGTAAACAGCTGCGCTTTATTTCACTTAAATCTCGTCTCCGTCTCTAGTCACCGTACCGTCTCCCAATCACATGTTGGACTTAATCGAAATCAATGGTCGAACTAGCACTAAAAACTACGAAGTTTCAGCCTTAGAGTTGGAAAAATTGTGGTTTAAAGTCTAAATGCAAATAAGGATCACCACTAACACCGAGGTATGCTGTCGGCTGACTTAGCGCGGTTTCGAGTAAGATTGATAGGTCGCGATGTCGCCAGTTCGTGGGCGTCTTTATAGTTTTTCAGAAGAACCGAAGAAGGATATCCTGGGCGCATGCCTATAGCCCGCCGATGAGGCAAAACACCTAAAATCAAATTGGATTCCGGATCGATATCCGTCTGATCTCGAGATGGGAACTTCATATCAGAATTGTTCCCCGTTTTGCTTGAGACCCAATTGGCTTTGGCAGACGACGTTTTAGCTCGATCGACTGACGTGCTGGAAAATAGGGAACAATAAAATCTCCCTTAGATTGGAAGGAAAACAGACAGAGAGCTGACAATACAGATACATTTTAGCATAGCAGGAAGCTTAAATACACCATCTGTTAACATACCTAGTAGTTTAGATACCTACTCTTTCCAATACTGATTTCACCATCTTATCTACGAATTTAATTTTTTGGCGCGGAGGTTAATATATTCATATTGTACGCTGAGAGAGCAACAAATATGAAGGACGTCATTACAAATTTTAAATAAATCTAGATACCACGATAAACAACGCCAATTTTAAAAAGAGTATGCCAAGAGCTTGTCCCTAGTTATCAGTGCAAGTCATTTTTGGTAATGCTAAGATAATTTGTCCTCAATGTAGGCTGGCGCAAAAAAACAGTGCTTCGATTTTGCTAGAATACTCACAGTAAAAGTGGATGACCCACATCATCCTAAGTGCTGCAAACTAAAAAAATTGTCGAGGGTCATTAAAAGGACCAATTGCGTTGGGCGTAAACTATTCTCGACGGAGCATTATGCCTAGAAACTAAGTCGGAAGAGATAACTTGGCCGAATCTATATTCCCCCATCGGCTAGCTGTAGAGGAATGAAAGCGTGTATACCAGTAGGACCACGAAAACGGTGATAAAGAAATCAAAATCTCGAGTGTATTATTAAAAAATAATCTGCGAATGTAAGAACAACAAGAACAAGGCAAACCTTATTCCTCGGTATTGAGCTAGCTCCCTAGTCAGTTTTTCAACCTGCATTGCCAACAATTTTTCATTTTTAGTAGTCACTGGCTTTTGGCCATTCATCTGTTGTCGTCGGGGATCGGGTTCATCCTCATGTTCATTTTCTGCCTGCCCACTTTCGCCTGACCCGATAGCTTGAAGAAATGACTTTAATTGGGAAACTTTGCGAACTGCTGAATCGCGTTCTTTCTCGACAGTTTTTATTCTAAAATAATCGGATGAAGTTAGATATAATCTACGATGAAAACAAAATCGTTGAATATTAAAGATGAAACGCCAAACAATGTCCGCATAAATTTAACATCTATAAGCATAACTGAGGTTCCATGCAACTAAACTCTGTCTACTTTATTAGTCTGGCTATTCCAGGTACGTATCAAATCCTTTTTGACATACAAGTATTCAAATAAAAAATCAACTCGAAACATGCATATTTTAGATATTCTGAACATACATATGGCCCAAAAGATCAATGGATGCAAAGTAAAAGTGGCATGGATGACTTATTGCTACTTAAGGCAGAGCTACAGTCGATGAATGTGAGCACCAACTAAGGGTTTTAAAAAATCACGCTTGTTGCCCAAAAACTTTATGTGAGTGAGAGATAATAGAGTTCTCCACATATTTTATTATTTGATCGGAGTGCTTGAAGACATACTAAAGCTCATGCGGTTAGAAATAAATAAGCAGTAAGAAAATGTGTGCGTCGAATAACCTTTGCACGAGAGTGTTGTAAGATAGCATACATAGATTAAAAAATTACACTTATTGAGCATTGCCTTTTCAGCAATTAAGAAGTTCAATTTATTTGGTAAGCGCAACAGGTTGGAAGGGCTTGATTCAACCCTTTTGAACTCGCCATCATAATTAGGTTTAAAAGATATAAGTGCATGTAAGACGATAGCAACAAATAAATTGTATTATAGAATAACGATTGGGACCTGCAATCAGTCGCGATGGTCAGAGAATAACAATTATTGAACATTATCAACGAGAACAAGGATAAGCCGAACAAAAGTCAACTTGCCTATTCTCCAGTTGATCGTTCTGATTCTGTGAACTCTCATCAGACTACAAAAAATACACAAAAACTCAAGCACAGTTACTGAGATGGGTTCTTTTCTATTGTAAAGTTCCTCTCGGAGTTGATGAACTTGGGCGATTAACTTTCTTCTTTCAGGAACGCCAACAAAAACTAGTGGTAGCGGATAAAATGTGCGATCGAAATCAGAAATGTATGTTAAAATCAAATATCGTCGGTGTTTGTCTGCCGGTTTTTTAGATGTCATGGTACGAACTTCGTCTTTTGCCGCAGTCTGACGTAGTGCCTCAAGATCCTCGTAAGAAACTAAATCAATTGTCAGTGACGATGACGTCTTCATTTCCGTAAGACAAGAAAATCACATACTTTTTTAGCGACACTGTACAACATTGAAGTAAATACTTTGAAGTTTTTAAAATTCCCAGTTCTCTTCGTCATGTCCTCGATATCTACAGAGATAAGTTGAAAATGTTTAAAGTAAGGTACAATTATCAGTGAAGCTCGCATGCCATTCTTCTAAAGTGGATACATTCCGCACTTCGACCTTTAGATAATGATGACGAGTGTTGATGAACGAAATCGTGTGTTCCTGGCCGGAGAACTCAGTAGTGAGATAAAAATAGGGTGGTGAGCCCTGGTCCACCATCGTAACTGAGAGTCCCGCGTGTGCATTATCGTGTATAATTACATTGACAACAAGGTCAGAAATTAAATATGCCAGGTCCTCGCGAGACTCAAAGAGTCGGCAAGTACTCACGAGCATCATGGCTAGCAGATAAAAAACAAAAGGATTTCAACCTACAAAGATCCGAGGATTATGCTTTTAACTAAGTGTTGTGTTGCTTACCAAAAGTGCGTATTTTTAGCAGTCAGATAACTCAGGAAGAGGAACGTCAGGCCACTAAAATGAAACATATGCTTAACCAAATGAAAAATAATCTGGCAAACCTCAAAGCAAACGGTGCAATCACGACCATCGATTGGTTTTCCATGAAATCAGCAGACACAGTTCCAGAACGATTCTACGGTCTGCCCAAAGTATGCCAATAAAACAGGACATTTGGCTCTCTTCGTGGCATCCCCACATACGGTTTGGCAAAATGGATGGTTGCTAATAGGAAGGCCCTGACATTAGACTCGATGACAACCGCAGCTTCTGCCAGACAGTTCCTTAAACGAATAAAGCATCTAAAGTTTATGCCAGATGAATCCATGGTATCCATGTTGTATCACTCTTCGCCTCCATCCCACGCCAACCTGCAATTGATGTTGTGAGACAACTTCCAACCGAACATTACAACGATAGAGAGGAGCCCCTGAAGTCTGAACATCTGCTCGCAGTTCTACGTTATTGCCCTAAAAAATACTTCATATTTGGAGGACAAATGTGTGAACACACGAAAAGTACCCCAATGGGCACTCCCCTATCAGGCTGGATTGCTGAATTGGTCCTTCAACGGATTGAAAACTCGGTCTTCAGCAAGTATCGACCACAGTTTTAGGTTCGGTATGTCCATAACACTTTCGTCACTGTCAAAACATTCGATACTTAGCACCTCAGAGAGTTACTAAACTTGGTTGACCCAAGTATCCCATTCACGATGGAAGCGAAAAGAAATAACCAATTTCACTTCCTCGATGTCCTGGTCCGCCGTTGTTCAACCGCACTACTGCAAACCACAGTATTCAGAAAAGCCACCATGACGAAACAAATACTTCACTTCAACAGCAATCACCCTCTGTCTCACAAACGTTGCTGCGTTCGTACTCTTTCCCAAATAGTTGAAACACATTAGAATCCCGGGGCTTAGCATCTAATGAGGAAAGCGAATAGGCACCGCCAACCTGGGCCGCGAAAATGGTAGCTTCCACCTCGAAACCCCTAGATACTGCCCGAACCAGCGCCCCCACTAAACAACTCGCTAAAAACCGGGAGAAAAAATCCTTACTCATTCTTTAAGGAGATTGTACAACTCCACTTTCTAGTAAAGTCGCTTCGGGTAGAGTGGTCCAGCAAAAACAAAGAAGTAATACCCTTGCTTCTGATCCGTCCGCTCGTCGAAAGATATATTTACCCCTACCCTCCTCTTCATTGCCCAAAATAGAGGACCTAGAGTTTTCACATGGTAATGTCAGGGCAGAATTACTCCACTTTTATCCTGCCAAATCACCAGGGTTGGATAAATTTCTGCACTTAGGCTAAGAGAAACAGTTAACGAACTGTGCAAACCTCTGGCTGCCATCTACCAGAGATCTTTTGAAGAAGGCGTTTTGTGCTATACAAGTGACTAATAAACTTCTGAGGCTGCTACGTGCTATACCTCAATATTATAATAATATGTTTATTCCCTGCTAGCACAATACCCGGATTGGACGGGGGTGGCGACGGGGGAATACGGGGCGGTCCGGGGTAGAAGCTAAACGCATATAAATTAGTCAGGTACCTTAAATTTTGTCATTGCTGTGTCTTTTCATCGGTCGTGGTAGAAACGTAATTTAAGTAATTTTTTGGTATAATTTTATGTAAAAAAGATGTTAAAATTAAAAATAAGTAGGTTTGTAAAATATTATTTGAAAGAATACATCGATCCCATAGACGTTTAATAAACTAAGGTTTTTGTTTTAACTTCCCAAGAAGGCGGTCATTCTTGGCCCTGACCTGTCGTGCGTTCTCTCGTTTGATAACCATTTTTTTGAATTTGCGATCAAATCTATCATTGTTTGTCCAGGTACGAATGTTTTTTAAAAATTTATTTACGTTTCTCATAATATTATTGTTAATTATTTACTATAACAGCCGGCCTATTGTCACTCGCTGGTTAGGTTCCTGAAGCAGTCTGTGAATGATGTGTGCAGAAATACCTGAATAATATTGTTGTTCAGCATAGGTTGATAGTGAATATGCAGCGATCATACTACGGATTACATCGGAGCACTATATATAAGCGCATACAGCGCAGAAAGCGGGCATATCTGGAGGCTTCTCGAGATGAAGTTGCAATGCGTCCGTCAACCTCCAATGCTGCTGAAACTGAAGACGCCGAAGTGGAGATGCCTGTACTCACGCTGATGACACCACTATCGCATCTAATTACTCATTCGTTGAAGCTCTCCGAGATTTTTGCGTGCATCGGTCGTTGCGCCATACTGCTATTAAGGAGCTCTTTGATACGGTCCGTGCTTTTAAGGGGACCACTATCCCAGATGTACCGAGGAGCGCAAAGACAATAATGGAGACGCCTCGATCGTGCCTTACAAAGTCACTGAGTAATGGTGACTATGTCCACGTCGGCTTTCGTGAAGGCCTACTGAAGGAACTGCATACTCGTCAGACGACTGCAATTCGTCAGGTGTGGCTGCAACTTCACATTGATGGAATGCGGCTTTTTAAAGCGTCTGGTCGATGTATCTGGCCAATATTGTGCCGTATTGCGAAGCCCTTTGTTTCGAGCCCTTTTGTTGTTGGTGTCTTCGCAGGTTGGGGTAAACCTGACCTTATTGACAGGTACCTTGATGACTGTGTTACGGATCTCAAGGAACTCCTCGCGCATAGCCTGTCTACTGGACTAAGTCATGGCATTGTGACTGTCATTCTGCATCAGATTGTCTGTGACTCACCAGCTCTAGCATACGTGAAACAAGTTACAGCTCACAATGGCACGTTTGGATGCGACAGGTATGCTTTCACCTATTCGTTTTAGCCAACCTTACAGGTGTTGTCACCAAGGTGTGAGCTTCAACAGACGTATGATCTTTCCGACGTCTAGTGGCACGTTGCAGGATAATTCATCCTTTCGAGCCCGCCGTCAGAAGTTCCATCACAAAGGATGTACTCACAGTTTACTTTGACTTCAGATGTTCCTCGTCATTGAATTTCGCCATGAGAAAACGGTTGGCGTAGCGGCAGAATCCTGGTTACACCCCACGGACCATAATCTCACGATGTGGCCATCTTCAGACGCAGCAAGGAGGCCGTTGTTAGCCCGGCAGGAGCCTCCTCCGGAGGGTACGCCGTTGTACCCCAAACGGGTCCTAGGACGGTACGAAAGCTTAAAAAAGGCCCGTCAGCGCGCGAGGCGTGCCGAGGACACGTCCGATCTCTCAAGTTCAGAGCCCACACATATGGGCAAGGGGTACAGGAGAAGTAAGTACGCACTATTAGTAATTATGTGTTATCTAGGATTCCGCGTGCACTAACAACCGAGTCTGAGGCGGAACCCAGCGATGTGGAGAATATCCCACCGCGGACTCCCACGCCGCCCTCGAAAAGCATCTTGGGCTGGCCCACAATCACTCAGTAATATCTTTTACGTAAGATTATTTTAGGGTGACTTCCACTTACACTTCGCCCACTCTTGCGCCTGTGCAGACGAATACAGCAGTGCCGCGCTCAGACGAGCAGCACCAAACGCCTTTGGAGGCGAGCGTAAGTGCTCTCAGATCCGAGATGTTCTCCCGCTTTGAATCTCTAGAGTCGCTTATGCGGCAGGAGTTTACATTGGTCAGGCAACTTATTGAGAAGTCAAGGTAAGACCGCTCATTATGGCTCATTAAATTTTCCTTAGAAAAGAAAACACTGACTTTAGACAAGTGTATCAACATGACACAGATTGGAATCGGTAAGATTGGTCTTCTTCACATTTTAAACTTTCACTTAGTAAAGGAGAAGAAAAGAAAGCATTGGACCGCAGCATGATACTAACAAAATTAAAGCAAATTGAGGCCGCTACTTCTCAAACTCGCCGCACACTGGTTAGCGTTGAGGCAGCCACGGGGTCTGGTCTGCCACTATGCACAGACGAGGCCCTCCGGTTGTATGTCAAAGGCTTTGAAAAAGAAGAAACAATTATGCAGGATAGCGTATGATTACGGTCGAATTAATTAAACACTTTTGACATGTAGGTTAAATTCCTCCTCTCGGTTGGCGGCCGCAGCCCCAAAGAGATAATACGGCACATCTTAGCCCAAATTCTCGGACCGCCACTCTGCACCACTTTTACGTGGCAAGGTTCCACGCAGAAGAATAAGAAGTCATTCATTGGGAGTACACTCGATACTATTTTTGCGGGTAGCTTGCAAGCATCTTTATAATCTTTAGAGACCACACGCCGACACCCGGGGCTACATAACGTCAAACAGGACGTCATAAAGAATACCACAATTGAGTGGTTCCACGGTTTGCGGGATCGGTATGGAGGCATACGAGAAAAGCAAAGAGCGGGCAATGTGATGGCCTCATACTTTCAGTCAGAGGACACTGTAAGTTCCATTGCATACAATGGTCTTATTGGTTACCTTTTGCCGACAATGTACTTTTAGTTACAATTTATAACTTTATTCTTGCTAACATATAAACAGCCTTATAATTCACGTTTTTTCTATTAAAGGAGCCAGCTATCCTGCCGTCCACAAGCTATGCCTCCCCTGAACATTGACAAACCTTTATATATTGACATTAAAATTGACATACGTTTGTACACATTTGCTAATATCTTCTATTGCCTGTAAACTGGCATACTAAACATATTATTATTATTATTCTTTATCTGCTAATATAATTTCTGTTTCATTAGGACTTGTCCTTTACCAAAAAGCATCAATGGACAGGTTTTGGGGGACCTTAGGGGGGCTAAAGGGGACCGGGGTGGTGGCGGGGGCATTTTACGCAACGGGAGGGGAGCATTTGGGAAAGGGGGAGGGGCTGAAATGAGCCAAATAACGCGTCGTGCTGCCAATTTTTTTTCGGCGACGGGGGCAAATGGGTTGATATCCCCGTCCTCAGCCCCGTCCTCGGCGGGGGTATAGCCCCGTTCTGCCCCGTTTTTTCCCCGCCGCTCGAAGGGGAGAGAAGGGGATTGTGCTAGCAGGGTTATGCCAGTTTACAGGCAATTGTAAAGAATTGGTAATGCACCTCTTGGGCGCCTTCCAAAACCTCGAAGACCGGAAAAAAACCTAGAATAAACTCCCTATGTTGCAGCCAGTATTGGTTTTGTTTCAGGTTTTTTGTTTTGTCAATACTGGGCAAGATAAGGACTTTGATTCAAGTGAAAAAACCTGCCTTCAAAGGTATGATAAAAACGGTATAAATGTACAGTTGTAAGCTGAGTTGACTCATCAGCAGGAGAACTGTTTCATATCGTTTAAAAACATTAGTTCCAGACGGAGAGGGTTGGCACAAGAACACAGTGTTCTCAGTCTTCCTTAAATGGTTGTCGGCAAAAGTTGCGCGTTATCGGCTGAAGGGTTAGCAGACTGCGGGCTGCTGCTTCAGAGCATTATCTTCAGCATGAAGCCTGGCGGGATTCAAAGTCCACGAACGCCATCAGAGTGAAAGACAGATTCCACCGAGTCAGCACCCAAAATTCGTGGAAGTTGTCCTGAATGTCGAAAACTACTTATAGCTCTCTTAAACATAGGGTAGTTTTGCTGGGTTTTAATACTTTTGGGCAGCTTATTCCAGATTGATATGGCATTTACTGAAAAGAATTGCGGGTACTTAACTGTACGTGCCATAGGAAGAAATAAAAATACGTCTCGATGACTGGCGCGTCGAGAGTGTTCAAGCTGCCTTATTGTACTAAGAGGATTAAAGGTTTGACCATTCAAAAGTTTTAACAGTAAAAATAGACCCTTCTGCAATCGACGAAGCCATAGGGGATCCAGCTTTATAAGTTCGCACCTTTTTTGGTAGGTTAAGTTACGGTATTCTGTAGTGAAAACTCTTCTAGTGAAGAAGTGCTGCACCGATTCTATTTTCTTCCGTTCACTAGTGCGCAGAAGACATTATGTATTGTATATTTGAAGGATTACAGGCAAGGAATGCCTATGAGGACTTTATTAGTATGCAGTCACTAAATCGATTATTCAGTCAATATAAAGTTGAAAACAGTTACCATAGCACGCATTTGAGTGAGATTTCGCGGGACTCGTGGGCGAAATACTCTGCCGACTGTTGGGGGCCCTGCCTGAGGCGATAAAACTGATCGCCAGCGGCGGAAGCGCAGAGGGGTTTGACGAACATAGAAGCTAAACGTCTACGAGCATCAGCAAAGTCAGTTTAAACCGCAATGCCATTCTTGAGGACAGGAGCAAGAGCCTCGGGGGAAAGAAGGGCAAGTAAATAACGAGTATGCTCTGAGTGGGAGATGTCAGCCAAGAAGAGGTCGAGTTGAGCCAGCCAAACGCCAATGTCCTGACCGGGTTGGAAGGCAGATGGGGCGAAAAACGGGTTGGGGTGGGAGGCGAGTGGGGACGGGGTGCTGGTGGGAAAGGTGCATACACGCTGGATGGGGGTGGGGGCAACACTTGATAAGATGTTGGGTGCTAATGTAGTATTACGTACTACGCATGGTCTTGAAGAGACTGGTGCGTGGTTTGATAACGAATGGGGGCAACGATTCTCGGCAGATAATATAGAGATCTCTTCTAAAAGGTGGTTAACTTTGGAACGTACAACAGACAAAGCTTTCTTATTCTCGAACCTTATGACACATGCAAAAAATGAGGACGGAAGGTTCTGGTATAAATGAGGATTTAATAGGATGGAATGGTATCAATGAGAAGTGTTGAAAAACAAGATAAACAAAACTGGTGGAAAAAATATCTGGAATTCTAGTATCTAATGTAACAAAGTTGATAAGGAATGAAAAGGTCAAACGAGGGGATAATGTTAGCTAATTCGAGACGGTAAGGGTGCGCTACAGGAACGAAGTGAGAACGATAGTAATCCGGTACGCGAAGTGGTGGGGATCAATTCTCGGATCCGGAGCGTGACTCAGCTTGGTCTCTGAAAAAAAGTGAAACCAAAAAAGTCTGACCTTGAAAACGTTCAAACAACTCATCGATCCAGTGGGTCAAATTGGCCCGTTACATCGTGTATAATTACATTGACAAGAAGGTCAGAAATATTCAAGTTTATTTCAGAATCCACTTTGGAAGTTAAAATTATTGCTGGAGATTTTAATTTTCCTGAAATCGACTGGCTTTCAAACTATTGTCCACCTAATTTTCAGCCTTTCCTAGAAAACATTAATTTTTTTAACTGGTCTCAACTGGTTAGTACCCCAAAAAGACATAATCATATCCTTAATCTGATTTTCACAAATGGTATTGCCCCTCTCTTCATTGATTTTCAGCAGGACATCTTCCAAAGTGATCACACATTAATTCACTGTTGCCTTCCGCTTCCTTCTACGGAAAAGGCTAGTGCTAGTCGTACCTATCATGCGTACGACCTCGCAGATATTAGCTCAATCAACAATTTTCTTGACTCATTAGATTGGCAGAGCCTCTCCTCCATTAACGACGTTGTATATCTTTCTGAACTCATGTCGGTCGTTTTTAATAAAATGCTGAAATTTGAGCCCACTATAATTGCGAAACCCTACACACCTGAATCAGCCGTCTCTCATTTTCTTTTGCCAATACTAAAGAAATTGACGAGGCAGCTGAAAGATAGATCTACTAGTTCGCTGTCTGTGCATCTAAGGATCGCAGAGATCTTCGAATTAGCGTCAAAGATTCGTCTTGCACGTGACCAGCACAGGGAATCTTGCGCCCTGAGCGAGTCAAACTTTGCAAAATCGGTTGCAAAAATGTTTCATCGTAGGTCTTCCGCAAAACGAGGAATTGAAATACCCCCATTGCTTAATGAAAATAAAACATTTGTACTATATGAGTCTGATAAGGCTGAATTATTCAATACTTTCTTTGCGAAGCATTTTACGACAGAATCAAAACCGGTTCCGTCGTTTCAACCATGCTCAGACAAAACTCTCGGGAACATTGATTTCTCCATAGAATTATTTCGTAAGCAGATAATTTGTCTAAAAAACTCGCACTCTTCGGGAACTGATGGTATCCCAAATTCAGGTATCAAAAGAGTGTCGACCTTTCCCAAATTACTTAGCCAAAAACGTTTGTCGAATCGAAGTATGAAACTGCCCAAAAACATGTCAACGTTATAGCACTATCAAACACAGAAACCCATGTAGCGTTCAATGAAAGTCTCACTGCATGGATCCAAGATAAATCCACTGTTCGCATCGAACCTCCAGATGACGAGGGTAAATAAACTTCACCCGATATTCAGTGACCAAATTTGAGAGACGCGCTACAAAGGGCGATAAATTCGAGCTTGCAACAACAGGTTACCGAGGAAGGGCTGGATCTCCATAACCAACCTCCATCTATCGGCACATGTTTGCATCGCTCGGTTGTCAAACTCAAAGGACTACCGCTCATTGAGACGCCAAACTACGCGATCAGCATGATGCGACCGTCAGAACCATTGGACCGAGTTAGCTGGCTCAATGGAATCAGCTTTAAACTCTGGTAACTTCCTTCAGCTCTATTACTTTTAACGTAAAGCATCAGGCAAATATAAACCGCCTTGCACTACCATTCGAAATAAATCGGGTCAAGTGATAACTGATATAGCTGGCAAAATACATCGATGGTGAGATCACTTAAGTGAGTTACTGGATCCGCTTATACGTTCACCTGCGAACCTACAGCTATCAACTGGAATTCCATACGGTAGTGACTGCAAGCCACCTACGAGATTTGAGATGGAATCGATATTACAACGATTAAAAGTTCAGAAGGCAGCGGGGGAAGATGCTTTCCCAGCAGAAACCTATAAAACGAAGTGTCTCGCTTTGACGGAATCACAATATCGACTGTACTCGACTATATGGACTAACAAAGTCACCCCGACTGACTGGTCACTGTCCATTATTTTACCGATACCGAAGCGCGGTGACATGACATCATGTTCAAACTACCGCGGCATCAGCTTCATAGATATAGCCGCCAAAGTTTTTGCGACCATCCTTCTCCGTAGATTTTCGACTGATCTCAATGTTCGTACTCGTTGTAACCAAGGAGGATTTCGTCCAGGTAAAGGATGTACTGACCAGATCTTTAATTTACGCCGCATACAAGAGCACATACATCAAGACCAACGTATTATTACCGCCTGTTTCATTGATTTCAAGACTGCCTTTGATTCAATCAACAGAGAGGCGTTATGGCAAGTGTTGCTTGCTGACGGTCTCCCACCACAGTTGCTCAATCTAATCAAAACTTTGTAAAGCACATAATCAGCCCGAGTAACAACCCTAGGTGAAGAGTTAACTTCTTTTCCTCTGACTTGTGGAGTTCGACAAGGGTGCCCTCTTTCTCCAATTCTCTTAAACTTCTTGATCGACTGGGTAATGCATCAGTCAATTCTACCTGACAGTGGTTGAAAAATCAGCCCCGAATTCAGAGTACCGGACCTGGAATATGCCGATGACATTGTCGTAGTCGGTTAAACTCCTCAGTCACTACAGCCAACGATACACCGAAACACCAGCTTCGCTGCAACTCTTGGTCTGACAATTAATGTGCACAAGACGAAGCTCCTGACTACGTATTTGGGCACGGCACAACCACTGTTGATCAGCGGTCAACCTATTGAAGAAGTTTGCTGCTTTCGCTATTTGGGTTCGAATATGCTAGCCAATGGACAGGCCAAAAACGAAATCAAGAACCGAATCGCGCATGCTAGACATGCATTTAAGGCTGCTAGCCAGACCACTCGCTCAGACATCACCTTACATACTAAGCCGCTGATATACAAAGCATCAATGAGACTGGTTTTAGTATATGCCTGCGAAACATGGCCAGTGCGAAAGGCAGACATCCTATCGCTGAACGTCTTTGACCGTTGGTGTCCTCGGCGCCTATAAAGGGTTTTCTGGCGTTAAGCAGCGGACTTGATAACGCTTCTGTTGGATGGGTACGAAGCTGTGAAAGTTCGTGTACTGTTCGGACTAGGCTTTTTCTCCTCTAAAGGCTCCTTCGGAGGCTCCCGTCAGGTCGTCTGCTTAGAAGACCAATAAAGAACGGAAGCGAAACAGCCGTTTACATCTCAAATGTGAACTTTATGGAGGGGTGTGCTTGTTTGACAATATTTAGAAGCGATAGCAAAGATGTCATCGAAATAGCGAACGTAGTGTTTAAATTCATGAATCTTGAAGCTAAGTTGAAACTTCTCCAGCTTGCCGATGAAGATATTTTTAGGAGAGGTACAACGAAGGAGCCCATGTCGACGCCGTCTATCTGTCGATAAAGTTGGTTATCAACAAGGAACTGCACATTAAATGTGCATTTCAGAAGAGCTTTCTTCAGGGCTTCTATTGGAAGACCTTTTTCCGGCTGATTTGTTTAATAGACGTCGCAGATGTTATCTACATTTTCACGAACAGGACGTTCATAAAAAGCAACGAGACGTCTAAAGAGATCATTCACATGTCATTAAGGTTTATTTCCCTGAAGTCGTCAATAAATTTAAACGTGTCTTGATAGCTCCGGGGTGCTTGTTGCTGCTGCAGTGGTTTGAGTTTATCCACTAACAACTTGGCTATCGTATGTTAGAGCGAGCTACGCATGTCCAAGATCGTACGAACTGGCAGGCCATCCTTGTGGATTTTTCGGTTGCCATACAAGCAATGGATATGCGTACCTTCTGGCCATATTTCGAATGTTATCCTACCTGCTCATTATGACGATACTTGCCTCTTTATCAGGCCTAGTAATCAGGATGTATTTATTTTCTAGCAACTGCTTTAATTTCCCAAAGTGTGCTTTTGACAGTACTCCGTGACTAATAGGTCTCTGATTCAAGTACCGGTAACTACAATTCAGCAGTGTCGATATTAAATACTGGATACCTTCAGTTGAGATCATAAGTTTGGTTAAACAGGTTTTCAAAATGGGTTTTTAATTCTAACTGATTAACATTGTATGGCCTGTTTGACCTCCCGAACATCCACAAGGATGGCCTGCCAGTTCGTCCGATCTTGGACTTGCGTAGCTTGCCCTACCACTCAATAGCCAAGTGGTTAGTGGATAACCACAAACCGCTGCAGCAGCAACTAGCACCACGGAGCTATCAAGACACTCAATTCGATGTCAGAATAATTATAGGTGATTTAATCTGCCAGACATTGACTGGCATGCAAATACCTGTCCACAAAAGATTTCAGAAATTGGTTGAAACTATTAACTTTTCAAACATGTCACAACTGGTCAGTTCAGTGACCAGAAATGACAACATATTAGATTTAATTTTTACAAATGATGTCCACCCTCTTTTTATGAATTTTCGTCGCGATATAATCACAAGTGACCATGCCTTAATTCACTGTTATTTTCCAGTCTCTCTTTCTAAAAAGCACGATGTAAAATGCAATAACCTCGAATTTGGTAACGTGAACCATGAATTAGTAAATGATTTCGTAAGTACCCTAGATTGGCATAGCATATTTTCAACTAACGATCCCTACTTCTTCCAGGAGCTATTGCAAAACCTTGCAGAAAATATTCAGGCTCTTACCCCACTTAAGATTTTTAAATCAAATTCAACTTCTTCTACTGTGCCACATTTTCTCCAAAATAGACTTAAAACATTACAAAAACAACTTAAGGATACGCCTAATAGCTCTTTATCAGTTATCTAAAGAATAGCGCAAATATTTGAATTAGCGCTTAAAATAAGGCATGCACGAGATAGGCGTAGAGAGGCCACAGCATTAAGTGATGCGAATTCTTCCAGATCAGTTGCTAAAGTCTTCCGTCTTCGGTCGTCGGCTAAGCTTCAGAAAGTCATTCCACCCTTACTCAATGGCAACAATCATTTTGTTACAGAGGATTTGAAGAAAGCAGCATTGCTAAATTCATTTTTCGCCAAGTTCTTTACCATCGAAACTAGCCCCACTCCTGTAATCCCCCTGCTGTGTGATTCAAATCTCAGTACCCTTAATTTCTCACCCGCTTGTATTAAAAAAATAAGTCGTCTTAAAAATTCCCATTCGGTTGGAACTGATAAAATTCCAAACTCACTCATCAAACAATTAAGAAATTCCCCACCCTTACTGAGTAAGTTATTTTCAGTGTTTCTTGAGAATGGCTTTTTTCCCGGACTACTGGAAAACTTCTATTATAATTCCCGTATTTAAATCTGGTTCCCGATCACATATTAACAATTATCGCGGTGTTCATAAAACGCCCTCTCTGGCTTAACTCTTTGAAAAACTAATTGCAAAAAAATTACAGATTTCTGCATTAATAATAACATTCTCAGCTCCTCACAGCATGGCTTTTTACCGGAACGGTCTTGTGAAACATGCCACATGTCTTTTCTAAATCTACTTACTTCTCTTGGTAATGATCATCTATCTGTGTTAGTTATCTATTTTGACCTCAGTAAAGCATTTGATAAAGTTACTCACAGGAGGCTCCTAGCCAAACTAGAGGCTATAGGATTTCGTAGTCCACTTACTGACTTCATCAGATCTTATATTTGAAATCGACAACAAAAGGTTTTAGTGGGATCCTCAAACTCTACTACCTACCGCAATTTTGAGTAGTGTCCTTCAAGGTACCGTGCTAGGTCCTCTGCTCTTTTTGCTTTACATAAATGATATCTCATTGATTGTTAAACACTCCCAATCTTATATTTATGCAGATGATCTCAAGTGTGTTTACTCCTTCTCTAACGCTACGGCCGCGAGATGCTTAGAACAAATTCATTCTGATCTGCATGCTCTTTCGACGTGGAGCTCAACATGGCAGATGTAGTTCTCACCTTCTAAGTGCCGATATATGTGCTTTGGGCCTGAAAGGCTGCCACAACCTGTTATTTTTCAAGGTTACCCAATGACTGAATGTTCCAGTATCAAGGACCTAGCATTAAGCTACACCAATAAATTAGACCTTTCTCCTCACACCGATAGAATTACAGCCAAAGCCGCACAGATTTGCGGCTTTATCTCTTATAATTTATATCTTCCTGAAAGGAAATTAAGACTTTATCGTATGTTCGTGCTTCCCATCTTAGAATACTGTTGCTCCTTTTTCGGTCTTATGAATGAAGGTAGCCGTTCAAAAATTGAACAAATTCAAAAAAATTTCACACGAAAACTGCTGTATCCGACAGCTTCTAATACTTGCTACTCCAATAGGTGTCAATTAACAAAACTAAGGTTCCTTTGGGTCAGGAGATTGGAAGCAGGCTTTTGTCTCCTTTTTCGGCTTAATAATTGCACAAATTTACCCAGGACTTCTGTCATTACCCCCGTCAGCCGTCCCTACAACCTAAGAAACTCGGCACTTGTTATACCCCCTCCTGCATCTTCCTCATGTAAACGCTCTTTGTATTTTGCTTCCAGATATAGCTTTCTTTGGAATAACTTGCCAATCGAAATAAGGTTGTTAACTAGACTGTCTGCTTTCAAATGGAGACTGCACAGTTATCTCAACACTGACTCTATTAACCTTCTATTCTCCTCATCTTTTCCGAGCAGCTTTCTCCATGACCCCGAGAAAGGACCATCAAGAATTTAGAAGATCCGCTTGAAACTATTCTCTCTGCCTCGTGTCCCCCGAGAACCTAGATGTTTCCATTAACCACCGCTCAATCAAACGAAGCCACGTGGAAGTACTCAGTCTAAAATGTGGCAGTTTCGTTGAATACTCGCCTTCATCAGACCACATACACCTATTTCTGCTCTATTACTATCATCCTAAGCAGTTTTTTTTCTCTTGCACACTTTTTGAACATGGAGGCCCGTTGAACACTGTCTCCATTTTCACTGAAAGAGTTTTTTTTAACTGCCATAATTTTTCGTTTTTAGTTTAAAATTATCTGCAAAACATTGCTAAATGTTGCCCCAAAAGGACAATTTCTGCTGACATTATTACGACTTTCTACGTCTACTTGCACATATTGTCAAATTATTTTCTGAATTTTTATTTTTTTCTAAATTAACTTTGTATAGATAGTGCCGTACCGGCGCTGAAAAATATAAATTCCAAACTAAATTCCAAATTTAAGAACGTCCAATTCGTTTAAAAATAGATTACATCTGTGACTTTCTATTGGCAAATCAGACAGAAGAAGGAATTCTAATAGAAGCCATGAAGGAATTTCTACTGAAATGCACATTAAAAGTGCAGTTCCTTTTTGATAACCAACTTTATCGACGGATAGACGGCGTCACCACGGGCTCCCTCCCCTTGGGCCTCGCCTTTTAAATGCCTTCATGGGCTAGCTGGAGAAGTTTCAACTAAGCTACCAGATTCATGAATTTAAACAATACGGTGGCTTAACAAAAGCGAAGTCAGGAACATCATTAGTTCATTCTTGCTCATATGGTGGACTCTGGGCACCGTGTTGACCCAAACGCTGCTTTTAAGTTGATCTTCAAGGTCTCACCAGATTACCCGAACTCCCTGGTTCAAAGGCTACTGGGAACAGCGGAGGCCATGGCCATTCGCCTGATAAAGCCGGTGTTGTGCGCGCAGAAGAACCTTCTTCAGTCACCAAGCTTAGCATGGCCAACAGCCGCAGAACTACCAGCAATTTCCACTCGTTCTTTTCCCCCTCCCTCTCCTAATTAACCTGTCACTTTCCACTTTTTATCAACCCAAACCCCAAGCCACTATTCCCAAGACTAAGTTGATTAGAACGATAATTAATTGATTGATTGTTACACTTGACCGTCCCCTTCCATATATATATGTAATGGCCCGAAGAGAATTTATCGAAAGTATACGTTTGCTCACCAACTGTCTTTCTGAATTATCGAATGGGGATTTTCGCAACACTAAAAAAGTCCGAGGATCCCGTGGTGTTAAAGGCACTCATTGAATACCTGCGTTTCAAATAGAAGCTTGCAGAGGTGAAGGTTCTGTCGAAGTTTATTGGGGACTAAGTGGAGAAAAATGAGTATCCAAATGAATACTGGAGAGCTCTGCGTCGCAATCCTACTGCTATCACTACTGACACCTTCAGAAGATATGATGAAAACTAGTAAGGAAGCACTCGAAAAAAGATGAGAGAACTAGAGCGTCACATTTTGTTAACACGCTGCTGCTCTGGACACCCTCAATGAAGAAGAAAGACGGGACTCCACCAGCTACACAACGATCATAAAAACTAAACGGGGAGATGCAAAAAGATGGTCACTACTACAACGGGTGCACGAAAGGAAACCCCAAACAAGACTGCCGAAAGACAAATATCGGTACGTTTACTATCATTCCTCTTTGACGCTTGATACGACAACAGTTGAGGCATTATCTCCTGGCCCAAAATTCTGCACAACTGCTCGAAAGGTAAATCAGTTAGAATTGGAAACCCAGTGTGAAAACATGTTTAAAAAAAATTACGAATAAAAGTCTATCTCAACTGAAAGTATGCAGCATTTAAAATCGACACTGGTGAATTGTAGTTACCAGTCCTTGAATCAGAGACCAATCAGTCTCGGAGTGCTGTCAAAAGCACACATGAAGAAGTTCAAACAGCTGCGAGAAAATAAAGACATCCTGTTTACCCTACAAGATCACAGTCGATATTTCCCCTCGCTTCTCCTAGGACAATTCTACATCGATATCCCCCATCAATTACGATCTAGGATATTGTGGCTGCAACCGTTCGTACACGATCTTTTGAAGTCGAAATTTGAGAAGATTTTGTTTTCCAACTAATTCTACCAAGACGCAACCTCTTTAAACCGAACACAACCTCTTCAAACCAGCAAATTCGTGGCCTAGTAAAAGAAATCGTCAAGATCAGAATATTCTCGAGACCTTCAAAGGCTGAGTCGTTTCCCAATATTGAATACGCTTTTTCAAATAAATTTAAAGTGCTTATGAAAAAATAGCTACAGTATTTGTTAAGTTCCCTCTGATTATTTGTTGTAAGTCATAATCTGAAAATCATATCAACTGTTTTTTTTTTCTGAACGAAATAATTAATACAGTCTGTTAAGCAATTTTTAGAGATTTTAGCAACCAGCTGCGGTAAAATCATAAAGGCTGAATTTTTTATAAATCATCTTACATTTAAAGCAGATTTTTTCAAAATTTTGAGAACGAAAATTATAGCTCATCGTAAAATATCTGCTCCCAGACCCAAGCGGTGCCTGACCACGCCTATTAGTCAATGCCTTGATATCAACATGCAGCCCATTGTCAAGGCTAAGCAAATTGATTTATCTGCATTACAGAACTGTAATGAATTCATGATGAAGTTTGGTTCTGTTTTGCCAATACTAGGCAATCTGTTTGATGGTAAGTTATCAGATGTGCCCTCACAAGATTGTAAAAAGTTAGACTCCCTCGTCCATCTTATAACCACGGAATCTTTTGATAGACAAAAGCGAAGCTTTAACATTATACTAAAAATGCGTCCATATTAAGTCGCCCTTTGGATATTGCAAAAGATTTTCTATGTTCGGGTGGTTTCAACTATAAAAATCGCAGAAGCCAAAGGCCTCCAATCGCGTAGCAAAAACCCGCCCATCCTAGTTAAATTGTTTTCACCGATCGAGGTGGACTCAATCTTTGCTCAACGAGGTCGCATTTCCCGATATTAAGAAATGACTTAAAGTTTCCTCTGTCGAGATCTTACACCAATGGAGCGAAGAAATATGGCTCTCCAGTCCAATAGACCAATGACTTCTCAGCCTACTATTCCTCAATCTGTTCGTAGTCCCGATAGGGTAAATGCACTCACTAATTCTCCCCCCCGCATACCTGGCCATACACCCACTAACGTCAGTGCACCCGTTATCCGTGCCTCCCAGAAGTCTATTCATAGTCCCATAACCGTCAGTACACCCGCTATCCCTACCTCCCGAATGCCTAGTCATAGGTCCATAAACATCAGTGCACCAGTAAGCCCATCCCTTTTCATGTCGGGACCGTCAAGGCCCGCCGCTCCGTCATCTACTACGATTAATACTAGTCTAAATACATTCGCTGTCCAACGATCGATAAATTCCGCCGCCTCTATCTCGGCAACAAGTTCATCAAGAATGTCGCCAACACCGTTGAAAGCGTTTAGGCAGAGCGTTTCAACACCACAACCTAGCTCCTCTTTTGACCGTGGGAGTCATATTATTCCCCCGTATAATGCGTTATTGAACACGCCGGGCCCGAACCAAGAAAAATTTAATTTGCACGGCAGTAACCCAAACTGGTATGGTTTGAAATCTAATCGGAGTTGCCGTACAGGACATTCACTGATTAAGACCACTAGTCCTTACGCGAGCGGCCCCAACACTAATTTTATGTCACCGTTCCCCCTATCAGTTCCTTTACCCATCCTCTACCACCCTAACCTGCTAACTTCTACATGCCTTCTCGCCTCCCCCCATTCCTCCCAAACGCCCCAGAAGCTTATTTTGGTTTACCCTCTCCACATTTTTCCCTGCCAGAAAGCGATACCCCTAGATATCTCAGACCTTATCAGCCATCCATTGTTGGCTACCGTATGCTAACAGCTCCATACCCGTCAGTACTTATTCCACAAATAATAACGGCCTACAGTTTGCCTACCCACCCTCAAATTCTTTTTTATGAATAACGATAGCCAAAGTTTTGTCACTCGAAGCACACTAAATGTCATAGTGCTTAATGCCAGATCCGTTATAAATAAAATGGCTCAACTTCGAGCCTTCGCTTTCGAGATGATGCCCGATGTTATATGCATAACAGAATCTTGGACCCATCCAATAATTTCTGACTCCTCCCTTATCATAGACGAGTATGATTTCTATCGTCACGATCGCATTAATAAGCGTGGTGGTGGTTGTCTTCTCTATATTAGAACGTCATTTAGGCACTTTCCGTTTTATCTAAATAGCACGTCCTTCTCTGGAAATTACTGTTTCGCCTCTATTATCCTGTCGCCCCGGCAAAAGGCGATTATCGGATGTGTATATAATCCTCCTAACTATTCATCTGAAGAAGATGCAAATTTGTGTGAAATATTCAAGTTTATTTCAGAATCCACTTTTGAAGTTAAAATTATTGCTGGAGATATTAATTTTCCTGAAATCGACTGGCGTTCAAACTATTGTCCACCTAGATTTCAGCCTTTCCTAGATACCATTAATTTTTCTAACTGGTCTCAACTGGTTAGTTCTCTAACAACACAGAATCATATCCTAGATCTGATTTTCACAAATGGTATTGCCCCTCTCTTCGTTGATTTTAAGCAGCACATCTTCCAAAGTGATCACACATAAATTCACTGTCGCCTTCCCCTTCCTTCTACGGAAAAGGCTAGTGCTAGTCGTGCCTATCATACGTATGACCTCGCAGATATTAGCTCAATCAACAATTTTCTTGACCTATTAGATTGGCAGAGCCTCTCCACCATAAACGACGCTGCATATCTTTCTGAACTCATGTCGGTCGTTTCTAATAAAACGCTATAATTTGTGCCCACTAAAATTACGAAACCCTACACACCAGAATTGACCGTCCCTTATTTTCTTTTGCCCGGACTAAAGAAATTGAGGAGGCAGCTGAAAGATAGATCTACTAGTTCGCTGTCTGTGCATTTAAGAATCGCAGAGCTCTTCGAATTAGCGTCAAAGATTCGTCTTGCACGTGACCAGCACAATGAATCTTGCGCCCTGAGCGAGTCAAACTCTGCAAAATCGGTTGCACAACTGTTTCGTCGTAGGTCCTCCGCAAAACGAGGAATTAAAATACCCCCATTTGTACCCACATTTGTACTAGATGAGTCTGATAAGGCTGAATTATTCAATGCTTTCTTTCCGAAGCATTTTACGAAAGAATCCGAACCGGTCCCGTCGTTTCAACCATACTCAGGCAATACTCTCGGAAACATTGATTTCTCCATAGAATTAATTCATAAGCAGATAATTTGTCTAAAAAACTCGCACTCTTCGGGAACTGATGGTATCCCCAATTCAGTTATCAAAAGAGTGTCGACCTTTCCCAAATTACTTAGCCATATATTTTCAGTCTATCTCTTAAATGGTTACTTTCGTGACACTTGGAAGACATCTATTATTCTACCAGTCTTTAAATCAGGATCTCGTTCAGCCATAAATAACTACCGCGGTGTTCATAACACACTGGCCCTAGCTAAACGTCTGGAGAAGATAATTTTTAATAAAATTCTCGATTTTTGCCTAAAAAATAAGCTTTTAAGTGACTCGCAGCATGGTTTTCTACCCGGAAGATCATGCGAGACGTGTCACTTAGCTTTTCTTAACCAAGTCACTTCCCTCCGTAACGAGCAGCAATCTGTGGTTGTTATCTACTTTGACCTGAGCAAAGCCTTCGACAAGGTACCGCACAGACGGCTTCTGGTAAAATTGGAAGCAATTGGCATCCGTGCCCCTCTCCTCGACTTCATCGGTTCCTACTTGTCTAACCGCAGCCAGAAGGTCCTAGTAGGTAACAGTTACTCCACTTCTCAGCTGATCACGAGTGGCGTTTTTCAAGACACTGTCTTGGGTCCTTTACTCTTCATTCTATACATAAACGAAATTTTGACTGTTCTAAACAATTCACACAATCTCATTTATGCAGACGACCTCAAATGCATATATTCATTTTCTAAGGAGACGGCAAGTATATGCGTTGATAAAATAAATGCGGACCTACTTACACTCTCACGTTGGAGTGCTACCTGGCAGATGGAATTCTCTCCATGCAAGTGTAGTTTCATGTGTTTCGGTCCCGCCAAGCTTCCTCGTCCCCTAGTCTTTCAAAAAACTCCACTTTTAGAACGATCCACTATAAAAGACTTAGGTCTAAGCTACACAAATAAACTAGCATTGTCGCCTCATGCGGATCGAATATCTGCGAAGGCTGCACAGATATGTGGTTTTATATCACACAATATCTTCCTGCTGGAAATAAAGTTAAAACTTTATCGCATGTATGTTCTGCCCATCCTAGAATACTGCTGTCCCCTCTTTGATCTAATGAATGCTTCGGACCGCAGTAAGATTGAAAATGTACAGAGGGTATTTACTCGCAAAATATTCGCTCTTCCTCGATCCACTCTTTCTTATACGGAGAGATGTCAGTTAGCGAACATGACATTTCTTTGGGTCAGAAGACTCGAAGCGGGCCTCTGTTTCCTCTTTCGCGTTAACTCTACCCCTAACCTTCCACGAATCAACGCTCTCATTCCCGCAGATATACCTTATGCTACTCGTAATTCCTCCAGGATTATTGCACCTTCCTTAAGCTCCACTTCGAAACATTCTCACTTCTTTGCCTCCAAATATGCCTTCCTCTGGAATAATATTCCCCTCGAAATTAGGCTGTCATCTAACTTAGCAGTTTTTAAAGTCAAATTACGTAAACACTTAACTTCGGAATATATAAAGTCCTTGACCTTGACCTTGAACGCGGTTTGTTCAAATTCGAAGATAAGTGAAGCTTTATATAAATTGATTTATATAAGAGAAGAAACAACTCAAAGTCTTTGGTTTTTTTAAATAAATTATCAGTAAGTAACAGTTGACTATCTTAGCCAAAATCTGCTACCAAACTCCTTCGTCGATTTGGTCAGATATTGTCCTCTGTTTCATAGAACGCTGTACAAATCATTTGTTTTGTACTTCTAGTATTTTATAGTTTATTTGTCAAAAACACATTACTTAGGCATATATTTAGCATTCAAAAATCCTTAACTGGAAAATTTTATTAGAAACAATGACTGACGCGAAAGTTGTTGTGGATCAAATCGATCTGTCAGCCCTCTTAAATCTAACAAACTTTATTGAAAAGTATGAACCTGTATTTAAGATTCTTAATTCACTTCTGGACTCCAATTCATTTGAAAGCAACCTCACGAATTTACCTCAGATTGAGTCTGTGGTGCATTTAGTATCAACAGAAGTTTCAGATAGATCAAAACGTAGCTGTAATATAATCTTCCGCAACTTTCCTCAAACGAGTAATCCAATGGTAGCAATACAAAGCGTTTTTCAACAATGTGGGATAAGTATAGGCATAGTGTCTATCAAAAGACTAAATTCGCGAAGTAAAAACAAACCGATTTTGCTTACATGTTCTTCCCACGCCGAAGCTCAAATGCTACTGCAAAACTCTGAAATAAATAGAAGTTTCCGGAGTTTTAAAGCATATATAGGCCCTGACTTGACCCCAATGCAGCGCAGACAAGTTTTTCACAAAGACAAAGGGCGTAAACAAAGTCAGCCGCATATAGTCGTTGAGGACGGAAACACTCCACTAAATGCTACTTCAGAGGAACAATTAACGAGTTCCTCCTCATCTGGGAAGGAAAACGAAAACTATCAACGTAGCATCAGCTTAGATGACTTGAGAGCGACTTCTTCTAACTACAATAATGACAAACCGAAAGCAAATAATAAACCTACCGAAGCAATTAAGGGAAAGAATAAGGTTCAAACTAAAAGACCCCGAAATAGTACAACCCCATTAGACATGACCAACACTTATCCTGAATCTAATCAAGATACACCGATAAATAACAACACACGTCTAAACATGTCCATAAATAGCAATACCAGTCCTAACTCAACGAACCAAAGTAGTAAACCAGTGTTAGATTATCTCCCCCGAACAACCCAGAATAGACCACCAGTCCCAAACAGAATTTCATATCAAAACGAATATCCGTATTTAAATGCACACCCTAAAATGACACCTAACCCCTTCTCTCAACCTATGTATCCTAGCCCATACACAAGACGACCACCGCACACCCAACCATTTCAATATAACACACACAATCAACTCCCACCTCGCACAACTCCATACCCTCCGATAGTTACACAATGCCATCGAATTCCACCACTCTCATCACCAATTTTTCCCAATAATGCACAATTCGCCACAAATAGTCCAACACCACCATATTATCCACCAATCACACAATTTCCGCACATGAGCCCTCAACACAATCAACCAAGTAATAGGAATCCATTTTTTCACAACAGATTCCAGCTTTTGTATCCGACACCATAAGTGTTGCTCTTATTAATGCTAGATCGATAGTAAACAAAGTTCCACGACTTAGGACTTTTATTGACACACACAATCCCGATATAGTCTTTTTAACAGAAACATGGGTAAACGAATCAACCTCCAATGCTTCACTTTTTATAGCAAACTACACCTTCTATAGACAGGACCGTGCGAATAAACGAGGAGGAGGTTGTATGATCTACATTAGATCTACCATAGAACAGAGTGGCTTTGAGGTTCTCCAGGAGACGTTCAATGGCGAAGCGTGCTTTGCTATAATAACATCCAAGACCCTTAAAAGCATTCTAATTGGATGTTTGTACACCCCTCCGGAATATAGTAATGATGACACTGGTCTTACAAATCTACTAGATATTCTTTCGAATATCCAAACCGAATATAAGATAATCGCAGGAGACTTAAACCGTCCAGAAATAAACTGGACAGAACTATCAGCCCCATCCAGACATGATGAATTATTATCATCAATTGTGTTTCATAACTGGACGCAAATAATAAGCAAACCAACCAGGGGAAACAATATACTCGATGTTATTCTCACCAATGATATCTGGCCCTTATATACGCACTACGACAGCTTAACCTTTGATAGTGATCATAAGACAATAATAGCAGTGCTCCCTCTTAGCATTAAAATAAGACCTGATCCTAGTTACACTTCTATAAACCCCAAAAATCTTGACATTGAGTCTATGAATAACTACATTAGGTCATTGGATTGGAGCTCTTTCCTCCTAACAGCATCCCCTCTAGAAGCTGTAAATATATTATATGCCACCCTTAATTTAATTCGAGACACCCTAATTGACGAGAGATCCCCATGTAAGAAATCACTAATCCCAAACTTCCTTTCCAAACGGCTAAAAAAACTTAAAAAACAACTCCACGACCCATGTATTAGTTATCTATCTACGCTAAGACGCATTACAGAGATTCACGAGTTAGCCCAGAACATTGAAACAAATAAGACGATAGCAGCAGAACTTCGGGCAATCGAGTCCCCAGAAGGGACAGCCCAAATCTTCAGGAAACAAATAAATGATCATCGAAAACAAGGCCCCCAAATCATGCTTGATGACCAAGGAATGGTAATAACAAATGACAACCAAATAGCAAATCTTTTCAACGAGTATTTCTCAACCAACTATTCAGTCGAGGAAGAACCAATCCCCCAACCAACAGAAATGACGGCACTAGTATTAAAAGAGATATTGTTTAACGAAGAAACTGTAGAGAAAGCTATCCGCCAACTGTCCAATTCCACATCATATGGAACGGATAGAATACCTCCTTGCATACTGAGACATATGACATATGCCCCAATACTTCTGTCTAACCTTTTCTCGTTACTGCAGTCAAATGGTACTTATCCAGAAATCTGGAAAAAATCATGTATCACCCCAATTTACAAAAACGGAAATCGGTCCAATGCCCAAAATTATCGTGGTGTTCACCGCACATCAGTTTTAGCAAAAATCTTAGAAAAAATAATTTATAACCAAATGTTAGACCATCTGACGAATGTAAATCTCATACCTCCCTCTCAACATGCCTTTTTACCTAAAAAGTCATGTCAGTCCTGCCATCTCACTTTCTTGGAATTCGTCTCCAGAAATCGAGATGATGGGAACACGGTAGCTACAATTTACTTTGATCTAAAAAAAGCCTTTGACAAAGTTCCACATAAAAGACTGATCGTGAAGCTAGTGAGTCACGGGATTCGGCCCCCCCTCCTTGATTTCCTCAAATCCTATCTTCACAACCGATTTCAAGTAGTACAACTTCGAAATATAGTATCAGAACCAACTCATATAAGCAGTGGTGTTTTTCAAGGCACTATCCTAGGTCCACTCTTATTTCTCATTTACATTCATGAGTTATCCACGATATCGACATCTGGTAAAACATTTTTATATGCAGATGACTTAAAACTCGCATATGCCTATAACAAAAATTCGATAAGTAGTGTGCATAGAACAATTGAATTAGACCTTCAAAAACTAAACGACTGGAGTGTTCAGTGGCAAATGCCGTTTTCACCAACAAAATGTCATCTCATGATTTTTGGACCACTAAATAAAAGAGCTAACATCTTTAAAAGATTTAGGTCTTAGCTATTCTAATACTCTTGACTTATCCCCACATGTTAAACAAATCGCACCAAAAGCCAATCGACTATGTGGCTTCATAAGTAAAAATTTCACATTAATTACACTTAAAACTAAACTTTACAAAATGTACGTTTTACCTATTCTAGATTACTGCTCAATATTTTTCGGTACCATGTCATCAGATGACAGACAGAAACTAGAAAAAATCCAGCGAAGGTTTACCAGAGTTCTGTGTAAACGCGATGACGCCCGAGACTCCTATTCAATAATGTACAATAGATATGGCCTTAAACCCCTCTGGCAAAGGCGACTCCAAAATGGTTTAACTTTCCTATTTAAAGTGACACATAATCAGAACATCCTTAGCAATAATATGTTAACAAATCAAAACGGTTCCCGTCCCACTAGAAACAACCAATATACAATTCATAACGCTAAAGCTAGGACGGCCCAGCGATCAAATTTCTACACCATAAGATATGCGATCATATGGAATGCCCTACTCAACGATATTCGCAAAAGCCACAGTTTAGCCGAATTTAGAAGAAAGACCAAACAGTTATTATCAAATGACATGACGCATATATTTCTGAACAAAATAGGACACTTTGCTAACCAGTTCTTTGACGTCCAATTCGGACCAAAAGGGATCTAACGGTCCAGGAGAGTTCCCGAACATTTTGGAGAAAACTGGCAAATGCTGGAAGCTTTCCAGTCGACGGTTTCCAACGCTGATAAAATCAAAGCTTAAGCAAAATTGTGCCTTGCCTCCTTTTCCAATCCTTAAATAAAAATAAAAAACAAAAACTAAGAACAATTTATCTATTCCAATATTCCTCTACTAATATCTAAATGTTTATAAAAAATTATTATGAAAGAAAATAATTTTCTCTTCAACTATACTAAAATAGATATTGTTTCCATTTATATTGTATCAGAAGTATAAATACTAATGATGTAAATCTCAATCTCACTTAGATATTCGACAAACGAAAGGCCGAATGTCTTCTGCCGATACACTTGAATGACGATGGTGCTTCGCAGCTGCCTCGACCCACCTCAGACATCTGCAACGTCCCGTCTCATTAGCAAACTTGTGCCACTGGACAACGATTGTAATCTCCGTATCGAGCAGACCCATGCATATTGTAGCGGGCCAGGGATGTCGAGGTTGGCACACACCTAAAGGATAAGAGACCTGAGGATAGCTCGGCATCGGAAACTCGGAGCTGGATTGATAAGCATCACCCAAGCACACAAATATTAAGGCCGGAGTAGAAGGAGACGTGAATATATGCAGGGGAATCTACTAGTAATAAAGAATACATATAGAGTAAGAAGATAATATAGGGATAAGGAACGGCGTTACACAGATACATGTCCTATCTGGAGTGGAGTGTGTTCTCTTATGTCTGATCAGTTACCGGTGGGGAATACAGTGCTGTGGGCGACTGCAAGGGCGAGACAGGAGTGCTGACATATTGTGTGGGACGGCGATACGATTGACGACGACGGCGGCGGGAAGGGGGTCAGCGGCTGTGAGGGAAAAGGGCACCGGTTTCTTCGCTGACACTCGATCACCACATCTCCATCCTGGGTTCGCGCCAAAAGGTGACGACCTTGGTGTACTTAAACAACCATTCAGTCTCTTGGGTTGTTACAATATGGTAGACGCCATATCCTCAGCTGATTTTTTCACCTTCAAACTGACCGCGGCTAAGTATACCTCATTTAAAGGACATAACAGTTTTTTCCAGACCCCAAGTATTCTTACTATAAAACCGTAACACCTACAATGTATAGATATTTTTTTCATGTTTTTCTAGATTTGCTTCCTAGAAGTCAGGTTTTTTTCACTTAAAACAAACTCCTTATTTCGCACACTATCGACCTAGCAAAAGACCAAAACAAATACAATGGTCACTGCGAAAGAAGGGGTTTGGGTTAGGTTTTTTCCTGCCTTCCGGGGTTTTTGACGGCGCCAAAGATGTGCTTTACAAATAAACCTTATTATTATTATTATTGTTATCCGTCTCCTTCCCAAACACAAAACTTTTGGACTTTGAAAAGTGTCCCCCTGGTATCTGAGGTGGTTATGTTTATATAAAATTTTTTTCCATTCATGTCTATTTCTTCCTCCTTTGAGTGATATTTGCAACGATGTTTCGTCCACTTCTCTGTCCAGTCGTCATTGCCGTTTTCTTCATTCTCCGTTTTACAACCCTCACGATAGGCTTCATGGTCTTTAGTCATGCTCGTGGCGGTTCTGCTATTTTCGCCAGCTCGTCGCTAAACTCCGCAGTCTGCAAGGTCACATCTCCAGCGTTTCGTTGATAATCAGGTGACCTCTGCCGTTCCCTCATCTTCCTCACTCTGTTGTCCGCGCTGGCCTCCTCCGGTCTCATCTCCCTGATGGTTGATCATGAAGCCAGTCGTGTGGTGTAACAATGGTGAATGACAGCCTCTGCTGTTATATGATTTCTCCAATTACAAGAAGCGTTTCCAACCCTCATTCGTTCGCATCAAGAGTCCTGTCTCATTTGCACTATAATCAATCCTCTCAACCAACCCCCTTAATTTTTTTGAAGCAGTTTTTTTCGCTAAGTTTTGTTTTTTGTTAAGCGGGGGTTCGCTGAACTCAGCCCCAGCTTAAATGTAGGAGTTTTTTTTCACTGCTTCCTCCTTAGTTCACCATGCGTTGACTACTATTTTAAAATGACGATATGTTGGTGAATATGAATTAATCTACCAACAATTCTAAACGCTCCCGCTGTCTATGTGGTTGTTTCATGGAGAGCAGCATTTATCAACTTTGTATTTATTTTTCCACAGCACTAAGTTAGCAATGACGAGGCCCTCCGGGCCTAAAATATAAAATTTATTTATTTATTTATTACTAGACCTGATAATGGAGCAGGTGTCGTCAAAATTAACAGGTCGGATTATCTTCAAAAAATGCATACTCTCTTGTAAGACCAGACGAAGCCTAAGAAAGAAAACAAAGAGAAGGGTCCCACGGATGAAGT
This sequence comes from Ligula intestinalis, assembly GCA_036362985.1. Taxonomy (NCBI): domain Eukaryota; kingdom Metazoa; phylum Platyhelminthes; class Cestoda; order Diphyllobothriidea; family Diphyllobothriidae; genus Ligula; species Ligula intestinalis. The sequence continues at coordinate 70,434,592 of JAYGXS010000004.1, read as the reverse complement.
AGAGGCACGCTTGAGTGACTGCCTAAGAAAACTCCAAAGAGCAGGTTTCATAAGATACAGTGACCTTGTACGTCGTCGGCCAGTAGATACGCATATCCCTTGCTTCTATGTCCTAACAAAAATCCACAAGGACTGCCTACTAGTTCGTCCGATCTTGGATATGTGTAGCTTGCCCTACCATACGAAAGCCAAGTGATGAGTGGATAAACACAAACCGCTGCATCGGCAACTAGCACCACAGAGCTATCAAGACACGTTCACATTCATTGAGGATCTCAGGCACAGAAACCTTAATGACATCATGATGCTCTCCTAAGAAATCTCATCGCTATTTACAAACGCCCCAGTCGTGGAAAAAGAAAATTACATCTGCGACTTCCTATTGGCAAATCAGACGGAAAAAGGAATTCCAATAGAAGCCCTGAAGGAACCTCTTCTGAAATGCACATTTAATGTGCAGTTCCTTTTTGATAACCAACTTTATCGACAGATTGACGGCGTCGCCCTTGGCCCCTTCCTTGTACCTCTCCTAGAAAATATCTTCATGGGCAAGCTGGAGAAGTTTCAACTTACCTACCAGATTCATGAATTAAAACAGTACGGTCGTATTGTCGATGATACCTTTGCAATCGCCCCAGCAGACATTTATCTAGACTTGCTTCTAAATATTGTTAACTTAGCACACCTCTCCATAAAGTTTACATTGGAGATGGAAACGGCAGGTTCGCTTCCGTTCTTGGACGGTCTTCTAAGCAGACGACCTGATCCGATCCTCCGAAAAACCGTTTATAGAAAGAAAACCTGGTCCAAAGAGTACACAAATTTTCAAAGCTTCGTACCCATCCAGCAAAAGCGTAATCTAGTCCGCTGCTTAACGCAAAGGGCTACAAAAATCTTCTCGGACAAAACTATGGAAAGAGAACTCACGAAGATCCAGGACCTGCTTCGAGAGAACGGGTACCCTGACAAGTTTATCCCACAGAACATGATGAAGAGTGAACGCAAACCCTTAACACTTACCTTGGAAAAGAAGAATCTTTTCCTCAAAGTCACCTTTCAAGGGGACGCAGCAAGTGACCTGTAAAGCCGACGCCTTAACCTAGCCGTTTGACGAATCTTTCCAGCGGCGAACTTTCGGGTGTAATTCTCAACCAACCCGGTCCCACACGGCGAAAATAAGGATAAGCTGCCAACCCAGACCACTACCATGTGAATTTACTCTTTTACTTGTTCTTGTAGAGCAGGTTACATAGGTCACACTAGCTGGCGCTTATCCAAGAGGATACGGGAGCATCTGCCAGCATGGCTTAACAAAGGCCGAGTCAGTAACATCAACAGTTCCATTCTTGATCATATGGTGGAATCTGGACACCGTGTTGACCAGAACGAAACCTTTAAGGTTATCTTCAAGGTCTCACCAGATTACCTGAAGTCCATTCGTCAACGGCTACTGGCAACAGTTGAGGCCATGGCCATTCACCTGTTGAAGCCGGTGTTGTGCGCGGAGAAGAACCTTCTTCTGGCCCCAAGCTTAGCATGGCCAAGGGCCGCAGAACTACCAGCATTTTCTACGCGTTCTTTTCCTCTCCTCGCGCCTTAGTAACCTGTCACTTCCCACTTTTTATCAACCAAAACCCCAAGCACCCATTCGCAAGAATAAGTTGATTTGAACGATAATTAATTGATTGCTTGTTAACTTGTACCTTCCCCTTCCATATAAATGTAATGGCCCAAAGAGAATTTATCGAAGGTATACGTATGTTCACCAACTGTCCTACTGAATTATCGAATGCGGATTTTCGCTACGTTATAGCAATGCACTTTTAATTGATTTTTTTAAATCTCTGAAGATGCATCCATGAAAGAGCTCAATAGGTCAAGTTAATTAACAAATCAATTTAATGAATCAACGGCCTTTCCTCATAGATTCCATTCCTTGAACGAAAACGTTTTCATTTATCTATGAGCTTTTTGAATATATCAATTTCCATAGGTGTTGTATGTGGATGTCACCTTCTTTTTCAGCGATTCAGCGCTTAACATAATGAGTACAGCCTCTAGATTTTGAACAGTAGTTCTGTGTTTTTCCGTTAAGGCAGGTCTGCATTACAAAATAAACACAATGTCATAGTTCGTTCTCTTAACGGCGTGTTTCTCAGACTTATCAGTGAACGTAGGAGTCACTTGTGTAAATAACTTCGGATTCATTTGACTCGTGCCTTCTTAGATGACGCAAACTATATGTGGTTGACACACGATGTTCTCATGCAAAAATACAAAATCAGCTACATCCTGATTTAGAAGAAGATTTTGCGGAGGTTAAGCTTGATCTCCCATTTGAGTATTTAACTCATTTAAAAATATTCTTTCAAAAACGTCATTTCACATGAGGTGGATAATCCAGGCATGTCTTACAATTCATACTGCAGTCAGTCACCCGCAGACGGCGTTTCGGAATAGAGCCGAGGTCGATTGTATTTTGGTCAACCCGCCAAACACCCCCTGTCTGTCACTTTATTATATATGTCTACGAACAACAGAGCACAATTGTCTGAAAATGTGAATAACAGTGTTGAAGATATTGTAAATCTTGCACGTTATGCATAACAATGCAATCTGCCATTTTTGAGTTGTATCTCTAACATAAAATTCCTTTATTTATAGATTAACATAAACCGTAGCAATCACCTTTTTTTCTCCTCGATAGAATGGGGTTAGTAAATTTGCATGTAACTGCCCTATAAGCTTGCCCGGAAAGATGCCTGGGAAAAAAAGCGCGCATTTTCGTATGCACGTTGGCAGACTCCATGACGCGATTGACAGTAATTAGACCGGTAAGCCGCGCATAGAGTATATTACATGTAGACTCGAACATGCAGTTTCAAGTAAACCACTTATGAGCATTACTGTCTGTTTCTTATGGAAAACCAAGATTAAACTTCACTTTAATTGTTAAGAGTTGGGGAATTGCCTTGCACGTTAATTCCGTCAAACTTAGACTTGGCTATGCTATTTTAGATGACAGAACACATTCATTTATTCGTTGTGCTTCTTGCTCTGAGCGAAACACAACTTTGAGAGAGCAAATTTTATGAATGGAGCACGTGTAAGCAATTTCTTTTTTTGGACGAATAAAGCGCAATATCAAAAAATATATTTATTAAGGCACTCTTAAATTAGGTTTTGTGTGATGCATTAGACATGCAGGAAAAATTAAGGTGTTTGTATTTCATCAAGGAGGCCACGAGTTCGAGGCTCGGTAGGACACCGCTTGGGCGTGGATATAAAACTAATAAATACTTTAAAAAGTAACAACTGAGATAAACACAGATAAAAGGGTCGTTTTAAGGATATTCTAGCGCATTTGTCACGCTTATAAGACAGACCTAACTGTTGAAGTAGTCCCTGTCCTCCTACGTCAGAATTCCACTAAAGAGGACCCTGCAACATAGCCTATATGAAAAATACAATTTCTCGATGGAGGGCTTAATTTTAAGGGATTGTTGTATTTTTGAAGTTGTTTTCAACACCTTCAACAGAATCAATGTTTGCTGAATAACTTTAAAATACAAAAATGTGTGCAGTACCTTCAAGGAAGGCCAACAATTAATTGAACTTCTGTAACTTTACTCTTTTGAAATGCATGTAGCAAACATATGTTGTCTTTTTGATGTACACAAAAAGGTAAATTTAATTTTTCTAATTAATGGGCACTTTTACAGCTTTTCTGTTTTCATCATTTTGATCTTCTTTAAAAATATGTATATATCTGATCATGTGATTAGTAATTATTATTAATCATTTCGGATTTTAGTTCGAATAGGATCACTCACTATTATTTTACGTTGTTTGTTCGTTTGTAAATACCAGTTTCCTACTCATTGTAAATGCTCATTTAACTTCGGCAATGTGCATCACATACTTAAATTGCAGTTCTTTGAATATATCAACTCTTTGCTTTTACCAACGACGTCAATTTTATAATAAATGCATTTTTGGTCTACCAAATCTCCATTAGAAGCTGCTGTAGATTTAAAAACTTCCATCGAGTGCACAGTTAAAAAGAATGGTCAAGTTGTCTTGTTTTGCCATTTGGTTGCCAGGACCTAAATCCGCGTATTTTCTAAAAACGGAATAAACATATATCCACTTTAAAGATGTTCACGTGTATGAAGAACATTGTGGGTGTACAAAGAGGTGTGCCTCCAGAAAAAAGAAGGGAGCGTCCCCTAAGATAAAGTCATACCGAATTCCACGGTGGATTTCGGCCGGAAAAATTGCATTATCATGCCGGATTTCATAGCGGATTTTGGTCGTTTGGTCGCCAGGGATTCCATAGCGGAAAATTCGCGATACGGTGCCATACTTCGATAAGGGCATTTAAGCCCCTCTATTCTGCAGTAGTAAACCCATTCGTTTATTTATCGTCCTCCGTCGCTAGTAAACGCAACCCAGTTGCACAAAAAAGAAAGCCATATTGGACATATTTGTTGAAATTTTTTATTATAAAAATAGCTGTACAAAAGGTGGTCTAGGGGCTTATTCCCCGCGATTGTTTCGGCGGATAACTCGGCCCTGCGGTGTTTTCTTCATCTAAAGAACAGTATTTAGGTGATACAGGAAATGAAGTGCACCATGGGACATGATAAGGGAACTATTACTTAGCCGTCGTTTTCTTTTCGCATCCAAAATTTTCTTTAATCTCGCAGACATACAATCATCTAAGGTATGAGCATTTGGCCGTGCCTCTTTGGACAAGAGTTAAAGGATTTCGAAATGAATACCTGTAATGATCTCATATAGAGGAGTGCCATACAGGGCCTTCTTTGACTTCACTCCGCAGAAATTCAAGTATGCGGAGATCTCGTCAGTGAAAAGGACGTGGAACACTTGTTTTATGAAGTCGTCCAAATTGCGTCCGCCGACGCAACTGAGGAAGTGGACCTAAAGGCATGCCTTAATGAGGTTATCGTAACATACTAGTTGGTGCCGGAAGTCATCTTTCTTCAAATTCCGGTTTAACTTGTAAAAGTCATCCTTCGAGGCCAGAGGCCTTTCCAGAGGTATTCTCGGGAGATCACCTGAGGAGTTGGCCGAACTCAAGGGCATTGACGCTAAGGTCATTTCAGTACCCTGAACTAGGGTATGTACATCTATCAAACAAATTTCCGTTGTTTGCGTCTGCAGACGAGATGGCAAGTCTACCCTCACAATAGTAATTCAAAACACTGTCAATCGACGACTCACAGTTCATTTCGACGCCCGAAACGTCCTCTTCAATATTAGGTCGCTAAGCCCTGGGTAACAGCTGGTCAACCTGCTCTTCTACTGTTCGAAAAAAGCGTTGTGTTTCCCACAACGCCCAGCGCCTCTCATTACGCCGCGAATCTTGCTTAACATGGTGGATAAAACTATATTATGGGTAAAAAAACAAATACAGCGTATAAAAGAGCAAAGGTATAAGAGTAATCAGCAAAAGTTAACTTGATTCAAAGTTATATTATGCACAGTGTGCTGTAAACGATGCAGCAAGTGAGCAGATGCATAGCAGGCAACGGCGCGTGCAGTCATCGTCACACACGAGGGAGTATTGAGCGATTCAGCCTTGGCTGTTAGGTCCGCCCCGGCGCCGTTGCCCCTGATGCGCGTGATTGACACGCCGAGGTTCCTTAACATAAATGCTAATAACCTTCAACTTAGGAGCATGCGAGCATGCCAATCAAATGCCGCGAAAGCACTATCGCGACATGTACGGCATTGACGATATGAAATCCGGCATAGATACCGGATCGATTTCTACTAGGGTCATCCAATCACCGTCCAACGTGCTCACAAGACAATATAAATTGGCAGTCTATGTGCCTTTGTGCCATTGTGTCCGCAACATGGCAATCACCGTGGACGTCTTCTTTCATACTGTCTTCCTCCTGTTGTTCGTCGTTGGGTCTCACGCCAGTAAGTATCCCGTCGCCTTTAAGAAAAATTTTCGTTCATTTAAACTTGTCGTTAGATTTTGGAATACTCCATTTGGTTTTCATTTTGGAATAGGATGGTTTGTACACCTTGCAATTTGCAACACACTGATACCCACACAACTCGCTTGCTAGTACAATTCAGATTGTTCAATGCAATCGTCTAACCGACAGCATATATAGAGACACAAAAACCCGAAACCGGCAACAGAGTAATCAGAAGTATTTTAAAAAGTACAGAATCACAGCTGCATGTTTTCTGAAAGAAGGACCTCAAGGTTTTGCGAATAAGGTTCGGTGAAATGTAAACATATCGGTTGCTGCACAATGGTATTGATTCAGTAGGAAATTTTGTTTTAAAACTGATCCCCTAAGTTTCAATGAATAATTCAGCAGCATGAATACTTTCACACGCAATTCATGCAATTTTTTTTATTTGGACAATGTATAGCACCTTTCTATTATATAATCATTTCGCTTGGTCATTTCCATGTTTTTTTATAATTTGATAATTACTGGTTCATTCAGTCAGTTATTGGACTGCAACATAGTACATCCTACATAATTCGTGAACACAAATCGCTTTTGGTTTTGGCCGCACCACCCATCATGTGGAATTGAATGATAAAGTGTGTTTTGTGCATGGGGTTTTTATTTCATAAAGCAGCAGATGCAGAGGGACACCTGCGTGCAGTTTTACATCACTTTGACTCCGTCTGGCTACTTCTAACCGCAACTTGGCACCCAAGCCGGTAACGCAAAATGCAGAAAAAGATGATCCTCTCCGACATTGCCATTAGGGAATCAAAATACGTTTTTTACCACCCTTGCGTCACCACTAGATTTGTCCAGATTTTGACGCTGTCGTATGCGTAAGTTCTTTTATCGGTAAAAAGTATCACGTAAATTGCATCGAAAAAAGTATTATAAAATGATGCTGATTAGTTATGGTTTATAATATTTTAGAATTGAAAATATGTAAAAGTGTAATGACCTGATTAAACCAATGAAACCAGAAGGATTAACTTAGTCACTGAGTATTGTAATCTTCGCACAGATCTGACTAGTTTGTGTTAATACGAGAAATGTAATGCTTTTTGCAATAATACTTCCAATAGTTCCTTTTTTACATGGCACTACTTAGCAGTTCTCCGGGAGCATTTTAACCACCGCATAAACTATTTTTTAACGAAGTTTTTTATGATTGTGAAAGACTCAGGTTTCATGTTGTTTTACTTGCGTTAAACAGATCTTGCTTAAAACGATAACAACACTATAGAAAATAAAAACCAAGAAACGAGTAGGTCTGTTGGAAAGCGGCAAAGTCATTGATCAAATCTGCTGTGTTTTACGGGCTGCAAAGACTCCGTAGAGGCCTTTGCAAATGATATTGAATGTCCCTGCATCCCGCCATATGGGTTTCGGGAGGCATTGCAAGAGCCAGGTCTTAGCACAAACACTACCCTATAATTGGCTCCACATACACGAAAAATGTAAGGTACATACGCAGGAAGCCGCGCATGCATACTTGATTAGCTGTCTGACGATGGCCCAGGAGCACAAAATACAACACCGTTAGTGAGCTATTGATCCCCGTGTCAATTAAATGTGGCAGCGAACCCCAAGTTGGTTTGTTTGGTATTGGTGAATGTACGTTCAAAGGACCGTGCAACCAATATTTCCTCAAGCACTTTTTTAGCTACGTGCCACTTCCGTAGCAACAGATTGAGGCAGAAGGGATTTTGGAAAACATGTCTTATAAGAACACATTCGTATTGCAACGGTTCAGGCCCAAGGTGTGTTTTTTAATCGATGTTTGAGTCATCTGCATTTTAAAGAGTTTGGTATTCTTCCTCATGGGAACAGCGGCGTATCGAATAGAAAACTTGGGCAATAGTACTGATTAAATCAGTAGATTTTGAGAGAATAAACGTTAACTACTGTTTATTTCATTTACTCGACCTGCACGCGGTACAGCTACCAATGGTGAATGATTAACCATGCATGCCTGTATGATTTTTTATAAGACAAACGTTGTAAGAAGAAAGAAGCTTTTTGTCAATTGACAAGCATTTTGACTACAGTTTAATCGGTCTGTAGTCTGAAGTCGGAAGATGCTTACGCCAAAGAAGAAAATTCAAGGTAAACATTTTGTTATTCTTCCATTCTAGTATTGCCTACAACAGAGCAGCTGCTGAATATAATATTACTTTTGTCTAGTGACTGCTTTATTTCATTTAGCTGTCCAAATCAACAATCGATTGACACCAAGTAATGCCTATATGTAATCACGTACTCTGAATTCAACCATTAATTTGCGAGGCAATGTAACAAGTAGACCATAGTACTATTTGTGCTGAAAGCTGAATATAGGCAACTATCCAGTGTCAACTCAACTTCAGAAAATATGTTTGTACTGTCTATACATTTTGGGGTGCTGCATTGCATGCGAGAACGTACCCCGACAGCGCACGCAAATTCGTATGGCGCTTGCGGTTGCAAGTTAATGGGGCAAATGCAACGGTATATCCAAAGAGCACTTATCTAGGTCAGTAATTAAAATTGAATTATCATTCCGCGATATTGGAAATATTGGCCAAATGCATTTCCTATTGGGTAATTGAAATTTTGACAAAATTATTTTCGCTTATTCGAGCTGAAATTTAAAAGGGGACTTACCGAAACATTAGTTGTGAGTTTTTCTTTTGCAGATGATCAGTCAGCTTGCTGGTCCGTATCGGTGGATTCCATATGGTTCCTAAAGTTGGGCGGGTAATAGCGAGCCAAGTGTGATTAAATTTAATGGCGTGAGGCAGGGCGTTTGTAGTTTAGCGGTTATAGCGTTGCCCACCGGTAAAGGTCTTCTCTGATACGCGGGTTCAAATGCAGCCGAATGCCTCCAGTTTTTTTTCACAATTGGGTCAGCTGATATTAAGCAAATCTGCCAAACCTCGTAATAACTTAGTTGACCCAACTGTGAAAGCACTCGCGACGACGGGTGCGTAAAGGCTTTTTCTGTTGGGCGGGTTCCACTCCCGCTGACGCTGCAAGCATTTTTTAAAATTGTGTCAACTACATCCAACTTTAGTTGATAAACCATACAGTAAGTGGAGGTCAATGACTGTCTGCATATTTCTTTAGGCTCTGGTAATATTCGCTATATAAGCAGCATCCTGTTTTTCAGTGAAAACTATTTTATTTTGGGTTGGTTACAGGGAGACTTTTATGAGGAATTTTCATTACGATTTATCGCACATGCAGCGTACATATTTACCTGCATATGCATAAAGGCCTAATAGAGCCAGAGTTTGTTTTGCCAATAAATGAGTATGTCGCCTGCAAATTAAAAAAAAACGGTTTACTTTTTCCATATTTAAAACGACATCCTCTGGGTTACGTCAGCAAATTCATCGGAAGATGTGGGCAAATTTGCATATTTAGTTACTTTTAGTAGATAGTTCGTGAGCACATGAAACCTGTTGTATTCTTCAGGAGAGAGACAAAATTCTCACTTTATTTAATATTAACAATCATACATTTGCAGCAACGAAGGCTCCATGCTCGGGGAAAACATGATAGGTTAAGTTTATGGTAAGTGTAAAACGTAAAAGTTCATCTGTTATTCAAAAGTAAAGTTTTACGCGATATCCACATGTTCAATGAAGACAAACCAGCTTTCACCTACTCTATTTTCGCTTCTTCGCACGTGAGTTAGCGTGCTAGGAATGGGAGTGCTGATATGCTGAAGTGCGGCAAGACACATAACGGATTCCTCGACGCATTGGGCGGGAAGACTTCGCAGAATTTCAGTTCAGAGTAGAGGGGTTAAGGACCACACAAAGGATGCGATCAGCAATCTTCTTGAACGCTTTAAAATTTCCTTGTATAATATGCCAGCTTTAAACACACCGGTGGCTGCAGAAATCATTCAGAAGATACGTTTAAAAATGACTTAGTCATTATTGTGTACTATGGGTTCAGTTCAGTTCAGTTATTAGGAAAATTTAGATAAATACCTTTGGACTCCCTCTTTGTTCATAGCTATCACGCAGAAAATGTGGTGTTGCCACTAGTGGAACTGTGGTAGGGGGCAGCAGTAAAAAAAAGCTAAAGCATCATTCATAAGTTTAGTTTTTAATGCCATTTGTGGGATTTTAAGGATAAAAACTTTCGCCTATGGGGGAGGCGAAGGGAACATGTAAATCGGATGTCCTGCTGCTGAAAGTGTTTGGATCATGTCAGGAGTAGGCTATCGCGGTTGCTTAATATCCTGATGGTAACACGGGGAGATGACTGCGGTGGTCACGGTGTCGGAGATGCGCCCTTCGTATGCCCATGCGGACCAGAGGATAAAACTTGCAATCAGTTTTTCGAAGCAAAAATATTACTTAAAAGTAGCGAGCAGTATTTTGTTGAACAAAAATGTTAAACTGTAATTTCATAAGCTCGCTTTATGACAGAAAATTTATTTTTCTATGCTGATCCGACTGCAACTTAAACGTGTGCACAGGGACATGATAATGCATGCGGGTAGAGCATTCCATGCCTGCATAACCCTCTTAGAGAAGAAGAATTTTCGTGTTTTTAATCTTGCCCCAGTCACACGTAGCTTGAGATGGTGTCCACACAATCTAGTAGTAGTGGCCAGCTCAAAGAAATCGTTGGATGCTAGGCAGAAGTTTTGATCCCGCAGTATGCGAAATGCCTGTATTAGGGCACCGCGCAGCTGTCTGTAATCCAGAGGAAATAAGTCAGGATTGGTCAGTCGTGTCTCGTAAGGAAAGTACGCTTTGCCACGCACTAACTTAATTGCCCGTCGTTGTACCCTTTCAAAGGTTTTTTTGTCTTTGACTGTCCAAGGTTACCAGGCTTGAATAGCAAATTCCAGTTGGTGTCGCACGAACGCGCCAAAGACAATGCCAAATACAACGTTGTCAAACTTTAAAAAGGCGCGCATGATTACATACAAGCTCGATATTGCGGATTTGGCCGCTTACAGGATGTAGAGTGATGGCTTAAGTGAGGGAGTGAACTAAACCCACAGGTTCTTCTGGGCCTCTACTTCTGGCAGCGGTATGTTATTTAGGATGTAAACCCTCCGATACGAAATTTTAGTACTTCTGAAACGCATTATTTTGCATTTGGCGACATTAAATAGCAGGAGCCACTCGTTTGAACATTGCTCGAGTCGGTGCAAATCTGCCTGCAGATTTGCTTCGTCTTCATCGCTACGAATGACCTTCCAGAGTTTTAAATCGTCTGCGAACATTGCGGTTTCGCAGTCTAATCCACTTATGCAATCGTTGATATATATAAGGAAAAGGATAGGACCCAGAACAGAACCCTGGGGGACCCCACTATCAACTCCCACCTCCGCCGATCGCTGACCACCAATACATACGGTTTGAGTTCTGCAAATCAGAAATAAGATCCACCGCAAATGGTTGCCTGTTACCCTTATACGTTTAAGCTTGTATAGGAGACGTTGATGCGGAAGAGCGTCAAATGCCTTCTTGAAATCTATGAAGACTGTGTGCACCGTGCTCTCTTGATCGAGTGCTTTGGTCCATTGCTCTAGACAGAAAAGCAGATTTGTCAAGCAGGACCGTCCTCTACGGAATCGGTGCTGTTTATCAGAAAGAAGTCGATGACACTCTAAGAATTGCATCAGCTCTTCTTTTGATATTTCGCTAAATGATTTGCGACATATTGCAGTAAGGCTTATTGGCCTGTAGTTTTTTGTGGACGCCCGACTCCCACTTTTGTATATGGGTGAGATCCACGCTGTCTTCCAGTCGGATGGCAGTAAGCCTGTGTTTAGGGAGGCCCGAAAGAGTAACTGCAGGGGTTCTGCCAACTCCCCGGCTAGCTCTTTCAACAGTTTTGCAGGTATGCCGTCCGGCCCTTACGACTTTGTGTCTTGGAACTTAAGAAGTTCTCGCAGGGCAGTAACTTCTGTAGGCACAACTGAGTCAATACTCGAAATCTCCTCAGTACTAAAATTAGTAACGGTGAGGACGATCTATCTTGTAAAAACCGACTGAAAGAACCTGGATAGATGCTCGGCCTTTGCTTTGTTCTCGCAAATTTAGGCGCCATCATCCGTTTTTAACAACGGGCTGGGGTCTCTTTTTCGGGCAGATCGCCTAATGTTGTCATAAATAACCTTCACATTTCCTACTGCACGGATTAACAGGTCACTTTCGAAACTTTGGCGGGTTTTTTGTACAAGGTCTTTAAAGCTGTTTCTCTGCGCTTTGTACTTGTTTTAAGACTCGGTGGTCTTCTCTCTCCGATACGTTTGGAACAGCTTTTCTTTACGGTTAACCTCCCTCTTCAGCATGTTTATTAACCACTGGGACCTATTTGTGGCTTTCATTTTCGAGATGCGGCATACACTGATGATTAGCCCGTGTAGTACAGTCTATAACACTGTCCAAATTTCGTGGACATACCCGGTGAATGCCTCTCTCCAGGCTTTGCTGCGTACTTTGGTTTTCATTTGGTTAATGTTTTCGCGCCATATGTTGTGTCTAACTGTCGCGCTACGATCAGGTACAGAGAAGAGTGAATTATCCCAATTTAGCATTACGTGATCACTTTTGCCTAGTGGACGTTAACAATTTATTATGTATACACTGTCAGGCACTTTTGACAGTACAAGATCTAGGCAGTTAGCCTGCTGCCCTTCATTCTGCTTGGTCGGAGATAAGTCGTGTTGTGATAGACAGGCTTTTTGTACCGTGCGTAGGAGTCAGCGATTGAAACTTAATTCTGACCCTGTCGCAGAACTGAGGTTCCAGTCGATATGCGGAGCATTTAAGTCGCCTATAATCATGACATTGGATCGCACGGCAAATGCTTTAACTTCCTCAATCAGGCTATTGTCTGACTCTAGATCGTTTGAAGGTGTTCGATAAACTGCAAAGATGTCAAGGGCTTGAGACCCCGGCATTCTGAGGGTGAGCCAAAGGGCTTCTATATCGGACGCGAGCTGATCAGTATTGTTTGACACATGCAGGTCATGTCTAACATAAATTACCAAACCCCAACCCTGACTCCCGGCTCTGTCTTTTCGGAACAGCTGAACACCAGGAAGAACAAATTCCCGACCGTCTATCTTTGTGAATAACCATGTTTCTGTAAAACACCACATCTGGCTCCACTTGGTACATAGTAATCTTAAGCTCGTCCAATTTAGACAGCAGTCTTTGTGCATTGGTGTAAATGCACTTAAGTTTCCTTTGTTGGCTTGTTCGGGTAGTTTTTACGTTCGGACTCAACACTCTCCCTAGTAAGTCGATTGCGTGGTTATCCAGAACGGACCTGTCCAAGGTCAGAATAATGAACGTTATATAACTTGGTGTCACCAGTGTTAGTGCACGCAATTGTCGGTGGCCCTCGCCACTCAGTTGCGGTAGCCGAGGTGTTTAAATGGTCGCCCATGGGTCGTACGCCCGCGGTTCGCTGCTTACTCCAGTGTTCGTGCACGTAACTTCCGGCTGCCTTCGCAGCTCAGTTGCGGTGGCCGAGGTGTCTAGGCGGTCGCCCCCTGAGGCAAGCGTGCGCGGATCAATGCCACCTCTAGAGTCGACTTTTTCCTCACGCGCGACAGTCGGGTCCTGAATGTCTGCGTTCCCATGTGGTTTATTTTGGGTTTTGCGAGCAAGGATAACAACAAAATTTGGGATGGCCTACAGTTATGTTGCACTTGTATTCTACTCTAATATCCTGGCTAAGGTTAAAATTTCGAACTGTATACTGTCTATAGTAGTAGAAACTAAATTCAGGTTGACCGGAGTAGGAAAGACAGCAAACACATAGGTAAGCCAATACTTATGTAGTGCTTGTCTTCTAATCTGATATCCAAGCTGTGGGTTAAAGTGTCAAATTGATACTGTCTACGCTAGTAAAAACGTGTTGACCACGTAACTGAAAACAGGATTGTCTGATCTGTGAGTATGCAAAAATTATACACAGGCAGTTTAAAAATAAATGCACATCAGTATATAATTTTAGACTCAGCCCCTCCGCAGATATTCCTCAGTGACCCTGAAGAATTTGATTGTGACAGGTAGAGTGTGTAAACCTAGCCAATAATACCAGCAGGACGCTCGATTTAGAGAAAAACTCCTGATAAAACAGCAAGGGTATTGAAGGAAATCGGACGGAGAATCGTATAACACAGTGAGCTTTTTTTCAATTTTACTCTGAAGACGATTTCGTTCTACGTAGAATTTGAAATAACTTTGCCTTCGTCGTGCTCAAAAATTCAAACCGCGCGGGTTCAATTCAATTCAGTTCCAGTGGTGATTGCTTAGAAAATCCTAGTTGAGCAGTCTGCTTGCTGTTCTCAATTGGTTGCTTCCAAACGATCGGTTACGTTGTGCGTGTTCAATCCATCCAAATGTGAATAAATTCACAGAGCACGGCGTGGCGTCCTAGCTAAAGTTATATAGCGTTGGCTTCGTAAAGGCCTTCCCTACTATGCAGGTTTGACTCCCGCGAACGCCGGGAAGTTTTTTTCTTTATTTGGTTAACTAAAACCGAACACAAACACTGAACGGGAGAAAGGTAGGTTTTGCTTGCACCTGCTGTGGAGGAGAAGTCCTAGTAAAGGTAGTCATTCGAAAAATGTTAAACCTACGATGATGGCAGAAGTCCTGGGAAAGCCTGAGCAGTAGAAGCAATATATTGCCAACAGAAGATTTAGGGGAAAATTAGGCACCTAGTCTTCTATTTCGTTCAATCGTGAGAGTGTGATACCGTCCAAAGTGTCCGTAAGTGCCGTAATTGACTGAGGACCGCAATGCGCTTCGGGAAGCCGATTGGCCATCAACGCTTCAGTACCCTGATAGGCCAGACCTTTCTCAAGTGCATGTATGCGTCCGAGCCACTCGAGGGCAAAGATTGCGCCTCGCGTGCGCACAGGAACCGAGCAGGTCGAGCAAATGGATCCAGCGCGAATGGACGACCAAGATTGTCCTGGCCATATCACATCTATGGCGTCAAGCATTGAAAAGAAATGGGCTATGGAACCGTTACAGCCCACTGCCTTAATACTCCTGGATGCAAGACAAAACGCAACTTCACCCGGTTAGCTTAACTGTCATTTTCGCTTCGAATTTAAATGACAGTTCATTCCATTCAGGGCCTCAGACAGAATCTGCTTGATGATTTCGTTTTCCTGATTTTGAGCGGCATGCACAGCTGCATTTGACGCATTTTGTGAACAGTTACTTTTCAATTCTGTAGACATTTCGAGCAAAACATTTACCTTCTTTTTATGCCACGGAATAAAGACAGGCTACGTGTGCACCTCCTGTGGAGGGGAAGGGGTCATATTAAGTCTAACCTATCATCTTAATCCCCCTCGGGGCGCAAGTTGAACCGTAGTCTTACGTAGATGAACGTTACTAAGTTTCGTCATGAGGGCGCGATAACATTGGTCTCAAAGCGTAGGGTTCTCATCATCTGCGTGTCTATCTTTTCCGTTTTTATTTCGAAATCAGCAAAGTGCTTCACTTATAAATATATCGGTTATACGAACGATACTGGGAAACCAGCTACAGTGCGTTGCTATAAAATAACGTACACCGTTTGCTTTGTGCTTCATTTTCTTTTCACAGGGCTGAGTATTGGACTTCCCGCAGAAAATTGACACGAAATTTGAATTTTAATCAAGTTAATTTTTTAAATTAAGATCTTTTCAGTTTATCCATTGGACATATTGAAAATTACAGTTTATTTGGTACATATATTTAAGCAATGACCATCAAGGACACTTGATTAACGTTATACTTAAGTATATTAAATTATTGGTGTCGTAACCGAGATAAGGAGTTTGATTCAAGTGAAAAAAACTGACTTCAAACGTGCGATACAAAAGGAATATATGTACCATTGTAAACTGAGTTGACACATCAGCATGAAAAAAGTTGCAATTTTGATTCAATGATAACTTTGTCATCTTCCGAATTTGCAATGTCAATATACTGATTGCACTGCTATTTAAGTCATCCTGTATTCGCAACTTAAAGCACTTGGAAAGAGGATTGTTTAAAGTCTGTTTGACTGCATCCTAGGAATACCTGCCATGTGAAAATATAGATAATTTGGTTTTTTTAAAACGGAACAGCTAATCTCTAAGTTGCGACAGTCAGGCTACTTATTCTCATTTATGTGGCTCTATGCAGGCGAAGGGTCACATAGTGTGCTAGTCAATAAATGAACTTATACTTACGAAAATTCGCAACAAAATGTTCCGGATAAGTTTTGTTATCATCAATGAGTGGAAAAAAAGCATAAAATAAATTTTCCATGTTATCAAGGAAGATTGTACTGAATATAATGAAATGTCAAATTCTATTATTTGCAGCCGGCGAACAGGTCACAGATATGCAACTTCTGCACATCGGTCCGGACACTGCCACGGTAACATGGACGGCCCCGAAACATCCGCACCGTGATATCATCTCCTACCACGTCACAGTTACAAACAGGGATACAAATGAGCAGTTTGAGTTAACAACAACGTCGAATGAAATAACATTGCGTGATTTGACTCCAAACACACAGTACGAACTGAAAGTCATTACTGCAAACAAACACGGCCTCAGTGAACCTGTTCTGATAATGCTATCGACACAACCATTGGGTAAGATTTTTTGTTTGTTCTGTTTTCATCGGGCATTGTTTAGCATTCTGCTTAAAGCCAGTTGGCTTTTTTGCATGACAAAGCATTTGCTTATACTGCATACGCATACGTGTCTGACGGTTTTTTTCTGAAGAGGTCACGAAAATGCACCAGCTATGCTGACGTCTGGCGCTCGTGCAAAAAACTGACCAGTTTATTGTATGAGGGAAGCCCTCATATTGTTTGATTCCCATAGTACGGATTAAGTCAACAAGAGAGTTGAGAATGTGGTACTCTGTGAGCTGCTGAGTACTTAATATTCGTGATTCCCCTTTCATAAAGCAATTTTATTGTGCAATCCTTTAGTGTGATATAACTTACAGTTCTGTATCAAGTTACCGCCAGAGGCTGTTATACACAACTTACTGCTATTATGAATTAGCTAGCATCGCCTGGCAGGCGGTCACCTGTCGGGGACCTTTGATCACCACGTGAACTTTCTTTATTTTGGAAGACTATTCGATCGGTGTTCGCACATTTCTGAGTGAATATATACCCGATCAGCAGTGACAGCAAATAGCTGGTGGCAAGGCGCTGATGACATGCGGTTCGATGAAGTGTTTATGACCCATCTGATAGACTCCAGTGGTGGACCAACTGCGCCGTCTGTAAGTGCGTTTCATTGTATTGTCTGATCAGCTGGTTTTTAACCTTATAGTTGGCTGATGAAGGCTAATAAGCCCGAAACAGTTCTGCAACAAGTAACATCCAGATGCTGTAATACCCCACTGACTGCTATATATTAAACATTGAAAGTAGATATTTTATTGGAAATTTTCGTCGGCATTCACCTTGTGGTATATGTCGCACTACTGTATCGATTTAAATGTCGCTAAATAACCTCTAGGTATTTTGACATAGTGACGTCCCAAAAAAGCGTGTTCGCCCACTTGACCACCTTTTTTTGAGAAGAAGTGCTTCCAAGAGCCCAGCCTGGCCCCAGTAACCCTTACTTTGAGAGAATGGCCCCTCAATTTTGTTATTGTTGCTAATCCGAAGAAATCTTCTGATATAAGAAAACAGTCCCGAAGACCTCGAACGCGGAATTTTAGTATCAGGTCCCCTGTAGAGCAAAGGAGTTCACAGTTAAAAGCAAAAGTGTATGATATGATCTGTTAGTATGTATTTTATTTTAACAGGATAAATACCTTTATATATTTAATTATTTAATCCTGTGTATTTAATCGGGCCCATTTTCACATCCTTTCACTCACAGCTGGTCAAAAGGTACGAGATATAAGTTTTCCTGATATCGAAAGTTACTCAATCAATGTTCAATGGAGGGCCCCGGAAATGCCGTATGGTGAAATAACATCCTACCGTGTTGAAACTACAGACACAAACGGAAATATGAAGGCAGAAACAGACGTGTTTGAGACACAAGCAACAATAAATAAATTGAGTCCATCCACAACCTACAACATATCAGTCCGGACAATAAACAAACTGACTTATTTTGGCAACTACTACTACGGTGGAGCCGGTGAAGCCATCACAAATGTTGTAACTACATTACCACTGGGTAAATGTTCCCACTTTATCTAAATGCGTTCCTTCTGAATCGGTAAAAAGATGTGTATTATTTGTTTATTCTCCAGACATATACGTTATTCACCACTGCATTGAGAAGAGTGCCCGAGAATGCCCACCAATTCACTGGTCCAGCGCTCATGTTTAACTGGGCCGACTAAATATTGGATGACTTAATTAGGTTATTAAATCCATTTAACTGAGGCATACTGAGATCTGCCGATTGCTTAAAGCACTAAGTCTCCCCACTTAACAGACTATTATATTAGACAAAGTACGTCCGGCAACATTTCCGGGATAGCAGGTTTGAGGTTCATAGTTGAGCGATGCCTGTATTTATAAACTTCTTTTAAATCTCCTTATCATCCAGGATTGCGATTATACCGAATGTTACTTTGCCATTTTTGCAGTAAAACCATTGATTTTAGTTTCACCAGTCAGAAGCCAATACGCAGTCTATAGTAGAAGTTCCCTTGACACACTAAGTGAGTGACATGTATAGTGCTGCAGCTGGAATCAGTTGACAGTTGGCAGAGCGTAAGAACTTGATGTTAGCGATATAGGCTGAACATCGCGTCTTTTTGCTTCAACACACATACTTGCTTCTATTAACCGTCTAACTCTCTTAATCGCAGCCAGTCTGCAGGTCACAGACTTACAACTTCCGCATATCGGTACGGACACTGCCACGGTAACATGGAAGGCCCCGAATCAACCACA
Organism: Ligula intestinalis; assembly: GCA_036362985.1. Taxonomy (NCBI): domain Eukaryota; kingdom Metazoa; phylum Platyhelminthes; class Cestoda; order Diphyllobothriidea; family Diphyllobothriidae; genus Ligula; species Ligula intestinalis. Next base: position 70,415,674 of record JAYGXS010000004.1, on the reverse strand, counting down.
CGGTGATATCAAGTCCTACCACGTCAAAGTTACGAACATGTATACAAAGGAGCAGCAGGATTTAGAGACAACGTCGAACGGAATAGAATTGCATAATTTGACTCCACACACATTGTACGACATAACAGTCAGGACTGAAAACAGGTGGCCTAAAAGCAATAGTGGTCGCCTCGGTGAACCTGTCCTGTTAAGACTATCGACAAAACAGTTGGGTAAGTGTTGTTATATATTCTGCTATCTTCGGGCATTGGTTAACCCTTTGCTTGTAGCCAGTTGTTCTTTTTTGGAAGACAACGCATTTGCAAATGCTGCAGACGCATACATGTCTGAAGGTTGTCTTCCGAAGATTGCACGAAAACACACCAGCAATGCTGACGTCTGGTGCTCGTGTCAAACCGACCAGTTTATTGTATGACGAAGCCCCTCTATAATTTGATTCCCATAGTACGGAGTATGTCAACAAAGAAGTTGAGAATGTGGTACTCTGTGAGCTGCTGAGGTCATGATATCCGTGATTCCGCCTTGATATAGCAATTTTATTGTGCAATCCTTTACGGTGATATAACCTACGGTGTTCATGCGCTCACGTTTTTGAAGGGACCAAGATAATTTTCATTATTTACACAATTATTACGATTGTCGCTTTTTGAAGATCAAAGTGGTGGTCAGTCTCTGCACAAACAAGGACCAACATTGTATAGTGAGCTGAACCCGGTCGACCACTGCGTAATATACACATATTGCCAAAACGCAAGCTGTAGCTGTTTATGCCAATGTTGAAAAGTCGCGAATCAGATATGCTAAGAAAAAGCGCTAGACGGGTGTTTAGTCGGTATTTGGCCAGTGCTTGACACAGCTGCGAGAGGTGCGGTTCATTGGTGTGTTCCCAGATTCCTCTGTATGCTTTCTGTTTGATATAGCCAGTTTCTTTTGATATGCTATGTTATCATTCCATGGTATTACCCAGAGATTTAACTAAGGTGCAACAGTAACAATAAAAAATGACTTCACGTTTTTTTACGCGCATATGAGGAAGGTAGCAGTAATCGGCGATACGATAGTTTAACGTATCTTTTTGAGCAACACATGCAGATGCTGACCAAGGAGTAGTGGTTTAACAGATGACAAGTAAGTATAATATACTATACTTTCTCAAGATTGCAAACGTAAGATTGTCGTTTTAAGAATCAAAAATAACTTTAGTCTACCGGAGTGTGTATAAGAATCGATTAGCTCATGGTGAATACCTACAGCCTCAAGATTAAATGTCTGATGGATGAAATCAGTTCCAAAATGTCAGCAAAAAAAGAGGCCGATTCCGGTGGACACATAGAATACACTTTTTATACAAGTTAAGTGCAGTATAACTGCATTTACATGGCTGATAATGCCAAATTACATCCTTCGCGTCCAATCCAAACCCCAGTTGAAATGACATTCCATCCTTATGGGTCCATCATATCCCCATGATTGTCCTTTTTTGTGTGTTTCCAGCCTTTTCATACAAAGACTTTCTCTGAAGTTTTTTTCTTCGGCCTACTATCACTTGCCTGCTCCGCCAGCGGTATTTAACAATTCCAAGAGGGATTCCATGAGGGCTCATCCAAAGTCCCTTATGTATTTTAGCCACCTACTTGAATCTCTTAAGCAGGTCGAATTTCCAATTATCTTCAGGTTTTTTACACGCCATTAGCCAGTCTAGCAGGGCTTTGATGATGGCATTGAGCGGCAGAGTTGCCCACTGAATATCAACACACAATAACCGCTTAAGTCAGTATACTAAAAGGAAAAAAGCTTTGAAGTTAACCATGGAAATATTAAAGTCAATTCAAGTTAAATTCATTAAAGGAAATATAGGCAAACTACTTTGAACTCCCTCTTGGTACATAGGATTTAAGAAATGCATCGGCATAGCCAAACATTCCAAAGAAGTCTTTGACACAATTTCAGACAAATACCCGCTTGTTTCAAGTAATACACTTACACTCTGTTTACATGGCTGATCGGGTATATCTTCACTCAGGAAGGTGCGAACACCGATCGAATAGGCTTCCGAACTAAACAAAGTTCATGTGGTGGTCAAAGGTTCCCAACGGATGACTGCCTGCCAGGCCGATTCCGGACAAGTCATAGCAGCAGTAAGGGGGTATGACAGTGTCTAGGGGAAACATGATACAGAACTGGTTTGGGCTTATTAGCCTTCATCAACTGAGCATAACCCTGATCACCAGCTGTCTAGTCAAGTCAAAATTATTAAATGAAATATAGGCAAACGCCCATGAACTCCCTCTTGGCACAAAAGATTTAAAATATGCAGTGGCATAGCCGAACATTCCGACGAAGTCGTTGAAAAAATTTTTAGAGGACGACTCGCTTGTTTTAAGTAAGAAACTCACACTCAGTTTACACGAGTCAGAAGTTTAACTGAAAAAGAACAGCTGACAGTGAAAAAAACTCATAAGGGTGGCTCATAATTCAAAATGGAATGCCATTTTTGGTTTTTAGGAAAAAACTGTCGCTCGGAGGGGGGGGAACTATGTGAATGATAGGGGCATGATGCTTCTGTAAATGTTGACGGCAGCCATCCCGTCTACATCTACATCCAAAGGACCACGCGAAGAGGAGACCTCGGAGTCATGACAACGTCCTGGAGAACCGGAGATGCGACCATGTTACGCCTTTGCTGTACCAAGAGCCGAGGAACCCGCCACGTTGTCAGCAGTCGGTCGATACGAGGAAGGGTGTGACAGGGCTGCGTAGACTAGGACCATAGGTGCGGTAGATGCGACCTCAGATGCGATCAGCGCAGTTCACATAGATGTCGAGACGTCGGAGCTAGGCAATGTCTTTACGCAATTGGTTAAAAACTAATAATTATAATTACACAACTTAAAAATTACTATGAGGATATGTTTATAGCATTTCTACCATTTCAGTGTTTGGATTTAGAGCGCTTCAATTTTTGGATTCGGAACACTTCAGTGATTTGATTTGGAGTACTTAATTGCGACGATACTCCTTAAATCGGTGTAGGTTTGCCTTAAAATCATCCACGGAAGGGGACATGACAATATCCGCAGGAATAGCATTCCATGCCTGTATTATCCTCGTAGAGAAAAATAGTTTTCTTGGGTGAAGTCTTGCCCCTCTCACACGAAATTTGAGGGGGTATTTTTGCAGCCTAGTTGCTGGTGGCCCACTCAAAGAAGTAATTTATTTGGAGGCAGCAATCCTGACCACGCAACAATCAAAATGCCTGGATAAGGTCCCCACGTAGCTGCTTGTAATCCAGAGAAAACAAGTCAACATTTACCAATCGGGTCTTATAAGGGACGTTCCGTTGGCCTCGTACTAATTTTATTGCGCGTCTTTGTACCCTTTCGAGGTTTTTTTTTTCCTTGGGCTGTCCAAGGTCCCCAGGCTTGGGTGGCAAATTCCAGTTGAAGTCACAAGAATTTGCCGAATACCTTGCAAAATACAACTCTTTCAAACTTAGCAAAGGCGCGCTCGCTTAGATACAAGCTCTACATAACTGATTTAGCCACTTTCAGGACGTAGAGTGATGGCTTAAGTGAAGGCGTGAACAACACCCCCTTACTTACTGCTTTCTTTCAAATATTATGTAGGGCGGATTCAACACTTCCCACGTTTTACTACGTTAAACGTTTAAAAGGTGGTGTTGGCGTTTCCACATGAAAATGTACGTCAGTGAACTCGCCAGAGCATAATAAAGCACATTTCAGTGTCTTCCCTCAACGTTGGAGTAAGCCATCCATCTTGTCCTCGTAACGTTTTTTATTTTACAGAAAATTTGCGATCTAATTTGTTCCCTTATATGCCCTGTCATTCTCTCCCACAAAATCAGATGAAAATGAGTTTGATTGGCGCGCTTGGGACGTTTCCTAGGCGGCCCCTACAAGGAATCCCTAATCAGGAATATTGTGAAGTCCTGGCGGCACCGGACAATACGCCGGAGTTGGTTATTTTTACTGTGTGCTATTTTGTGGCTTACACTTGCTTTCAACCCTTATATTACTATCATAACTTAAACGTTACGACGGCCTATTGGTTGATTTTGCCTTTCATCCAATTTTTTTCTGGACTGCTCATGTTTTTTCCTGTTGTGTCACAAACAATTCTTCCACGTCGTCTAATGCACACCATTACTCTACATTTACATTAATTATTGATTCCAATGTTTCATAAACTGTCACCACTTAACGTGGAATGGTTCATTTAAAAAAAATGTCATCACATAAACGCTCATTTTTGCTTACTATTCGATTAACGCACCGTACTCCGTTGCTACACAGTGGCCGCTGTAAACGCATTCGAATAAAATTAACAACTTCATGCACTTATTTATACAACCTTCGCCAACCGCCTTTACTACTACACCATTCATAAACTCCTATTATCACTGGAGCCGCTAGGCCAAAAGTCAGGCCTAGACGTGTATAAGGTGCAATACCAGTCATAATTTTGCCAAATGCGATATATACGAGGCTTTGTTTTTTCAAATACCCCTATTTCCACCATTCGCACAGGGATATTTTGCCATAGGCAAATAATTTTCCAAATGAGTTGTTTTTACTAAAAATGATTACGTAAATGGCAGCAATTTTTAAAAATTACCATTGATTACAGCCCTGGTCAATTTTGAGGAAAATTGCACTGTGGACATTTTTTTGTACTGATTCGTTAGAAAGTGACATCTTCTGCCATAGTGAAGATTGTCAGTTTTTTTTCTGTCAAGCTGTTTACATATTTCCGCCTGCATCCAAACACAAACAGATCGATACAGCATTGGTCAGAATCGGCTATTCGTTTTGAAGCGATGGGAACATGCACAATTCACAATAAGTACAGCTGCATAAATTATATTGAATGATAAATTGGGCATTAAAATGGAGTTTAGTGGAACGGGGGGTTAAAAGCTGCCACCTTACAATGAGTTTGAGGAGGGCTGAAGTAGTTTAACTGCAGAATGGCACTGAGCACAGCAATGCACGCTTTTTCACAGATTTGGAACTGTCTAAAAGTATTATGGCCCATAATTAGAATTCAAAAGGTTTATGAAGATGGATTTCTGGGCATGAGTAAGGGGCGGATGGTTGTTGTTGTTAGCGTTCAGGTGCTACATGCTCTGCATCTGTATGCATAACTAAACTTAGTGGCGTAAGACGATACATGAAAGGAGAAGAAGACTTTCCGGCCGTCGAAATTTTATCTTTGGTCAGAAGAAGAAGATGTGGACACAGAAACAATCATTTTATTTCCTTGACAGACGGGCAAAAGCAAATCGTTGTTCGGGAAACATACGGGCCACCACATCATCTTACGCCAAAAATTGCAAGGCCAGATGGTCATGACTGGCACAGATAATCAGAACACACTCGGAGCATTTAAAGATTTTTTCTGTTCTTTTAAATTTTACGATGGAACCTTTTGCACACGCAAACGGTGTCTGCTAGTGTTCTGTGAGTATGTATCTGTAGATATATCCGCGACGGATTTCGAAAAGTCAGACGAATAGACATATCACGCCAGCGATCTAGTCATTTTATACTTCGTAATTACTTATTGGGACTCGCATGTTTGCTCGTATTATAAATATTGGATTCTGTCGGTGATCCTTAACCATTGGTTATGTTAGGACAATAGGAGCCATTCGCATGACTCCGAATATCTATCTTCATTTCGGCTTTCATTTTATTGAAGTTTGTCTGGTTGTGATAGTAGGAAGGGCCTTTAAAAACATTACTGATTGCATGCCATTTGGTCATGTACATATGCATACGCAAACGTAAAGTAGAACTGATAAAGTCTAAGTACTATTATTCCTGTTTTATTAATACCTTTGGTTTGGTGCAAGCTAGTTAAGCTGCTTTAAAAAAAACGAGGAGAAGGATATGATAATGACATCATAGAAGCCATCGACAGTGCTCAATCACATAATGTCTTCTGCGGACGAAGAATTCTGCTGTAGGAACATGGTTAACAGATAATAATTTCCACGAGTGCATTAAGAAGCATGGGAAAGTATGAATTAACAAATTTCGAGAAAGTCCACAGAGAACAAGGAACAACTTTCAGAGAAAGAATATGCGATCGCTAAGACGACAATTGTTTTGGCCTGATGTCAGACTTCTACCATTAACGGGCAGCGTCCTAATGCGGTTTCAAGCGCAAACTGGTCACAGCTCTATTTCCGAATTGCCCAGATTTCGCCTTAATCTGCTAAGAAGTGTTCGGGTCTGAACTGATTACAGAACTAACGAGGAGCACGGTGTGCATGTAAAAAACGCTAGTAGAAGGCTCGTGATAGAACAACCATTGCACCTATTCTCAAGTCAACCAGTCAGAATGCTGTAGTTCAGTAGCATGTGGTCAACAAAAGAGAGAGTCGGGATGAGCTTGTTCCTTAATGTGCCTTTTACGGAGGTGGGACGCTCCGTGCATTCACGACCGTTGGCGAAAAGGACAGCCGTCCGTGCGTCAAACTTAGGTGACACCCACCCACATAGCGGCGCCAGTGGCCGAAGTCGAGATGGTTTTAGGATGTCTAGGCACAAATGATGTTAAAGAAAGACCGGAACCAAAAAGATATGCACCGCAAGCCCAAAAAACTTTATTTGCTGTTGGATAATATCCTTTGTAATCAGAAGCGCTCTTTATCTTTCCTCAGCCAACCAGTTTCTGTCAGAACAAACTGGACTATAACAGTGCCATTGATTACGCCCGCACGTCTGTAATAATAAGGACACCATCACTGATGCGGATAGATAGAACAACATAAGAAGTAGATAGGCACGGATGAATTTCTTGCCACCCTTTACTACACTGCGTTTTATACCAGTCGCGCATAATGAGGGACACTGTTGTGGTCCGCTGTGATTGTGTAATTTACATTGCCAAGTCTGAGCTGAGTCTGTTAACTTATTGTGCCCATAACCTAATACGAAAGAATGTTTTCTTTCTGTAAGACGGAGAAGGAATATGAACGGGACGTTGACGTGGTCTTCCTTGGAGTATCAGACCTTAACCAACCAACAACCCGTCGTATGATGGTTCTATTGTCTCTGTACGGCTAGCCAAAACATACACTCAAAGGGGTTTGCTGTCTAACGTTTTTAATTGGTTTACATCCACCAGACAGTTTATTTGGACGCTAAAACTAAAATATGCCAAACATGTTTTGCAATGATACATTCGCCTACTAAAAATTAAACACATTTTGTCTCATCATTGACTACTGATCTTTAAAAGAATTTCAGAAAATACAAGTTCATTGATCGCGTCTGGTTTTAAAACGCTAATCTGAAAATGGCATAAGTTAGGCTGTCAGCGATATTCCTTAGACTAAGTTCTTCAAGACAATTTTCTTAAAAGACTAATGGGTCGAGAGCGGATTGATTGCCCAACGATGACCCACAAATGGTTGACGCTTTGAGATCATGCCCAAAAACGGCAACTGCTCTTAAGCGCCATCCTCTCACATTCCAACTGGCGTGTTCCGTCGCATTAAATTGAAAGTGATTTATCTCATTTTGAGTGTGTGGTAACACATGAGGTGAGGTTGTACAGTTTCTTTTAATGTTCATTGCGTATTGAGACTGCAAGAAATAAGTGCACAAAACTCGTCGGCAGAAATGTCGGTCATTGCTGGGGACAAAGACGGTGACATACTGTACTCTGCTGAATACAGAGAAAGCAAGAACAGCCAACCCCATATTTATGTCATTCAATTGAATGAATCGAGAATCATGTTGTGCCTTGTACCGTACTTCCAATCTAAATGTAATGGCTTTCCGCGACAGACATTTCGGACGTCATTGTTTAAGGCATTTATAAAGGAACCAGAGTTGTTCATATTCGACTGCTGTCATTATGGACAAGTTTGGTTACGTACTACAGATGTATTTTGCCCCTGAGAGCCCGATAAAGGGAGACAGATTGTAGACCAGTTGGCCAGAAAGAGGGAGATTGTGATACAGCATGTTAGAGCAGGTCAGCGCAATTCATTCGAACCAAAATGCTGAATTTAATTAAAGGGGGACGCAAGGGACATAGCTGAGTCAATCGGACAATCAACTATGTGGAAATATCGAAAGTCAGTACGCGTTCTCGTGACAGTAACGTGATATGCACGCGCGGCATTTCTGTGAGATGACTAGGCATGGGCATGGACGTTTGTCCAACACATCCCCTTCAAGGGATGTCAGTACCGCCTATTGCGTGGATTTATCCGTAAGCACTGTGAACATTGGCGAGCATAGTTAGTCCGGCATGTTCTGGGCGGTTTCAGGTCTACTGGTGTGGAACCAGAGACCGTTTCTGAAAGCCATACATACAATTGGGCTGCGTTATTCAGTTCGGGGACTGATGTGTATGCTTAAAAGGCAAATGTGTCCAGCAGAATGTCTAAAGTTATTGAAGCGCCTATTTGAGGTCCGGTTGGGGTACCAAACTGTCGCCTTTTATGCATAGACTGCTTTTAATGAGAAAACTTGACCTCTCCAAACTGGGCTGTAAATTCCCACCTGATTTCTTATTAATTTCTATTGGAGAAATGGAGAAATGGAGAAAATTGTTTTAGGACTTATACAAATCTTTCCTATCTGCTCCTGCGTTTCCAACGTTTCTTCCAGTTGAGGCCCACATACACTCTTTACCCAGATGCGGTTGTCTTGACAGTGGGAGCTAGGCAGGTAAGGTCTGCGCGTACTGTAGGAAAAGTGTCCCATGTACGACAACCTTCTGCATTCGTCCCCTGGCCCCAACATTTACCACGGCCTTGCTTAACTTGAAAAACTGAGGATATTTCATCGCCAGAAAACAAAACCTATAGTTGGCTGAAGGCAGCTGAAGAAATACAAGTCTTTATGCATAAGTGAGTGAGGTTATTGGTCAAAGGACATAATCCCCACATCATCTGCACGTCTGTACCGACTGTTTCCTTTTCAAAATCTGTGAGAGCACTTCACACATAAATGTCGGTCAGGCGAACTACATCCAAGGAGCCGAACGTCAGTGCATTGCCTTAAAATGTAACATAACATTTGCGTTCTGTTTTATTTTGCAGGCGTTGTTTTTGGTGACAATGATCTACGTCTGACCTGCAGCACACAATCACGTAGTTGCTGCTTCTCTTTTTTATTGTTCCAAATACACGAGCGCTTCTATACAAGTGCCGTAGCGTTCGACTGAACGTAAGACCACCTCATTTGCCTTTTGGTTCATTTGGAGTGAGCGAGTGAGATTTGATAAAAGACTTGCTCTCCAGTAGACCGGCCAAACACACCCGGTTCCTAAGAGCAGCCAGTCATAAGACATTTATAAATATGAAAGTAAATATCAAATGTGACTATTTCATACATCTTAACGGTAATTTTTTTACTAGATATTCCTATTATCTCTATACTTAATGAAAGTGATGACTGTTTCTGAGTGCCTCTCCGTTAGCATTGGTCGCAGGGGTCAGATTGTAATGCTGCTTGCTCGTCCTGAGCGCGTGTGTGTTAGTATCACGCTCACTTCGTAGGTGCGCGCGAGCACTGGGCATGCGCGTTTGTGTGTTTCTCTACCGTCCTATCGCCTGTCTGTCATCGTTTGGAAGGACACCGGCCTACCCGTTAATGACTTGAACTCAACCAGTTCCCCTGTCGTTTTGACGATGAGAAACACGTGCTCTAACAGCCAAAGCAAACGCTGCAACAAGCCGTAACAGAGACTGAGGCAAGCTGGGCAAGTGACACGAAGGCTACAGCAAGCAGGGGCAACACAGAGAACTAGAACGAGAGAGAACAGGAGTTTAGGCAGACTCGAGCAGAATCTACCTACTTACTCGCCTTTTCCACCTCCACATCCGGTGGACAGACAAAGACAATATGACCGGCAGTGAGGAAGGGTGAAGATGGCTGGCGCGGTAATCACTCAACACGCGCACACTTGACGCAACCATCTCGCTAGGTATGCTCCCGCCTGCACGGGAGCGCCATAAAGGCCACAGTAAGAAGAAGCCATTGCAGCCAGACCCGCAGTCCACCTTCTACTTCCATACGCACGCACAAAACAACCGCGTACAAGAGAACTGACGATCAAGACATGAGTTCTGCCGTCAATTGGCGAACCCTCCAAGATACGGGCTTCAGCGCACCGTGAAATGTGCAAATGCATTAAGATTTATTTAAGTGAGGAGAGAAACGCGCCGTGGGATGAACTCTCTCTCTGCCCCAGCGCAAACGCCGTCAACAATAGGAAATCAGAACTGAGAGAATATGCCAGCGCCTACCAGGCCTCAGGGATTGTGTTTAGCTGAGGACTGGCATTGCATGTGCATACAGACCCTTAAAAGTCATGTCCCATCCACCTACTTCCATGTCATGCACCTTATAATTTCCGCAATTATTTCCTTGATTATTATCTCGAGGTAATATACAAGAAACCGCATAGAGAACGTTGGGGGCCTACTTAAGAGCCGAACCCCTCGTTGCTGTATCATGCAGTAGCAGAAACATCGGGGAAACACGTGTCTGGGCTTTAAGCTAGTTTCTATGCGGAAGTATGGTATTACATCATTGTCATATATATATATGTATATCAGTAAGGGGGTATGACAAAATTTGGAGGTAACTTGATGCAAAACTGTTTCGGGCTTATTAGCCTTCATCAGCCGAGCATAACCCTGAACACATGAACTTTGTTTAGTTCGGAAGCCTATTCGATCGGTGTTTGCACATTTCTGAGTGAATATATACATATATATATTTCCTGACATTTCGGAATCAGACAAGCTTCTGTTACTGCGGCTTTGTCTTGCCTACCAAAAACTACGTTAAATGATTATGACAGAGGAACATGATAGATATAATCAAAATTGGCGGTCTTACTTAAATCTACTTTATATTTAATGGTTAATTTATCGCTAGTTTGTCACGATTTAACTGCACGGCATGCCGCATGGTAGCTGGCCAATCACTGACAGTATCAAGTATGAATACTAGAATTGGAACATTTAGCAGACGCAGGTTACCTCTAGCAGCAGTATTCTAGCCCCAAAATTCGTCATATGTGACAGCAGCATTTCATTTGCTTCATAGGCAGCACATTATTTCTATCTAGCTTACCTTAACACATGCATGGCTGTCATTTCATTATTCCCTTCAGACACAACATTACCTATTACTTTACGCAGTTGGGTGTATTAGTTTCGATTTGTTTAGCTTTGATTTTGAAGACAAGTATTCAAAGCCTAGTCTAAGCTTTTGATATATTGCAGTCTTCGCAAAACTGTTGTCCTCCAGTACGGTACCTGTAGGCGAATAGTAAGAAGGATGATGGTCTGACCTCCGACAAATAGTAGCATCACAGCAAGCATCAGTATTACTGCACTTCTTCTTGATATTCTGGGGAGATGAGCCCAGTGCTGACATTAATCAGTGTTGCTTTCTGAATAATAATAAGGCCATAATAGTACCAGCAATACGTTAAATCAGTTACTTCCCTAGTTAGCAGCATTATAAATATCATTATTGGTTGACAGAACTCTGGATTGACAGCTACTGAAGGGGATTATTTACTCGAAGAAACTTTATTCCTAATTCACACTCCTTCCTATGACCACAAGGGATATATGCAGATGTTCTGTAATGCCCTTGCTACAGATATGTACGATAGTATACATCTATGAAATCTACGGACGGCAAAATGATAGACATGCAGGCATGGTAGAACTTGCACAGTAGTCACCGATGATCACGCAACATGCCAATAAATGCGAAAGATTGATACTCTTTAGCTAATCGGCATTGACTCAATTTGTGATACTTATTATTGTGTAGTATAATCTGAAGTCATGTAAGTCATGATCGGATGCGGGCTTTTTAACGAGGTTCGGACTGACCACTAGCAAAACGTTCTTATTATAAAAACTGCCTAATTAAGAAGTCCGCTTTTTTTCAATTATTTAGACTGCCTTTTTTAATTTAAATATATTTATGGAAAACATGCAAAAAAGCAACATTCGTTTTACATATTTGATAGTAAATTACGTCTTCTCTAAATATTTTACTCAAAGCAAGAAAAGCTTCTGGTTTTAAAATATTGCTCAATTGCCGAATACTGTTCTACCTACTGGCTGCTACACTGTAATTCAATGCAAAAAAACAAGGCACTGGGTACATCCTGTTTCTGGAAAAGTAGTTTTTCTCCTACATTTTGGGAATGAAGTAATAAAGTTGTCATAAAGCATTGCAATAGATGTGAAAAATGTTTTATGAAGTACAGGCAGCATTAACAATTTGATGTTTACTATATACTGTAATAAAAAATCTCATAATTATGAAAACAACATAAGAAATAAATTTTCTTAACCGAACTCTAGCATTTTTTGAATATATAATTCCAATGGGGCTTCATTTGCATTCCAACAAGTACAAGGAATATTGTTTTCGTGCACGTTTTCCATTAATATATTTTCATTTAAAAAGAATTCAAAATAATTGATAAAATGCGGACTCCTTAAGAAGGCAGTTTTCTCAATGGGAACGTTTTGCTAGTCGTCAGTCCAAAGCTCGTTAAAACACCCACATCCTGTCATGACTTAAATGATTTCAGAATAAATAACACGATTATCAGTATCACAACTTGAGTCAATGCTGATTAGAGTATCTTCTCACTTACAAAACAGTGAGTGATAGTACCATCAAATGCTATCAGTAGGATACGTCCTACTATGTTGTATTATAAGTAGTAGTAATGGTAGTAACAGTACCAGACCTGGCTTACCAAACACCGGCTAGACACCTTCTATAGGTGAGTGAGCGTTCAGATTGCTGTAGTACTGCGCACAGTCAACTCTTACTAAAGGCTTCGTTAAATTGTGTTTCAGTCTGCACTGGAAAAAGGGTTTCCACCCGATGCCTGTTTCGGTCATCTTGATTTTGTCTCATCACTCATAAAGCGGAGAGAGGGTTAATATTGCCAATACAGGAGAATAAAAGAGTTCCAGGCAGCAGTTTAGAGTAAATAAGATTCGATCACTGGAGCCCGGACTTTATTTTCCTGACGTTCTAGATTCCCTCGGAAAACCTTAATCATAGGTAATCGAAGAAATGTCTGATACATGCGCATGTTTAAGACTGTTCTTTGATAACCTATGATTAAGGATTCCCGAGGGAATCCGTAACGTCAGGAAAAACAATCCTTGTTCCATTGATCGCATCTTCTTTTTCAGAGCGATAAGAGTGTAGAAGATTGTGGTAAGTCTACTCTCTATACCTGGCCACAATCATTCGCCTTCAGGCAAATTGTGGGTATCTTCGCTTGCGATGGTCGAAATAACACAACACACGCATTTGCCTATATATTAAAGTACGTTTTTGTCATTTTTTTGTAATACGTTCACGCAGACCTGTTGTTTTAAAATATGTTCATTTGAAGCCATTTTTTACGCTCTTGGGACATTTAAGTTGCTCGTATGAGACTTATAAAGCAGAACAGTTAAACTTTAATTCCTACTTTAAAAAGTGCCGCATCTGTGTTTGTTGCTTCTATAATCATCGCTGATGGTTTCCAAACTAAAAACAAAGCCATATGAACATTCACGTCATAACGTTAGCCATAAGTATGCCGTAGTAACTATTTAATTATTGTTCGTAGTCTAGTTCATAGAATTTTACATGAAGTATGCTGGTCCCGTTATATGTTTCATCAACGCATTCACTGAGTAAAACTTGGCTCGCTCCAAATATTATTCACGTGTCATGACCCTGCACCTTTCCATTTTGTTATCCAAGATAAATTTAACCCCACGCTTTTGATAAGCATTCGCCAAAAATAATGCAAAAAAAATTATACTCCGTACTTAAGCATATATTTAGTCACATTTTTCGATTCACTTAATTGAACTAAACCCGGGAATGCCTTTTAATCAGGCATTTCGCCATGCTAGTTGAAGTGCACTTGATATTGAAGTGCTCTTTTTAGATAAGGCGACAAATTTCGCAAATGTGCTACTATGCGGAAATAACATTCCCAATGAACGGACTGCTTCACCATAAATATCAGAGAATTATCGACGCCTTATAGTGTGGATTGCGATCTTAATCGGTGAGCGACCAATCTGGCGGTTGACGAACGGTACCATTGACAGTCATGTATATGACAACAATGCAAAATATATATTTGGTTAAAATGATATTTAAAGACCTCCAATTGATAATGTCGTGCAAAAAGATACCGCTCCTGCTTACCGACCAGCTGGTGTTCAGACCAATACTTGGCTGATTAAGGCTAATAAGCCCGAAACAGTTTCGTATCATGTTACCCCCAATTTCTGTCATCCCCCTCTCTGCTATTATGACTTGGCCAGACTCGGCCTGGCAGGCGGTCACACTTTGGGGACCTCTGACCCACACACGATCTATGTTCAGTTCGGAAGCCTATATGATCTGTGTTCGCACATTTCTGAGTGATTATATGTGTGAAGAAAAGAAGAGGTTCTTTGGAAGAATCAAGATGTGTTTGTATATTTTTGAGATCGTGACACGTGCTCTTAATCAGACGAAATAAAGAGGGAGTGAAGGAATAGGATTACAATAGAACAGGTAAAGTGATCTTAATATACTTATATGCCTAAAGATTCGGGGTCTAGATATGTTATCGAGTGCGTCGTCTCCCAAAGAGGAGGAAGAATGAGGGACAGGTTCGTGGACCAAATTGTAATTAAACTGACGTTTCAAAAGCACACTCGCTTCCATCGTCAGATTATCGTGCTTAATTTTCCGCGGGCCTTGAGTGAAATCGCTTTGCCACCGATTTTGTGAAGCAACCGCGTTCCCTCCATGTGCGTTCGCCGATGGTTGGCTCCAACATGTTTGCTGCTGACCAACGGGGGGTCCGCGTAATCTTTGTGCCCTGCGCAGCTAAAGTGGTTGCCGTGGCGCCATCCTCCTATCCGCCACCATGTTCGATCGATCGGCTGTTGTTTTTTGCTGGCAGCCCTGCCGGCTTCACGTTCAGGTACGTGAGAAAGCACGCAATGCTCGTCGGATAATTCCCAGTCGCCGCCGTCGCCAACTTCCTCCCGTCATGCGACTTCTGATCACTGCCGCTTCCTTCCTCCGTGGGTGTTGGCTATCGGCTCGGTGAAACTTCTTTCGGTCCGATTTGAGCAAGTATGAGCCTTGTTCGGAGCCCTTGGTTGACGGGTTTTAAATCGATGGCTCGGTTTATTTTGCCCGTTGAGGACCATTTTTCCAGCACAAATCTGGCCATTTGTCATCGGCTCTGCAGATCAAACTCGCATTCTTAAAGTCAAACTTGTGCTCCAGCTGCCGCACGTGACAATAGACCCAATACAGCTTGTCTTGGCGATCGATTGCAAGTTGGTGTTCGTGCAATCTTCTGCCTAGGCGTCTGCCCATCTCCCCAAAATACATCGCATCACAATTTTGACATGGTATGCTGTAGATCACGGCTGATTGCTCAGTTGCTGGCAGCGGATCTTCGGGTTTCATGATTTGCTGTCTGATTGTGGACCCTAGTTTATGCGATTTCAAAGGGTTCTAAGATTCGTTCAGTTGCCTCTGAAACGTTCTTTACGCTGGGGATGGCGAGCCAGAATTTATGTTTTTGTTTGTTTGCCCGAGTAACTTGAAGCT
Source organism: Ligula intestinalis (assembly GCA_036362985.1). Classification (NCBI taxonomy): domain Eukaryota; kingdom Metazoa; phylum Platyhelminthes; class Cestoda; order Diphyllobothriidea; family Diphyllobothriidae; genus Ligula; species Ligula intestinalis. Next base: position 70,400,009 of record JAYGXS010000004.1, on the reverse strand, counting down.
TCTTCAGGCACCTGCGGACGAAGGACTTCGGGAACCCATTGGCCTTGAAAAGGGTTTGTTAGTAATTCAGGTTCTCCTGCTTCCCACTGTCGTCGCTACAGTGTTTTTGAACACGTCGGATGAGCGCTCTAACACAGCTCTGTTTGCGGCCGATCGGGTGGTTGCTTTGGAAGTGGAGAATGCGCCTGGTGTTGGTTGCGTTACGGTAGACCGTTGTCCTTATCTTCCCGTTTGCCAGTTTTGTAATATGGACGTCAAGGAAGGGCAACTGATTGTTGGCTTCTTCTTCTATGTTGAATTGGATGTCAGAAAAGGTTGACTTCAGCAATGTCTTGAAAGCTTGCGCATGCCTCCTTTTCAGTATGACGAATGTTTCATCGACGTACCTGGCCCAGAACTTCGGTGACTCCGACCTGAGGACCAGCTGTTCGAGCCGCTGTAGATCTGCTTCCGCAATGAGTCT
>JAYGXS010000004.1:70352619-70389546 GCA_036362985.1 Ligula intestinalis | reverse complement strand
AAGATAAGCTTACCCCAGGATATCTATTTTGGGCTATTGGAGTTCATCAGCTACGGGCAGTTAACCCTACTGCAGCCGCTGAAATTGCCGCCACACCTGAGTTTCGAACTCGCGCCTTGCCGGTCAGGGTCAGAAGTCCTAACCATTGAGTGATCGAAGTTGATTTCCGGCTGATTGTTGGTCGGGAGTATATTGTGTTTGTTTGTACAACGATTTATCTGTCAGGCTGTGGCCATACTGGATTAAGAATTTTTTGACAGGGTTCCATCGATTGTATTCTTCGCAAGGCTATTAACAATGAATATGTTTCTAACTTAATGTCAGTAGCACGTATCTTAGTAAATATAGTTCATATATATTTTCTACACACAATTAATAGCATTATTTTCTCCATTTTCTTCCGAATTGCTGCTGTCATAAATGTTTAACTGAAAATGTATGCTTTTAATTTTTAATAATTCTCCACATCGTGTCTTTTTCGTCGAATTACCTACACTTTTGGGTTTATTCTGTCTTACAGCCTTTAATGGATTTGACTGTCTTCCCTAAAGGAAATTAGTTATTTCATATTAAATGATGCTTTACATATCGACATATGCCTTCTTTTAAGGATTCAATTTTCCTTTCACCCAGCAAACCAACTACAAGCTTCAAGAATTGCTGTGCAGACTTGACGATATTGCGTGAATTTGGGTGAATACTGTTCATTTATAATAGTACGCAGATGTTTTTAAAACCATGCTTCATCGCCAAAAATATGACGTTTGTGTCGACATCATGTTGGCTAGATATCAAAGAATAACGTTATCGGCTGAAGAAGACTTTGATCCAGTAAACACAAACAAATGCCACCGTTCTCATTTTGACTGTGACAGAATTAACATTTTCAAGGCAAAAGTATGCTTGATAATGGACCTTATATACATTTAGTCAAGGTCGTGTGCCTTACGATATTCGTAATCATATGAGCTGTACGTATGGGGAGGCAATCTACAAATGTCGTACAAACAAGTGCAGCAGGTTGTATAATAAATACTTTTATGTTTACAATTGCCTATATATAGTGATAGAGCACGGCGTTAAACATTTAAAAGATTAGCAAAAATAAGCATTTACTAATTGCAAAGTATTCGAAAAACCACACGGAAAACATAGAAACTGATGAAAAATAAAATACCAATAACAATAATGCTGTGAGTTCGAAGACTTGGGAAAATTGAACGTAGCAGGACAGGACAAACAAAGAGCGTTTTAGAACAAGCGGACAAATTATGAAATTGACGAGGAGGTCGCCGTATTATGTAGGTTATTACAATAATGTAAATGGTGTCCAAGATGAAGGAAATTTGCAAAAGCAAAATGGAACAAATAATGCAAATATTCACCTCCAAAAGTCTTGCCATTTTCTGTCAGGACCTGAACGCTTTCACCATGTTGTTCATCTATGCATTGTTAGCCAAACAAAAAAATCTCAGTATTGGGGATAAGTATGCAAATGAAACCTTGGAAAAAACATCTCAGTATTGGAGATAAGGATGTAAATGAAACCATGGGTGACGCACAAAGTGAGAAACGCCTAATGGACTGGGGTTCTGACAGAAGGTCATGGATATTATGAAAGTGTTTCAGCCATCTAGCTGCGACGTAAGGAATTTACTCCAATTGTTTGGTTTTTTCGCATATATATATATATAAATATATATATATATATATATATATGAATTGTATTCTAATATACTGCCTTCTGATACCTTAAACTAGTACTGCATGATAAGCCTCATCATACTCTCGTGAATACAATACAGTATTACGAGTTTTGCATGCATGTTTCATTACAAAATTTAACTTTATTTTTAAGCATATACTTTGGCAGATTACTTTGAGCACCTTGGCGCATTTAATAATGAGAAAATGTGTGGCTTGGAGATCTGCCATCTTATGTTAAATAATAGGACAAAATATTGAATTTTAATTTTAGCTTAATTATGCGTAAGTTTATAATAAAAGAAAATACTTTGTTTGCTATGAGTTACGGCAGAATCAAACTTTTATGAGCAGCCTTTGAACGATGCAAGAATTTCAAAATTTCAAGATATTCTTCTGACCTGCTTTGTGGGACTCGTTTATTCTTTTCTATTGGCAAATAATTTGACCGCTGCATCGTACATTGCGACTGGATTGAAGATGCTTTTCGGTCCAAACACCCTGGTTGATACATGTGAGCATGAATTTTCAAGGAAAAACGCGGCATTGGGTGATCATAATTAATTGCAATGCGCGCATTAACTGCATGAATACACGGAGACTTAATAATGTCAAACAACTGAAGATCAATAGGCCGATAAATAGATGGTTGACGCATTGCCAAATTTAACAAATTTATTTAGTGTGTCACTGTATGACATGTGCACGATATCAGTCAGCTGACTTAAACGAAAAAACTTTACTGTCGAGGTATGGTGGCGGCCGAGGCTCGCAGACAGACGATGATGACACCGCAGACTCAGGAATACAAAAACCTGATGACATATCGGTAACGCTATAAGTGCAGATACGAGGTTATTCTGCCGAAATATATAGTCTAATTTTAAATAGTCTTTGATATATACACAATCGATCATTTTGAATCGCCCGTAAGTAAGGGACGCATGTTTGACGTGTTTTAAACGCATTTTTGGTCACCGTCATTGTAAAATGTCTGTTTCGCTAATGTGTTATTGAAAAATAACAGAAGGAAGTATGATAAGTGTGTCAATAAGTAGGCATACATATTGCCAGTCTATTTTTGCATTCGCAAGCTTACAACGGATCGTGAAATTAATCCATGCATGCGGAACATTATCAATTATAAACAGAAAGTAAGGTCTTTCATTTGTAGGCCTGTTGAATCGTAATTGTTTGCTATATACAAAAAAATATAAGTCTCCAATATCATTGAACATTAACTTGCAAAAGTTTAATATGTGCAGCAATTCGTCAGCTGGATACATAATTAATAATTTAAAAAATTCGAATGTAGTATATAACTGCTTTATTAGTATGACGAGTAACTTTATCAGAATTCTCTTTCCAGCGCAATTTTTTTTCTACATGTCGTTCGCTTTTTTGAAGCATATGTTAGTATATTCCATATTACATATTAAAAAATATTTATTTGAAAAATGCTATCTATTTATATTTTCTTGAAAAGTTTTGAATGTAAAATTTGACTACAAGGAACGCTTATCAACTAATCCAGAAAGACTCTTATAATGAAAGACAATATTGAAAAATATTCAATGAAGGGTTTACCAGGAAATGTAATGTGAACAGAGTAGGTTTACTCAAGAACAGTTGCTTTGAAAAAAAGAAATAGCTTACGTTCTGCTCGCAAATTACGAAGATATTTGAATTTATTATTCTGTTAATTTTTTAATATGCCATTTGCTGCCTTTTATTAGTTTTTTAGTTTTTGTAAATGGGTTCACATATGATCAAACATAAACCAACTTAGGCATTTTGCATGCAGCACTCGCCAAAGTGTAGGATAACCTATTATTCCGCTGATTACATACATTTGCCTTTTTAATTCTCAAGTGCGCGTGCGTTATCATTATCATTCCTTTTCAGTGTGGAAAATTAATTTATTCGCTTAATCGTAAATTGCAACTGGATCGAAGACGTTTTTTAGTTCAAGCATCCTGGTTCATGACTAGAAGTATCAAGTTTTTAAGGGGACACGGGACAGCGGATGATCAGAAGAAATTGCAGTGCGCGGATTTACTGCATTGACGTAATCAGATCAAGCACCGAAAGTGTGAATGGCTGATAAAATGAGGGTTGACGTATTGGCGAATTTAAGAAAAACTTGCTAAGTTTGGAACTGTACTGCATGTCCGCAATATAATTCAGCTGACTAAAAGCAAGCAGCTTTAGTGCCGACGTATTGAGTAGGCCGAAGCTCTCAGACAAACAGTAATGATACTGCAGACAAAATAGTACAAGACTCTGATCATATATCAGTAACGATTTAAATGCAGATATGAGGTTGTTCTTCCAATGCATATTGTTAAATTTAAGTTATTCTCTGCTATGTGCATCATTTACACTTTCCTATCTCATTTTTCTTCTCCCTTAGGTAAGCGGCACACAATTTGACGTGCTTTAACCGCATTATTTGTCATCCTCCTCTTTACGTAAACATCCATTTATAAAAGGACAATATACCTACAAGACAGGAACTACCAGAAAGGCCATTTCTGTTTTAAAAGCAGACGTCAGCTGAAGAGACCCGACCCTAGTTCAGCATTTGAGCTTGAATCCGTGGCCTTGTAAGGTAGAGGCCAAGTCATTGACAACTACGCTGCGGTCTCACCATCTTGCTGGTTGTTATTGAAGACTACAATCATCAGCTATCAGTATCGGGGCACATTCGTCCTGGTTTTGATGTCATCGTGTTGTTGCAATCCTTATAACTTTGGCACAAAGCTAAGAGCAATGACACTTATTATTGTTCAGTAATATTTTTGTAATTTAAGGACATGGTGATATCAGGACACGGACTTCCAGAAAGGCTTAGGCTGGCCTATTACCCGTCTTATGTTTGAAAGGCCCAACACATGATAAGCAGCAGAAATTGCCACCGTACTTGAGTTCAAAACTCACGATTCGCTACCCCAGAGGCGAGTGTTTAAAATCGAGTGTGGTGGCAGTCTTGAACGAAATGTAATCCCACACAATTCTCCTACTCATTATCTGCCAAAACGCACCGGAGTTATTTAAGGTTCTGTTAATGCACCAAACGGCAAGAGCCAATACATAACCACCCTGATTTACCTAAGGGCATATTGCAATCTCAGCTCCCTTGAGCAAAACGGGCTCAGTAGTATCGATGACCGTAGCTCTTACGCCAGCTACGTATTTTGTAGATGGCTTCAATGAGTTTCAGATGCGGATATAGTTGTCGGCGTTCTAGCTTGTTTTCACCGACTACACGAAATTCGGGCCCTTACCCTTTATGCTACCAGTGTACTGCCGTATATAAGTTGTGCTGTAATTTGCCGGCAGCCTCCATTCACTTCGAAGTTATGATTGAGCCGTTGCCACTGCCTTTAAAATCAGCCTTATTCCACCAGATGTGGAAGGAAAAAAACGCTCCATGTTATTATTCCTGAATTAAAACCTTCTAATGAAAAAAGTCAGGTTTAGCAGTGAAACACCTTCAGGCAGTTTTTTTAAATCGACTCCAGCAGATAAGAACGGTGGAGGTTAATGGATTGACAGAAGCATTTAAACAATTTTCACTTCAAGATCTGTCGTTGCTTGTGCGTTGAACCAGGCAGTGCTACCGAACTTAACGTTTAAATTGAGGCTCTATTAATCGGACACCCTAGTCCAAATCAAAACAATATCTCACGAACCCGATTTCAAAAACCGAAATACCATATTTGAAATCTTAAGTGACATTTTGATTTCACTTTTTCTCATCAAGAATGTCCGAGGAAATATTAGTAAGGGCGTACACTTTATTTCTAATTACGTGCTTTGTTTTCTAGGAAAACATGTAGTTGACAGATTTAATTTGAAATAAATAACTTTGCTCACACTTCTGTATCCCTGCTCCGATGCATAGCGAGTAAAAATCCACGGTCTTACTCGATCACTTTCATTGCTCACTTAGATAAAATTTAAATGCCAGCAGAGTTGGTGCATTTCCATCCAATCTCCTGAAGATAACCGTCAAATGTACATGCGTATGCCGATTTACAAAAAATAAACTTTTTGAGAACTGCCCTTGGCGTTTTACGCAAACTTTTAACAAATGCCACATGAATGCATCCAATAAATGGCCGGATAGTTCTCCTATGATGTCCTCAAAGTGTGCGGTTCCCACAGCTTCACAATTAAGCACTCAATTGTGAGGCCTAATTGATGTGAAGTTAACAGAAAAGTGTAACAATTAACCAGCCTTTGCGAAATCAGAAGGCGTTATTATCGAGTTATTATTACTTCATGTGGTTCTCAATCAATGATTTTGAAGATATACCTGTACTTTATTTTGAGAGAAGGTTGACCTAAGGGCTTTCAGAGAAACAACGCTTGATAGTTTAACCAAAATATCATAAACTTTAACTGTACATTTAAGTGCACATTATAGTTCAATCACCATAATACTATTTTGGCAAGCATTTTATTGTATGTGAAAGTGTTGTGAAACGAACGTAGGGAAGCTCCTTGGCTCTGATTCATACCCAGGAAATAAAGCAGAAACCACATGATCTGCATTGCTTTAGAGTACTATACTGCAGCTCATTTCTTGAACATCGCTCGTCTGAACGATATATTTATATGTTTAACACTGTCGCAATTACTGGAAAAAACAGATAGTATAGACAATGAGCACTCGCACCCTGCCAACAATCACATCGCTCTCTTATGACGCGTTTGTGTTATCGTTCAGGTAGGTTCAGAAACGTTCAGTCATTGCTTTCTCTTCAATACAGAAGCTTCTGTTTATATAAGTTCGGTCGGGTTGCGTTCAGCCTGCGCCCAGTGGGACTTTGGCAAAAGGCTACCTTTACTAGGAGCCCTCTTTCAGGCACACATAATCTCCCTATCTGCCATGTACTCAAGATTTGAAAAATTTTGTTTTCCATATTCTAGACAACTCAAGCGCGTGACCGCAATCTGTCAAACTGGACACGAAAACAATATTGAAGTTCAACAAGCCAAAACATTTTTCTTCAAATGCTTCATTGAAGGGTGATATTGCAAATAGATGGGGGGAGGGTAGAGAACGTAACATACATATGCTGAAAGCTGAAATCGTTGGTGTTAAAAAAACGATGTGCATCAAACTCACCTTGAAGCTTCGCCTTTGGCGAAAACATCTTCCGATGTGCGATGCTATGTTACAGACCCTGGGGAGACTAATCTGTCAACTTATCTTTTTTCGGCTGTGTGCAAGGTTCTGTTTTGGTTACGATTAAGGTGTTAAGCCTGCAAATATTGCGGCAAACGTACGATGATTTTAAGCCATTTTTAAGGCACATCTCATAAAACTGCAATTCATATTTTGCTTCACAATGTCGGCATAAAACATCATTTTGAATTGTGTTGTCGAGGACATCAAAAATAGCTATTTTAAACAACTCGAGTAGCATAAGGGCCTATGTCTTGAACAATTATACAAAACTTCAAAGATCACATAGCGTACAGATTTTCGCATTTAAACTCCTCTTGAACATCTGCCACTATTTTTTTTAAAAAAAATTATACTTCAACTCCTGAAGGCCACCTCATTGCAACCTAAGTGCCGTGGGTAGTTGGAAGACTTTTAAGACGACCACATAAGGATAAAAGGATTTATGTTGTAAAGGTATACTGCTTGATACCTCCTAACATATTGTCACTTAAAATTGTAATGAACACTTGCTGCAAAATATGGTAAACTAAGAAAGATTCATTCCAATGGATAAAACCCTACCATGAAAGTGGTGACAGCGATTGGTAATTACGATACCAAGAAAAAAAAGACTGCTGATAAGGGCATATGAGAGTTTGAAACCTTCTTCTTTTCAGTGGAAAAAAACTCATAACAGAGGCCACTTATATATGTCACTAACTAGTCGATTGGATACAAGATCAAAGAACAGACACGTAACATATAGGAGTTTATCACGTACAGCAGGGTCAAAACCGAAAGGATAAAATACAGATCAAAATCTCACCACCACAAGGCCAAAGATGCAACCCTGAGATCTGCCGAGTTAACTGACGACCTGGCGAATACAGGAGAACTGCCGGGATCATCATCAGAGACGGTGAATCCAATAATCAGGGTTGTATTAGGGAGAGCAAAAAAATTTTCAACATTTGTAATTAATGGTTGAAAAGAGAACTGGACGAAGCACTGATCTAAGGATCACTGAAAAGAGGATAAAATATGCATCTATGAAAAATAAGTTAATTTTTATGAAATTTTCTCTTATAACCGAGGATCCTCTTCGAAGTCTACAATTTTTGTGGTTTGAAAGTAATCCGATCACACGAAGATAAATCTCTACGTTATGTTGCTTGTATACACAGTAGCCTGATTTCGAGGGGAATATTTATCTAGAGTATGACATATTTAAAAGCAAAGAACCAAGAATGAGTGGATTTTCAGCAAAAGGTAAAGCAATCAACTCATTAGAAATTACGAGTGGCATAAGGTTGAAATGTCGGAGGGAGTTCATTTATTTGTGAGAGAATTGGGCTAAAATTAGCTCCAATTAGAAAAAGGAAGTCTGTTCTCTGTTATTGTATACTCAACAACTGCAATGTTTCCAAATTGACATGAGATCGCATACGAAACAGTAGATTGACGAAGAGGAACATTTTTTTTATAGTGAAAAGTCTAAATATTTTCAAGCTGGCCACGGATAGGGGCATTCATGAGGTCAATGACATAGCAGCAGTGTTCTACGATGGTGAGAACAAGCATGCGGTAAAGCTTTTACTTTATTTAACTTTGTAATATCCCGGCAGCCTTTGCGCAAATTCAAAGCATATGAGGTGATAGTGCTGCTTTGTTCGCTTAACCTAACACGATGTGAATAATGGGGTATTATTTCAAAAAAGGAGCATCTTGAAAGGCTAGGGGTCGAAGAAATTTGGCGACGCCAAAACACCCAGCACTTCACTTGGATAAAGAACAATGCATCTGCCAGGTGACATTACAACCTGATCGCATAATCCAATCTGCACTAATTTGTATCAAGGTATATATTAGACGTTTCTCTAAACATATAAGTAAGTACGGTTAGGATCATTTTCTTACTGTGATCTGACTAACAGTAGTTAACGGTAGTCAAGAAGAGGAGACCGGATGCCGAAGGCTTCTAGTTTCATCCCGTGACATCTATGAGATACCTCGTCAAAGGTTTTAAGATGTTCAAAAATCACAACTACTGATTGCTCGTCCATACGAAGAGAAGTGACAACGTAAACAAATCCTAACAAACGTTGTTTAAGAAGCCCACAACATATATTCATAGTCCCAGCAGTTTATACTACGGAAGCAGTGGTTCTATGGGCTTTGATTGTGGGCGTATAAGACATGGAGTGAAGGACATTTGTAGACGTTATCCTTAAGTGGACAAATGTAGTTGAGCTTGTTTCCCACCGCCTCGGGTACTATTTTCCGCATTAAAGTTGAAAGACTATGCCAAATTTACCCTATCATTGTCAATTGGACCTCAATTAATTTGAACGAGAGGAACCCAACTACTTTTTTCTATTTTTTCATGATTTTTTAAGAAAACTGCATTTTTATCGTCGGGTTTTCCTAAAAAAGGCTAGGACAATCTATGGATATACAGACCGAACATTTCTTTCCTCAAGACAAAAAAATAAAAAAGCCTTTTATCAATTATTGACCTATATCCCACTAGGTATTTTATCTCCCCACCCAGAAAACCCTTTAACCACCTTTTCCTACGAGAAATTTTTAAATTTCAATATATTTGCCGAAAAACTTATTGGCACATTTAAACTTCACACCAGATTACATTTAACATTTATCTGCTTGCATACAAACATCCAAATAAGCGTATATTACATTCAGTATCTTTTATACCAATCACAAACTGGAACGTTTAACAAAGATGATCTAATGTTCAAACCAATCAAACACCTGAATGAAATCAGCATAGACTGTATAGAGGGCAAAACCACCGTAATAAGATTGTAGCACAATAAAAATGAGGGCTGGCATGTGTCACACGATCTTATATTTCAAGAAACTCACACTGACCTCCATTAGGCTGGTGGGTCTTTGGCTAATGACGCATCATCTTCTCATCGAGTCAGGAATAAAAACACTTAAAAGAACACATGGCTAAGCAGAAAAGGGGATGTTCGACACTGTCTAAACTTCCGAAATTGGAATACTATCAGCTTCCAAAGAAAGCGGTGCTTAGGCTGCCGTCAAGGTACTTGCCTACGCGGGAAACAAAACGAGCAGAGAATTTATCGAAGCCTGGTCCATGGATGAGAATTTGCTCAACAGCTGTTGCGAATTGGCGCCAGCGTGCAGGGCCTTACGCTATTGCAAACGATCACATCCAGACGCCCGCCGTAATCAATTGGCCCAAAATCCTCCATAATCATCCCACTTTCGATGCTGACGTGGCCATTTGGTGCTCAATCCTACATAATCCCGCGCTTCTCATTCTCCTTCACCTCTTCTATGACTTTTTAATTGCCCATCCCTCCCACCATAACTATTACTTGTTTTGTTGACGATTCTATTTCTGTAAATATTTCCGCCTAACTTGTCGATCTTACCTACGGGCACAGGCTAGCACAACCCTCAGTGGCAAGTTGGCAGCACACACAATTATTGATTTTTGCACGTTCAAAATTTTATTTATTCTACACACGCCCCAAGTAGCTTCCACATTTGTTGCTGTTTCTTCTCCCCTGATTATGGGCTCTTGTAAGAGCTCGAAAGCACAGGAAAAAATAAATTGTGTTCCAGTGATCGGCCATATGTCTTCTTTCAAAATGGAAATATTTTGTTGAGTACAAAACAGAAACAGCCACTTCCTTTTTACAAAGGATTTGCGTGAAGGCAAAATATTTTGCATATTTGGTAAGGAATTGATACAATTTTTTTGAATATCAAGGAATGAAGGCTCTCTTCGTTTCGTTATTTTTCGCTGTATTTATTAACACGTTTAATTATCAGCCGTCTCTTTGAAGTTTACATCAAACCCTTCAAAATAGGATTTAACAAAACAGCAAAATTTGTGGACATTTCCCACCAATATCGTACTGCTCCGGTAACACAAATGACGCCTTTGACTAAGGAGCATATGGCTGCGCTTACCGAACTTAAACGTCACGAAGAAATAACAATTTCTAAGTCTGATAAAGGCCATGGAGTTGTGATTCTCAACCGGAAAGATTATGTGAAAAAAATGGAAGCCATTCTAAGTGATCAGACCAAATTTCGTCTAGAGACCTCATCCAAAGACCAAACCAAAGCAAAGGAGGACTCAGTCTGGAAAATAATTAAAAAGTTGCAAGACATTAACTTGATAGATACTTCAACTGCTCTTAATCTGAAGTGTAGAGGTACAAATATTCCAAGACTATATGGTCTGCGAAAAACGCATAAGAAAGGCGTACCTCTACAGCCTATTCTGTCCATGACAAATTCCCCTCAACACAAGCTAGCACAGTGGCTTGTCAACGAATTAAAGCCAATTCGGCAATGATTCGCCACTTATGCTTCAAAGGATGTTTTTCAATTTATTAAAGATATCATGCTCCAAAACTTAGCAAACAAATTTATGTTTTCTCTAGATGTTGAGTCATTATTTACAAATGTACACTTTTAGGAAATAATTGAGGTCATATGCAATCATGCATCAGAAACTCGACTGCCACCTGATATACTGAGGGACTTGCTAACGATTTGTACGAAGAACGTACAACTTCATTTCAATGGAGTTATATATAGAAAAATTGATGGAGTAGCAATGGGGAGCCTACTTGGGCCTACCTTTGCAGACATCTTCATGGGTCACTTAGAGGAAAAGGTTTCGTCAGAACTTAATAAAACAACAATATATAGACGATATGTGGAGGACATTTTCGCTATTGTTGATACCTAAAGAGATGCTGAAATCTTCTTACTTTGATGAAAACATTGCATCAAAATATCAAGTTCACGATAGAAATGGAACAGAACAACCAATTATCTTTCCTTGACGTCCTCCTGTTCAGAGAGGATGATGGGTAAATAAGGCGCACCATTTTCCACAGGACTACATGGAAAGGCCAATACCTACATTTTACTAGTTTTGTGCCTATACAGTGGAAACGAAATTAAGTACTTAACCTTTTTCAGAGAGCCAGGAATATCTGCTCCAGCGAGACCCTACTAACAGATTTCACCTGCATAAAAGAGGCCCTACTCAAGCGTGGCTCCCCCTTGCGGTTCATCCAAAAATACAGCTGCCGATTACGGCCAAAATCTACGGACCAGTCGGTTCCGAGAAAGCCCGTTTTTATATCCTTACCATTTAAAGGAGAGAACATCGTGAATTCAATCAAGTGAAGACTACAGTGTTCTATTCAAAGAACTTACTATGCAGCCGAACTTGTTTTCCGCACTCCAACAAAAAGGCTCCTAATTAACCGGCCAAAGGATGCCTTGCCTTTGCACGCCACCTCAAACTGTGTATACGAATTAACCTGCACTTTCAGATGCAAGAACATTGGCCGTACGCAAAGGCAATTCGCAACCAGGGCTGCTGAGCATTTGCCTACTTGGCTTTTAAAACAGGAGAACAAAGTACCACGTTCATCTATTACAAAACACTTACTAGACAGTGGTCATTTGGTTGACACTAACACATCTTTCCACGTTCTTGTTCGAGCACGAACAAACCGGACCTAACGCTACATGGAAGCATCCTACATACGGCGGGAGAAACCCGACCCATGCAAGCAACTAGACCATGTAGTCAATCTTCAACTGCCGTGGTAAACAGCATTTACCGAAACAAATTAGGTTTCGGATATTATTTTGCTTGCAGACGGCGGTGTTGGTTGATGCGGTACAATCATCAAAACAGCAAAACACATTTTTGAGCATAAATCATGTCTGCTAGATAAAACGTATAAAAAAGGTATTAAAGAAGATAAACTTTAAAAAAAGTGCTTTTTTGGATATTAAGCTGACAAACTACAGTGAATGTGAAATTTTCCAAAGGTAATCGCAAATGAAAATTGTTGACTCATGACAATTTATTTAATTTATCTAAAGTAGAACGATTATAGTTGACTAAAGATGGAAGAACATTCATTGCAATTTATAATGGATTACTCTTCGCTTACAAGGCTTAACTCCACGAGCAGTAAATAGCGTGCGGAAAAATAAAATAATCTACTGAAAACATTTTTTGCAAAAAAATGCAAAGTAGTTAGATATATTTTTTTAAAACTTCTATCGCTGCTTGTTTCCTAAAATAAATGCGATTGCATAAGTTCGCTTTAATTCCATTTGACCGAGTGGCACAAACATTTCCAGTACTGGAATGGATTATTATTCCACATTTAAATTCTACCACAGCACAATGTTTATGCGAAAAAAGTTATGTCCTATCTTTCCTAATAGCATACGGAATTTCTTTTATGTAAACATAATCATTTTCTAACAAAAATGGATTCTATTTCTCCAAATAACATTAAATAAAAGGGTAGTTTTCCAATTCGAAGCCTCTTCATTATTAAATCCACTCAGTTGATCAAAATAACCTGTCCAGATATCCGCTAAAATATATAGGTAAATTATGTCCTGAAATGTCAAGTCAAATTTATTAAAGGAAATATAGGCAAACGCCTTTGAACTCCACATTGGTACATAGGATTTTAGAAATGCATCGGCAAAGCCGAACATTCCAAAGAAACGGTTGACACAATTTCAAACGACTACTCGCTTGTTTCAAGTAACAAACTCACACTCAGTTAACACAAGGCAGCAGTGTTCTTGAGGAAGAAGAGCAGAGAGTAGAAAAACTCCTATGGCTAGCTGTGTTTGCAGGATTCGCAAAACTGTATGTATTTAACTTTATTTGAAAGGATTTAGTAGTCTCTAGTCAAAAAGCGAAGCACGTTTAAAAAATCATCAGTAAAATATGACGAAATATGTAACCGAGCAAATAAAATGACAAAACATGTGTGCGACAAAGGAAATTATAAATGCTATCAGAATTAATTGCTTGTGTACATGCAGTTTTGAGCATTTATGAAGTCTGAGATCCTCAGTTCAACCGAAAAATATTCATGTATTTTCTGATATAATAAGTTCTTCGTTATCCTGCATTTTCAATTTCCAAGGAAGAAACTGCGGAAAATGTGATTGTATTTGACAGCATACGACGTCAAACATGCAATATTGTCAGTACAAATGCATTTTTTGTTGTAACATGTGAACAAGTTCTTCTAAAGACCATCCCCTTGAACGTCGGAGTGGTTGCAAGTGCACATTTACCTTTTCGTTAAAATGTGCTGAGGTATTAACTTTAAAATATTGTTCAAATAATAGATGGAAGGTTGCAGTGGCCAAAGTATGTTAAATTGTTCCTGGCACGCAAAGCAAAATAAGAGAAGAGCGTGTCTGATATACCAAACTGAATGTTACGTAGCAATTGCTCTAGCGGACACAAATAGTTATTTAACTTCGCAATCGGTAAGTCAGTTCCTAAAACAAACAGCAGCCTTAAAATTATCTGGGTTATGGGCCAGTCTTGTGAAGGTTACGTGTGCAGTTGAAAAACATCCGAAGCGCAAACATGTACTTTGTTTCTCCCATCTTTGGTATTTCGATGACACATGCTATGTGACATATGATGCCCAATCAAAAATATCTAAACTTTTCGCTGCTCTAACATCTTATCTCCTCTATGTGGTCACTAGGTAGTGGATAAATCAAATTTGAACGTACAATGTACATATTGTGGAGGACAATGAACGCAAAACGGATTTTGTTGAGTGACGGACGTGATATTTGTATAAACCGTTGAATAGTAGATAATAAATCTGTGTAGAAAAACTGCGTAATTCTCACCGTTAACTATAAAATTAGCGTATATTTTATACAACATAGGCTTTATACCCTGCTTGTGACATAGACGAAAACGTTAACGTAAAGAATGTACTTTGCCCACGTTAATGCCGTTGCGTGACGACCTTGACCTCAGAATAACCCCACCGTTTACTTATTTCCCTAATTATTACCTCGGAATTCTTATACCAGAAACAGATAACTGCTCACTTGCGGACGCACTGAGGCCTCAAGAGAGTCCTACAATCTGCGAATCCGTCCAAATGTTGCCAGTGACTTCGGGGCATGCATACAGGTCCAATCATTTGCTGAGCTTCGTTTTTAATTTTTTTCTTTTCAACGTCTTTCGAGGAAAGTAAAAAATACGTCTAAACCAATTATACACATTTTCGGAATCAAGCATATGGCACAAATATAGGCATGTCATTACAAGGGCGGGGCAGATTAGCGACATGCTCTGACTCTTGACATAGGTGTGGTTTCTCCGTGGAGCGCAATGTCCAATAGGTTTGTGCTCTTACAAGTAATCGGACATATGTGTTCAGTTCTACAAAGAGATCACTGTCCAGCAATTTTTTGCTTTTGTGAAAGAGGACCATGGCACAGTGTATTCTTGTTTTAAAAACCAACTAGATAATGTTTCAGTGGGTCTGGTCACATTTGTTTTCGGCAAATATACTTCCTACCGTAAGTGCACAAGAATCCATCGACAGTTGCGTATGACTTCCAAAGTCAAAACATATTTTGTCACATTAACTAGGAAATGTGTAGTGCGAGTAAATAACCCTTGCTCCCGTGCAGTATGTGTTTCGTCAATGGTGCAACGTAGACTTCGCATAAACAGTTTTGGGATAAAGTCATCCTTACATAGTAAGGGTATGAAAATTGGCTTTTTTTCGGATCCGCCCGTTCCGTATATTTTGGTCCAAAATATTGTTGTATTTTTAAAGGAAACAATAGGGAAAGCCACGCTTTAGTAAATAAGTTTTCGTAGAAAAGCAACTGAAATAAGTGAACGGAATCATCAGCATGTTGTCAGCTGATGAAAGATGTATTCATTAAACAGGACATATGCCGTATGTTATCGGCAATTCACTTTATGCTTAATATGTGATCAGGCATATTTTCTCATTTTTTTATTCGGAGCCGGTGCAAACGTAAGTGTTATAAGTTTTTTTCTGATCTGTGAAGTAACACTATCAATGTTCAATGAAGGATCTCGTAGACACTGCATGGTGAAAAAGATCCTACAACTCTGCAGTTACTCGACTGGCAATGCAAGCAAAATATAAAAAGGGAAGTTTTGGTGACTAGTGCGAAATCTCATAATTTGATATCTTTCACAACGTAAAACATATCAGTCCAGACGATAAACCAGCCGAACCATGTTAGAAAATTGTACGGTGGAGATGGTGAAGCAGTCTTAAACATTGTATTTCAACTACCGCTGGGTACACGTTGGCACTTCGTTTCAATGCCTTTCCATGGCATTAGTTAACATTCTGCACGAAGTCATTTTACATTTTCTGAAAAAATATTATTTGTTAATTGTCCAAACATATACGTATTTTACCGTTGCCTAGAGAAGCGTGCTCGAGAATACACGAAAATTTTCGTCGTCCACTAGTGGGAGAATTACGTAGGTAATTTGACACATGTCGGTAATACATGCTATGATCTGTCGATGGTTTAATGTCTTTGGTCTGCTCCTTACAAAGTGAATATATGGTGGTGGGCGCGACCGACGAAATATCACGGACATCAGGTTTGAGTTTTACAATTTTGGTATAGTTGAACGAGGTCTGCGTCAAAATATTTTCATTTTAGTACCGTTAACCTCATAAAATGAGATTAAAAACAGATTTATAATTTGTCTTTGTCTAATCTTTTGCAAGTCAGAAGCAAATACACAGACTTTTTTTGAAGTGTGCTTTAACGCATGAGGAAATGTTATGTATAGTTGTAGAGCTTGTAAAAGATAAAATATGCCAGAGCATAAGATGTTGATGCTCTCGTCTCATGCGTAAATCACGCGGTTGTGCTACGAGCGACATACAAGATAATATGAACACTAGCTCTCCTATTCGCAGCCAGTCCAGTGGTCACAGGAATGCAATTTATTTACATCGACAAAAATTCAATCATGGCTTCCTGGTGGGCTCCGGAACAACCACACGGTGAACTGAATCTCCACCACGTTACAGCTAGAATGCGGCATGCAAATGAGGAGGTCAACCCAGAAAAAAACGTCAAATGGAACCAGGTGAGTAATGTGAATTCAAGCGCATGATAGCCAATAGCGTTTAGGACCGAAAACATGCAACTGAACGTCAAGATGGCGGAGTCAGCGTAGCTATCATGAAAGCACTATCGACTGAACGATTGAGTAAGTTTTACCATTCCTTAATGCAGTATTCCGGCATTGGTTTACACGCTTCAAAAAGACAGTGGCCTTTCTGCAAGAAGTTCCAATTAGTTATTGGACTGACGCATACATATTTACGGTAGCATTACGAAAAGTGAATAAAAATGCATCAGCTGAGCTGAGTTCTAGTGTTCGTGGGAAACCCAGTCAACACTTATGTGATAGAAGCCTGTAGATGTTTCAAATTCTATAGTAAAAGGTATTTTAACTAGGGATTTGAAAGTTAGATATACTGTGAACTGCACATTTTTCAACGTTCTTGGTGTATAGTTAAGCTGAACCGGATATAAAATGACGTAATATATACATATGGTTATCAGTCTGATTGAAGATGCATACATAGACGATGAAACCTACAGCAACTTAGGCTCTAGGAAAAAAGACTCACATGCGTATTTTGCCGGTATCAGGCCAGTGCTTGACATAACATGTTCCCTAATAATCGAAATATCTGTAATCAGTTATGTTGAAACTCAGCTTTCTTTGCACAGCACCGCATGCAAAGACTGACCAAAGAGTTGTGGTTTAACAGGTGAGAACACAATATAATATATATAATATACTTTGCTTTCTCAGGATTGTTAGAGCAAACATTAGAATCAAGAATTATCTGCGCTCACCATAATGTGTAGAAATATGGCGAACACATACACCCACAACTTTAAATTGATGTCGAATAAAATCAGTTCCAACACGTCAACGGACAAATAAGCACATTACGGTTGACAAGAAGAATATACTTTATGTACAAGGAAATTGCAATATATCTGCATGTGCATGGTTGATAACGATTAATGAATTTTGTTTTTGCGTGCACTATGCACCACAGTCGACATTATACTTCATCCTTATCGGTTAATCAGATCAGACTGATTGTCCTAATTTTGTGGTTGCTGCCTTGTCATACTTATCCTGTACTCGGAATATTTCTTGTATCGTTATGGATCTCAATCTTTCTCCACCAGTGAGATTCAACAATAAAAGCTATATTTATAATTCTTAGTCATACTGATAAGGTCATGCGGACATTGTAATTTCCGTGGTATGTGTTATCTCATTGTGTTAAACCTCACTCATTTTCTATGCAGTGGCTGTTGTTAAAATATTCGAATAACGTTTACAACTTGCTGCACTTATTTCAGCAACCCTGGCAGACTGTATATACTACTACACAATGCCTAAACCCCTATTATAAGTGGAGCCGTAAGACCAAAGTCCGAGGCTTGGCGTATATAAAGGCCACTAACAATCCTATTTTTGCAAAATGCAATATTTACGAGGCTTTGTTTCTTCTTATCTCCCAATAACACCACTTTTACGGAGGTTGCAATACTGTAACATGTGTTATCATACAATATGGCCCCAGTCGCTTTTGGTTAACAAAATTTCACTGGAAATATTTTGTTGCACTGATTCGTTCGAAGATTACATTTTCTGCTAAAGTCAACCCTGACAGTTTATTTCTGATACTAGCAGATCAATACAATTAAACTAGACACTTTGGCGTTGGCCAAGATCGGCTATTGTTTAAGAGACGGAAATACGATCGATTTACTTAGTACACCTGCGTCTGTTATTTTAAATGATAAATTGGACTTAACATTGAATTCTGCAGAAAGGATTGATTTTCATGTTTTATTTTTCACCGACAGGTATGCATTTTTATTGTAGCAACGGTTATTAACTTAAAAGCTTTAAGATGCCACCTATCAATCGTTTTCACGCATAGAATTTATTCCTGCCGGTCTTTTACCGCAACACACTGTAAGGTCAACAGTTCGGGTGCACCTGCTTGCAAACCGGCAATTCCAATCACTGCCGTCGCCGATTTCCTGAATCTAGCCGCAATGTTTGGCCTTTTAGTCGAGCTTTACACAACGAAGTTGTTGCCACTTGTTCATTGTATCTTCCCGTACATGACACTGACACTTAAACGGGGTTCCAGTGTCATCACTAGAGAGCCGTGGTCGATGAATAAAAAGGTTGAGAAGAAGATGCGGTCACTGTAACAAGGCTTTTATTTCCTCGAAGTTGCGGATTTCCTCGGGTGTCCTAAATCATGTGTAATTGTAGGAATGTTGAAGTCATGCGTAGATAAGGGTGAAACATTCACACGTATAACGGTAGTAATAGTTCGTTGTGGTCATCCAAATGCGTACTATAATTGTCAGTTCACGTAGCCACCGCTTGAAGTCTTCATTTGTGCAGTTGTGTTACACTAATTGCCACAGCTTGTTTGTCAGCGTCAACTGCAGGGTTGACTATTGCGGGACAATTATACTCGCAGTCTTTGCCTAATTTTTCTCATGTGACTGATTCTGTTGCTCAGGAAATGCCTCAATACACCATATGGGAACGCTTTATTGTTGCGTTTTTTACAAAATCAGTATCTGAGACCCATTACTCAAGTAGCTCAAGGGTCACGCGGTTGCCAATTCTTGCGATGAATTTGGCCTCGTGAAACAGTTTTTTGTACATTTACATTTTATGGCAACACTTTGTGCACACACAAACTGTTTTGCTACTTTTCCCTGAGTATGTCACTGATGGTAAATCCGCAACGGATTTCGAAACGTCCGGTGAATTAACACGTTTTCCCACCGATAGAGTCATATTTTACTTCTCAATTTCTTCATTAGACTTGCATAAACGCTTCTTTTATGTAAGGAGTCTAGGGAGACCAAATGCTAGTAACCTTGTGGGATATCCTCGTGCCTGCCACCGACTGCGACAATGAGGCCAGTGCCAGTGCGGACTGTCTTCAAGGTCATATGCCTTCGCAGTGAGTTTGCTTGTCCACACGCGATAATCTCAATCTCTGGAGAGGACGCAGACGCACATGAGCCTACGCGCGTGCCAACCAGTCGCAGTTTCTCAAGGGCCACTTAGGTTCGCCACTGCAAGTGACTTTATATTAATGCGCCCAATCAGGCCACTGGCGAACGTGCTCGAGAATCACTTATAAGCCACTGTCACTTAGCGGACAGTGCGTTTCATACAGACTGCGAGGAAACCACCAGTCCACTCCCGATTGTCAAGCCTTGACCTAAGTCTGGACAAAACAGCACTCTAATGATCAACCAGCGGCAGCTGAAACCTGAAAAGCAACTACAGGTTTTGTAAACAGTAAAGTCTGAGTAGAGTCCAATGTGAAATCCGTCTTATTGTATTCTTCATTAGGGATTCCACAAAGCGTAATTTGTAGGTGGTAGCACACATTTCCACCGATACAGCGGGTTAGACTATCCTATACTTACTCAATATTCCCCAAAAAGGAGCCTGTTTAGGTTTAACCAAAAAGGAGATAGCATTGGTTCATGGCCTGCTTCAATGGAAGGGTAAAACCTTTCATCACAGGGCAGACGTGTCGTAGATCTTTGATTCAGGTTTTTAAACTCAAAAGCTACCTACTTTCCATGATAAAATATGCCGCATTTCTAAAGGCTCCTTAGAAGACATCTCATAAGTTTCATAAGAGAAACATTAACGATGGACAATAATGAATAACGTACAAATAACATTACTAAAATGGAAAGATGGGAGCCTTTATAGAAGACTGTGATTTGGTCTTTAAAACCGTGTTAGCTTTTAAAGCCAAACTACATTCTTCGAATAAGAAAACATATTTTAGAATATAATATGAAATACTTTTGTGTGGACATTTTATCTTATATTTTAATTGATGAAGGTATTTAAAGTCTAATAGTACATAAATAGGCATTTATTCAAAGTGTAGATATAGAAGAGCGCAAAAGAGAAAGGCGTCCTTAATATTGCATTCGGACTTAAGTGCTATAACCGGGGAATACGGGGGGAACCCATAAATCCTGAACTTTCGGGATTACATTTTATTTCAATCTGCTACGCCGCTGGAGTAATTGCCTCTCAGGAGTGCACATTTGCTGTCAGTGTGCCCTGCTAGACGCTACGCTGATAACATTACTAGTACGTCGATTTCATGATCACGTAATTCCGAGCAAAACTCGTCGTTTGTTGTACAACGTATACTAGCCAACTTTCGTTTTTGTGTTAAAAAATTCACATTGGTGCTTTAGCGGACAATCGTTCACATTATATTCTTATCCATTAACTTGATTTAATACATCCAAAAAGCTCTTCTTAAAGAAAACAACATGTTAGCTTGTTGCATAGAGAGAAAGCAGGCAGACTGTTCGCCAATTCGGAGGTACCGGATATAGAAAAGCATGAGAGTGAATGCGAATTCATTTATCATATCCCTGATCACTGCGAGAAAGCAGTGAATGCCTTGAATAGAGGTACTGTCCTGAACACAAAGACTAAAGATTATGGGTTCAAATCTCGGGAGTGTATACCCTGCAGATTTGGTATGACTGGCTGATGATGGCTCATAAGCCAGAAGTGGCCATTTGGTCTCACTTTGCTTTGTCGGATCCACTCCATCGTATGACCTGATAACCATGTGACGTTCCCTAGGGTTTGCCTTGCGAGCTCCTGGGCAAATCGGAACTAAATTGTTTCTCTACTAGATCGGTGAAAGCACACCTTTTAAAGTCCTAATTATTTGGTGCTTAGTGAACACTCTTGCTTTTTGTATGGCATGCTATTTAAAAAGGAAAACAACATAAGGCAAAAATGTTTGAATTTATCTCTCCCGGAACCAAAAAACAATCCCAAATGACTTATAAGTACTTGGAAACCAATGTAGTAAATCACACAGTTTCCAAGAAAAAGGAACGAATTTAGATTAAAAACTACTTTTTTTCTAATTCGAGCCGTTCTTCTTCACAAAACAGTGCATAAGTCGTACTGCCAACAATCTGTTAAACGACAGGGATGATTTTTTGCGGCTGTAAATAAGATACGTTTTTATACCCTGTTTTGGCCACTGAATAGGGTCTTGTTAATTTTTTTTTCTCAAGAGCTCGATAATTAATCCTTTTTTTAAATTTCGGTATTCTGGAAACTTGCTTTACAACTTATGTCCATTCCAAAGTCGAGCTTGTCATGTTAAACGCTCGCCTCGCGAAATGTAGTCAGTTAAACATAATAAGTTTAACGTTTTCCCGGAGACGGCCGAGGAACGAGGAGCAAGACGTAACGGCAGACATAGACACAGGCACGCACTCACTCGCGCACGTAGTGACATCTCGTTAACTCTGCGGAAGTTTGCCAGGAGAAAAAAAAGAGTTCTGCTAGGGGCTCGCTCGTTACCTGAAATGTTCATAAAAGATGGACGCACGTAAGCCGATGGGTCACTGTATGCCTTGACCAACTAACAGTACTTTTTTATAATTTGTTAAGGCTTAAAAGTCATTTAAATGCATACATTTTAACTTACAATTGGCTGTTCACGCGTTAATATCAGTTGACGAGTGGTTTACGGTCTGTGCAAAATTCGGAATTTTGCATCAGGTAAGCCTCACACTGCCAATAAGGTTGAGTATGAGGGTTCCAGAAAGCAGTAAAGAATATTTGATGCGATCACTGGAAGAAGAATTTATTTGACCTGACGTTTTGGATAACGTCGGCAATCCTTAACCATAGATAATAATACAATATACTCAGTCATTAGCAGAAAGGGGTGAAACACACACAGATGGCACGCTATTTATCGTTCTCAGCCGACATACGCGTGTGTACTGAAATTGGCAGGAGTTTCTTTGGTAGCGCACAAATGATCTTATTTAAATTTAAAGCCCTATTCCTTTGCTCTGGTGGCCATACACAGAACATATTATGCCGCTGAGCTTATAATTTGCAATTTAAAAAAGCTTTTACCAATTCCTCGTGCGAAGGATGCCTTGCCAATGCACGCCACTTCAAACTGTACATATGAATTTACATGCACTTGCGGATGCAAGTACAAAGGGCGAACGCAAAGGCAATTGGCCACCAGAGAAAGGAACACTTACCTAGCTGGTTGTTGAAGCAAAAAACGAACATACCGTTCGTCAATCACTGAACACTTGCTAGATACGGGCCACTCCGTGGACCCTAAAACCTCCTTCCGAGTACTTGTTAAAGCACGAACAACTCGCACCTTACGCTACCTGGAGGCAGCGTAAATAAGGCGGTTTAAACCCGACCTATGTAAACAATTGGATCATGTAGTTAACCTAACTCTACCTTGGTAACACTGGCTCCTCGTTTACACATTCACCGCTCCAAATTTTCTTTCATCTTTGCCTAGACGTTTTTTCTCCAGTTTTTGCTGTCTACAGCGTTTAACTTTCAGCTTTATTGAATGCCTCTTGGCCATGTACAGTGACCTTGTCTGTTTTATCGATTTTTTCTGTATGAATTCAGTTGTGTATTTTCTCTAACGTTCATTCCCGTTAGGCAATTAGGGGTGGCAACTGAAGAGCCCTCTCGAAATTTATGGATCCATTAAATTTTGCTGTTTATACAGTCTTCAATTTAACACTTGCGCTTACACTAACCCTAACCTTTACCCTAACCCCAACCCTCACCATAACCTTATACTTATACTTATTCTTACCCTAACCCTTACCATAACCCCCACACTAACAGGAAGTCATTGTGTAGGCATTTAAATATAAAATAGAACATATGTGTGCTACCAAGGAAATTCCTGCCCTGATTCACCCTTGTAGCCACCGCTTGGGTCTTAATTGGCAATGATGACTTGACATTTCGTGTTCTACTTATTGACTACCGCAATTTCCTTGTTCGTGTTGGATGCGGGCTACAGGCAGCGTTCCACCTAAGTTCTGCCGCACACGATAATTTGAAGTCGTACGGGCTAGCCGGTTCTATGCTAATGGAATCGGCTTGGGTGACACATCTAGCTAGTGAGCCAGCCAACCAAAATTAAGAAGAACTTTTTTTACTAAGTTAAAAGGACATAAGAAAAAATATGTTTGCTTTGATTGGCTGGAGCCAGCTTCCGTCGTTCTGTTTGCATTTTATCACCTGCGCGTAGACGCAAACAGGTCGGTAAAGTCGTCCAAAGGCGGCAAAATAAGAATTAAACGCTCCCATTTTGGTCAATAGCCGTTAATTTGAAACATCAATACGAACTTAGAGACGAACCCAATGACCCAGGTTAATTTCATTGTAAGAGGATATATCATGTAGCTTACGCAATTTGCCTACGAAAGGCCAACAGTATACATAACGTAAACACGGGTTTTGACATCAGTTTCTTGCAGACATGCTAAACGAACATCTTCAAAATCTTTAAATAGATTCGGAGTCAAAAGAAGAAGAAGATTCTATAACTTTGTAGTGGCATTTATTGGCATCAAGTTGCGCATTCTTTTTTGAGTCCATTATCAAAGAGGGTCTCAGATAAGGGTGATGAGGGTCCCAGGAGTGCAGTTATTATAAGACAAGGCTTTTATGCAAGCACATGCCTTCTAAGTTAACAGGTCCCGCTGTGGTCGCCGTTGGTCATATATACGATGCGATGATAAACTCACTAGTGCCAGTCCTGGTCATTAATTTGACGTGCTCATGATGCTCGTTGGTGATGGATCCTGAGCCGATGGCATGGCTTAGTTATCTGTCTAGGCAATATATTGACATTTAATATTGAGACGCAATCTCGGTGCGTTTTTTAATCAACTGTAAACGAGAGGACCGAAACCCAAGCAGGTCAGGGCGCAACGTGCAATGTGGGGATTTTAAGGAAAACTCTATGTTTCTTAACACATAATTAGTGCTTCTTATATTTATTTAAGTAAGACATTTGCCTAGGGTTGTTCATTTACACTTCTATGTTTTCAAACATTCTCTATTGCCACTTTATGAGTGCTTATGAATATTTTGAAAAATTTTTATGGTGCAGGATTTTACAGCTATGATATTTATTTGATTAAAAAAAATAATGTCCCATTCCTTGGTTCATTATACCTTCATCATGAAAAACGTGCACACAGCATGCAGAGCCCTAGGGGCTATATTTGTAAAAATTATATTTAAGCACTTCAGATTTGTGTATGCTTTGCTGACCTACCATATTGCAGTACACAGAAAATATGTATGCATTTTCTAACGAAGCCATCGCGATTCCACATCAATATGCTATTATGGGAGCGGTCTTCCTTAGGGTGAAATGAATAATTGCATTCACATAACATCAGCAAAGTTATAATGTGGGTAGCACAACTTCCGTCTGCATGTCCTTATTCTGTTTATGGCAAAGCGCCAAGGACGAACCTATTCGTTAACTTAATGCCATCAGGCTTGTCAATTTGACCATTTTGACCGCATTAGACTTTTCCTAAGACAATCCTTAATATACGGCTGCATTTTTGCAACTATTACCTCTTCGACAATAAATCAAACGCATTTTTCCTGATCAATGTCTTCTTAAACTATTATCGCCACAATGAACTCGGTCATCCAAATTCGACGAACAATGATCCTGCTTATTTTTCCATTCAACATTAATTCCTGTATGCTCAAATGTGACTTAATCAGCGAAGCTATATTTTCTTGGTTACTTAATAAATCCTTCTGCTCTTAGGGATTAACATAATTCTCCAAAACGACTGTAAGCAAATTCGTCAACTTAGCGCACACAACTTGATTGGCGAAATACGACAATGCCAAAGTCAATGCATGCGGACAAAAAATATCGAACATTTTGGTTCTACGCTCAAAGAACACACAGGTATTCTAATTAGTTGCATTTTTATACTTCTCCCTGCAACCATTTTTAAATGAACTGCAAAAAGAAGCAACATCGTGACGACAACGCTTCGGTCGGTAGAAACGACGGATTTGAATTTTACAATTCAGCAATTACAGGCCATTTAAAAAAATATGTATTGAGAAATGCATAAATAATTGGCAGACAGGTAGCCAAAATTGAGTGGGTTTTAAAAGGAATGAAACGCTTGAGCAATTTTACCTTCATACAAATTGAAAGTCATGACTAAGTTAGCTATGGTGATAAAATTTTCACATTCGGAATTTCTGAATTTGGGATGAGTGGATAGGAATATGACATTTAAGCAAAAACTGCTTTTTAACTAGAGGTTCTTGAGCAAATTTTTATGTTTTATCATTTAAACACAACTATATTCGCAAACAATGCCTCCTAGAAACTAACACTGACTTATTTTGAAATGAAACAACACTTATGGGCATTATTTAACACGGTGGACTAAATAGGTTTGCCGAAACAACACGAACAAAAATGCAATTGTGGAGTAATAATCGCACGGACTGAATGGTCCTGCAATATCAAAATTTAAATGAGAGTAAACAAGCAGCACAGACAAGGCAAACAAATAATTTCGGAATCGTAGAAAATAAAATAGTAGGGAAATGAAGAGCATTTTTTCAACAAGTATTACACACATCACCTCAATAATATTCTGCATACGCATTGCAGTGAAATGCTTTACATCAAATTGCACTAATAGCAAGAATAAAATTGCTTTGAAGATTTTTCAAGCATAACAATTTTGTATTAATTTCCTAACATTTATCAATTTAATACTTCCAATTGAACTGGACGAATATGTACGGTAGCTATATAAGGTGATGAAAGGTATACAAGATATATGTTACTGATGCCTACTTATGCTACATTTTGCTTTAATTTTGTTTTCGTTGGATATGTAGGCACTGGGGTGACTTTCAATTGGTTACTAATTAAGCACATATTCTGCGAGTGAAGACGTTTTTGTGTTACATCAACTCATTCTCACGAAGTTGTATTCATACGAAATGGTCATATAAAAATTCAGCGTTATTCTTACTTTTGTAGGCAATTAGCTTATGTGAAACAAAATTTAAAAGTAATATGCTGAGGCAAACCCTACTATTCCCGAATTGTGTGTAAAATTAAAGTTTAAACATGCGGTTCAGGCCATAACAAGTGAATTCATATTCAGATACTGTCAGTTTATCCACTTAGCAGTATATTGTTAGACAAAGGACAGCTTCATAAGGTATTTCAGTAGCACAGAATGAAGCTTAAAATGAAAACATTGTTATACAAATTCTAGAATAAAATATAACATCGCCACTCTTACCTTTGTGCATTCAAGCAAACCAACATCATACTGGTTTGGTTGGCATTTTGTAAAGTAGACACCCATCATTAGCTTGGGTAAACAAGCGAAGCTAGTGTAGGGCCTGTTTATGGCCGTCCCTCCGTGTATGCACATTTCCTCCGTTTCGGGCTGGGAAAAGGCCTACATCCTCTGAAGTAGGAATACAGAGACAGTGCAGGCTTCTGTACGGACCATGGCTACACGCGCAGTATATTAACACATAGCTTTGCACTTCTGCTTTTTAAAGGAATTTTATTGTTCTTCGTGGTGGTTCTGTAAGGCTGTGAGTGTACTTCTACATGGGCCACACCAAGGCAAAGTAACCGACCGTAAACACAATTTAAATAAGGCAGTTAAAAGTCGGCGTGGGGGCCGCCCACTTAAAAAAAGCATAAAACCCGCGTATTGTCTCCCTTCCGTATATATACATTGCTTCTGTTTCGGCCTGGCAAAATGCCTGCATTTAAAATAGACGATACAGATGCAGTAAGCACTTGTGTAGACTTAAATGTACCATAGATCCTGTGTTGCAAAGAAAAGTTTGCTTTTTGAGGGCGATGTCGAAATTTCAAGGAGAGGGGTGGATCTCAAGTGCTACCACTGCTACCCTTCCAAAAATACTCCAGAAAAATTGACAAAATTGAATTAGGTACATGCAAGCCATAGGGCCAAGAGTGCCTACGCCAAAAATAGCCCTATTGTTTGCTAGATGATGTGGCAGATGATAATTATACGCAGATAGAAACATTTTTCATACAAAAAGCAGTACTTCAGCCGTTTAAGTAGCATTGTGTTGGCATAAAAATCTTGTGGTCCACAATTTAAAGTGTAAAGAAGGGGCAAATATTATTATCCAAGCGTACGGATATATAATAAATGTCACCTCCATACCTCAGAGGGGGAAAGTTTTTCATTATTTTGCTGCCTACTGCGTATGAATTGTTTCAGCCTGGACATTTTCATACGCAGTCTTTTGCGAGATGCGAGGTAACTATAAGTGCTACGTGTTTTGTGTCCTCCAACCACAGTCCTTGAACAATACAATCTGTTATTCTGTATGCTAAAACAAACGTATTCTTCGCTTCCCTAAACATACACGGTGAATATTTAGGGGAAACGGTGTCTTGAGAAGTCCTTCTTACTTTTTAGTTTCAATTGGAAAGTAATTTTACACGTTCAGTAGCCCCACATCTTATGTATCGTAAAATTTGAAATTCGATGAAGAGGCATCAGGTGCCTGAGCGGCAGAAGTATATGTTGTGGAATTGGTTTTATTACACTTATTAACACAACTTCAAATGGCGTTAATTGAATATAATTTGAAGATGTTCAGCATAATTGGACATAAGCTTCAACTCGTTAACCTAACATAACTTCTTAAAGAAAAATTAATAAGATTGCTGGTAGAGTATTTACACAGGTGGGTTTAAGGTTTATCTGTATATATTCTTCTCACAATTTCATAGTAACACCTTTAATTTTGTATACATTTTGCATAGTTTTTTTCAGTCGTTTCTGAGATTGCATGGCCTACTTCCCTCAACATACTGAACTTTAACAGTAGCGTTTTAAGTAGTATTTTTTTTTCAATTTATTAACTCGTAGGCATTTATTTTTATGTAAAATACGACCATCGACTCCACCTAACTTTGTGTTCCTAAGCTACACGGCACTGTAAAGTTCTTCCTAATGGCTGTTCATAACTGCCTTTTGAGGAAGATGGCAGGAGTCTTCGTTTCGTCACCTGGTCTTTATGCCCAAGAGGCAGCAATAACGTGCGGAAGGTGCATCTCCCAAACTCGGTGATGTTCTCTTGACCTCTGCGACCTTCTCCTCGTGTGACCCTTTGGGTATGGAGATAAACCACGATGGGCTCTTTTTGACTTGCTTAAATCATTCCTAGCAGCATGCTATCGTACATTGCATGTACTTTACCCAAATAAGCGCAATATTTTTCCTTGGATTTTTTTCAAATGACATTTAAACCTGTAAAATATCCAAACAATGTCAGGGATTTTTTCGCTATCAGCTCATTTTGCTGAGTTGCGTTTTCCGGCATCGCTTCTCCCTTGTAATGCTCAGCTAAACCAAAGCATTTCATAGGTGCTCTGTACCAATAGGGAGTTCAAAAGCATTTACCTACGTTCCCTTTGATGAACCTGACGCAGTCTGATTTTACATGAATTTGCTTCTTACCTGTTTACTCTCAGTGTAAGACTAACACAACCATTTGCAGCAAACAACGACACCCATTTCTGGTTTCGGTCGTGAATTCTAATAAAAGTGTGCGTTTCGGCTGCAAATGGCCATTTTAGGCTCAATTGACTATCTCGGTAATTTATATCCACTTACAAGACAGTTAAGCCTCCAATTTATACTCTCTTACTGATTTGCATTGGGCATTGTTGTAATGTAGATTATCCTTTATTCTGAATCCATTTCAGCCGTAATAAGTAACCGGTTTTTTGATCAGCTTTTTTCTGACGGAAAATAAAACGTATGAACTGTAATAAGTGGCTTCTTTAGTAATATGTATTTTTATCGTTGGTTTTGACTGCCTTTTTAAATACAAATATACTTTATGCAGAACGTAGACGAAAAAATATTGCTTGTACATTTTGGTAGAAAATTTCCTCTTCCGGATATTTTTATACTTAAAGAAAGGGTATAGTTATTTTCTACAAATATTTCTGATTACCAACATTTTTACAATTGTTTTGTGATGCAGGAGTGAGTAAAATATTACCCACTTAGCTGAAATGAATCGAAGGCAACAATGAACCGTGAGTTGGGCACCCATTGAGTTGAAAGTGACAACACACTTAATAACTGTAATTTGCGAGCCGGTGATGCGTTTAGAGTAAAGATAATAACCAAGGACACCGGATGGGTATCATTAGTTAGCTAGCCATGAGTTTGTCAATTTAAATGATACTGCCTTGCCTCATTTGACACTGGCTTTTTGCTGAAACTTAAGGACAGTGTTCTTGATGACAGTCAATACCGTTCAAGCAGATGTTTGATCGGAGTAGAAGTGCATTTACTCCACTCGCTTTTGCGTTATGGGCAGTATTTTGTTTCACGAATTCTATCATTGGATGTGCAGAATGTAAGTGGAGCATGAACCGACATGATAGAATACCATGGTTATTGCTACGAGAGGAAACAGTGGGTCAGAATGGTACATATGACTCGCACAAATTTAAAAGACCGAAAAAAGAGCCGTTGTCTCGTCAACCGATGTCTGGCTCTTTGGCATTGAGATAAGCAGTCTTTCTTTTGGTCATTAGGCTAAAATAGTTTTATCCACCAACAAGATACATATTTCTTCATCTGTTTTAAGCGTTTTAGTGCTACCTGATCTTCCCTACAAACTTCTGAGCTTCGTGTGTCTCGCGTGAGTAAGGCGGCGGTTAAGTGACGGATCAATTATTTCGATTCCTCTGGCGCCCTTGCTTGTTAAAGTTGAGGTAACAGTGTACTACAGTGACCGACCCCGACGCCAGGTGTAGATTGCATTTTGCCCCCACTCCCTTGTGACAGTCAATCGCTTCGTGCAAATTGCAGCAATTATTCCCCTGTGTATCTGACATCTGATCAACGACCACAACCTTACCTAATTTTCTCCATTCCTCCCTTCCTCCCCCACCCCAGCACCAGAACCTGTACAGGCTGACCACGGCATGCGGGTGACGGGATAACCATGAATTGTAACCATACCGCATTCATTAACCCTTTCTAACTGTTCAGTTTTAATTATCCCTGTAAGTGTGTGCCCTGATTATGATTTGCTTAAAAACAGCGTTTGCTCAATTTATTTCTTAGAATATAATATACTTACTACTACAAAATGAGTAGGTGGTTATGCAAAATACAACACCTCTTTTTACACGGGGTTTCCGGTCTGCTGAATTTTCATTGTTTACTTATCGTCAGCTGCCCAGAAATTTGATTAAGCCCAATGATATTTTAAGTTCGATCGATGCACTCTTTGGTAGAGAGAGCCTGAAGCTTCTGCTGCTATATCACTCAAAGTCTCCCTTTTTTCTCTCGCTTAAGTTCAATTCACAGGAGTTTAGTCAGCAAACCACTCCGTATTCAGTAAGTTGTGAAGGCAGCCATGAAGAGAGTGCACTTGCACTTGATATGACGCTACGCTCCAGATTCAGGTGGAGCCAAGTTAAAGGAATCACATTGATTTGCAGTAACCTTTGTGATTTTTATTTTAAGAATTATGTTTAGATATGCAATGAATTTTTTTGCGAAAAAGGCATTTACATAAATGCTAAGTCAGATAGTTTGTTTCAACGCACAAATTTCCTTGCACATAAACAAAATGTCGTATAAATTCACGCATATTTAAGCTTAAGAAGGCCTTAGTGAATTAAAGTTGCGTAAAAATATAGTTTTTTTTGTAAAGTATACGTCCTCCTTTTGCGTTACTCAGAAACGGAACAGTCAGAAGAATAATAAATGTATAAAAATTGGCAATGCTAATGGCCAGTATTTTGTAAAGTCGCAAGCTTAAACAGAAAGTGAAATTTGTTCACTTTTGCGGAACATAATCAGTATTGCAATGAAAATAAAGTAGTTTCATCCGCAGTCAAGTTGTAGGGTTTATCTTCAGGTAAATTAAATAAATTGTCAAAATTATATAATTTAATTATGAAATTACCTTGGAAACCGTTAATATACACAAAAGTTCGTCAGCCGGACAACCAATCAAAACACCTTTTTAAAAGGTTAACGTCTATGAAAAGGTTTTTATAAATTTACGAAATAGTTGTCGCAGAACTCGGCTGCGGACATGATTTATTATCGACAATGTGATTTTCTGTTTTGAGGCATTTCTTAATGTCAGTAACGTGGCAATGTTCATATAAAATAAAATCCAAAAACACGTTTTATTGGTAGATGCTCTTTATGCATATCGTTTTTTATATTTTTTTGTGTAAACGTCAAACAGGTGCGCTATTTATCAATTTTTTAAGACATCGAAAACGAAGAATATAATGACACATTTTTCCACGACATTCACTATATACCTATCCAGAAACAATAAAATGTACAGAATATTTCAAATTAAGAAAATTTCTAACTTTATGAAGAAAGTAGTTGCTTCAAGTTTTCAAGTTCAGAAAATCTCTTAAATAAATTTTCTAATTTAAAGCTCTTCTTTGCGTCCCCAGAACATATGTATCATCGAGAAAGTTTTATTTATCTTTTTGAGCGTTTGTTACTTCCTACACTTCTTTAAAGTAATTAATACACCTAACGCTTTTCATAATTATTGCTTAGTTTTCCTTACTGCATTCACACCGGTATTGGAGTTATAATCAAAATTTTTACAAACGTATAATAGTTGCATTTTCTTCAGCGACTTATGTATATTTAGAAACAGAATGTAGGCGAATCATGCAAGAAATTAAAATACAATCATGTTGCCTGGCGCAAATCACATAATCACATGCAGCCGTGGATCGCAAAATGCAACATATTACTTCAGGTAGCGTATATTGGCGTAAATTCAGCGATTGAAACTCCTACTTCATGCATATATGGAAAGACTGGATTGCCTTAATCTCTTCTGTCTGCATTTGTGAATGAAAAGTAGTGATCTGATTAGCATTTATGTTGGGACAACCCGCACGCGATTTATCACTCCGGCAATCCTGAGCGTACCAGAACAAGGAAATATTACTGAAGACTGATTAATGCAGTCAGAAGCGACTCTCGAGTGGCGGATATTAGGCCAGGATAAAAGAGGCAGGCGCGAGCGAGACTACCCCGAGACCGGGTTGTTGTTGTCTGAAGGTCACGCTGAGAACAGATGCATATGCCTGCGTGAGCAAACGCGGGCACGGCCAATGGTGAAAAGGAAATGAAGAGCAATGACTGCTGGCCCATAAGTATGCTGCCTTCGCTAAAAGCGGCATTTATTGCCGGAGATGCGCTATTGATGGTATGTCATTCTGCTGTTAGCCGAGACGTGATACCAACGAAAGAAGGAAATGCTGATGTACAAACAAAACTGCTATCCTGTTCTGCTTTCTCTTTCTTACACGTAACTGGGGGATATAACCGGTATTGACACAGGATAACACCCGGTTATAAGAGTGGCAACGCAGGTAAGATCAACCAAGGGTATAAACAGTGTTGGCACAGGAACCTACTTGATAACAGTTTTCAACTTAGGAGTTAACATTACTAAGCGACTGCGATTTGAGGACACGATTAACATGGACATGCAAGTAGTTTGCATGCGAAAATGTCCAAGCTGAAAAGCCGATATGAATTTTTCCACAGTGAGCGAGTATTATAATGATAAAACAGTTGAAGGTGACGTCCCTAAAATGTATTAATGCCTGCTGAATTATATTTGGCCGTTGGTTACCTTTAAAAATCTTGACCACGCAAAATCCACGCAGGGTTCGCATAAAAATAAATGCTACATACATGTTTTAGGTACTGGTTTTATATTGTTTTGTAAATTTCCGTATAATGATGTATATGTTGCGCCGCCATGAAACCAATATGACCTCTTTGAAGTGGACAGTTTCCATGCACCAGCTTTAAAAGTCTACTTAAAATTTTTTTTTCAGCCGGTCTGTTGTAAGGGGAAGGCCGTTTTTGGAGAAAATTTGTTACAATTTACAGCCTGTTCCTCCGCCGAAATCAGGAAATTGCCTTCAAAACGCCGAATTGCTAATGATTTCTGCAACAAATATTGGTTGTGACAATAAATTATACAAACGGGTTTATTCTGCATGTATTATTTTTCTTCTGAGCAACCCAAAGTTGATGCAATGTGCATATATGGAAGATAGACTGCTTGCAGGTTTTTCTAGACACTTTTTGGCATCTTTTTCCTACGGCTTGGCAGAAGAACGTGATGTTGTGCCTGGAGTGTTTATATATATGCTTTTTTACAGTCTATTATCGGTGGTTTAACAAAATGCACAGCCCCAAAAGGTGATTTATTTGATTGAGTGGCAAAAAATCGCAGCAAATTGTCAAAATATAATAAGTAAACTTCAACTGCTCTTCTTTTCTGACAATAATGCGTTATCAGTAATCAGCACCCAAGTCAAACTCCTAGATGAAATATATTCACCATTCTATGAACAGATATGACCGAAATATTCCGGTTTTTAATAACGTGATTTTATAGTTCACTACGCACAAATAGAAAGGTAAAAGCCGCAGCGTTTTGTAGCATCGGATATTTCTTGAAAATCATAAACGTTGGTGATGAACTGATCGGGTTAAAGTGTTATTAAGTGAATATATCTAAGCTGAGTTCTCTTACAGCCACCAGCATTTAGCGCCTCAAGATTGTACCATGAAAAACATCAACAAACTCAAAAGTGCGCTAAGCCACGCATGTATATTTTTATCTTAAAATTGCCCATCTACTGCGCGAAAATACAATGCTACTTGCATATATTTGGTATTGTTCTTGTAGTGACAATGTTTCTGTCTGCTTACAAACCTGTCCATACTGCACCGCCACGCAAGCAATAGGGCCATTATTGTAATTAAGGCGTGGACACTGTGAAAGTGACAGCTTGGAAAGGTGTTATGCATTTTTTTATCTGGGATGGCCCTAGTAACATTTTAGAATCACCACCCCATTTTGAAAACACGGAATTGTCTTTAAAACACAGACATTTTAAGGGTTTTCGTTAAACTTCACTGTTGTTACGAGAAGCACACATAATTGCTTATTGTGTCTCCATTCCTTTAACGTCGAATATACGCTTTTTAGCAGCCTGACTTAGAATTCATGTGCATATACGTGAAGGGACGGTAATCAAGTCTTTTTTTATCAATTGTGCGTGGAGAGCCACCCTTTCCTAACGTGGCTACCAATCAAGTACCTATTTTTCCATGTGATTTTTGTAGTGAAGTTTCAATTGAGCGTGTCAATGGCTTTCGAAACCTTTGATGCAATTAAAAATAACACGCCCTCTTAGATACCAAAAGGCCTTCTAAAAGCAAATTTCGTAAAGAAGAACGTCTTAAATTGGAGATAAGTAGAGTTTTAATCTAAATTAATTCCTTTTACTTCGAAACATTTTGATTTCCTACATTGGTTTCCACGTACTTATCAGTCATTTGGGATTGTTTTTTTGGTTCCGGGAGAGGTAAATTCAAACATTTTTCGCCTTTTGTCGTTTTCCTTTTTTACTTGCATGACACACAAAAAGCAAGAGTGTTAACAATGTACTAAATAGAATAGGACTTAAATAAATGTGCTTTCACCCATCTAGTAGAGAAACAATAAATTTCCGATTTGCCCCGGAGCTCGCAAGGCAAACACTCCGGACTGTCCCATGGTGACCGGGCGATATGATGAAATGGATCCGACAAAGCAAAGGGAGACCAAATTGCCATTTCTGACTTATAGGCCGTCATCAGCCAGTTATACCCAATCTCCAGGGTTGGCACTCCCGAATTTGAACCCAGAATATTTGGCCTTTGTGTTAAAGACTCTCCCTCTAATTTTCGCACTTTCTGCTTTCTCGGTTGTGACCAGGAACATGATGAATGAATGTGCTTTCACTTTCACGCTTTTCTATATAAGGTACTTCCGAATTGGAGGAAAGTATGTCTTTTTTCTCTTTTTGGAATTAGCTAACGTGTAGTGTTCTTATAAATATATTTCGGTAAGTATCAAATATATTAAACGGAAACAAATATAACAAGACCGAGTGTCCGCTAAAACACAAATGTGAATGTATTTACCCAAAACTGCAAGTTGGCTAGTGTACGTAGTTCAGCAAATGACGAGTCATGGTCGAAATTACGTGATCATGAAATCGACGTACTAGTTATGTTAGCTGCGAAGCGTACAGCAGGCCAAACTGACAGCAAATGTGCACTTCTGAGAAGCAATTGCTCCAGCGGCGTAGCTGATCGAAATAATATGCAATCCCCTGTATTCCCCGATTATAGCACTAACGTATAAATGCAGTATTAAGGACGCGTTTCTTTTCTGCTCTCTGGGATATATGCACTTTGGAAAAGTACCTATTTATGAATTATTAGATTGTCAGTAACCTCATAAATTAAAATAGATTATAATTAAGTCCTGCACAAAATTATTACCTATTGTACGCAAAATAATGTCCTCCTATAAATATTTTTTTACTTAACCGAAGTGTATGTTTCGGCTTTAATATTTAAAACGGTTTTCTTTGGCCAATTTATGGCCCTCTATAAAGGCTTACATATTTCCATTCAGGTAGTGTTATGTTTACTCGATTTAATATATATTTTACCCCACTGTTTCCCATATAAACCTTGTGCGAAGTCTCCCAAGGAGTCTTTAGAAATGTGGCACATTTTTTTTCATGGATAGTAGGCAGCTTTTGGTTTTAAAACCCTAAATGTAAGAGTAACGACCCGTCTGCCCTGTGATGAAAGACTTTTCCGTGTCTATTATACACAGGCAAGCCACGCTTAAATTGAGGCAGGTAATGAACCAATGCTATCTCTCTTTTTGATAACGCTTAGGCAGGCTCCACTCTGGGGCATATTGAGTAGGTATAGGATAATCTAACCTGCTGTTTCGGTGGAAATGTTTATTATCACCTTTGAATTACGCTCCTTGGAATCCCGAAGGAAGAACACAATAAGAAAGACGTAACCTTGGAATCCACCAGGACTTTACTGCATGGAAAACCTGGAGTTGCCTTCTGGGTGGAAGTTGCCCCTGGTTGGTCATCAGCGCGCTGTTTTGTCCTACCTCAGGGCAAGGACCGGCAATTGAGAGCGAACTGGCAGCGTCCTAGCATTCCCTGTTGCAACTCACTGTCTGAGATATGACAGTGGCTTATGAGTAACTGTCGAGCACTTTCTACTATGGCCTCATTGGGCGCGTCGGA
>JAYGXS010000004.1:70289029-70334126 GCA_036362985.1 Ligula intestinalis | reverse complement strand
AATGCTGTTATTTTAAAAGACTTTCGGTATTATTTTAATGTGTGTATACATGCAGAAATTTACTCACATGTCATTTTGCCTACTAGCGCAACTTTGTCATCAGATTTAGAACATGTGATTTCTGAGGATGCGTTTGAATGTTAGACGGAATTCTGAAATATATTTTTGATAGAGGAGGGATAAAGAGGGATATAAAATGTTGCGGAGCCTTATACACAAATACTTCAGTCATGATAGGATTTCTCCGTTGGAATTAGCACCTTCTGTCATAATTAAAATCAGTAAGTGTAGTAAAAATAAGAAACGAAAACGATTTACTGGTTGTAGGAATAAATGTATCCTTCATTGAACGCTTTTGTCAGGCCATCACGCCTTTTTACAATCTCAGGAACAGGCATTCATTAAGAAAACGCTTTTTGGATTGCAAATATACGCATATCTTACCAAAATGTATGCGCCTCCTAGGGGGCAAGGAACAGGCGTAAAATTTTTTCGTTTTTTAAACAAATTCGTGCATTTTCGTCTTTATTATGGATTTATATTTCCTTGGGTGAGGGTAGAAGATGTGGCAAAGTTCTGAAATTGAATTAATAAAGGACTTACGGCTCCCGTGTTGCCTCGATAGGTCAGTTGGCTAGAGCGTTGGCTATATTTTAGCTTTCTACTGATGGCGCGAAATTGGAATCGCACCGAGGTTTTTCAGAATCAGGTCAAATGATTTATTGAACTCCGCAAATCCATTCGTTTTAACAGAATCATCTGGTACATTTTATATTGTTAATTTAGAAAAAATGCTTGGGATATCAGCCTACAGTAGTAGATCCGATACATTGCAGCTGGCTGGTGAAGTTGAAAAAGAGACCCAATTGTGATCAATCACATGGCTCCCAATGAGGCCATGATAGCTCAGATGTCTAGAGCGCTGGCTGCAGTAAAACCTTTTCACATTGGTGTGGCTTCCATGTTGCGTTGAGGATTCCATGCATTGCAGTAGGCTGGGTCTGTTAGGTGATCCAAATATAATTTGGAGTTGGTATGGGTTTGAATCCCACCGAGTTCACCGAGTTTTTCACAATCAAATTTACTGAATATTTAGAGCTTCCCTCAATCATGTCAGTGCACACAGAACGTAAAAAAACGAATTTTCATGAGTATTCTTCCCCTCGTGATCAAAGGTTACCTGCAATGCTCTTATGTGGCTTTGATTATAAAAATGAGGGTGGGCTTAAAGGACCTTCTTGACCCGTGGGATTAATGTCTTAACTTCATTCGGTTAGAATGAAAAAGGCACCTGGAGATACAAAACTACTATTCTAAAGATTAATTAAAAACTTTCCTCAAAAGGTTACCTCTTAGAAATTGAGGAAGTCGAGTTAAGCGAACGAACTTTTTCATCATCAGGCAATACAGTAATATAAGGGACGGTAGAGTTAACGAAAGTTTTAGGCAAACCAATCAGTAGTAACAAGGGGGAGAGAGGGGGGAGAGGTGTAAAAGGGTCAAGGGGATCAGATTCTAGTTTTAATAGGGGACAGAGAAATGGGGGTAGGGGGAGAGGGGAAGGGGAAGGAGTCAGACAATTAGTTAATGTCATCCAGTCGTCCTCGTCTCGGGTTTTGTTGGGTTGTGTGAGGACGCAATGTGTCAACGTCTTGAGACTGTGTCGGTGGCCTTTGGATGCTTGGTGCTGCTGTCTCATCATTGTTTCGCGGCGTAGTAAGAGGCGTGAGGGCAGATTTAGAAAAGGCCTTTGGCTACGGGAGCCTTAGGATCGCTACAAATGCTTTCTGCGCACATAAAATTGGCTCTGTGAGGCGAATGGCGACTGCTTCTGCCGTCGCAAGTATCCGCTGACGCAGGAACTTAGAGTGTTTAGCCGGAACTGTATAGACGACTCTAAATGCTTGGTTGACGTCTACCCGATGATCGCTGTCTACCAAGTGAGCCAGAATTGCGCTTGATATCGACTTAGTTTCGCCTCTGTTAGAAATTGCTTTGACTAGATATTCGGCTGACAAACTTTTGCGTATATTAACATTCTTTAAAGTAATGTTACACAGAAATTTGATGTTTTTTTTTAAATTTGTTTAAGTTTTCTGAATATAAACGATTCACTTTGACTGAAGATGAACGAACTTTCTATTCTCTTTATAATGGCATGCATACTGCGCGAGTAGATTAATTCTTCATTCAGTTATGAACTGGAGAAATAAAAAAAACTGCCCATATACGTTGCTATTTTTTGAACTTTTTACTATTCTTGCATCTGTTCCGTTTCTAAATAAAGCAAAAAGGAAACGTGAGGTATACAAAAACTATGTTTCTTCATGACTTATATTCAATGAGGCCTTCTTTGTCTCAAATTTTGGAGAACATGTTAGGCATTCGGTTTTTATTCAAGGACATTTGAGGCTCATTGGTGCATTCAAACAAATACTCTTCTGCTACTGCGTTTTGTGCAAAATGACTTCACAAAAAAGCTTAATGTAATTATTTAAAATACAAATCTTCAATGCTAATGCAAATAAATGTGGTCCCTTTAACTTGGCTTTACTTCAATCTGAAAAACTTTGGATAAAGTTTTCCAGTTCTGAAAGGGATATTTTCTTCACCTTTTTTTACTTAGTTTGGAGTTCCTTCTTAGTATTATCAACATTTAAAATGTAGTTTGGTTCTCTCTTTCTTCAAAGCATAGGAAATGCCTTCCATTTGAGACTACTCCCAATTTCCCCAAAACCAATGGCCACTTTGCTGAATAGACCTAACTAAAATGACGATTTAACTAAGTAAAAGGCTTTCACAGCAATCCATAAACTAAATGAATCAAAATATTGTTACTAAATATACGCTAAATCACCAGGTCAAATTTCATTTTGAACGTTGCGTAGTCCTTGGCGACTACTATATTTTTCACGTATACGCTTGAGTTTCGAAAGAAAGGCTAATATGGGTTTGCAATATTGATTATAATGCTCAGCATATTACATTGATTATATTTATAGTATAATCTCGACATATTCCCCATACAACTTCTGCCAGCTCCTCAGTCGAAAGTTTTTGAAGATTGGCAAAGATTTCACGGGACAGCACGAATTTTGAAGTAATTATAATTTCGGATTAACATTACAGAATATATGCACAAACATATTCCTTCACTTTCTTCTTTTATTGCAGACTACGTCCTCCGGAGATTTCAGACATGAAGAAAGCGTACCGTTTGGTTCCAAATGAAACGTATAATTGTATAGAAGCCAAAAAATTCGATCAAGGGTTAGGCAATGGGATAAGTCTGAGCATTGAGCTTCACGCAAGAGCTCAGTGTCAGAGAGTATGAGAGAACAGAAGGCATTGGCAGGTTTTTGTGGTCCAGCTGCGAGTAAATGGGGGGTTGGGGGGGTGGGTAACACTAGTGATCGGTCCACGCTCACACCGTCGCACCGTATCATCCCTGCGCGCGTCCTAGGCGTTATGGTGTGCATCCTTGGCGTGACAGCGTGAGTGTTTGATCACAAAACGGACCTTGCTTCTTGTTCGGGAGAACGGATGGCGAAATAACCGGACGGTATACCCGTTGGAGTTGG
This sequence comes from Ligula intestinalis, assembly GCA_036362985.1. Taxonomy (NCBI): domain Eukaryota; kingdom Metazoa; phylum Platyhelminthes; class Cestoda; order Diphyllobothriidea; family Diphyllobothriidae; genus Ligula; species Ligula intestinalis. The sequence continues at coordinate 70,330,545 of JAYGXS010000004.1, read as the reverse complement.
ATTCTGACGTCAGGGCCTCCAGGAGTTCTCGTCCCATCTTATAAGCGGCAAGTGGTATTATCCACGTGCCCGTGATAACAATTTCGTGTTAGCTGTTTTTGCGACACTGATACGCTGTTTCACAAAGCATCGTTTGTGTTTATTAGTTTATGCCACCTTCAAAATGTTCCACATCAATTCAAGAAATACTGTGAGCACCATGTGCCATCTTTCCATTGAAGTAGTAAATGACGTGGTTTTGGTGGATGGAGGATAGACATACAGCATGCAAATGTCGCGGCATGTCGGATTCAAATTTTATCAGCAACTATGAAACTTCGTTTTGGAATGAGGGCTTGAGATTAGCATTCTGTTTCGAGATATGTTTTGACACATTGCAAAATTAAGGGTGAGGATCAAATTTAGAGTAAGGCTTAGGGTAACGGTTTTCGTTAGGTCTGGGTTGCCACGATAGAAAAAGTGCGGTGGGGGGTGGGGAAATAGGATAAACAGAGACGGACATTTTTAGAAGAAAGTATAAAGTGCATAAAAATGTAGTCGAAGTTGCTTCCCGAGGCCGCTGGGAGTACGTAGTTCCGCATGAAAATTGAAGGTATACTCGGCGCTTGGCGCAGCAGACTATAGTTAACTTACACCACGAGTGTCAGCTTGACCTCAGTTAAGTCGAAGTAGACGACCATTTTACCACTTATTCAATTTTTTGGGAAGGTCGAGAAACCTGCAGTTTGATAATCAGGTATTTGCTTAATAATTTAAATGATAATAAAGATTAAGAAATTCTACAAAGATAAATCAAGAACACTTCTAAATACAATAAAGTAAAATAAGTCCTTGTATTGTATTTCGTGTCCTAATTCCTCTCACATAAAGCCAAATAACCACCAGTTTTGAAGAAATTAGGCATGGAGTAGTGATTAATGAGTGGGGCTACTTAAGGTACTGTTGCCAAACAAACGTCCAATAAGTCACCGTAAAGACACAAGCCGTTAAATCCTCTCTTTTCTTAACAGTTTTATAAATCACAGGAAACAGTATTACCTTGGTGGCTGGCAGTTCATAAAAACTGGTAATACCAATTTTTGAGCAAGTACGTCCTGAAAACTTTAAAGAAAATATTATCACCCAAAGGTTCACAATGATTTTGTACTGGAGGTCTTCAAATGGTTAGGTTAACGATTGAATCTTACTCTGTATTTTTTTCTTCTGCATCCTGAAATCGTGCCCTGGGAATAAAAAGCATACTGCCAAGTCCTTATTACGACTAAATATCTGCGTTTGGACACTTCTACAAATTACCTCCTACTGCTCTCTGACTTTGTGTCTGATGACGAATCCACGGCGGATCTCGAAACATCAGGTGAATAAATATATTATCCCAATGATCGAATCGTTTTCCTCTAGCCAACTACAAAGCATTGCATAAAGCGAATGTCGTTTTTATAGAAACGTATGACCATCAGGCTGATCTGCTATCGGTGGTTTTCCGTTTGTTTCTTTTGCTATACAAAAGGCCAGAGTGTTTGATCCTCTTTCAGATATAAACTGTTTGGACTAGACAAACAAATGAAGCTACTGTAGACATGGAATGCATCGAAATGTCCTCCAGAGTGGTTGGATTCATCGATGTGAAAGGAATTTTCTAGTCAAAATAAATGTATTCAAGCACCTACAAAATTAAATGCTTCCCTATATGTTAATCCAGTATAGTATTATGTAAAAATAATAATGATTGCACAATTCTACGCAGCTTAATCCATAAAAAGCAACATATGCCGCGTAAACATCTTGATAGAAGTAAGGCAATGACGGAACGCAGTAGGGAAGCAGGAGCACAGAAACAGCCAACCAGCTAAGAGACCAAGATGGAGACAGCTGTTTGATGATTGGTGCACATAATGCGCTGAAATGTATATAAAAGGAAACCACCGGAATTCTACCTCAAACATCCAGAAATGGCCAACTTCGGACTGACCCTGCTGTTGTCTCTTGGTATTGGTAAGTCTGTCGTCATGCCAAATTAAACAAAAATGCTGCAGAAATGTAAGACAGTACATTTCAAAGCCCTATGGTAGTCGGTGTGCTTTACGCACCCCTTGTGGTCTTCTACAGTACTCATGCAGTTAATCCGTTAGTTCTCGAAAGACATGGTTGCAATCATTTGTTAGGTAGATAAACTTACCATCTTTAAGCATTTTCCAGAAAGTCCGAAGTACTCATTTTACTGTCTTGAATGAAAAACAGAAAACCTTTGTAGGCCACATTAAACATATAACCTTGGTTCCACTTTTAAGGCGTTAAAACAACATTTTGATTGTATTCGTGTTTTTATCCAAAGCTATTAAACGCATGGTGGTTATAATTTGATGCTAGCTATGACAATTCACAAAGATACTTTACGTGTTAGCATCAATAATTTATAGCAATTAACTGCATCGCTCTTTTAGTAGTCCTCAGCCGAAAAAAACATAAAAGAGCTTAGAAGTATATGCCCAAATACAACATATGCCTTAAATCAGGAATCAAACGATTAAATCATTCGCATATTTTGCAAATCAAGCAAAGGTTGCGACACGTTAGCGAATTGCATTTTATCTTCTTTGGTATTCTGTGATACGCAAAACTATGGGGGATGGAATAGTTTCCTAGGAATTCGGGTATTTTGTGTGTCAATATGACTCCGAACAATATAAAAGAAATCGATAATCTCCATACGCTTTGGTATATGCCAAATGATATCTTACTTCAAGCCAATTAACATGATTAGCAATTCAGCGAACGTTTGCTGTGGAAAGTCCTACTTCCTTATAGCAAAGCGGTCTTCAACATATTGATGAGATGTTTGCCAACTGACGAAAACAAATTACTCAAACTTCCCAATCAGCCTCCATTAAAGATGAAGATCGTAACTAATCAGAAAGTCAACCACAGTAATAAAGTGACATAAGATCATGAAAATCAACCATATTTAATTCACTCTATTACAAATAAGATCTGAAATGCGTATTGCATAATTTTGAATACTTCAGCTGCTACCTACATCAATGCTGAGGGCTATGAGCTCACTAACGAGGACACCCGAATTATCGCGGAGGAAAGTGGTTGTGCTGAATTAACAACGGTTGTGCCGTCAGACTTCACAGTAAGTCTGCCAAGACTACCTCCACTCATATTTATTTTTGATATTCTTTAAGTTTTCGTAAAAAGAGTTATATACACAACCTTCTCTGTCTCTCTCTCTCTCTTGCTTTTAGATTCTTAGGTTGGACTTGACGGACTACGAATGTACGGACACTGAGTGCAAAAACGTCAATAACGGACCCGGAGAACCCAGACTTTCAATAAAGAAAGGTGCCTTTCATTGCCGATGCAAGCAGTACTTCTAGTCTCAGGAATTAAGCCAAAAACCCTATGCGTGCTCACTAGAACAATGTTTTACTTGTCTGATACTTTGGATTCATGCTTCAACCCATCAGCAAAGGATTGAACAGAAATAGGTTTGATGTCGTGTATTAGATTGAGTTTGAGTACTAATCGAAGGCGTTGGGCAAATAAAGTTTTTGCTCGGGTGATCGCCGTCAATTCCATTTCCTATGACAGTATTAACAAATATCCCAGTTAATAGGGCTAGGTAGAGAACATATAATGTAATCTTGAATGCAATGTTGCTTTTCCCCGTGTGGTATTGTGTTTGGGAGACGTAGGCTGTGGAGATCATTTGCCAATATGTGAAGGGAAAATGCTTTTAATGCTATCGTTTATGAAACATTTGTAAAGCAGGAAAACTAGCTGTTTATATGGCTAATGTTAAATCTTTTTCCAGTTGAAATAAAATTAATGAACAGCTGCAATTTGCTCCGTTTACGGGTTAAATAACGTATATTCCTACGTTTGTTTGCAGAAATGTCCTAACCATTTAGGTCTTACCTGACGTATTACCTAATTTGTAAGCATCTTTCCCAAGACAACTTTGTGAGTGGAAGGTGATACTCAAGGTCAATGTTTTAATTTACTTCTTTAGAACCCCTGGGAGATGCCGTTCGCGTCACAACCAATATCTGTCACGTCGACCAGCACGCATGGCTGGGTTTCAATATCTCGCACCTGATGTCTCAGAGCCGTCAAGCTTTTCATACCGTTCACTTCTCCCAGGGCGGAACATGGAGTCAAGTCAAAACAAGCAAGTCCGGTTCTGCATTTATTTTACAAAGCCTGCTGAGAATGCCTCAGTTACTTTAAGGCGACATGACAAATCCCTTATTCTATTAAGTGCAGTGTTGTTTATTTTACACATGCTGTAGTTATTTTAAACATAAAATTTGACATTGCGGAGGTCACTCTAGCTCTAAGGTACGGAATGTTCTTTAAAGACGGAAAAATATCGTGCCGTTCAAAGACAACATTTCCAGCAGATATTGTAACTGTCATTCCAGGCATGATGCCAAGTAGATTTGAAAACATTTGTTTTCTAAGTCTATACTGAAGTCCTTTCTTCTAGAGAAGTATGCTCTGATAAATGTGGTTTCATTTAATCTATGTGGAATAAATTATTTTCATGTTTGACAACTTACATTTGACAGACTTTTTAAATGTCGATTATACTCTTCTTGAAAGCAAAACACAATAACTTCACGTAAAATAAGTCTAGGAATACAAGGTAATGCGGACAGAGGTTAACACTTAAAAAAATTGACTGTCGGTATTGCTACAAAACAGGCTTTGGCAAATATCGGGCAATTAAACAAAACACTTAGCCTCCCAGTGGCTCGCTTCTGGCTATTTTGCCGTCCATCATCGCTTATAATGAACTGGATTGCCTACTATGACCTTGAATCAAAAACCGGTTAGCGTACTTACGTGTTTCTTAATCGTACGTCATCGACGAGTGAATATATATTTGCATTTTAGAGTGTATCCAGCCGCAATTGGGCTCTCCTATTAACGCCATGAACGGCGAAGGACACGTGACATGCGCCGTAAAGAAGGAGTGTGCAGATAATTTCGTGAGTCCACTGAGTCATTCATTTCAGCTGATACCCTGTCCTGCATATCTACATCATTTTGTTTGTCGTTGTGGACTAAAACGACCTGACGAAACATAATTAGGCTGCCTTCTAGTCTCTTAGCTCCACTTAGCCCACTGGCGATCATGTACTCCACAGTGCTTCTTCCAGCAGTTTGAAACACCACCATTTTCGCCTGTTGCATGCCTAAGACTTCGATAACTGCTGTATTCCGTCCACTAAAAGAAACTGTTTAGGAATAAGTGCATAAGCAGCTGCTTTCTTGACAGGCGATGCATAGAAGAAGATGATCATTTCACTAAAAGATTCTGTCGAACGACAGGTATTCACGCATGTGACCTTGTAGGATTTCGTTCACTTAACGAGCTGACATTTGAACATGTTCTGTATACTACGGAAGGAAGTTGTCTCCCATTGACATTGAAAAACTGGTTTACTTCTGCATTGTAGCTTACCATTGCTGACACCAACGGAGAGATCTGCCGCAACTATGAGCCCGTGACTTGTGGTGCGTTAATGCAATCTTCCATTTCAAGCCTTTTGCACGTTCTGATCACTCATCTCGGAATCACCGTAAAAGATATCCCAAAGCTGTGCCTTGTCCGTTTTTTTTTTCATGCAGGGTTATTTTAAAGGAGCATACAATAGCCTGTTCAGTTCACGAATCCCTTCCACTCAAATGGATTCCTATTAATAGCAACAATAGTGTCCAAAACCTGGAAGATAGTAGTTAGGTTATAATCAGTGAAAATATCACGAGGTGGATGTATTGCAGCGTCGAGTGAGTCTTCAAAACGATTTGAAATCTAAAACCATCTGTGCGATCGTCTTTTTATGACTTTAGCCTTTGCTTTTTAAACAGAGAGCTCGTTTTCGATTTCGGAAAGCATGTAAACCAAACGTGTGGTTTACCAGCAACCTGAGGGAGACCTCCCAGATGTGTGTTTGCTTTATTCCGAAATAGTCTCCCACAGAAAACATTTTATCCTTGGCATGCAATTCAGTATTATTATCGTCAAACATGGTATGCAAAACGGGCCTCTTCGAGAAAATATCTTTTATCTTATTTAATCAGTACTAATTTTAGAAACCTCAACGACTTGGTAACAAATGAAAACTTCGCCCAAGTAATTAGTCAAATCCTGTTTCAACACTGAGCACAGTGAACTACGTTACAGTCTTCTACCTTTATAACCTATACGTTAAAGAATGATTCAGCGTTCGGGGGCCGACCCGATAAGCCTACTGAGGATAATTTCGCGTGTGTGGTGAATTTGAAAGTAGTGGTGAACTACCGCTTTCATTCTATAATCTTGATCATATGCGACGTATGCATGGATTAACTACTTGTTGGTAAAGTTTCGTTGTAAAATTTTAAGTTTGTCTTTTTTATCATGTTAGATGTTCCTTGGATTTCCAGGTGTTACTGAAATGGCTAGAGTTCTTTTACTATTCTTTTTTATTTGGACTGAACATCAAGGCACTTTAGTGAATATGCATACGTTTTTCTTATATTTCCAATATATAAGCCTAATGATTGCTGTGTTCATAGTTCGCGAGGATATTGATGAGCACACCGTGGGATTCTCCGCTAATGTTGGCGGGACTACTGGTGAACGCTACAGCTTCGCCTTCTGCCAAATTTTGGGTGACAGCGTCGAATTCATTATCGACTGGGAGGGTGAGGGTAAGTGCCGACTATTTTTTCGATATCATACTAATCTTTTCAATCGGCGCAGGCAATTATATGTGAATGTCTTGAAGTCACCACTAAATTAAGTGTACCTTCAAAGCAAGTTGTCAATCTTAGGGGGAGCTTTCAGAACATGCGTTTTACTTGCGTGTTTTAATTTTAGAAACCAGCGAATGCCCCTGAGTGTGCACAGATTCGTAAGCCTTCATTTTCTCGTTCACGTCTACGTTGCAATCAATTGTAATATTTTAACTTTTTAAACTGACCTACTGAAAATCAATCAGTAGCAAAATTTAAGTCAACTTTTCATTCTGGTATTGAGTACTGACACATTTCTGCATTTTGTTGTAGGTTCATTCTGACCTGAAAAAATCAGAACGCACAACGTTGATTGAAGTCGTAGTTGAGTTTACTGTTTTCTGCCTTACTCCCAATAAATTATAGTTAACAATTGCACCCTCTTCTCTGTTCTGTGCGTTGGAGGTTTTGTGAGCTTCGTGCACGCATACCAAATTTGTTTCCGTCAATGGAGGCACTAAACGGAACTGAAGACGCTGGCTGTTACCAAGGGAGATAGACACATGTGATATCTCGGACGAATTTAAGGCATCGAAGCCATCTTACTGGTTGTCGTCTTTCAGTGCTATGCTTCCTCGCGATCGAGGTGTTTATTCACAGCTGGCATGCGGACAAATCGCACTTTTGAAATAAACCTTGATGTCCACTTCACTGAGCGGTCGTCAACCGATATAGGTGTCTGGAATGAGTGAAATATATAATCTTTGGCATAACACAGACTTCAAAAGCCAGATGTCAACATAGACGACCAGACAACGTGTTCTGCTTTCACCTAAAGAAATAAAAATCCTTAATAAAGAAGAAAATATACGCTATTATTAAAAAATGAATGCGCACAAGGCCCATAGGATCTGTTAAAGCGGGGTTTTAATCTCAGACATTTGATCCCTGGATACATCACTGACAGATGCGTTTAACGAAGAAAATATTTCTTCCTACAACCAGTTTATCGTTTTTGAACAATAACTGCAAGCGCTTCCTATTTTTACTACACTACTGTTTTTAAGTATCAAGGAAGGTGCTCATTCCGAAGAGGATGTTCTATTAGAACTGTAATATTTGGGTTTAAGTCTGAGCATCACTTAGTATGTACCTCCAAACTATCCATGTTCCATGGAAAATGCATTTGAGATTTTGGGTCCACATTCCATAATACAAGCTCCAAGGCACCTTCAGAAATCACATGTTCTAAATCCGATGACAAACGTACCCTAGTAGGCAAAATGGTATGTAGGTTAATTGCTTTATGTATACACACATAAAGGAAATACCGAAAGTCTTTTAAAATAACAGCATGAATTGCTCTTTTCAGTGAAAAATGTTTGTGGACAATTTGATCCACATTAATCTGTTTTCTCGAAAATAAGGTGCATTCCCATGGGCTCTTACTGCTTTAACAAATAACAAGATGCGGGTGTATCGGGTGCATGTTAGTGAACTGGTGGGGCTCAATTCTGGGACATTGATATAGGTGAAATATTTCTACTTACCGACACTGCATCCTAAGGCCGCTTAAATATATTTTCCCTTCGCCTTAATATCTTACGCTACTTGTGATAAACAGTTACGTTCTGATTTAGGGTTGTAAATGTATATTTAGTTGTGCTTGAAGCGATCAATAATATTTTATATTTGCATCGCTGCGCGTGACTAGGTGCGGGTGCATCAGGTGTATGTTAGTGAACTTGCGGGACTCGATTCGGTGACATGGAAGTCGGTGAAATATTTTGACGTAGCGAAACTGCATTGTAGGGCCGTTTTAATTTATTTTCTTCCCACCCAGCTCTCTTATGCAATATGTGATTAAACATTTAAATTTTGGTTCACGAGCACAAATAAATATTCAAATGTAAAGGAAACGATAAAAATATTAAATATAAGAAATTTATCTTTGCTTTACTGCGCTAAATCGAATCAACGCCATCAACTTAAGCTCCTGTTTTCCAGGAAACTGTTGCCAATTGAGCAAACTTCAAGGAGCGGAATTTAACGAAAAACGTCCCTTCCTGATTATTTCGCAATTTCGGACAGTCCGAATGTTAAGTTTCTTCATTTGATTGGTCTCTGACCATGCTGGAAAATGCACAACTTACTGTTCATCTTTTTTTCGTCGTCACATACAAAGATCTGACGGGTCTTCCTTTTCAGCTTATGATAGTGCGCTCAGCTGACTAATCCTGAAGCAAGCCATGCGTTGGCGTATTACTTACAGATTTATCCCGTGCCCTCAACTTACATCTGTGGTGGCAGTCAAAATAAAGATGAATTAGAGAAGCATGCGTCTTAAATCCATTTGTCACCCGAAGTACCGCGTCAACTGTTAGTACCTTGTATCAAAAGTCTTCAACTGCTGTTTAATGGGCAATTCTACAGACAAACTGACGGAGTCGCAATATGATGTCCACTTGGTCACACCTTTGCTGACGAAAAATATCTTCAAATCGCAAGAGTACAACACTTTACAGAAGATATGTAGATAATGTTTTCGCGATTATGGATAACCTAAAAGAAACTGTAGAATTACTGCGAACAATGAATATTTTGCATTCTTGGAGTGTATACCAATTTATGTTTCCATTTTATGGGGGAAAAAACTCAAATAGTGCTGGTTTATCCTTTCTTATGCATTCTTATGGAAAACTTTTAGTGTTTTGGAGGCATATTTTGCCTAAACCTGTGAACATCTAGGAACGAACGTTGGTTATCTCATTCCTTTTCCATTGTAAATTTAACCTTGGGCTGTAACTTATTCACTGTTAGCAGAAATTCTTCACTTCGCCTTAGGATTTCCACAATCGGGGACACATCATCTACACATGTCCTATAAAGGGCTGCTCTGTTTAGTTTTAAAAATACTTTTCCCTCAAGATGGCCAATAAATATGTCAGCAAAGGTGGGACCAGGTGGACTTCCCCTTTTGAATTTGTCTGTTCGTTACTATGGAGATGGCCGTTAAATAGAAATTGGACATCCTTTGTGCACAACGTATTGATGAAAAAAAGTTTGGTATGCACCCTCTCCCTGAGGCCAAGAAACATCTGCTCTATAGAAAGACAGGAGGCAGAAAGCGCCTACCTCAAGGATACATTAGTTGAGTGGGTATATCCAGCACGGTTTATCGAAAAGTACAGCAAACCATTTCGGCTAAAAATGACAAAATAGTCAGGTAGGAAGCAGCTCCTTTTCCTATTTTTGCCCTAAATGGGTGACAACATTTTCATTACTATCAGCAGACGCCTACGTAACGCCACCGAAAGGATATACTTTGCGACCGAACTCACATATTGCAATCCTAAAAAGCAGCTACCGCTTGTCAGTGCAGGCTGCTTCAATTTATGTCTTTGAATTCAAATGCACTTGCGGGTGAAAATACAAGGGGCAAAAGCAACGGCATCTGACAATAAAGGCTGCTTAACACTTGCCTAAATGGCTTTTTAAGCATGAAGACAGAGAACAACGAGCATCGACTAAAAAACACCTGCAAGACACTGTTCACTCTGGCGATCTAAAAACCCTCCCGAATACTTAAGAGAGCATGAACAAATCGGAACTTTGGCTACTTTAAAGTGGCCTGCATGCGGTGGGAGAAACCCGACCTGTGCAAGCAGTTGGACCTTGCGGTCAATCTCGAATCACCTTGGTAATTGGACAGCTAGTTTTAATCATGAATTGGTTTGATCATTATTCACACTGAGCTATGCTCCTTCCTGTTATGCATTGTCATTCTGTGAAATTTCATCTGTTGTGAAACTTCTATCTGTTATATGACTATGCACCATAGGGATGCACTTAATAAGCGATCGTGAATGTTGTTGTTTCTCCTTAAATTCCACCTGGACGACATTGCAGTTCTAAGGGATAACCTCGGGAACGTAGTTACAGAAGGACCGCGGAAAGTAGAGTTACTGTCAGAGTTTCTCAGATCGGCGTTTATGATGGAATCCCCCGACGACAATTCGGAAGTAGAAGTGGGCGAAGGTACAGCCGTTATTGAAGCTGTTTCCTTTTCTGTCGCAGAGGTAAAACGTGTCTTCAGTCACATCAAACCAAACAAGTCTCCTGGACCGGATGGGATCACTGGACTGATACTTAAAGAACTGTCGACCGAGCTATCGGTGCCTCTTTCAATTCTGTTTGAGCTTTTTATGAGAACAGGGGACTTGCCTTTGCAGTGGAAGACGGCCAACATCGTACCATTATATAAGGGAGGTAGCAAGATGTCTGCAAACAGCTTTCGGCCCATAAGCTTGACTTGCCTTTCCTGCAAAATCATAGAGGTCCTTGACAAGCAGGCCATACTAAGATTTTGCGATGAAAATGACATCATACAAAATTCTCAACATGGCTTTCGGCGAGGGTGCTTCTGCCTTTACAATTTGCTGACTTCAATTGAGACCTGGACGAGTGATTTAGAAGAGGGCTTCGAAGTGGACGTAGTGTACATTGATTTCTGCAAAGCCTTTGACAGCGTGCCCCATCAACGCCTTTTACATAAACTGAGCGTTCTTGGCATCAAGGGGAAACTTTTGGACTGGATCAGGTTATTTTTAGTCGGTTAGAAACAACGCGTTTGCATCGGGGAGGATAAATCGGACTGGGCTGACGTAGTTAGTGAGGTTCCTTAAGGCTCCGTTCTCGGTCCTGTACTCTTCATTCTCTATGTAAATGACAGCCTTCAAGAACTGGACTGCGGTAAGATCATGTTCGCCGATGACATAAAGCTCTGGCAGGTCATTAAGAGCCCAAGCGTCCGAGATGCTCTGCAAAATAATCTTTGCAAACTGCAGACGTGGTCCGAGAGATGGCTGCTGGATTTCAATGTGCAAAAGTGTGCTATCCTCTATCTGCATCCAACAAACTACCTTATCATCCAGAGCAGCAGGACATATCACCTGAAAAACATCCAAATTCCCGTAGCATCTACGCAAAAAGACCTCAGCATTTGGATACAGAGTAATCTGAAGCCCTCATTACAATCTGTCAAAGCTGCAAATAAAGCCACGGGAGTGCTGCACGCTATCAAAAGGGCGTTTCTAGCCTTCGATGAAGACCTCTTTGGCAGAGTGTACGGCACATTTGTTCGACCACACCTAGAGTATGGCATACAGGCGTGACAGCCATGGCTAGCAAAGTGCACAGCCTGTCTGAAGAAAGTGCAGCGTCGGGCAACAAAGTTATTAAAAGGTCTAAAGAACCACACTTACATAGATAGACTGGCATGCCTAAATTTATTCCCTTTTGCATTACAGGCAACAAAGAGGGGATCTTATCCTAGTTTACAAGATAATAAACGGTCTTGAGAACTGATTACGCTTTGAAGATATGTTTCAGTTGCACCTCTTGCCTCATCTGCGTGGGCACACAATGAAGCTGCGCACGAAGATGTCCAAGCTTAACCTCTATTCTGAATTCTTCACGCAACGTGTCATACAACAGTGGAACAACCTTCCACAGTTAGTCATGGAGGCCACTTGTCTTCAGATGTATAAACAACGCTTGGATAATTACATGCGTCCTTCCTCCAAGTCTGAACTCTAAAAACCAGGCATACATTTTTAAAAATGCTACTCTCCTCCCTCCAAGTCTGAACTCTAAAAACCAAGCATGTATTGTAAAAAACAATGCTACTAACTGTTTGCCAATACTATGTTAGCAGTGGTAAATTTTTATGGGTGCTTGTTCACGTGCTAAATAGGGTTTTCACAGGCATTGCCTATTATCCTCACCAAATAAACTGAAAACTGAAACGAGTAGGGCGAAGGAAAAAATATGTCTAAGTGGCCCTAAAATACAGTTTCATCATGTCAAAATATTTAACATGGCATCGACTTCCTGGTCAGTGACAGTGGATCTGAGGGCTGTAGTGAGCCCCGTAAGTTCACTTACATGCACCCAATGCACCCGCGTCTAGTCATGTGGTAAAGCAGTAGGGGAACATGGAAATGCACCTCCTTTTTGAGAAAACAGATTTATGTGCATCAAATTGTCCACAAGCCTGTTTGTACGGAAAAGGGCAATTTATTCTGTAATTTTAAAATACTTTCAGTATTTCCGTAATGTGTGTACACATACAGCAATTTACTCACATGCCATTTTGCCTACTAGGGTACGTTTTTCATCGGCTTACGAACATGTGATTTCTGAAGGTGTTTTTGAGAATTTATCATGAAATATGAACCAAAATTCTCAAATGTTTTTTTTTTATGGAACATAGGTAGCTAGGAGATACATACTAAGTGATGCGGAGCCTTATGCCAAAATATTTTAGTTCTGATAGGATATCCTCATTGGCATTAGTGCCTTCCTTGATACTAAGAATCAGTTAGCGTGGTAAAAATAGGAAACGTTTTTTCGATGGCGAATGAACACAAATCTTACCGAAATGTATGCATCTCCTAGGAGGCAAGGACTAGACGTAATATTCTTTCTTAAGTAAGGATTTACATTGCTTTGGTTAAATGCGGAAAAAGTTGCATATTTATGAAACTGTATTAATAAAGGACTTACGGCTTCCCCTGCGGTCTCTACAGGTCAGTTGGCTAGAGCATTGGCTGTATAATGGCTCTCTCTTGATGACGTTAGGTTGGAATCTTACCGAGGTTGCCGAATTTTTCACAGTCAGGTCAAGTGATTTATTGACCTTTGCAAATCCCTTGGTTATAAAAAAGTCATATGGTACGTTCTATGTTCTATGTGATGTTCTATGTTCTATCTGGCTTCAGATATTTTGGATCCGATACATTTTCGCGGGCTGGTTGAGTGGATAAACTGACCCAAGTGTGGTTACTCACACGGCTCCCGATGAAGCCATGATAGCTCAGATATCTAGAGCGCTGGCTGTAGTAAACCCTCTTTGTGTTGGTTTTGCTTCCATGTTGCGTTGTGGTTTCCATGCATTGCAGTAGGCTGAGTGTTAAGGGTGACCCAAGAGTAATTTGGTGTTGGCGTGGGTTCGAATCCCACCGAGGTCGCAGGGTTTTTCATAATTAGTTTAAATGAATATGTAGAGCTTCCCTCAATCATATCAGTGCACACAGAAAGTAAAATAACCGAATGCCCACGAGTATTCTTCCCCTCGTGATCAAAGGTTAACTGCAGCGCTCTGGTGGGGCTTTGTTTTAAACAATGAGAGTGGGCTTACGGGACCTTATTGACCCGTGATATTAATCTCCTCAACTTCGTTCGCTTAGCACTATACAGGCACCTGAACTGTTGACACACCTCGACAATCGTACATTTTAAACTGATACCCACGAGAGTTTACTTTGTAACGGACCAAACCTGAACCGAACCCTATTTCCTTTTTTAATCCTCGTTTTACTGTGATCGGTCCTTTTTTCCCTCGAACAGTGATCTGATTGGACCAGGAGAACACACACGTGACGACTTAAACCTCCGATAATTCCGACCTAAGATCCCTTCCAACCTCTCTCGCTTACCGTTCCCGTTTCCATTTCCATTACCGATACCCTTCCTTGTACCGATGCAATATACCTTTATATATGCTCATCTCCCCTTTTTTACGCCTTGAGAGTCGGGAATTTTAAACTGATAGCCAGAAGAGTTTGTTTTTCAGGTATTTGCCTGAGTTTTGGAAAACCAACTTATATAGGTTTGCAATGTTAAGTATAATGCTCAGTATATTAAATTGATTATATTTATAGTATAATCTCAACATATTTCCTCACAACTGTCTGTCAGCTCATTAGTCGAAAGTTTTTGAGCATTTACGAAGGTTTCACTGGGCGGCGAAGCTTGCATGAACAGCAAGAAGTTCGAAGTAATTATAATTTTGAATTAACATTACAGAAAATATGCACGAAAATATTCCTTCGCTTTCTCCTCTTATGGCAGACTACGCCTTCCGGAGATTTAAGACTTGAAGAAAGATTACAGTTTGCCTTTAAATGAACCGCATACTTGTAAAGAAGGCAAATGTGCGATCAGCGGGACAGAACTTGCATCAGTCTGAGCGTTCGGCTTCACGTAAGAACCCATCGTCAGAGACCATGAGAGAACAGAAGGCATTGGCAGGTCTTTGTGGTCCAGCTGCGAGTAAATGGGGGTTGGAGGAAGGGTAGCACTAGTGATCGATCCACGCTCGCACAATCACACCGTCCCTGCGCGCGTCCTAGGCGTTATGGCATGTGTCCTTGGCGTGACAGCGTGAGTGTTTGGACACAAAACGGACCTTGCTCATTGTTCGTGCGAACGGATGGCGAAATAACAGGACGTTATACCCGTTGGAGTTGGATTATGACGTCAGGGCTTCCAGGAGTTCTCGTCCCATCTTACAAGCGGCGAGTGCTATTATCCACGTGCTCGTCAATACAATTTCGTGTTGGCTGTTTTTTCGACCCTGATACGCTGTTTCACAAAGCATCGTTTGTGTTTATTAGTTTATGCCACCTTCAAAATGTTCCATATCAATTCAAGGAATACTGTGAGCCATCTTTACATTAAAGTAGTGAATGACGTGGTTTTGGTGGATGGAGGATATACATGCAGCATGTCGCTTGATAACCCAGCATGCAAAAGTTGCGGCATGTCGGACTAAAACTATGTCAGCAACTATGAAACATGCGTCTTTTCTTCCGGCATTAAAATTGTAGAAGATATAATTTTCTCCTAAAGCAGCGCAAGAAACCTTATTATTTGCGCATATTTCTTAAAAGAATATGAGAATGCGTCATTTTGAGGCGGCCGAAAAGGAGCTCCTTCGAAGGTCACAACTTGAGATTTTGCTGCAGGGGGTAGTTTTCTCCTTTCGAATTGAAAAAAATTTCAGAATTTTGATTAACATTTCATAACTAGCACATTACCCTGGACATCTAAGTTAACCGCTGAGATGCCCATCCTCAAGTTGCTATGGTAGCATATGGTTATCTTGCTATTAACTTATATTAAATTCAGAAAAGGAGCACAACGTCTGTGAAGATAAGAAGACGACTTAGAAGGATGTGACAGTCATGGGGAGATGATAGCAGGAATGAGCACTATCGTTTGATTTTTTTATCCAACTTCGTTTCGACCGAAGGGCTTGAGATTAGTATTCTGGTTAGGGATATTGTTTGACACATTGCAAAAGTAAGTGTAAGGCTCAAATTTACAGTTAGGATTAGGGTCACGGTTTTTTGTAGGATAAGTTAGTCACGATAATAAATCGGCTATGATTTGGGATAGAGGTGCCACACGAGTAAAGTCATGCAGGTAATAATGGTGACAGTACGCCTCATTTTAGGGAGATGATGGTTAGAGTAGGGTGTGAGGATCATGTATGCCTCCCAGAGTAGGACCGAGAATAAGAATGGTCCATAGTATACATGGCCAATGACATACAATTATCATTACGTGTGATCTAATTTAGTTATCTTCCCTAGATTTTATATTTTATAAGTGAGGAAAATGTTTCCAGTAAAGTCGACTTAGAGTTCAACTCAGATTAATGTTATGCTCATGGTCAAGTTTGCTTTAGTTGGGGTTACGATTAGCGTGAGGGTAAGAAGCCTGGAAGAGGCATCCTTTTTGGTAATGAAGACAAGGTCACCTGTAGTTTTGGGGTCAGCGCCCATCCGTAAAGTTAAATTCAAGTTTAATATTAAGCTGTAGGGCTTGAAGTATGAGGTTAACTGCATGTGCTAACGTCAGAACATGAAAATATTTATCTCGTGCAATTTAGCACAATGTCGCAAAGAGTACACGTGCAGCCCATCTTCGTGTGTCCAACCAAAAGTATTCATCAAGGGCGTTTGATTATATAATATCTTAAGAAAACGTTTATGTTGGCTTATTAACTTGCTGAACAAAAATATTCACTTTGAGCATCTTTTTTGCCGATATTTGCTTGAAGGCCTCCACACGCTTGCAGTCCTAAACTGCAGAAGCTCTTTTGGAAAACCAAACGGCAAAAGTAGCTTAGGTAGGCCATTCATATACCTCTAGTCTCAGCATTTCATTCTGCAAAAACCGTGGGTGTATATATTTTCTGGGGGGAGGGAAATAGGATAAGCAGAAAAATAAATTTTCGAAGTAAGTGAAGAGTGAAAAAATGTAGTCGACGTTGCTTCCTGCGACCACTGGGAGTTAGTTGTTACGCATGTAAATTGAAGGTATGCGCGGCGCCTCGCGCAACGGATCATACTAATCTAACTCCAGAACGGTAAGTTGGGCCTCAAGTTAGTTGGAGTAGATGACCTCCTTACCACCATTTCAATTTTTTGGGAAATTTAGGAAACCTGCAATTTGATAATCGGGTATTTGCTTAATAACTTAAATGATAATAAGGATTATGAAATTCTTCATAGATAAATCAACAACACTTCTAAATATAATAAATTAAAATTAGATACAGCCTTTATTAGCCTTTATATTCTATTTTGTGTCTTAATTTCTCGCGCATAAAGCCATATAATCACCTTTTTTGAAAGAAAATATGCAGAGAGTAGTGATTAATGAAAGGGCCTACTTAAGGTACTGTTGCCAAACAAACGTCCAATAATTCACCGTGAAGACACATGCCGTCAAATCCGCTCTATTCTTAACAGTTTTATAAATCACAGGAAACAGTATTACCTTGGTGGCTGGCCATTCCTAAATGTGATAATACCAATGTTTTAGCAAGTGCGTTCACTGAAATTCAAAGACAATATTATCACCCAAATGTTCACAATAACTTTGCACCGGAGGTCTAGAAATGGTTATGCTGACGATTGAATATAACTTTGCATTTTAACCTTCTTCACCCTGAGCGCGTACCCTATGAATAAATAGCATTCCATAAAGTCCCTACTACATCTAAATATCTCCATTTATACACTGCTACAAATTATCTGCTGCTGATCTCTGACTATGGCTCTGATGATGAATCCACGGCGGATCTTGAAACATCGGGTGAATAAAAGTATTGTCCCAGCGATCAAGTCTTCTTCTTAACAACTAGAAGGTATTGAATAGAGCCAATGTTGCTATTGTAAAAACGTATTGCCATCAAGCTGATTAGCTGTCGGTGATTTTACGTTTGTAGACAATATAAAAAACGCTTTTGTGTTTCGTCCTCTTTTAGATATAAACAGCTTTGGCTAGACAAAAAAATGAATTGACTGTGGTCATGGGATTCGTCAAAATGTCCTCCAGACCGGTTGAATTTATAGATGTGAAAGGAATCTTTTAACTACAATAAAATCTCAAAGTAAGAGAGGGCCAAATAGTTCAAGTCAAAAGGACATCTCTATGGTCGAAGCCGGTAACAGTGACAGCCTAGCTGTCCCGCCACCGAAACTTAAGTCATGCCCTCTGAAATAGGTCGGTTTAAATGCCAGCTGACTGCTTAATAAAATGCCCCGGACATTGTTATGGGCATCGGCCTTTGTAGCTGACTTTGAATTCTCTGTTCTAGGCTGTGCATGCATTCGGAATCATCGAAACAATGGCAGTGGCGGAGGAAGCAGCATTTATATTAAGCAGCCACTTGCATTTCTCCCGTTGGCCTATCCACAATTCACAGCGGTGGAGGATAGCTGCTGGCTAAGAGTTGTTCTAACAAACAAATGCTCCTTACTTGTTGGCTGTGTTTATCGCCCACCTAATGTCAATGCGGACTAGGATCTTTGTCTCTCGTAGGCATTTTATGCCGCAGCTGACTTGAATCTTAAGTATTGCTTGATTGCAGGCGATTTTAACCTTCCTGACGTGCAATGGTTTCCACCATCCGGTTCTTCAAAGTTCGAGAACATACTTGAGGCAGTATATATTGGCATGTGGGATCAGGTAGTCGATTTTACTACTCGAGGAGCAAACATACTCGAACTACTTTGTTGTAGGGGATGCGAACTACTTTCAGTGTCATCCTTAGACGCACTTGGGAGTTCAGACCATCTTACAGTTGCTACCACACTAGAACTGAAGGCGGACGAAACATTTTCTCAAAAATATAGTTTTTATCATGACTTACGATCAGCGAACACGGCGGAATTACTGATACTTCTAAATGCTTTCGACTGGTCTGAATTTTTCCAATGTTTGGATGTAAATAATTGTACCGATAAACTGTACAAAAAATTGCTGGATCCACTCATTGTCCACTTTGTCCCCCGTAAGAAAGTAGTACATGTAAAGGATGAAGTGTACCTTCCTCTGTCTTTCCGTCGTAGGCTGCGAAAACTCACTCGTCGTTTGCATTGGCAGAACGACACTTCCATTCTGCCCTTGATCACATTGATCGTTGAGCAGGCTAAGAAGCTCTCCAAAGAAAAGCATATAGCCGATGAGGCCCACTTCGCTGAAAATCTTTCCTTAATTTTGCGAAACTCTTTTCGCGTACAGTAAAAGCGCAGAGGAAAACGCAACACCCCATACTTCAAGATGCTTTAGGAAACCCCATAGCTGACGCGTAGTTGACCGCCGATAGCTTCAATGCGTTCCTTTCCAAAACGTTTAGTGAAAGCTCGTTCGCTGCACCACCGGTTACCCAGGCTTGGACGGGTGCCGTACTCAAAACCATTAGTTTTACTGTCTGGGATGTGACTGTATCCATTCGTCGTTATCGTCAATCCTATAGTCCAGGACCAGATGGCGTCCCAGTTAGCCTTCTAAAAGCTGCAGCGAATGATATCTTTCCGTCTATTCTTTGTTAGGTATTTAATCTTGCTCTCGAGAGCGAAACCTTTCTTTCGTTGTGGAAGGAATTGCACATAATGCCTATTCGCAAGCGTGGCCGATCGACATCATTCGACAACTTTAGGCCAATAAATACACTTTCCGCAGCCTCGAAGATCTTGAAGACCTAAACCAAAGAAAAGATGATGCGTCACTTGACAGAGAACAACCTGCTCAATACAGCTCAACATGGCTTTCTCGAGAAACGATCTTGTGACATCTGTCAGCTCTCTTTCTTTGATTATGTGCTGCAATCTAGAGACAGCGGTTTTGCCACTTATAGCGTCTATTTTGATTTATCTAAGGCCTTCGATCGGGTCGATCATAACCTCGTCCTTCTGAAACTGGGCTCTTTCGGCATAGGTAGCAAGCTTCTGAACTTAATATCTTCCTATATGTATGCTCACACACAACAAGTTCAAAATGTTCAATTTTATCTCCAACCCCACCCATGTGAGGAGTGGAGTTATACAGGGTATTGTACTAGGGCTGCTCCTATTTTGCCTTTTTGTCATCGACGTTCCAGATTGTTTTCAGTATGGTAGACCCTTCTTGTACGCTGATGATTTAAAAGTCGCTTATCGGTATAAACCGGCAGATCGCAACATCGTCCTCAAGCTGATCAACAGGGATCTTCAGGCCTTTGCCCAGTGGTGTTGCAAATGGAGCCTCACCCTTTCATGGCACAAATGTTCCGTTATGGTTGTTGGTGACGATCACCAACCAGAATTTAGCATTGACGGCCATGAACTAAATGTCCTTGGAGTTATCAAGTATTTGGGCATATCCTACTATAATAGTCTCAATTTGTCAGATCACTCTGCCCTGATAGTCTCGAAAGCACGCCGAACCACCGGATTTATCCTTAGAAATCTTAATACCATAAAGGTTAGAACTAGCCTTTATAACATGTACGTGAGACCTAGTTTTGAATACTGCTCGCCTTTATTCAATCTTCTGCGCACTAGTGAATGGAAGAAAATAGAATCGGTGCAGCACTTCTTCACTAAAAGAGTCTTCACTACAGAACACCGCAACTTAACCTACCAACAAAGGTGCGAACTTATAAAGCTGGATACCCTGTGGCTTCGTAGATTACAGAAGAGTCTATTTTTACTGCGTAAACTTTTGAATGGCTAAACCTTTAATCCTCTCAGTACAATAAAGCAGCTCGAGCACTCTCAGCGCGCCAGTCATCGAGATGTGTTTTTATTTCTTCCTATGGCACGCACAGTTAAGTGCTGGCAATTCTTTTCAGCAAATGCCATATCAATCTGGAATTATCTGCCCAAAAGTATCAAAACCCAGCAAAGATACCCTCTGTTTAAGAGAGCTTTCACTTGTTTTCTACATTCAGGACAACTTTCACGAATTTTGGGTACTCACTCGGTGGAATCTCTCTTTCACTCTGATAGCGTTCGTGGACTTTGAACTCTGCCAGGCCTCATGCTGAAAATAATGCTGCTGAATCTGCAGCCCGCATCTGCTAATCCTTCAGCTGACAGCACGCAACTTTTGCCGACAAGCATTGAAGGAAGACTGAGAACACTGTGTTCTTGTGCCAACCCTTCCCGTCCCGATCTAATGTCTCTTAACGATATACAACTTTTCTCCTGCTGATGTTTCAACTCAGTTTATAACTGAACACATACTCCGTTTGTATCACTTCTTTGAAGTCAGGTTTTTTCACTTGAAAGAAACTCCCTATCTTGCCCAGTATTGACAAAACACAAAAATGAATCAAAACCAATATTGGCTGCAAAAGGGCTGTTTGTTTTAGGCTTTTTCTTGTTTTTCAGGTTTTGGAAGGTGCCCAAGAGGTGTTTTACCAACTCTTTAAAATTGCCTGTAAACTGGCATAATAAACATATATGTAGCTGTACTCAAGCACCTACAAAAGTAAGTGCTTCCCTTTATGTTAGCCCAGTATAGTTTTATGTAAAAATAATAATGATTGCGCAATTCTACGCAGCTTAATCCATAAAAAGCAGCATATGCCGCGTGAACATCTTGATAGAAGTAAGGCAATGATGGCACGTAGTAGGGAAGCAGGAGCACAGAAACAGCCAACCAGGTAAGAGACCAAGATGGAGACAGACGTTTGGTGATTGGTTCATATAATGCGCTGAAATGTATATAAAAGGAAACCACCGGCATTCTACCTCAAGCGTCCAGAAATGGCCAACTTCGGACTGACCCTGCTGTTGTCTCTTGGTATTGGTAAGTCTGTTGTCATGCCAAATTAAATAATAATGCTGCAGCAATGTAAGACAGTACCGTTCAAAACCCCATGGTAGTCAATGTGATTTACGCACACCTCGTGGCCTTCCTTAGTGCTCATGCAGTGAATCCGTTAGATCTCGAAAGAAATTGTCACAATCATTTGCAGGGTAGATTTACTTACTCGCTTTGGAAGTGATCATTTTACTGTCTTGAATAAAATCAGAAAATTGCTGTAGGCCACCTACAACATACTACCTTGGTACCACTTTTAAGGTGTTAAAACAACTGTTTCATTCCGAAGAAGAAGACGCGATCACTGGAACAAAGACTTTTTTTCCTGACGATTCAGATTCCGGCGGGAATCCTTAGTCATTGGTTATCGTAAACAGGTCTGAGACATGCGCAGATAAGGGGTGATACATGCACAGATTGCACGGTATGTATAGTTTACAGCGGTTACCCGCATGCGTAATATAATTGTCCATTCCTGTAGCCACCACTGGAGGTCTTTATTGGTCCGGAGATTGCTCATTAATTGCAACGGCATTTTTGTCCGCGTCGGATGCAGGTTTGATAATTGCTCGACAATTAGGCCAGCTGTCGTCAGAGTTGCGCCCAGTCCTTCCCACGTGACTGATTTTCTTGCTCAGGAAATTTCTCAGTACCGCGTATGGGAACGCCAAATCGTTGCACTTGTTGATGGATTGGGGGCCTGAGAACCATGACTCGCGCAGCTCGCGGCGCATGCGGTTGTCCCCTCTTGCGAGGATTTCGGCCTCGTCAAACTTGAAAATATGGCCAGATCCCGTTGAGAGAGCTGCAACCTGGGAGTTGACATCTTTCTTCCTCACCGACACTGCATGCTCGGCCATTCGCGTCTGGAGTAATCTCCCGGTTTCTCCGACGTATTGCTTTAACCACAATTGCACCTGATTAGTAATTCAGCAAACGGTTTCTGTGGAAGGTTCAACATCCTTGTAGCAAAAAGTCTTCGACCGATCAACGTACTGTTTGCCAAGTGACGAAAACAAATAACTTTAACTTCCCAATCAGGCTCCATTTAAGATGAAGATCGTTAATGCTCAGGGCGTCTACCACCGTATTACAGTAACTTTAGATCATAAAAATCAACTATATTTACTTCCCTCAATTGTTAATAAGATTTGAAATACGTTTTGCAAAATTTTGCATTTTCTTATCCTTCAGCTGCTACCTACATCAATGCCGAGGGCTATATGCTCACTAAAGAGGATACCCGAATCATCGAGGAGGAAGGTGGTTGTGCTGAGTTTACTACGGTTGTGCCGTCAGACTTCACAGTGAGTCTGCCAAGACTACCTCCACTAATATTTATTTTTTAATATTCTTTAAGTTTACGTAAAAAGGGTAATATGCACCACCTACTCTCTCTCTCTCTTGCCTTTAGAATCTTAGATTGGACTCAACGGACTACGAATGTACCGACACTGAGTGCAAAAACGTCAATAAGGGACCCGGAGAATCCAGAATTTCAATAAAGAAAGGTGCCTTTCATTGCCGATGCAAGCAGTACTTCTAGTCCCAGGAATTCAGTCAAAAGCCCTATGCGTGCTCACTAGAACAATTTTAACTTGTCTGATACTTCGAATTTATGCTTCAACCCATCAGCAAAGGAATGAACAGAAATAGGTTTGATGCCGTGTCTAAGATTGAGTTTGAGAACTAATCGAAGACGTTGGGCGAATGAAGTTTTTGCTCGGGTGATCGTCGTCAATTCAATTTCCTATGACAGTAAAAACAAACATCCCAGTAAATAGGGCTAGGTAGAGTCCATATAATGCAATCTTGAATACAATGTTGGCCTTCCCCGTGTGGTCTTGTGTTTGGGAGACGTAGGCTGTGGACCTGATTTGCTTTTAATGCTATCGTTTATGAAACATTTGTAAAACAGAAAAACTAGCTGTTTATATGGCTAATGTCAAATCTTTTTCCAGTTGAAATAAAATTAATGAACAGCTGCAATTTGCTCCATTTACGGGTTTAAAAACGTATATTCCTACGTGTGTTTGCAGAAATGTCATGACCATTTAGGTCTTACCTGAAGTATTACCTAATTTGTAAGCATCTTCCCCAAGACAACTTTGTGAGTGGAAGGTGATACTCAAGGTCTATGTTTTAATTTACTTCGTTAGAACCCCTGGGAGATGCCGTTCGCGTCACAACCAATATCTGTCACGTCGACCAGCACGCATGGCTGGGTTTCAATATCTCGCACCTGATGTCTCAGAGCCGTCAAGCTTTTCATACCGTTCACTTCTCCCAGGGCGGAACATGGAGTCAAGTCAAAACAAGCAAGTCCAGTTCTGCATTTATTTTACAAAGCCTGTTGAGAATGCCTCAGTCATTTTAAGGTGACATGATAATTCCCTTATTTTATTAAGTGTAGTGTAGTTTATTTTGCACATACTGTAGATATTTCAACCATAAAACTGGACATTGCGGAGGTCACTGTAGCTCTAAAGTACGGAGGGTTCTTAAAAGGCGGAAAATTATCATGTCGTTCAAAGACAGATATTGTTACTGTCATTCCAGGTATGATGCCAAGTAGAATTGAAAATGTTAGTTTTTTAAGTGTTGACTAAAGTATTTTTCTCTCAATAAGTATGCTCGGATAAATCCGGTTTCATTTAATCTATGTGGAATTAAAAATTTTCATGTCGGACAAATTATATTTGACAGACATGTACTATCCCAATGTCTCGCTTCCAACTGCCTCAACATCCGTCATCGCTTTTAATCAGCTGGCTTGCCTACTGTGACCTTGAATAAAAAACCGATTGGTGTATTTACGTGATCCTTTATCGTATTTCACTGACGGATAAATTTATTTGCATTTTAGAGTGTATCCAGCCGCAATTGGGCTCCCCTATTAACGTCAGGAGCGGCGAAGGACACGTGACTTGTGCCGTAATGAAGGACTGTGCAGATAAGTTCGTGAGTCCACCGAGTCATTCATTTCAGCTGATAGCTGGTTCTGCATTTCTATATCATTTTTGTTTGTCGTTGTGGACTAAAACGACCTGACGAACATTAATTATGCTGTCCTCTAGTCTCTTAGCTTTACTTAGCCCACTGGCGATCATATACTCCACAGTGCTTCTTCCAGCAGTTTGCAACACCATCATTATCGCCTGTTGCATGGCTTGGACTTCAATAACTACTGTGTTCTGTCCACTAAAACAAATTGTTCAGGAATGAGTGCATAAGCAGCTGCTTTCTTGACAGGCGATGCATAGAAGAAGATGATCATTTTAATAAAACATTCTGTCGGAAGACAGGTATTCATGTATGTGACCTTGTAGGATTTCATTCACTTAGCGAGCTGCCATTTGAACATGTTCTGTATACTACGGAAGGAAGTTGTCTCCCATTGACATTGAAAAACTAGTTTACTTCTGCATTGTAGCTTACCATTGCTGACACCAACGGAGAGATCTGCCGCAACTATGAGCCCGTGACTTGTGGTGCGTTAATGCAATCTTCCATTTTAAGCCTTTTTCACGTTCTGGTCGCAGATCTCGGAATCACTGTAAAAGATATCCTAAAGCTGTGTCCTTGTCCGTTTTTTTTCATGCTGGGTTATTTGAGTGCAGCATGCAATAGCCTGTTCAGTTCATGAATCACTTCTACTCTAATGGATCCCCATTTAATGCAACCATAGTGTCCAAAGCTCGGAATATAGTAGTCAGGTTTATTCTATGAAAATATCCCAAGGTGGATACATTGGGACCTCAAGTGAGTTTTCATGCAGGATTTAAAAGCTAAAATATTTTTTGCCAACATACTACTTACTTTATGATAATAGCCTTTGCTGTTTAAACGGAGAGCTCTTTTTCGATTTCGTAAAATATGTAAACCAAACGTGTGGTTTACGAGCTACCTGAGGGAGACCTCCCAGATGTGTGTTTGCTTTATTCCGAAATAGTCTCCCACAGAAAAAATTTTCTGCTCGGCATGCAATTATGTATCATGACTGTCAAATATGGTATTCAAAACCGGCCTTTTCAAGAAAATATATTTTACCTTATTAAATCAGTATTGATTCTAGTAAACTCAACGTCTTTGTCACATATCAGAACTTCGCCCAATTGATTAGTCAAATCCTGTTTCAACACTGAGCACAGTGAACTACGTTACAGTCTTCTACCTTTATAACCTATACGTTAAAGAATGATTCAGAGTTCCGGGGCCAACCCGATTAGCCTACTGAGGATAATTTCGCGCGGGTGGTGAATTTGAAAGAAGTGGTGAACTACCGCGTTCATTCTATAACATTGGTCGTATGCGACGTATGCATGGATTAACTACTTGTTGAAAATGATTTGTATCATAAATTATAAATTAGTTCTTTTTATTATGTTAGGCGTTACTTGGATTTCCAGGTGTTACTGAAGTGGCATGAGTACTTTTACTATTCGTATTTATTTGGACTGAACATCAGGGGGCTTTAGTGAATATACGTACTTTCTTCTTATATTTTTAATTTATAAGTCTAATGATTGCTGTGTTCATAGTTCGCGAGGATATTGATGAGCACACCGTGGGATTCACCGCTAATGTTGGCGGGACTACTGGTGAACGCTACAGCTTCGTCTTCTGCCAGATTTCGAGCGAAAGCGTCGAATTCATTATTGACTGGGAAGGTGAGGGTATGTGCCGACTCCTTCTTCTGCATCATACTAATCTTTTATATGCGAATGTCTTGAAGTCACCCCCATATGCAAAAATCTGCTAAAACCTAGACAACCGTCAGCTTTTCCTTTTTTACCTTGAAATGAAACTTTTGGCCTTACTGAGAGCATTTAGAACATTTTTTTAACTTGCATGTTTTAATTTTAGAAACCAGCGAATGCCCCTAAGTCTGCGCCGTTTCGTAAGCTTTGACGTTTTCGTTCACGTCTACGTTGCCATTGATTGTAATATTTTAACTCATTAGAATGGTTTACTGAAAATCAGTCAGTAGCAACATTTAGTCAATTTTCCATGTAGTACAGTGAACAAAGACATCTCTGCATTTTGTTGTAGGTTCGTTCTGACCTGAAGAAATCAGAACATATCACGTTGATTGAAAGTGTAGCTTAGTTTACTTTTTTGCCTTACTCCCAATAAATTATAGTTAACAATTGCACCATCTTCTCTGTACTGTGCGTTGGATGTTTTGTGAGCTTCATGCACGTAGCTGCACATTGTTTCTGTCGATGGAGGCACTAAAAGGAATTGAAGAAGCTGGCGGTTACCAAGGGAGATAGACGTATGTGAAATCTCGGACGATTTTAAGGCATCGAAACCGTCTTAATGGTTGTCATATTTCGTTAGTACGCGTCCTCGCGATCGAGGCGTTTAATCACAGCTGGTATGCGGACAAATCGCACTTTTGAAATAAACCTTGATGTCCACTTCACTGAGCTGTTGTCAACTGATCTACGTGTTCGGAATAAGTGAAAAATTTAATCTTAAGCCAAAAATAGACTGCAAAAGCCAGCTCTGAACACAGACGACCAGATAACGTGTTCCGCATTCATCTAAAGAAATAAGTAACCACGTCCATACGATCTGTAAAACTGGGTTTTAATCGCAGATATTTGATGCGTTGATACATCACCGAGGTTAGATACGTAGGATATTCAGATATGGTCTTAGCACATGCTCAATAACGACCAAAATGAGTCGCCTACACTGTTTAGTGCTAAACGAACGAAATTTTGGACAAAATATCACGCGTCATGAACGTCCACTAAGCGCAATTTCATGGTTTAAAAATGCCCGTCAAGGCACTGCAGTGAAAATTATATCACGAAGGAAAGAATACTGACAGAAGTTCGGTTATTTCACTGATATGATAAAACACGGGGAGGCTTTAGTACAGCCAACGCTATAGACAACTGAAACTATCAAACCCTGCCAGTCAAATCCCCAATAGAAATTCCGGAGAGATAGTGGGTGGTCCGGGGTTGATGACAGGGATTCGACGTGTATAAGGAAGGGTTTATCAATTCGCTTAACCCGTACTCACCCCCGTCGTCACTCCGGATCTGCCCGGCGAAATTCCGGCGAGGCTATGCATAATATTAAATCATTCATAAAAACAATATGAAATGTCACCTACAAACGCAAATGAGCTTGATTGCCTATGGAGTCCGCCTTCATCATTCAGGAAATTTCGGGTTGCCGACTAATATCCACGCCTTAACCATAAATCCCAGATACACCCGCATCCCCCGTCGTCCCCTCGCCTAGTTTTAGTCCTGTGCGGTCAGGGAAGCCCCACCGAAAGTCATGTGTGAAATCACACTTGAGTCATTTTATCCACAATATCTGATGCTGTACACTGAACGCCCGAGCAAGATTTTCTAAGCCAATAACATAAGTTGTACCAGAGGACTTTGTTATAACGAAAAGGTTTGCAGATTTAAAAAACACCTTTGACCTGATTGTAAAAAACTCGGCAACCTCGGTGGGATCCCAATCCCATGACATCAAGGGAAAGCTATAATACAGATAACGCTCTAGCCAATTGACTTATCCAGAGCACACGGGGATCCGTAAGTCGCCTATTAATGCAGTTTCAGAATATGCAGCATGTTCCGCATTTAGCTAGAGAAATCTAAATCACCTGAAGAAGAATTAATCCTTAATACAGAAGGAAAAAGCACGCCTTTAGTACAAAATGAATGCGTACAACGTCAAGTCCGTGCTCCCTAGCAACCGTATAGATATTGGTACGATTTGCATATATCCTTGATCTAAATAGCATTGTTAAATGGCTCCCTGTTTGTAAAATTGCAAAAAGACGTAGTTCACGGACAAATTCCTTATACGAAATATACATTTCTTCCTACAACCAGTAAATCGTTTTCGAATAATAACAAAAACAGTTTCCTACTTCTACTACGCCTACTGATTTTAAATATCAAGGAAGGTGCTAATTCCAAGAGGATATCCTATCATGACTGAAATATTTGAGTATAAGTCTCCGCATCATTTAGTATGCATGAGCAACCTATCCATGTTCCATCGAAAATACATTTCAGAATTTTGGTTCACATTCACATAAGTCACTTTATTAAGGGAAGAAGGCTTTTGCCCTTGAGCTCCCTATTCATAACCAAAATCGCATAATAGGTCCACCGTAACAATAGTACATAATACAAATTTACAAATGTAGGCTTAACATCAGCGATAAGTGTGAGCCAGTTGCAAGGTGCCGCTACTGACACTTTGTTCATTATATCTGCCACATTTTCTCAGCAAATGAGAATCAAGTTTGTGTTTAAAATGTCAACAGTATCTGAGAGGACTACATCTTCCGGGAGTCCGTTCCACGCTCTAATGACACTCTGGGAGAAGGCGTTTCGTCGAACGTCGATACGGGCCGGTTTCCTCTGTAGTTTAAAAGGATGACCTCGCAGATGGTCAGTCCGAGCCAATTCGAAGAAATCATCAAGTTCTAGGGCGCTGTCTTGGTCTCTAACAATACGGTAGTTTTGCATGAGGTCCCGGCGGAGTTGCCTACAATTGAGAGGGAAAAGATCAAGTTCGGTCAGTCTGTCTTCATAAGGCAGATGACCAAGATTCTTGAACATTTTCGTAGCCCTCACCTGCACTCGTTCCAGGTGCAGGTAATCCTTCTTGAACCATGGACGCCAGGCCTGGACAGCATACTCCAAGTGGGACCGAACAAACGCTCCGTAGGTTTTCCTGAAGCGCTCCTTGTCAATGTTGACGAATCCCCGCCTAATCGCAAACAGCACCTGTGTCGCGCGTTTAGCTGCCTTTACACACTGAGTAGATGGTTTAAGTGAGGAATTTATTAGAACACCGAGATCCTTTTGTTCGTTCACATTTGAAAGCGGGTGCCCATTGAGGGGGTTTTGGAAGGAATCGTTCTCCTCATCAGTCCTTCTAGTACGGAGTCTTAAAACCACACACTTACTAATGTTGAAGTTTAAAAGCCAACGAGCAGACCGGCAGCTAAGTCGATTGAGACTCTCATGAAGCGCTTTCCTATCGGCGTCAGACCTGATGGCTCTCCATAGTTTGACGTCGTCGGCAAACATGATAGCACTGCAACCCAGGTCGTTGACACAGTCGTTGATATAGATAAGGAAGAGCAGTGGCCCTAAGACAGAGCCTTGGGGGGCGCCACTCAGAACAGATGTAGGGTTTGACTTTGAGTCACCGATGCACACAGTTTGCGATCGTCCTGTGAGAAAATCTGTGATCCATGCCAGCAGGTTTCCTCTTATGCCAATTTCTGACAATTTATACATTAGACGCTTATGTGGGACGCTGTCGAATGCCTTCATGAAGTCCGTATAGATGACGTCAACCTTACCATCTTCATCTAGTGCGCGAGTCCACTGCTGAGTGGAGAGTAGAAGGCTGGAAAGGCAAGAATGGTTCTTTCTGAAGCCGTGTTGGAGCCCTGACAGTAGGTTGTTTTCCTCCAAGAACTCCATTGTCGTCTTCTTAATTATCGTTTCCATCACCTTACAGCAAATGCAAGTTAGGCTGACGGGCCGGTAATTGTTGACCTTCGTTCGGGCTCCGCCCTTGTATATCGGGTAAATATTTGCCATTTTCCATTCGGATGGCAGTTTTCCTAGTTCAAATGAAGAACGAAAGATATGTGCTAGGGGCTCTGAGAGTTCGCTCACCAATTCTTTCAAGAACTTGGCTGGTATAGTGTCTGGATCGGATGACTTTGCTTCTTTGAGGCTCTGCAGCTCCCTCTTAACTACAGATGTTGAAAATAGTAGAAAATGAAGTGCTGGACCGGCGTTTACAACAGCACTGTTGGCATTATCAAAATGAGGCTCGGTTTCCCTTGTGAATACCGAGGCAAAGAACCGGCAACAGTACTCAGCTTTCTTGTCATTCTCAACGACTTCTCCGCCATCATCATTGTTAAGTACTGCGACAGGATACTTGTTTTTTAATCTACTGTTAATATAGCGGAATAGAATTTTGGGCTGTTCTTCGGCCTGTTGGAGGATTCTTGATTCATAGTTTTTCCTGGCCTGGCGAATTGATTTCTTTACTGCACTTCTTTGGCGTCGGAATTCCTTGAGGTGTACTGGCGACCCAGTTTTCCTGAATAACTTCCATTTCCTATTCTTCATTTTCAGTCGCCTGTTAAGGTCTCTCGTCAACCAGGCAGGACGACTAGTCGTCTTATGTACCTTCACCGAACAAAAGCTCTGCAGAAATTACATGTGCTTAAGTGGATGACAAACTAGCGCTATTAAGCAAAATGGCAAGTATGTAAATTGCTGTATGTATACACATATTGAGGAAATACCGAATGTCTTTAAAAATAACAGCATGAATTGCCCTTTTTCGTGCAAAAAGGCTTGTGGAAAATTTCATCAACATAAATCTGTTTTCACAAAAAGCGGGTGCATTCGCATTTCCCCCTAGAGCTTTAACAAATGACTGGATGCGGGTGCATTATGTGCATGTTAGTGAACTTGCGGGGCTCAATTCGGTGCTCACCTCTACTGCTACTGACCTGGAAGTCGGTAAAATATTTTGACATAGCTAAACTGTATTGTTGGGCCACTTAATTATATTTTCGCTCCACCTAACTCTCTTACGCAAGTTGTGATTGAATATTATAGATTTGTTTTACTGCGCTCAATAGAATCAACTCCATCAACTTAAGCTCCTGTTGCCCAGCCTACTGATGCCTTTTGAGGAAACTCCAAGGAGTGGAATTTAACGAAAAACATCCCTTCCTGATTATTTTGCGATTTCGGACCGTACGAATGTTAATTTTCTTCATTTGATTGGTCTCTGACCATGCTGGGAAATTCACAACTTACTGTTCATCTTTTTTTCTTCGTCAATTACAAAGATCTGATGCGTCTTCCTTTTCAGACTATGATAGTGCGTTCAGCTGAATTACCCTGAAGCAAGACACGCCTTAGCGTATTACTTACAGATTTATTCCGTGCCCTCAACTTACATCTGTGGTGGCAGTCAAAATAAAGATGAATTAGAGGATGTATAAAATCAGTAGGCGTAGTAAAAGTAGGAAACTGTTTTTGTTTTTATTCGAAAACGATTTACTGGTTGTAGGAAGAAATGTATCCTTCGTAGAAGGCATTTGTCAGTGAATCATGTCTTCTTGCAATCTGACAAACAGGGAGCCATTTAAAAAACGCTATTTTGATAGAGGATATATGCAAATCGTACCAACATCTGAACGTCTGCAAGGGAGCACAGACTAGACGTTGTACGCATTCATTTGTACTAAAGGCATGCATTTTTCTTCTGTATTAACGATTAATTCTTCTTTAGGTTATTTATATTTCTTCAGGTAAATGCAGAACATGCTACATATTCTGAAACTGCCTTAATAGGCGACTTACGGCTCCCCATGAGGTCTCGATAGGTCAGTTGGCTGGAGCAGGAAATTCTTCTGAAGAGGATAGGCGAGACATTTAATTTGTCTTCTTCGACAGTCAAAATAATTGCAAAAAAACTGAGCAAGAATGAAAATTACGAGCGAGAGTTCAAAACCGCTTATGAGAAGAGAAGTCCGCAACAAACATTGAAAACAACTAAGCAGCTTGTTGCTGAGATGGTCATGCTCATAAAAAGATGACCGACAGAGAAATCAATCAGAAATTAGGGATCCTGCAGTTGCCGACGTCAAAGTCCACCATTTCAAGAATCATTTTAAAAAATCAATTACTCGAGAAAGCGGATGTCATTGGTGCCTGTAGAAAGAAATACACTCACACTCATAAACATCCGGAGAATTTATGCGAATGAAATTGCCTTGGTGCCCAACGAAAATAAAACAATGCATGCAGGGGTCTATATCAATGCATTCGATGTCACAATAATTGTAGGTGATTTTAATCTGCCAGACATTGACTGGCATGCAAATACCTGTCCACCAAGATTTCAGAAATTGGTTGAAACTATTAACTTTTCAAACATGTCACAACTGGCCAGTTCAGTGACCAGAAATGACAACATATTAGATTTAATTTTTACAAATGATATCCACCCTCTTTTATGAATTTTCATCGTGATATTTTCACAACTGACCACGCCTTAATTCACTGTTATATTCCAGTCTCTCTTTCTAAAAAGCCCTAGGTAAAATGCAATAACCTCGACTTTGGTAACGTGAACCATGAATTAATAAATGATTTCGTGAGTACCTTAGATTGGCATAGCATATTTTCAACTAACGATCCCTACTTATTCCAGAAGCTATTGCAAAACCTTACAGAAAATATTCAGGCTCTTATCCCACGTGAGATTTTTAAATCAAATACAGCTTCTTCTACTGTGCCACGTTTTCTCCAATATAGACTTAAGGAATTGCAAAAACAACTTAAGGATACGTCTAATATCTCTTTATCAGTTCACTTAAGAATAGCGCAAATATTTGAATACGCGCAGACGACTTGAAATTTGTATACTCCTTCTCTAATTCCACGGCTGAGCGATGCTTAGAACGCATTCATTCGGATTTGGACACTCTATCTGCGTGGAGCTCCACGTGGCAGATGGAGTTCTCACTTTTGAGTGCCAGTTCATGGGTTTTGGGCCTGAAAGGCTGCCGCAGCCTATCATTTTTTCAAAGTTGCCCCATGATTGGATGTTCTAACATAAAGGACTTCAGTTTAAGTTACATCAGTAAATTAGATCATTCACCTCACGCTGATAGAATTACAGCAAAAGCTGCTCAGATATGCGGCTTCATCTCTTATAATTTCTACCTTCCCGAAATGAAGCTAAGACTTTATTGTATGTATGTGCTTCCTATTCTCGAATACTGTTGTCCATTCTTCGGTCTAATGAACGAATCTAGCCGTTCAAAAATTGAAAGTGTCCAAAGAAGATTCACTAAAAGGATCCTCTATCCGGCATTTTCAGATACTTCCTACTCAGATAGATGTGAGATAACGAAACTGAAATTTCTTTGGGTCAGGAGACTGGAAGCAGGGTTTTGTCTCCTGTTTTGCTTTCATAATAGCTCAAATCTCCCCAAGCTTTCTGCCCTTACTCCCGTTACTCGCCCTTACAACCTAAGAAAATCAAAGTTGATTATACCTCCTCCTGCTTCTTCCACTTCTAAACGATTCTATTTTTTTGCTTCTAGGTATAGCTATCTTTGAAATAATTTGCCAATTGATATTCGGGCGTTGACAAGTCTAGGTGCAGTCAAGCGAAGACTGCACATTTATCTTAACACTGAATCTATTAACCTTTTGTTTTCCTCATCTTTTCTGGGCAGCTTTCTCCGCGATCTCGAGAAAGGACCATCGGGGATTTAGGATCCCTTCTTGAAACTACCTTTCTCTGACTCGTGTCCCCCGGAATCAGGATGCAGTCTTGACGGCTCTCGTTTCGCTGGTCATCAACCATCATCAGGGCCTTATATTTGGTCACATCTCAGACATCCTCAACGATGTTCTTGCAAATTTGACGGGCTTTTGGATCTCATACGGTGGTGCATATCACGATCATAAACTGGGTTCCCTATGTTCTATTATGCCGCACCGGTTTGGGAACCCGAGTGTAGTGCCAGGAAGCCGTCTATGTTTCGTTAGCACCTATTGTTCTGCCCCACACTCAGCTTCGACTGAGTTTGCTTCCAAGCCCCCCCCCCCCTGCTAACAGAAGCAGTGGGTATCAGAATACATAGTCATAATATAGATAACGATATGGCTAAACTTTGCGCACCCTTGAATTTCACTTTCCTTATGACAATGCTAAATTCATTTTTTTTAATCTAACAAATTCGCTTCTAAACAGTTATACTCGTCTAATAGCTATAGACTACGGATACTGTTTGTTAAACCAATTTATTCTAGTACTTCATGTTATCGAATTTTCGGTTTATTGACGAGGCCCATTGGGCCTGAACTATACAACTTATTATTATTATTAAGTGATGCGAATTTTTCCTGATCAGTTGCTCAAGTCTTCCGTCTTCGGTTGTCGGCTAAGCTTCAGAAAGTCATTCCACCCTTACTCACTGGCAACAATCATTTTGTTACAGAGGATTTGGAGAAAGCAGCATTGCTAAATTCATTTTTCGCCAAGTTCTTTACCATTGAAACTAGCCCTACTCCTGTAATCCGCCTGCTCTGTGATTCAAATCTCCGTACCCTTAATTTCTCACCTGCTTGTATTCAAAAAGAAATATGTCGTCTTAAAAATTTCCATTCGGTTGGAACTGATAACATTCCAAACTCACTCATCAAACAATTAAGAGATTTCCCACCCTTACTGAGTAAGTTATTTTCAGTGTTCTTTGAGAATGGCTTTTTCCCGGACTACTGGAAAACTTCTATTATAATTCCCGTATTTAAATCTGGTTCCTGATCAGATATTCACAATTATCGCGGTGTTCATAAAACGCCCTCTCTTGCTAAACTCTTTGAAAAACTAATTGCCAAAAAAATTACAGATTTCTGCAAAAACAATAACATTCTCAGCTCCTCACAACATGGCTTTTTACCGGACAGATCTTGTGAAGCATGCCACATGTCTTTTCTAAACCTACTTACTTCGTTTTTTGATGACCATTTTCTGTGGTAGTTATCTATTTTGACCTTAGTTAAGCATTTGATAAAGTTTCTCACAGGAGGCTCCCAGCCAAACTAGAGGCTATAGGATTTCGTAGTCCTCTTACTGACTTCATCAGATCTTATCTTTCAAATCGACAACAAAAGGTCTTAGTGGGATCCTCATACTCTACTCCTACCGCAATTTTGAGTGGTGTCCTTCAAGGTACCGTGCTAGATCCTCTGCTCTTCTTGTTTTACATAAATGATATCTCATTGAGCGTTAAACACTCCCAATCTTATATTTATGCAGATGATCTCAAGTGTGTTTACTCCTTCTCTAACATTACGGCCGCGAGATGCCTCGAACAAATTCATTCTGATCTACACGCTCTTTCGGCGTAGAGCTCAACATGGCAGATAGAGTCCTCACCTTCTAAGGGCCGATACATGTGCTTTGGCCTGAAAGGCTGCCACAACCTGTTATTTTTCAAGGTTACCCAATGACTGAATATTCCAGGATCAAGGACCTAGGATTAAGCTACACCAATAAATTAGACCTTTCTCCTCACGCCGATAGAATGAAATGAAATTAAGACTTTATCGTATAGAATACTGTTGCACCTTTTTCGGTCTCATGAATGACGGTAGCCGTTCAAAAATTGAACAAATTCAAAAAAAGTTCACACGAAAACTGCTGTATCCGACAGCTTCTAATACTTGTTACTCAAATAGCTGTCAATTAATTAAACTAAGGTTCATTTTGGTCAAGAGATTGGAAGCAGGCTTTTGTCTCCTTTTTCAGCTTAATAATAGCACAAATTTACCCAGGAATTCTGTCATTACCCCCGTCAGCCGTCCCTACAACCTAGGAAACTCGGCACTTGTTACACCCCCTCCTGCATCTTCCTCATGTAAACGCTCTTTGTTTTTTGCTTCCAGATATAGCTTTCTTTGGAATAACTTGCCAATCGAAATTAGGTTGTTAACTAGACTGTCTGCTTTCAAACGGAGACTGCACATTTATCTTAACACTGATTCTAGTAACCTTCTATTCTCCTCATCTTTTCCTAGCAGCTTTCTCCATGACAACGAGAAAGGACCATTGGGAATTTAGGAGATCTGCTTGAAACTATTCTCTCTGCCTCGTGTCCCCCGAGAACCTAGATGTTTCCATTAACCACCGCTGAATCACACGAAGCCACGCGGTAGTACTCAGTCTAAAATGCTGCAGTTTCGTTGAATACTCACCTTCATCAGACTACCCACATTTATTTTTGCTCTTCTACTATGTTTTACTATTATCTTCCTAAGCAGTTTTTTTCTCTTACACACTTTTTGAACATGGAGGCCCGTTGAACACTGCCTCCATTTTCACTGTATAAGTTTTTTAACTGCCATAAGTTTTCGTTTTTAGTTAAAAATTACCTGCAAAACATCGCCAAATGTTGCCCCAAAATGCCAATTTCTGCTTACATTATTACGACTTTCTACGTCTACTTCCACATTTTGTCAAATTCATTTTTGAATTTTGAATTTTTCGAAATTAACTTTGTACAGATAGTGCCGTACCGGCACTGAAAAAAATATAAATTCCAAATTCCAAATACAGGGATCTCTATAAATGCATACATGGGTCTATATAAATGCATACAGGGGTCTATATAAATGAATACAGGGGTCTATATAAATGAATACCCCTGTAAATGAATATGTAGAGCTTCTCTCAATCATTTCAATGTTCACAGAAAGGGAAATAACCGAATGTCTATGAGTATTCTTCCCCTTGTGACCAAAGGTTAACTGCAGCATTCTGATGGAGCTTTGTTTTAAACCATGTGCGTGGGCTTATGGGATGTCCTTAAGCCGTCCTCAACTTCATTTGCTTTGCATTAAACAGTGTAGGCGACTCATTTCGGTCCCTACTAAGCATGTGCTAAGATAATATCTGAATATCCTATATATGTAACCTTAGTGATGTTTCTAGGCCTCAAATATCTGAAATTAAAACCCTGGTTCTGCAGATCCTATGTACATTGTCACATAGAGCCAACTATTCAGAAACCGTGAACATACCCCGGTATAAATTCCACTTTCATCAAATCTGCCGACTGAGGCAACTTTAACCCTGAGGATGTTCTCACAGTGTCTCTAATTGGTAACAAGGATAGTGATCCTACCCGAGCTCCTTAAATTGTCTAAATCATACGCGGTGTACGTATCTTAGAGTAATTTCTGAAAGTGTTAGCAAAATTAACACAATTCTGAAATTGTCGAACACAGTAAGACTATTGATGCATTTCTAAATGTAGTTCTATAAGTTATGGACAAGAGTTTTGATTGACACGATACTAAGAAGTTCGTCTAATAAAGGCCCCTCCTGTTGGTGTTAGTGGAGTTTAGGATCTCATATGGTGTTAGCGTTAATTCAATGTAGGACTTTGTATTGGTAGGTATACTGATATTAATTTTTATGAAAATTAAAAAGTTTTAAGTTTTAAATCTGGTCTATCAATTAGAAAGCACACAAGGTAACCTTGGTGACCCAGTCTCACAGCAGCGTCAGTCAGTGGCAGAATACCAGCGAAAGACGTGTCTGGACTTTTAGTTTGTGCCTATTGCGGATTGCCCGAAATCCACAAGCCCAACGTTCCATTCCGGCCAATTGTGGCATTGAACGGCAGCCCTGTTTACAACCTATTTAAATGAATGTCACGAAAACTAAACTTTCTTCGAGAGGGCTCGACGACCTCATTCAACTTGCGCTCCCAATTTCTAGCCGCAATCCAAAGCAGAATGGTTCAACCGGAGCAAACAGTGGTATCTTTTGTGGTATCTGTTTGTATCTTCTGTCGACGTAAGCATCAAAAGCTATTGGAGAAAAATGATGCATCTGAACTGTTCGATGACAGCTGTGAGGCTTCAGAGCAGCTGGGCCGTCTTTATGATTGGGGCATTTAATTAAAGCTGGCATATGGCTAATTCGCCCTTTGGAAATAAAGCTTGATCTCCACCTCAATGGGTGGTCGCCATGTGGTCTGCCTATTCCAAATAGGTGGAAGATTCAACTTCGAGCAAAAAATATTGTGCATAAGACAGATCTCAACACAGACCACCGCAGCGTGCATTAGGCTTGCTAACCAACATGCTGTTCTCAGGAGCCAGGGCATTACTTCTCCAAAAATACTACTTGTAAGAGTAACTGGGAGGGTGTAACACTCGCAGACGGTCTCCTTGTATTCATGCATAACAAAATTATTCCTGGAAATTTGGAAATTTCCGGGAGGGCTGAAAGAGCTTATCACTCTTATCCAGAAGCTGGTGGTAGAATTCTATTTCAGAGCAATCGGTGGAAGGGGTGTTCCGGTGGTTAAGCCCCCAACGACAGGAATAGCTGACCGCGTAACAAAGGCTCGAAGATCATTTAGCAACTAGGCAGCAGCTTCGTGATCGTTTTTCGCTAACTATTGCGTTTAAAGGATAATGTCTGCTTACATCATTACGAAATTGTACATTTATCTGCGCACGTTTTCATTATTTTATTTCTTTCCCTTTTTGTATAGATAGTGCCTTTCTGACACTAAAATATATAAATTCGAAATTGCAGAATTTAATGAATTGATCAAAGAACTATCTACGGATCCTCGAAGGGTGAACATGTAAAATAACCACTTACATACTGATTCACCCTACTGAAAATGTGTAAGTAAGAGGGTATGATAACTTTCTTTTAAACACGATGGATCGGTCGTAGCAGTTACTGAAGCCAACTTATAATAATAAGGTTTATTTGTAAAGCACATCTTTGGCGCCATCAAAAAAAACTCCGGAAGGCAGGAAAAAACCTAACCCAAACCCCTTCTTTCGCAGTGACCATTGTATTTGTTTTGGTCTTTTGCTAGGTCAATAGTGTGCGAAATAAGGAGTTTGTTTTAAGTGAAAAAAACCTGACTTCTAGGGAACAAATCGAGGAAAACATGAAATAAAATAGCTATACTTTGTAGGTGTTACGGTTTTATAGTAGAATACTTGGGGTCTGGAAAAACTGTAATGTCCTTTAACTGAGGTATACTTAGCCGCGGTCAGTTTGAAGGTGAAAAAATCAGCTGATGATATGGCATCTACCGTATGCATGGGTCTGCTCGATACGGAGATTACAATCGTTGTCCAGTGGCACAAGTTTGCTAATTAGATGGGACGTTGCAGATGTCTGAGGTGGGTCGAGGCAGCTGCGAAGCACCATCGTCATTCAAGTGCATCGGCAGAAGACATTTGGCCTTTCGTTTGTCGAATATCTAAGTGAGATTGAGATTTACATCATTAGTATTTATATTTCTGATACATTATAAGAGCAAACAATATATATTTTAGTATAATTGAAGAGAAAATTATTTTCTTTCATAATAATGTTTTATAAACATTTAGATATTAGTAGAGGAATATTGGAAAAGATAAATTGTTCTTAGTTTTTGTTTTTTATTTTTAAGGATTGGAAAAGGAGGCAAGGCACAATTTCGCTTAAGCTTTGATTTGCTCAGCGTTGGAAACCGTCGACTGGAAAGCTTCCAGCATTAGCCAGTTTTCTCCAAAATGTTCGGGATCTCTCCTGGACCGTTAGATCCCTTCTGGTCCGAATTGGACGTCAAAGAACTGGTTAGCTAAGTGTCCTATTTTATTCAGAAATATATGCGTCATGTCATTTGAGAAGAACTGCTTGGTCTTTCTTCTAAATTCGGCTAAACTGTGGCTTTTGCGAATATCGTTGGGTAGGGCATTCCATATGATCGCATATCTTATGGTGTAGAAATTTGATCGCTGGGCCGTCCTAGCTTTAGCGTTATGAATTGTATGCTGGTTGTTTCTAGTGGAACGGGAACCGTTTTGATTTGTTAACATATTATTGCTAAGGATGTTCTGATTATGTGTCACTTTAAATAGGAAAGTTAAACCATTTTGGAGTCGCCTTTGCCAGAGGGGTTTAAGACCATATCTATTGTACATTATTGAATAGGAGTCTCGGGCGTCATCGCGTTTACACAGACCTCTGGTAAACCTTCGCTGGATTTTTTCTAGTTTCTGTCTGTCTTCTGATGACATGGTACCGAAAAATATTGAGCAGTAATCTAGAATAGGTAAAACGTACATTTTGTAAAGTTTAATCTTAAGTGTAATTAATGTGAAATTTTTACTTATGAAGCCACATAGTCGATTGGCTTTTGGTGCGATTTGTTTAACATGTGGGGATAAGTCAAGAGTATTAGAATAGCTAATACCCTTAATCTTTTAAAGATGTTAGCTCTTTTATTTCTTGACCACTAAACATTATGGGGGGAAGTTTTAGTGGTCCAAAAATCATGAGATGACATTTTGTTGGTGAAAACGGCATTTGCCACTGAACACTCCAGTCGTTTAGTTTTTGAAGGTCTAATTCAATTGTTCTATGCACACTACTTATCGAATTTTTGTTATAGGCATATGCGAGTTTTAAGTCATCTGCATATAAAAATGTTTTAGCAGATGTTGATATCGTGGATAACTCATGAATGTAAATGAGAAATAAGAGAGGACCTAGGATAGTGCCTTGAAAAACACCACTGCTTATATGAGCTGGTTCTGATACTATATTCTGAAGTTGTACTACTTGAAATCGGTTTTGAAGATAGGATTTGAGGAAATCAAGGAGGGGGTGGCCAAATCCCGTGACTCACTAGCTTCACGATCAGTCTTTTATGGGGAACTTTGTCCAAGGCTTTTTTTAGATCAAAGTAAATTGTAGCTACCGTGTTCCCATCATCTCGATTTCTGGAGACGAATTCCAAGAAAGTGAGATGGCAGGACTGACATGACTTTTTAGGTAAAAAGGCATGTTTAGAGGGGGGTATGAGATTTACATTCGTCAGATGGTCTAACATTTGGTTATAAATTATTTTTTCTAAGATTTTTGCTAAAACCGATGTTCGGTGAACACCACGATAATTTTGGGCATTGGACCGATTTCCGTTTTTGTAAATTGGGGTGATACATGCTTTTTTTCCAGATTTCTGGATAAGTACCATTTGATTGCAGTAACTAGAAAAGGTTAGACAGAAGTATTGGGGCATGTGTCATATACCTCAGTATGCAAGGAGGGATTCTATCCGTTCCATATGATGTGGAATTGGACAGTTGGCGGATAGCTTTCTCTACAGTTTCTTCGT
Source organism: Ligula intestinalis (assembly GCA_036362985.1). Lineage (NCBI taxonomy): Eukaryota > Metazoa > Platyhelminthes > Cestoda > Diphyllobothriidea > Diphyllobothriidae > Ligula > Ligula intestinalis. The sequence goes on along the minus strand of JAYGXS010000004.1, from coordinate 70,289,105 downwards.
TAAAAAATATCTCTTTTAATACTAGTGCCGTCATTTCTGTTGGTTGGGGGATTGGTTCTTCCTCGACTGAATAGTT
>JAYGXS010000004.1:70267190-70278885 GCA_036362985.1 Ligula intestinalis | reverse complement strand
GTCATTTCTGTTGGTTGGGGGATTGGTTCTTCCTCGACTGAATAGTTGGTTGAGAAATACTTGTTGAAAAGATTTGCTATTTGGTTGTTATTTGTTATTACTATTCCTTGGTCATCAAGCATGATTTGGGGGCCTTGTTTTTGATGATTATTTATTTGTTTCCTAAAGATTTGGGCTGTCCCTTCTGGGGACTCGATTGCCCGATGTTCAGCTGCTATCGTCTTATTTGTTTCAATGTTCTGGGCTAACTCGTGAATCTCTGTAATGCGTCTGAGCGTAGATAGATAACTAATACATGGGTCGTGGAGTTGTTTTTTAAGTTTTTTTAGCCGTTTGGAAAGGAAGTTTGGGATTAGTGATTTCTTACATGGGGATCTCTCGTCAATTAGGGTATCTCGAATTAAATTAAGTATGATTATTGCAGACCACCCTTGTTGATCCACTGTCAGCTCTCTAGCTCATCTCCCGTTTTGTCGGCAGTCTCCTCTTCTGCCTTTCTACTGGCATTTGATCTATGCAGTTTTCGCTCTTCTGCTATAAGATCACGGTTGGCATCGGCCGTAACGTATCAAGCTTGCTCTGCGGTACAGTTCCCCTTTGGGTTTGGCAGTAAAGCGCTACACGCGCTTAGCTACTCAGTAGATCGTGTGAGTGGCTTCTGATATCGGCAGTACCGCCATGGGCGCAGCTCCCTGTTGCTATCTTTTTCGTGCACTTACGTCTTCCCCCTAGGCAGAACTATCAGCCTCATCCAGACATGATGAAGTATCATCGATTGTCTTTTATAACTGGACGCAAATAATAAATAAATCAACTAGGGAAACAATATACTCGATGTTATTCTCACCAATGACATCTGGCCATTATATACGCACTATGACAGATTAACCTTTGATAGTGATCATAAGACAATAAAAGCAGTGCTCCGTCTTAACCTTAAAGTAAGACCTGATCATAGTTACACTTCTATAAACCCAAAAAATCTCGACATTTAATCTATGAATAACTACATAAGGTCATTGGATTGGAGCTCTTTCCTGCTAACAACATCCTCACTAGAAGCTGTTAACATATTATATGCTGCCCTTAATTTAATTCGAGATACCCTAATTGACGAGAGATCCTCATGCTGGTCTAATTAGACCATCTGACGAATGTAAATCTCATACCTCCCTCTCAACACGCCTTTTTACCCCAAAAATTAATGTCAGTCCTGCCATCTCACTTCCTTGGAATTCGTCTCTAGAAATAGAGATATAATATATATAATATGTTTATTATGCCAGTTTAAGGAAATTTTAAAGAGTTGGTGATGCACCTCTTGGGCACCTTGTAAAACCTCGAAGACCGGAAAAAACCTAAAATAAACTACCTATGTTGTAGCCAGTATTGGTTCTGTTTCAGGTTTTGTGTTTTGTCAATACTGGGCGAGATAGTAAGTTTGTTTCAAGTGAAAAAAAACCTGCCTTCAAAGGTATGATACAAACGAAATAAATGTACAGTTGTAAGCTGAGTTGACACATCCGCAGGAAAAATGTTGCATATCGTTTGAGGACATTAGTTCGATACGGAGAGGCTTGGCACAGGAAAACAGTGTTCTCAGTCTACCTTCAATGGTTGTCGGCAAAAGTTGCGCGCTATCGGCTGAAGGGTTAGCAGACTGCGGGCTGCTGCTTCAGCAGCATTATCTTCAGCATGAAGCCTGGCGGGGTTCAAAGTCCATGAACGCCATCAGAGTGAAAGAGAGACTCCACCGAGTCAGCGCCCCAAATTTGTGAAAGTTGTTCTGAATGTAGAAAACTAGTTATAGCTCTCTTAAACATAGGGTAGTTTTGCTGGGTTTTAATACTTTTGCAAGCTTATTCCAGATTGATATGGCATTTACTGAAAAGAATTGCCAGTACTTAACTGTACGTGCCATAGGAAGAAATAAAAATACGTCTCGATGATTGGCGCATCGAGACTGCTCAATCTGCCTTATTGTACTAAGAGGATTAAAGTTTTGACCATTCAAAAGTTTAAACAGTAAAAATAGACCCTCCTGCAATTAACGAAGCCACAGGGGATCCAGCTTTATAAGTTCGCACCTTTGTTGGTAGGCTTAGTTACGGTGTTCTGCAGTGAAAATTCTTCTAGTGAAGAAGTGCTGCACCGATTCTATTTTCTTCCATTTACTAGTGCGCAGAAGACTGAATAGGGGCGAGCAGTATTCAAGACTAGGTCTCACGTACATATTATAAAGGCTAGTTCTAACATTGATAGTCTTAAAATTTCTAAGGATAAATCCGGTGTTTCGGCGTGCATTGTAGACTATCAGGGCAAAGTGCTCTGACAAATTGAGACTATAAGAGTAGGATATGCCCAAATCCTTGATAACTCCTGGGACATTTAGTTCGTGGCCGTCAATGCTTGATTCCGGTTGCTGATCGTCGCCAACAACCATAACGGAACATTTGTGCCATCAAAGGGTGAGGCGCCACGTGAAACACCACTGGGTGAAGGCCTGAAGATCCCTTTTTTATCAGCTCGAGCACGATGTTGCGATCTGCCGGTTTATATCGATAAGTGACTTTTAAATCATCAGCGTACATGAAGGGTCTGTCATTCTGAAAACAATCTGAAACGTCGTTGACAAACAGGCAAAATAAGAGCGGACCCAGTACACTGCCCTGTATAACTCCACTCCTCACATGCGTGGGGTTGGAGATAACATTGGAAATTTTTGAACTCGTTGTGTTCGAGCATCCAAATAGGAATATATGAAGTTCAGAGGCTTGCTGCCTATGGAACACGGTAGCTTCAATTTACTTTTATCTAAAAAAGCCTTTGACAAAGTTCCCCATAAAAGACTGATCGTGAAGCTAATGAGTTACGAAGTTCGGCCCCCCTTCCATGATTTTCTCAAATTCTATCTTCAAAACCGATTCCAAGTAGTACAACTTCGAAATATAATATCAGAACCAGCTCATATAAGCAGTGGTGTTTTTCAAGGCACTATCATAGGCCCCCTCTTATTTCTCATTTACATTCACGAGTTATCCACTATATCAACTTCTGCTAAAACATTTTAGATACAAATGACTTAAAACTCGCACATGCCTACAGCAAATAAGCAATTTACATAGAACAATTGAATTAGAACTTCAAAAACTAAACGACTGCAGTGTTCAATGGCAAATTCCATTCTCCCCAACAAAATGTCATCTCATGATTTTTGAGCCACTAAAACTTCCCCTCATAATGTTTAGTGGTCAAGAAATAAAAAAGCTAACATCTTTACAAGATTAAGGTCTTGGCTATTCTAATACTCTTGTCTTATTCCGTCATGTTAAACAAATCGCACCAAAAGCCAATCGACTATGTGGCTTCATAAGTAAAAATTTCACATCAATTACACTTCAGACTAAACTTTCCAAAATGTATGTTTTACCTATTCTAGACTACTGCTCAATATTTTTCGGTACCATCTCATCAGATGACAGACCGAAACTAGAAAAAATCCACCGAAGGTATAATAGAGTTCTCTGTAAACGCGATGACACCCGAGACTCCTATGCAATAATGTGCAATAGATATGGTCTTAAACACCTCTGGCAAAGGCGACTCCTTAATGTTTTAACTTTCCTATTTAAAGTGACACATAATCATAACATCCTTAGCAAACAAACCAAAACGGCTCCCGTCTCACTAGAAACAACCAGCATACGATTCATATCACTAAAGCTAGGACGGCCCAGCGATCAAATTTCCACACCATAAGATATGCGATCATCTGGAATGCCCTACCCAACGATGGCACGACGCACATATTTCTGAATAAAATAGGACACTGCGAACCAGTTCTTTGACATGCATTTCAGACCGAAAGAAATTCAACAACGACTAAGCAAAATTGTGCTTTACCTTTTTTTAGTTCTTAAAGATAAAATAGAAATAAAAACAAAAACTAAGAACAATTTATCTATCTCAATATTCTTTTACTAACCTCTCAATGTTTATAAAAAAAATATTATGTATAAAAATAATTTGCTCTACAGCTATACTAAAATATATATTGCTTCCTGTTCGAACGTATCAGTAGCATAAATGTTAATCATGTTTTAGCAAAAATGCCAATCTCACTTCGATGGGATATTTGACGAACGAAAGGCCAAGTGTCTTCTGCCGTCGCACTTGGATGACAATGGTGCTTCGCTACCAGCTTCCAGCTGCCTCGACCCACCTCAGACATCTGCAACGTCCAATCTATTTATAAAAATCCTACCGATGGACAAAGATTTTAATCTCCGTATCGAGCAGACCCATATATACGGAAGATGCTGTAGAGGCACGTGGGATAGAAGCACGTAAGTGACGCTGCAAATATTCTGGAAACGCGCCCCTTGAGGGGTACGCGCGCGAATCTTCCCCGTATTTTTAGAACTGATCAGGGAAGTCAATAACTATTATCATGTTTATATTTAACTTACTAATAATAAATAAATAATAATCACTAAGTTAATTTAACACTACCTTTGTTTTACTTCATACTACAATGGCCGCTCCCTGGACGACCTTGACGGGCAGGGATAAATAACGAGGCCGACTGCGAACCCGGGCCCATCTTCCGGCGTGCTTCCATCGTCGCTACGGCTGATCCCGTCCAGTCAAGGATTTAACTGCCATTCTTGTCAAAGACAGTATCCCCCTTTAGTTTATTTTTGAATTAGGTTCTCCCATTAGATTATTTTCTATCTAGGACCTTTAGGACACTCATCTCAAGTCACTGATTTCTCCTTTTGGACTTACTGTCGTATTGGTCACTCGTTGGCTCGTTTCCGATACGCGTCTCCGTGCTTTGTCGTCGGCTACGCATTACAGTTTGGTGGCAGTGGTGTTTACCATGGCTAACAACCTTCTGGAGAATTTATTGGCTCAACTGTCTCAGGTTAGCCTCTTTTGAAATCTCCTCCTGCCAAGCGAACTAAAAGTTGTAAAAGTTTAAGGGATGATACTCATGAAGATGAAGCCTCCGTATCATATTTTACCCTTTTGAACAAATTTACAAACCTTGAGAAGGTGGTTAATAGTCTTAGAGAGGAGATGGAGGAGCTGAAAAATGTTTCTCTATTTCTCCCTCGTGAGGAGAAACCGGCGATGCGTGAACTTGAGCGAGGAAACCTAACAAACGGAGAAGCAAAATCACTCGCCGAAGTGTCTTCGCACAAAAATGATCCGGCAGCCAGGGTGTTTGACGGAGTTGGTAGTCTGTCATGGACAGGGGAAACGGTCAACCCAATGGCTTCCCAGAGAACGAAGAAGCGCTCTCGGGCTCCCAAAAAAGGCCAACCAAGCCTAACTGCTAATATAAGTTGGCCGACCTTGAGCACGAGCCAAACAAAAAGGGCACCTTCGCAGGCCAAAACGAACAGGAGCGCTGAACCTCGAAGCGCATCTGTCCTAACAAACCTAAAGAAGCAGAAGGAGACAGTCGGAAGCTGACTACCACTCGTATAAACTGCATAGTCATAAAAGGCATGACACAAGGTACTTCCGATACCCCGAAATCAAGATTAGAAGAGGACAGGAAGTTATTTAAAGAATATCTGAAATTCCTCCTTAAGGGTGAGGAGAAAGTCGAAGTTCTAAAGGCATTCCGAATGGGCCGTATAACAGAATCAAAAGATAAACAACGCCAACCAAGACCGTTGAAGGTTGTTCTGAAGAGTGAGGCTGAGGTCCAGCTATTGTTAAGCAGGAAACCAATACTTAGATACTCACACCCGACGGTTTTTTTCCGCGGGATTTTTATCCCACGGAGCGGGAGAAATGGAGATTGCTAAAAGTAGAACTCCACAGGAGATGCGAACTCGGCGAGAGCAATCTTCGAATTCTGAACGAGGAGATCGTCCATGTCCCGAGGTCACTCCTCTGGAGAAAGCCGATAACACTAACAGCCTAGTCGGGATGGACAACAGTCCGTCTCCATCAGCACCGACAGCTCCCTGCATGCAATCTAACGCAAGAGGCAACTGCCTGCATTAAGTGGTGACTAAGTCCAAATTGAGCTTTCTTTACACTAATGCCCAAAGTCTTCCCCCAAAAACTGATGAACTCAAGGCAGTACTTTCGGAGCGGAAACCTGATGTATTTGCCATAACGGAAACATGACTTAAAACAGAAATCGCAGATTCGGAGATTTCGATTCAAGCATACCAGCTTTTCCGAAAAGACCGCCACAACTGACAAGGAGGTGGGGTTGTCGTGTATGTCAGAACTGACATCTCTGTTGTAGAAAGAGAACACACTGTAGCCCTGGAGTATGAGTCCGTCTGGTTAAAGATCAAGAAGGCGAATTCACAGAACCTTGAATTCCTGGCCGTTTACCGGCCACCAAACATTTTGAGTGGAGCCGACGACTCGCTCCTTGGTCTGGTGAAAGAAGCTGCTAGCCACCAGAAGGTTCTCATCGTTGGTGACTTCAAAGCCCCTGCAATTGAATGGAACAACCTGACAGTTGAGGCGGTGTCATCTTCCTTTAGTTCCAAATTAATGGATCTCACGCTTGACCTATCTCTAGTTCAGAACGTTAAGGGCATAACCAGATTTCGAGAAAACCAGCGGGCTACTTGCCTGGATCTAATTTTTACGAAGGATTCATCCTACATAGATGAAGTGCATTTAAGTGCTCCGCTCGGTAAGAGTGACCATACGACGCTAATGTGGGATTACTCACTCTCTACTCAACGGCTGAGGAAAACGGAGGACCAGTCAAACATAAGGAAGGCAGATCTCAATTCAATGAAGAATGCACTATCGTCCGTGAATTAAGACTGCCTGCTCAAGGGGATCCGGGGGAGGATTGTAGATTTGGACACACTCTGTTATTTCTGACTCGACACTCGCCATAGATAATTATAATTTGTACAGACAAGACCGCATTGAAAAGCGTGGCGATGGTTGCCTTCTTTATATTAAATCATCCTTTGTACATTTCCCGTATCACCTGAGCATTTCGTCATTTTCTGGAAATTTTGTCTTATTTCAGTCATCCTGCCACACAATAAAAAAGCGATAATTGGGTGTGTCTACAATCCTCCCTGTAACTCAAGTAATGTAATGCAGCTGTGTGAAATGTTTGAAAAAGTTGCAGAGACTCAATTCGATGTCAGAATAATTTTAGGTGATTTTAAGCGGCCAGACATTGACTGGCATGCAAATACCTGTCCACCAAGATTTCAGAAATTGGTTGACACTATTAACTTTTCAAACATGTCACAACTGGTCAGTTCAGTGACCAGAAATGACAACATATTAGATTTAATTTTTACAAATGATGTCCACCCTCTTTTTATGAATTTTCATCGTGATATTTTCACAAGTGACCATGCCTTAATTCACTGTTGTTTTCCAGTCTCTCTTTCTAAAAAGCCCGATGTAAAATGCAATAACCTCGACTTTGGTAACGTGAACCATTACTTAATAAATGATTTCGTAAGTACCCTAGATTAGCATAGCATATTTTCAACTAACGATCCCTACTTATTCCAGGAGCTATTGCAAAACCTTACAGAAAATATTAAGGCTCTTACCCCACTTAAGATTTTTAAATCAAATTGAGCTTCTTCTACTGTGCCACATTTTCTCCAAAATAGACTTAAGAAATTACAAAAACAACTTAAGGGTACGTCTAATAGCTCTTTATCAGATCACTTACTAATAGCGCAAATATTTGAATTAGCGCTTAAAATAAGGCATGCACGAGAAAGGCGTAGAGAGGCCACAGCATTAAGTGATGCGAATTCTTCCAGATCAGTTGCTCAAGTCTTCCGTCTTCGGTCGTCGGCTCAGCTTCAGAAAGTCATTCCACCCTTACTCACTGGCAACAATCATTTTGTTACAGAGGATTTGGAGAAAGCAGCATTGCTAAATTCATTTTTCGCCAAGTTCTTTACCATCGAAACTAGCCCCACTCCTGTAATCCCCCTGCTGTGTGATTCAAATCTCAGTACCCTTAATTTCTCACCCGCTTGTATGCAAAAAGAAATAAGTCGTCTTAAAAATTCCCATTCGGTTGGAACTGATAACATTCCAAACTCACTCATCAAACAATTAAGAGATTTCCCACCTTTACTGAGTAAGTTATTTTCAGTGTTCTTTGATAATGGCTTTTTCCCGGACTACTGGAAAACTTCTATTATAATTCCCGTATTTAAATCTGGTTCCCGATCAGATATTCACAATTATCGCGGTGTTCATAAAACGCCCTCTCTTGCTAAACTCTTTGAAAAACTAATTGCCAAAAGAATTACAGATTTCTGCATAAAGAATAACATTCTCAGGTCCTCACAGCATGGCTTTTTACCGGACCGATCTTGTGAAGCATGCCACATGTCTTTTCTAAATCTACTTACTTCTCTTCGTACTGATCATCCATCTGTGGTAGTTATCTATTTTGACCTTAGTAAAGCATTTGATAAAGTTCCTCACAGGAGGCTCCCAGCCAAACTAGAGGCTATAGGATTTCGTAGTCCTCTTACTGACTTCATCAGATCTTATCTTTCAAATCGACAACAAAAGGTCTTAGTGGGATCCTCATACTCTATTCCTACCGCAATTTTGAGTGGTGTCCTTCAAGGTACCGTGCTAGATCCTCTGCTCTTCTTGCTTTGCATAAATGATATCTCATTGAGTGTTTAACACTCCCAATCTTATATTTATGCAGATGATCGCAAGTGTGTTTACTCCTTCTCTAACTCTGCGGCCGGAGGTGCTTAGAACAAATTCATTCTGATCTATACGCTCTTACGGTGTGGAGCTCTACATGGCAGATGGAGTTCTCACCTTCTAAGTGCCGATACATGTGATTTGGGCCTGAAAGGCTCCCAGAACCTGTTATTTTTCAAGGATAACCAATGACTGAATGTTCCAGTATCAAGGACCTAGGATTAAGCTTCACCAATAAATTAGACCTTTCTCCTCATGACGATAGAATAACAGCCAAAGCCGCACAGATTTGTGGCTTTATCTCTTATAATTTCTATCATCCTGAAATGAAATTAAGACTTTATCGTATGTTCGTGATTCCCATCTTAGAATACTGTTGCCCCTTTTTCGGTCTCATGAATGAAGGAAGCCGTTCAAAAATTGAACAATTTCAAAAAAAGTTCACACGAAAACTGCTGTATCCGACAGCTTCTAATACTTGTTACACATATAGATGTCAATTAACGAAACTAAGGTTCCTTTGGGTTAGGAGATTGGAAGCTTAATAATAGCACAAATTTACCACAACAAATCACATCAAGACCCTACAAGATCACAGTCGATATTTCCCCTCGCTCCTCCTAGGACAATTCTACATCGATATCCCCCATCAATTACGATCTTGGATATTGTGGCTGCAACCGTTCGTAAACAATTTTTTTCTACACTGGTGGAATTATTTTTCTTGCGTGGACGATCTTTTGAAGTCGGAATTTAAGAAGATTTTGTTTTCCAACCAATTCTACCGAGACGCAACCTATTTAAACCGAAGACAACCTCTTCAAACCAGCAAATTCGCGGTCTAGTAAAAGAAATCGTCAAGATCAGAATATTCTTGAGACCTTCAAAGGCTGAGTCGTTTCCCAATATTGAATACACTTTTTCAAATAAATTTAAAGTGCTTATTAAAAAATAGCCTCAGTATTTGTTAAGTTCCCTCTAATTATTTGTCGTAAGTCATATAAGGCTGAATTTTTATAAATCATCTTACATTTAAAGCAGTTTTTTATCAAAATTATGAGAACAAAAATTATAGCTCATCGTAAGATATCTGCTCCCAGACCCAAGCGGTGCCTGACCACGCCTAATAGTCAATGCCTTGATATCAACATGCAGCCCATTGTCAAGGCTAAGCAAATTGATTTATCTGCATTACAGAACTGTAATGACTTCATGATGAAGTTTGGTTCTGTTTTATCAATACTAGGCAATCTGTTTGATGGCAAGTTATCAGATGTGCCCTCGCAAGATTGTAAAAAGTTAGACTCCCTCGTCCATCTTATAACCACGGAAGCTTTTGATAGACAAAAGCGAAGCTTTAACTTTATACTAAAAAATGCCTCCATTATCAGTCGCCCTTTGGATATCGCAAACGATTTTCTATGTTCGGGTGGTATTTAAATGCACACCCTAAAATGACACCTAACCCCTTCTCTCAACCCATGTATCCTTGCCCATACACAAGACGACCACCGCACACCCAACCCTTTCAATATAACACACACAATCAAATCCCACCTCGCACAACACCATACCCTCCGATAGTTACACAATGCCATCGAATTCCACCACTCTCATCACCAATTTTTCCCAATAATGCACAATTCGCCACAAATAGTCCAACACCACCATATTATCCACCAATCACACAATTTCCGCACATGAGCCCTCAACACAATCAACCAAGTAATAGGAATCCATTTTTTCACAACAGATTCCAGCTTTTGTATCCGACACCATAAGTGTTGCTCTTATTAATGCTAGATCGATAGTAAACAAAGTTCCACGACTGAGGACTTTTATTGACACACACAATCCCGATATAGTCTTTTTAACAGAAACATGGGTAAACGAATCAACCTCCAATGCTTCACTTTTTATAGCAAACTACACCTTCTATAGACAGGACCGTGCGAATAAACGAGGAGGAGGTTGTATGATCTACATTAGATCTACCATAGAACAGAGTGGCTTTGAGGTTCTTCAGGAGACGTTCAATGGCGAAGCATGCTTCGCTATAATAACATCCAAGACCCTTAAAAGCATTCTAATTGGATGTTTGTACACCCCTCCGGAATAAAGTAATGATGACACTGGTCTTACAAATCTACTAGATATTCTATCAAATATCCAAACCGAATATAAGATAATTGCAGGAGACTTAAACCGTCCAGAAATAAACTGGACAGAACTATCTCCCCATCCAGACATGATGAATTATTATCAGCAATTGTGTTTCACAACTGGACGCAAATAATAAGCAAACCAATCAGGGGAAACAATATACTCCATGTTATTCTCACCAATGATATCTGGCCCTTATATACGCACTACGACAGCTTAACCTTTGATAGTGATCATAAGACAATAATAGCAGTGCTCCCTCTTAACATTAAAATAAGACCTGATCCTAGTTACACTTCTATAAGCCCCAAAAATCTTGACATTGAATCTATGAATAACTACATTAGGTCATTGGATTGGAGCTCTTTCCTCCTAACAGCATCCCCTCTAGAAGCTGTAAACATATTATATGCCACCCTTAATTTAATTCGAGATACCCTAATTGACGAGAGATCCCCATGTAAGAAATCACTAATCCCAAACTTCCTTTCCAAACGGCTAAAAAAACTTGAAAAACAACTCCACGACCCATGTATTAGTTATCTATCTACGCTCAGACGCATTACAGAGATTCACGAGTTAGCCCAGAACATTGAAACAAATAAGACGATAGCAGCAGAACATCGGGCAATCGAGTCCCCAGAAGGGACAGCCCAAATCTTCAGGAAAAAATAAATAGTCATCAAAAACAAGGCCCCCAAATCATGCTTGGTGACCAAGGAAAAGTAATAACAAATGACAGCCAAATAGCAAATCTTTTCAACGAGTATTTCTCAACGAACTATTCAGTCGAGGAAGAACCAATCCCCCAACCAACAGAAATGAC
>JAYGXS010000004.1:70221518-70237182 GCA_036362985.1 Ligula intestinalis | reverse complement strand
TCCTTTCTCTGCATACTCATCTTGACAGTTTATAATACCTTTTCCTTATTTTACAATAGATGACAGAGGAGGCTCCACCCTGTCCCTTTTGTGGGAAAAGGTTTACCATTTTAAGCGACTACTGGAAACATGTCCAGTCTCTCGATTGCAGGCACGGTGCCTTCTCAGAGCCTACGGCGAGAGTCCATTCTGCAGTGCGACCTCCAGAGGCAAGGAGAACTTATATGCTTGCTAAATGCGTTCTTTGTGATTTTCCTAGTTGTTATTGGCAAGGTCAATTTACAGTATTTTTTACATGCATAATGGATTTGATAGCTCTTCATTTTTTACTACAGGTGACAGAGGAGGTTCCACCCTGTCTCTATTGTAGTGTACATTTTACCACTTTAAGCGACTACTGGAAACACGTTCAGTCTTCTGATTGCAGTGGCGATAATTTCCTGGAATCCGACCATACAGCCGCCTCCGGTATGCTGCCCAAACCTCTGGATGCGGATTTCTTCTCTAAGTCCCTGGCACCATCGGCCTTCCGTAGCCCTGATACGACTACTACTAGTGGTGCATCTGCTCCCATGGCCGGCAGCGATCCAATCGGCGTCTGCAGGGCCTGCAAGCTCACATTTTACGCGGCAGCGAGATTTAAGGCGCACATAGCTTCCGAAGAGCATAAAGCTAAGACCGCTTCTGCGGTTGATTTTGGAACTAAGAGGATGGCGATGGCCAAATGTGACGCCTGTTGTGTGGAATTTACAGACATTGTCAATTTGAAGGCGCACATCGCCTCGCCGGAGCACAAGTTCATGGTGGCGACTGTCTCCCAGCGCGAGGGGTCTTCCTTGCCAGCCGAAACAGAGGTGGCCGCCTGCAAACTATGTGGAGTCAATTTTTCCAATCCTGACGACCTTAAGACCCATATTGCCTCACCGGCACATGTGGCGAGACTAGGATGTGCGAAGGAACAGGAGAGGCCTTCTTCTTCTCCAGCTGAAAGTCCATTTCGCTGCATGTGCTGTGAAGTGAGCTTCAGTGTTAAATCAGAACTCCAGGAGCACCTTGCGACCCCGGAGCATGCGCGTAACAAGGAACTTATGCATCAGAATGAAAAGTACTCACCGATGAAGGTTTCGCCGTCTTTGGATTCAGCCATTTCCAACATCGTCAGTAACGGCACATGTGGCACTGTGGTTCGGTTGCCAGCGAGCCCTCCCCCGCCTATTTCTTTAGGAGCCCTCCCTAGCAAGGAGAAGAATGAAACGTTAGTTGATAAGGTCCATGAGGAGGTACGATCCTCACCGGCTCATGCTGCGAGAATCAACGGTGAAATGAAGCAGGAAAGGCCTTGTTCAGCTCCAGGACCCCTTCGCTGTTTGTGCTGCGACGTGAACTTCCGAGCTAACTCGGAACTCCAGCAGCATCTTGCGAGCGCAGAGCATAAGTGGGCCGCCGAACGGATGCGTCAGAGTAACCCTAAGTCCACGCTAAAGATTCCCTCATTTCTGAACCAAGCCGCTTCCAACGTCCTAAGCAGCAACACATTCCGCAATGAAGCCCCGCCAGTGGTGAACACTCCCCGGTCTCATTCGTTGGGAACCCTGCCTGGAAGAGAGGAGCTCGCACAGTTAGTGAGTGAGCTCTGTGAGGAGATGCGCCCCTTTATTAAGTCGGAAATTCGCCAATTTTTGGGGGCGCTTTTTACTCCAAAAGTTGATGCCTGTGCGCGGCCGCCTAACGCCGCAGTCAACACAACAGAGGCATCTTCGGCGTGTTCTAAACTGCCTCACGGCGGCCAAACTCTGCTACACCAAGCTCCCTGCGTTGATGGCTATGACACACACGCGCCCCCCAGTTATCATCACTAAGGGGACTAGATCTTTTTGTGCGGTTTGTGATTGTACCCTTCCTGGCTCGGTCGGTGGTGTCCAACAGCACGCGTCAGACAAAAGACACTAGTCCAAGCTTTAGAAGCCGATTCTCTCTCCCTCCACCATCCATGCCCTCTGATTTATACGTACCTCTATCCTTTTTCTCCAATACACGCCTATTCCAATTTTGCTATCCATTTGATGTCTCGTCAATCAACGACAAAGTAATACACAATTTAAGACTCTAAACACCTTGCAAAATTTTCTTAGATTTCTGTTATCTGGCTGTGTTTGTTTAGTAGGGTGCATAATCAGAGAACACTGGCAGATGGGTAGAGCATGCACAGGAGTTTGCAGTATTTATAGGATTCAGTAATTACTGTAAACATACGACGACAATTAACCGTAATTGCCATCTGGAGTGTTGGTGGCCTGTTGAACGGCATGCGGGCGCTGACCTGCTGACCTTTCATCATGCGTGTCGGACTCGAGCGGGATGATTGCCCGGTTATCTGGCCCTCCGATACTGGTATAGGAAAAGGCGGTGGTCTGTTCGTTCCCCAGGCGGCGACTTCCTTTTGCCAAATTGGATTTCAGTTAGAAATATGAATTAGGCAAATAGTTGCACATGGTGAAACAGTTTGTCTACGCTTATCACACGACTGGTCTGCGTAAGCGCATACAGTTTTCACACAACGTCGGGGCGGCTCGAATCCCGGCTGGGTGGGAGTTGCGTGGAGACCGTAGTGTCAGCCCTTGCATTCTGTCCAGATGGGACACTCTGTCGTATGTTTCTGTTATTGCTTACGTGTCTGATGATAAATCAAGGACGGATGTCGAAATGTCAGGCGAATAGAGGTGTTGTCCCAGCCATCGAATCTTCCTCGTCTCAATTACTTCATGTGACTCACATGTTTGCTTGTATTAGGAGCAATTGAGTCGTCCGTCAACTTTATATGCAGGTGATGGCTCGCCGAAGGGATTTTGTGGATACAATGCGAGCCGGTACAGTGATTGAGTGTTCGCAGGTAAGGCGGTAAGTGTAAATATTAGTGTTCCTAGCACTGGCTTGTCTATTTAGTACGACGGAATGGCAAGGGATCAAGCAGGCCAATGCGTGATGTGAGGGTGCGGTCGTAATCGGGGGGGGGGGGGACAGGTTGAGCCCGAGACCGCATTACCAGTGCAGGGGATCATTTGCGTTAGCGATAGTGGACAATTCGGTGGGTGCAAGGGGCTGGAATTGTTTAAACCAGAGGTAAGGTCAAAATAGTAGTTATTAACACGAGGCTAGTGAAAGTGGTGATGGTTTATGTAGTATCCAGACTATGCTCGCCGGTGTGTGTCGTAGCTCCTATTGTATCACCGGAGGCAAGGTCACAATATGAGTGGTGATGGTCCAGACTATGTGTCGTTGAACATGTTGGATCAGGAGTGCCCGGGCGGGAACTGCGGGGGAATGGTGATGACAGTCATGCAGAGAGACGCCGCAATCGAGAGAACATTCGGGTGTGGATGAGTCGAGCCGGTGTTGGTACGGGCGAAGGAGCATTGAGTAGCCACTAAGTATTTGAGCCAAGATACGGCGACTGACCCCTGGGAGTTGTTGTTCCGTGGCCGCAGTCGGAGGTGAATTGCCGCCCATAAGGACCGTGGGACGGTAAATTTGTTTTTCCTCTTGCCGGTGTTGATGATGTTGGCGGTCGCCGTTGTTAAGGTCACGGGAGTTGTTACAAAGGTGGAGACAAAAGGAGAGTGGCTGCGACCGGCTTAATAGGGGGAGATGACCCATGTCCCGTTGAGAAGGGTATTTGGGCTTCCTGCGCCGTCTATTTGGATTTGTGTGTTTATTTGAATCCCGCCCCCGTTCCCGTAATCAAACGAAAACCCGCCTTGTCTTGGAGATCTGTTGGGTCCCTTTGTCCTTGGTCTTGACAATCCTTGACTTTGTACTTTCAAGTTCAGATAACGTGTCCTCTGATGCAAGATGGGTGTCAGTGTATTTGCTATGAGACGCACTGTACTCCGTAGTGGGCGTGGTTATTGCATGACGCCTATCATCTGCGTTGTAAGGTTGTCTTACTAATGGTGGTTAAGAATTCTAAAAAATACTGCATTTCCTCTTCCCCCGTGATATTTATCGAATTGGAATCCGTGCACAATAGATTGGCACCAAGTACGCAACTCTGCTATAGCCTTTTGATGCTGTTGACACGAGGAATCTGTATTTAAAATCGAGACACCTGACTGTTAGAATGATTTCACAGGGTATATCGTGGTTGACTGTGACGAAGGCCTTCCTTAGAACAACAAATGTAGTGTAGAGGTCGATTATTATTTCTTGGATTTTTTCTTGACGTTTGTAGGTGAACACTTATCGATCAAATGAGTCGTTCCATGCTACTTTGGGGGTGTTGTCTAGAGCCCCGCCAGAAGCCACACAGTGAATAATATTGTCGCAAGTTGTGATGTCAACAAACAGAAGGTTCCCCCAAATCACAAGTCAAGCAAGACGGCGTAGGAGGACAGAAGCTTTACTGTCAAAACAATCGAGAGTACACAGGCGGAGTTGGGCACGCCGAGTCGGTACGCCAAGTTATCTGTTCGGTGCAGTCCACCCGAGACGGCTGGATGATGCTCTCAGCCAGGTGGAGATTCGCACATCTATTGGCTGAAGCACTGAGCCGCGACAATCGGGGGAGCATAGGAAAAGAAGGAGATCGCGGGACCTCTCGTAGCTGTTGGCAGACACATTGAGTAAGCGTTGAGCCAGCGCGCGTACACAGTGAACTTGCGTGGCTTTGGCAACGAAGCCGGCGTGAGTCAGCGAGGCAGACTCCCACAGTTCCTCCCTGCAAGACCGAAGGCGGCGGAAACGACGCCGAAGGCAAGATTGGTGCCTACAATTATGGGTGGCAAAACGGTCAGGGAAATGAAAATATCGTCCACTCTGGGTGATATATACAGGGGATGTGGAAGAGGAGTGGGTGGGAGCAGTGACAGAAGTGTCAGAGTTGGAGGCAGTAGCAGAAGTGTTAGAGTTGGAAGCAGGAACAGGTTGAGGTTGCGGACAGGCGGCAAGACGTAAAATGCGGGACGGTGGAATAGAGGGTTGAGGAGGAGGGAAAACAGAGGGCTCGTCCGACGATGTGTCCGGGACAGCAGCCTTGAGCCGGTCAACGGTCACAGCCTCCTCGCGAGTACCACATTGGACGCGGTATGTGTTCGTCCCATGCGAGATGACACGGAAGAGTCCCTCGTTGGGTGATTCCAGGGGCCGCCGGACGCGATCACATCGTAGAAAGACATGAGTAAAGGTCGCCCAATCTTTCTCGAGATAAGACTCGGTGACAGAGGTCCTAATCAGAACCAGGGATAGCGTCCGCAGAACCTGCTGGAGGCGATGCAGGAGGTTGGCAGGATCCTCGACTGTACCTAGAGGAGATGGCGAGATCAGATCACCGGGAAGTCGGACAGGGGCGCCGAACACCAGTTCAGCGGCGGAGCAGTCAAGGTCCGACTTGAGGGAGGAGTGGATGCCCAAGAGGACCAGGGGAAGATGGTCCATCCAGTTCTCCGGATCAGCCGCGGCGCGTAAAGAGGCCTTCAACTGACGATGAAACCGCTCGAGCATCTCGTTGGCAGCCGGGTGATAGGCTGTAGTGCGGATGCGGGTACAGCCTAAAAAGGAGAAAACAGACTGGAATCGATAAGATTCGAATTGAGCATCGCGATCAGTCGTGATAGTGGATGGAACGCCAAAGAGGGCAACCCAACGACTGAGGAAGGCCTCGATATTGGGGAGTGGGATAGCCTCCGGCCACCGGGTGGAATGGTCCACGCAGGTGAGAAGGTAGGAACAGCCGTTGGATGGAGGCAGGGGGCCTACGCTATCCAGATCGATGTGACTGAACCTCGTACCAGGGCCGGGGAAGGTGTCAATGGCTGCCTTGTTGTGCCGGTGGACCTTGCTTCGTTGACAGCTCAGGCAAACCCCCTGCCCAAGCTTTGACGTCCTTGTGCATCCTAGGCCAGATAAAGCAATCAGAGACCAACTTTTAGTTGCTCGAGTCCCAGAGTGAGAAAGGTTGCGCAGGGAGGTGAACACTGTGCGGCGAAGGGACGGTGACATAAATGGACGGAGAGCAGCGGTGGAGACGTCACACAGGATGGTGCCGTTGCCAGTAGGGAGTGGCAGTTTCTGGAGTTTGAGTCCGGAAACGTCGTCGTCAGAAGGTGAACCAACACGGCGTTGTTCGGCAGCCATGGCAGTCAGATCGATCGCGGGAGTCAGTTGCAAATGGGTGATGGAGGGTCTGGAGAGCGTATCAGCCACCTCATTGCGTGACCTACCGATGTGGCGGATGTCTGAGGTGAACTGTGAGATATAGTCCACTTGTCGAAGCTCCCGTGGGTTCAGCTTGTCAGAATGTGACTTTAAAGCGTAGGATAGTGGTTAATGGTCAGAGAAAACGACGAAGTCTCTGCCCTCGAAGAAGTGCCGGCAGTGTTTCACAGCAAGGTAGATAGCCAGAAGCTCCCGTCCAAACGTGCTGTAGCGTCATTCGGCAGGCGTTAGCTTCTTGGAAAAGAAGTCTAAGGGTTGAGTTTGACCTGCAACGTGCTGTTGAAGAACAGCGCCGACTGCAATATTGAAGGCGTTGACCAAGAGGGAGAGAGGCGCATCGGGATCATCGTGCATCAGAAGTGTGGCATCGACCAGGGCAACCTTAACCTTGTCAAAAGCAGTGAGGGCATCTGTGGATAGCTTAAACGAACGTTTGGAAGTAGAAAGAAGATTCGTGAGCGGCAGAATGGTGTCGGCACAGTTCGGGAGGAACCGGCGATAAAAATTCACCATGCCCATAAAACGCTGGAGTTGACGCTTGGAAGAAGGAGGCGGGAAGTCATGGATGGCTGCAAATTTCGCCGGCAGAGGATGAATGCCATGAGAGTCAACCAGGTGTGCAAGAAATTCAAGGGAGGGCACACCGAATACACACTTAGACGGGTTGAGAACAACGCCAAACTGTTGAAGGCGGTCAAACAACGTTTTGAGGTGTTCCATGCGTTCCTCAGTGGTAGAGCTGGCCACCAAGTGATCGTCAGTGCAGGCATAAACGAAAGCTAGGCCACGGAGCACCCGATCAGCGCACCTCTGAGGCGTTGCGGAGTCCAAATGGCATGTGCAGGTACTCAAAGAGGCAAAATGCGGTGGTGACAGCCGTCTTCGGAACGTCCTCCGGGGCGATAGGAATCTGATGGAACGCCCGGACCAGGTCGATCTTCGAGAACACGGATTTGCCGAATAGGGCACCGGCAAAATCCTGAAGATGCGGCACAGGGTAGCGGTCCAGGGTGGTGACGTTGTACAAGGCCCAATATTCACCACAGGGGCGCCAATCACCAGAAATGGCCTTAGGGACCATGTGGAGGGGTGAGGCCCATGGGCTGTCAGACTGGCGGACAATGCCCATTTGAATCATGTGATTAAACTTGGCCTTGGCGGCAGAAAATTGTGCAGGTGCGAGGCGACGAGGCCTGGAGAAGACTGGAGGGCCAGTGGTCCGGATGTGAAGGACAACGTCGTATGGCGGGGTAGATGTGCTGAAATTTGGGCGGATGAGTGCAGGATATTTGGTGAGAAGTTGCCGAAATCGATTTTCAGGATCTGGATCCAGAACGGCGAGTTGGTGGGACACCACAGACGAAGGGATGCCTCGTATAGAGAGTTTAGTTGTGTGGTCGTGCAAACTGGAGTGGCGGCAGTCCACCTTGAGATTGAAGGCAGTGAGAAAATCTGCCCCGAGAATAGCGGAGGGCACATCAACGACGACAAAGACCCAAGAGAAGAGTCGTCGGAGGCCAATATCCAGTGAAAGAGAACGGGTTCCGAAAGTGTCAATTGATGAGGTGTTGACGGCCTGGAGGAAAATGCTGGGGTTGGGGCATCGACGGGGTGTTGGTGAAGGAGGAAGGTCGCTCAGCTGAGCGCCGGTAACAATCAAGAAACGCCTGCCACTCAGGACGTCGCAGACATAAAAGGTCCGACCAGGATTAGAAACACCAGGAAGACTGGTGGCATTCACCTTCGTGTGTACTGGCTTAGCCGGTTTGCGCCACTTGGAGATAAAGGAGAGGTGCAGGGACGGGCTCTGGCACCAAAGGTGGAGTGATACCAGCATGTGGTAGCGGAGCTTGGATGAACTGAAGCAGCAGGCTGGACATGCCGGGTAAATGACCCCGATTAATGACGGGATGAAGAGCTTAATTGCTGTTGATAAGCACGTACCTGTTAGTTGACTTGCGCAATCTCAGCCTTCAGTTGTGAGATATCTTCAGAAGAAATAGCAGGAGTTGGGAGTGAGGCAGGTGATGGTTTGACAAAGCCGTGCCTCTCCATCTATTGTTCGCCCCGAAGAAAAACGTTCAGTGGCAGTGAGAGCGTCAGCAGCAGGCGCTAACATGCGTTAAATTTCTGGGGGAAAGCTGTCCATTGTCAAAGCCTGACTATATTGTGGATTTGGAAGAAAGACGTGTTCGGAGGGAGTCACCAATGTCGCAAGTTGTGATGTCGACAAACAGTAGGTTCCCCCAAATCACAAGTCAAGCAAGACGACGTAGGAGGACAGAAGCTTTACTGTCAGAAAATCGAGAGTACACAGGCGGAGTTGGGCACGCCGAGTCGGTACGCCAAGTTGTCTGTTCGGTGCAGTGCACCCGAGACGGCTGGGCGATGCACTCAGCCAGGTGGAGATACGTGCATCTATTGCCTGAAGCACTGAGCCGCGACAATCGGGGGAGCATAAGAAAAGAAGGTCATCGCGGGACCTCTCGTAGCTGTTGGCAGACACAGTGCGTAGGCGTTGAGCCGGCGCGCGTACACAGCGAACTTGCGCGGCTTTGGCAACGAAGCCAGTGTGAGTCAGCGAGGCAGGTTCCCACTGTATTATAGGCAGATAAATATTACCCACAAGGCAGAATGGGAGGGCCGTTGCCGGTTTATTAGCCGTCATCAGCTAGCCTTACCCCACCCCAGCTGGTACAAAACCTGACGCTCAAATCCGAGACCTGGTGCTTGCATGTCTAATCATCTAACCCTTGATCCCTATCAAAACAGACGGGACAACGAACCCGTGGATCAGTGGTTAGGGTGAGGGGGGGACTTCTACCCAACTGGTCGACGGTACGAGCCTCGGGTGGTGCGGAGTTTGAGGGGGCACTTAAGTTAGACCACTCCGGCATATTTATATGGTTCCAGTCTTTCTAGTATATTCCTGGCGTATGGTGTAAGCCTGTGTATTCTGGGATCTTCTTGACTGCGACCTCTGCCCAGGCTGTGTGGGCAGTCGCCTCGTTTGCTCGACGTACGGTGTGGGCAGCTGGCATGTGGGCACGATCTAGCAGGCTTGTTCTTTTTGCCGACTGTCATGAGTGCATTTGGATCCCGCCCCCGTAACAAAGACACTGCTCCAGGTGCGTCTTCAGGTGGTACAACAGAACGCGGTCGAAGCTGTTGCTTTGAAAACGGAGAGGGTGGTGCATTTATCAGAGATCTGTTGGTTCCCTTGATATGTGTAGATATGCACCATTGTGGAATGCTTTAAATCCTTCTCACAAGCGTTCGAGGTAATTTTCCGTGAATTTTGTGCCACCAAACTAATAGAAAAAGGAAGAAAAAGGAAGCCTTACCACTTCACCGATTTTTTACAGGGGCGAAGCTAGGCAACCGAGTTCTTGGTTGGAATCCATTGAAGGAAGTCAGCGGATAGTGTGTTGGGCGTTCGTCCAAGGAGGCCGTTGATATTGGCGGTCCAACACTCCAGTACCCGTGGTTCCCTCAGCTGGAGGATAACTCTGCCTTGCTGCAATAGCGGCGCATTTCCAGTGGCTGATAAGACACGGGGCAACGAATGTCTACCTTGCATGCGAGTCTCGACTGCTGAGCATAATTAATGGATCGTGAACTTAGACCAGGACGATCAAATTGCTGGAGCTTTGCTGTGCGTCGCACAATGACATAATTTATTAAAACTTACCTGGTATTTTCCTTGGTGTGCGTGCGTGTGCCTTTTCGTGTATCAGCTTTGCATTGTTATATTTTCCATCATATTTTGGAGCTCCATACAACTTTTATGCATTTTGTACCATCGTTAAGTATCCCACCTAAACGCAAGTCTCACACTACCTCACAGTTACCTAGGATTAAGGATTATCGACAGAATCCGAAATTGCAGGAAAATACAAATTCTCATTCAATTGATCACGACTCTTACTTCTTTTCCTAATCCACCCATTTTTACATTGGTACTTAATATTCTTTAGTTACATCTCGCCGCATCACTGGACCTATGTTTTCACCCCTGATAGCCCTCCATGGGTTTCTGTTTAGGAACATGCAGTCCTCAACTAGAATTTGGACTCTAGCAAAAGACTCGCAGTAAGAACACGCCCATGAGTTGGCCAGAATAATGCTTATGCAGCACGGAAATAATATTTTTCTTTTCAAATCGCAGGAGAATCCATCGATAAAGGCAAACCCAGAACTAAAGAACATGTGACGGCACTAGAGAGTGTCAGCCAATCAACGATCAGCGCTGCAGGTGTGTGTGGGTGTCTGAGCCGGAATCTAAATGCCGACGCCAGATCGGTACAGGTGTAGTGGCCACTGTCAGAACCCGTGAATGCTGACTCATAAGTCCAAGACTGCCCTTAACACGCGCTCTTGTGCGAACGGCCGCAACACCCTGTCCACCTCTCGCTCAGTGTCGGGCGCGACCTACTGACAGGCTCAGTCTCGATTCCACCCATACCGGTGCGTAAGCTTGCGCGGTACAACCACTCACCTTACAGGCGGCATAGAACAAAGACAGCTAACGGTGGCCGCTCGAATGACTGCGGTCAGACTTCACTCCGAAATCTGTCCCGCAGGGGCACGGCTGCGGGCAGCGTTGTCGGCCCGGCTGACAACCCTCGCTCCCTCACGGTCGGACGCCTGCCAATCCGAGTCAAAACTCCTATTACATATTCCTTAACTATTCTGTACAGAATACGTTTTTCCTACTAATCTGGTTTTCTCATCTCCGAAGCAACCGAGCCTGGAAGTTCGCAGCCATTAGGGTCAACTTTATAAAACTTAACACCATCCTCGGCAAATGTAGACCTTTAGCACTGGTTGTTGATTGGCTAACATGTTCCGGCGCTGATTTTGGAACTGCGCATGGACCCTTTAAGAGTTCGGGGATAACTGTAGCGGCTCGTGCTTGGCTGACTAGCTCGCATTGAAGTGCACTTTCCCAACGGCTCGCCAACGCGGTTTTTGACATCTCGATCAGCCAATCACGGTACCTGCATCTACGCTCAAAAATCAGGCGACGAATTGGGAGCTTGCACGCGTGCCTGACGCAAGTTGCCTCTCTACCCAAAATCTCCAGGCTGACCTAGCCAATGAAAGCTATCTCTCTCTCTCTCTCTCTGTCTTCTGACCCGACTACTCAAAGACCTCACTTGGAAATCGGCTCTGAGTGAGACGGGTCGGAGGCCGCGCGCTCATGCGCCCTCCGGCCGTACAGCCATGCCGGATGGACTGGCAACTTTCCCATAACTTTTCTGCAAACAATACGCTGTTCCGTCTACTCTCGCCTTTCCACCGTCTTCTGTCCAATCTCCTAAGGAACCAGGGTCTGGAAGATTGTAGGTGTTAAGGACATAACCGTCGTAGCCTTAGCTCCTATATAACCAAAAATAAAAATTGGTTCCACAACTCGATCAAGTTACTCTCCTTTCAACTTACCGTCGAACATTCTACTTCATGCATGAATGCTATTGGAGGAGGTATCTCTTAAGTGAACTGAAGCAGGTGTAGCAGAACTGTGATAAGGAGTCTGTGCGTGGTCATCGGAAGGTCATTTAAGAGGTTGGATAGTGTGGTGGGCGAACATTCAGGCAGTTGATTGCAGTGGCGGTAACTTTCTAGATTCTGAGCGTATAGACCCCTCCAGTCAGCTACCCAAACTTCCGTAGACAGGGTCTTGTAGCAGGTGTTCCAATGCCTTCCTTCGCCAGCGTCCCGAAGCCCGCGGCAGACCAGTTAACTGACAGCCAACACCGTCAAAGCAGACCGACCCCCCACCCCCGCATGCTGGAGCTGGACTTCGTCATGGTTGCGTGCGCTCCTCAGGCTTCTCACATCAGTCAGTCGTAAAATGGCCTTTTAGTCGAACATAGGCTATTCGGTCGTTGACTGGTTCCCATGCCAGAAGTGCACGGTTGGCTTGTTCCGAGAGGGCAGATGAGTCCCTCCGCCCACTGGAATACAAGGTGAGATGGGAATCGGTCTCCGGGATTTGATTTCTCAGGCACCTGAATCGGGAAGTCGGACTTCTGACAGGCAACAAGCATCCACGTGATATTCATAGAGACTGTGCGCTGTCAGACTTTGAGTACCAGGTCCCAGAAATGCTCGCACATTCCAGCATCCAATACCAAGAGTCCGTTTTTTGTTCAGCAGTCCCGCTTGCATATTATTCGCCTGCACCACCGGACAAGGGTTGCGGAGCGCGTCGGTTCCCGCGGACGCCGTAGCATGGGTCGTAAAATCGTAAGTAGACATATCATGAGGGTTCTTGGGAATTTTGAATGCAGGCGGGTCCCCAACGGCTGCTCGGATTCTTTGTTCGAGGTTGTCTCCTCTAGCACTTTGGCGCAAGAACCTAACCACAAGGTAATGGTGTTGGTGGCAAGCAAACCTATTTAATGGCAGTTCACGCTCGCCATGTCACAGTGTCGTCATTGGGCCTTGCGGTATTTTATAAGGCAGTCGGTGCGCCAGACCTCAGCCCACCGCGCCCTGGTAACACTGTCGCTGCTGCGTCCGCGACTGCTTATTCGCCAGACCCGGGAGCCTGCTTATTTCGCAGCTAACCTTCACTGAAGGCCGCGCCACTATCCGCCACCCGTGGACGCGCCAGGTAGCCTGCAGCTTGGCTAACGGGTAACCCTCCTTTCCTGGGTAACCCGCCTACCTTCTTCCATTAGACGGAATATTTTGAATGTTGGTTTTACAGTCCATCATCAATCCTTGACTGCCACAGACTACCGCTGTGATTGTGCAGTAACATATTTGTTTTAGAAGTGCATACTTTCCATTGACACATGCGCTCTTTGTGATTGTCTTAGTTGTAATTGGCATGTCCTAGACAGGTCGTTTTCCAATATTTTTATTGCTAATACAAGCGAACATGCGAGTCCCAGGAAGTACGTTTAAATTTTACGGCAAAACCCTGTGCACACACACAAACTGCTTCTGCCACTTTTCTGTGAGTATGTCTCTGAGGATGAATCCACGACAGATTTCGAAACGTCAGGCGAATAAACATATTGCCCCAGCGACTGACACGTCTTCTTCTCCTCAATGTTTTATATGTGCATACTGGTATTGATAGCTTTCCATTTTTTCACGATACATGGAAGGGGAGGCTCTACTGCGGCAGACTAGAAACAACTCACTGGTCGAGACGCAAGTGGCGAGAGCCGAATGTGAAGAAGAACGGGAATGGCCTTTTTCTGCAGCTCCATACCCTCTTCGATGTATGTGCTGTGACGTGAGCTGTCGGACTAGATCAGAACTTCAGCAGCATCTTGCTTGCCCGCAGCATAAGCGGAGTGCCGACCTCATTCGTTAGAATAAAGTTGAGTCAGTAGTCGAGCCGCAAGCGGTAGGTGGAGAACAGGGCCATAACAACAAAAATATGCGGTCCAGAACCTAGAATGCAACCCTTGCTCCCTTGGCGACGAACACAACACAACTCCTACGTTTTCACAGTAACCATCCAGTTGCTCACAAACGGAGCTGTGTAAAAAGGCTCTTCAAACGGATCCAGACCCACTGCAGTAAACCAGAGGAAAAGGCACGCGAGGCCAGATATCTCCGTGACCAGTTCATGCGGAATGGTTATCCAAAAGCATTTATGAACCGATGCCTGCGCGTTCGGCCCCGGAGGACCCAAACAGAAGAACCACCGAAGATATGGCACGCTCTGCCATACATAAAAGACGTCTCAGAAGCGACTGAGCGCATCGCTGCGGGACTAGGTGTTGGAATTGCAAACAGACCCAAAGCTACAATACGCAGCAGGGTGATGAAAATAAAAGACCGGCTTACGCAGACTGAACAATGTGGTGTAGCATATCGCATCCCATGCCTAAACTGTCCCTGTAATTATACAGGTCAAACGGAACGCATGCTCAGATCGCGTATATGTGAACACAAGCAGGCCGTGCGACTAGGTGACGAATCATCACAAGTTGCAACTCACACCTACGAAACAGGCCATGAGTTCCACTTCGCTGCCATCAAGGTACTCGCCCACGCGGGAAACAATACGAGCAGAGAATTTATCGAAGCCTGGTCCACGGATGAGAATTCGGTCAACAGCTGTGTCGAATTGGTGCCAGCGTACAAGGCCTTACACCATTGCAAACTATCACATCCAGATGCCTGCCGCAATCAGTTGGCCCTAAATCCTCCATTGTCATCCCACTTTCGATGCTGACGTGGCCATTTGGCGCCCAAGCCTACACAATCCCTCGCTTCTTATCCTCCTTCCCTTCTCCTATGACTTTTTAAATTGCCCATCCCTCCCACTATACCTATTACTTGTTTTGTTGATGATTCTATTTCTGTAAATATTTCCACCCTACTTGTCGATCTTGCCTACTGGCACAGGCTAGCACAGCCCTCAGTGGCAAGTCGGCAGCACACACAATTATTGATTTTCTGCACGTTCAAAATTTTAGTTATTGTACACACGCCCCAAGAAGCTTCCACATTTGTTACTGTTTCTCCACCTCTGACGATGGGCTCTTATAAGGGCTCGAAAGCTCAGGAAAAAATTAATTTTGTTCCAGTGATCGACCATATGTCTCCTTTACCAATAGAAATTCCTGGAATACGAGTATTCTCTCGCATATTTCTTTGTTTAATTTGTTGCATGTGGATATGACATGAACTTTGGAAATTTTGCCATTTTCCAAATATTGACTTGTGTCTTATTCATTGAAAGTTTATCTGATTTGCATTTTGCTCTTCTTTATATGTTGCGAATGATTCATTTCAGGATATGTTCACTGTGTGTGCTTTTGCTCCTTTTTTGAAAACCCGATGTCGCGTAATATAATCTAGTTGCTTATAACCAAGCTCTACTTTATTATTCTTGCTTACTATGTATGCAAGTCTGACTTAACAGATTATGATCGCTCACTATCTTGTCTTTGTACGTGGAAACTTGAACAACAGCTTCTTCATTTGAATTATCGGTCCTGCCTGTTCCATTGACCTGGTTATGTCCGCTCACACTGTTCATCCCTCCGACAAACACCAACGGAAGGGTAAATCGAGAGGGCCTCCACAAAATGTGATAAAAACCAGTGTGAGTTCGACCATAGATTTCGAGGCAGTTGACAATATGCACCAAATCGGTTGGTACAGGGAAGATGCCTGGTGATAGTTGACTTAGCAAGCGTCAACTGCATTCTCCAAATTCACCCAGGGTTAAGCAGACCAGAACGGAACCCAGCATTGGCCGCTTTCTCCACTGTAGGCAAGAATGCCGCACGATTAAGTTCTAAACTGGAGTACAACTTTGCGCTGGGACTATCGTACGATCAACCCCGACTCAACTTCGGCCGCTGTCAAGACAGACACCTGAAGACCGAGATTGTGACTGCTGCTGCTGCTGCTACTACTATTGCTACTACTACTACTACTACTACTACTACTACTACTACTACTACTACTACTA
>JAYGXS010000004.1:70185113-70221508 GCA_036362985.1 Ligula intestinalis | reverse complement strand
ACTACTACTACTACTACTACTACTACTACTACTACTACTACTACTACGTATTCTCACAAAACTATCACTCCGTATATGTAATTAGCAAAGGAGCTGAGTGATAAGCGTACTGACACTCTAACTGATGCTTATATTAATCAGGGGTGACGCAGATTTAGGTCAACGCTGAGCTCATGCCCCCTCGATCTCAACTACGAGTGTGAACGTGATCTTATGCTATTCCGAAGAGCATACCGGTTTAGGGCACGGAGTACATCAGAGCTTGCACTGATTTCCGCTCTCTCATCTCTATCCACCAAAGACTGTTTCAGTTTCAACTAAAGTTTAGACTGTGAGAAATAGGATACTGCTGCTAGGAGTAAATGGTCAATGTTATGAGTGTTAATTCTAGCAAGCGTGCTGACTGAGATCCAATACGTCACCAGAACAGTGAAATACACTGCAACAGGAATATTGCAATATTATTGATACTTTGCCAATACAAGCGAACATATTGTCCCAGCGATCGAGTCTTTTTCTTCTTCTTCTTCTTCTTCTTCTTCTTCTTCTTCCTCTCAATTATTGATACTATAAATATTAGTGGTAGTGTTAATACAAGCGATAATAATTTGCCTAGTCTGGAGGGAACTGTTATCGTTTAAATCGAAAGAGCACGCAAATATGCGCATAGGAAATCGCCACTATTTGCCGGAAGTTATGTCGGAAAATAGTAAACTCAAACATTATAGAAAGGTCACTTAAGTCTAAGTCAAGTTCTATGATGTCTTTATGTCCCAGCGCAGTGCAATTTGCAGTCTACAGGCTGACTTTAAGTTAGCCTTGAATTTACAGAACGTATCCTGCCTAATAGGAAGCTACCTACTCCGGAACAAACTTAATATGAAAGCTTGGTATTTCTCATAGATGTATTAATAGCTGCGTACTACGAAATGTAGATTATTTCTGCAATTAGCATAACAAGGTCAATATAGGCTTATCAGCTTTCTCCTCTTCACCTGAGGTGATTATGTGGGCAACCGGTCTCCTCCAGCATTTAAGCTAGTGCATATTTGATAATAACCCACAGACGGACGCTGTACAAGAACATGAGTGGGCAGACGCCAGCAGATCATCCTAAGTGATTTAGATATCACCAGCATCCCCTCTTAAATCAACCGGGTGAGAGGTTCAGGCTGACAATTAAGGGGATTTCCGGGACCAGGGGGAGCGCTCTATTTTTTCTGCCTTTTATTTTCGTCGTAGTTTATCTCCAAGCACCGCCCCTCATCTTGCAATTCATATTTATGTACTCGCACGTGTCCACGTGTTATTTTTCGCTCCCCAGTTGCTACTACTAATAATAGTGGTAAACTCGAAAACGTTGCGGTTTACCGTGGTGATGTGTGCCGACTCTGTGTGGGTGGCGGGTTTGCGTCAATTTTTCATCTTCCATCTCAGTTTCTGGTAGCTGCAGTAGATTGTCAAACTCATGAAAAATCGTGGTATAGACAGGATAATTTACGGTGCCTATAACATATGCAGCATGTTCCAATATGTTACAAAGCTTTTGTGACTAATTTCTCAAACAGGATGTACACAGCGCTCAAAATCTAAGATTTGACTTAAATGTAGCAGTCAGTAGGCTTAAAAATTATTCGGCAATTTCTAAACTTTTTTAAAACCGAGAGATATCGTTTTTTTTTTTGGTATAAAATTTCAAGAAGACGTTATTAGCTTTCAATTGAGTGTAAAAAATAATTTTTTCCTTTATCTGTTCCATAAAATATATTTGAACTTACAAAGGCAGTCAGAACCAATGATAAATACGCAAGCTATTTAAGAAGCTACATTTTACGGTACATATGTTTTTTCTGGTGGTCAGATCAAAGCTCATTAAAAAGCTCGCATCTCATCATGAATGAAATAAATTTACAATAGACTAAACAATAATCAGTATCACAACCTGAGTCAATGCCGATTAACGACAGCGTATCAAGCTTTCGCGTGTGTCGGCATGTTGCACGAATTCTTCCGCGTAGTGTAGTGTAGAGGTTGACCATTATTTCCTGGAATTTTCCATGAAGTTTGCAGATGCACATTTATCGATCAGTACGAGGTATTGTAGTCGCCGCTAACGACCATAATGGGAAACCGTGATCACTGACTCATCTCGCATAGGCTGCAGTCACGATGACTGACCTGCCCACCTCTCGCTTAATGTCGGGTTAGACCTATTAACAGACGCACACCGGTGCGTAACATCTCGCGGTCCAACCACTGACCTTCCTCACGACACCTGAATGTTCGTATGATTTCACAGACTATATCGCGGTTGACTGCGTAAAAGGCCTTTGTTAAATAAATGAATGTTGGGTGGAGGCTAATCATTATTCCCTGGAATTTTCCCTGAAGTTTGCAAGTAAATACTCATCTATCAGTAAGAGGTATTGTGGCAGCCTGAATTCGGTAGTGCTGCGCGCATTCACCTCATCTTCCGCGCGTTCAGCGCTGACTCATCCTCTTACCGGTGCACGCTCTGTTACTTTTGCGCCCCCGCTGTCGACGCGTTCGCGCCCGGAGCTAATCGAGTCCTCGCGAGCTCTGATGCCAACACCTACAGCCTTTCCTGATCGGCTGATGACTAGACAAGGCTTCGCCAAACCCGCGCGCATCGATACTTTTACACCGACTCGACTGGCTTCGGTACGCGGCACTTGCACCAGCTACTGTAAAGCTTCTTGAGCAGCAATGTTGTTCGAATTCACTCAGTCTTCCCAGACTTCTGATTTGGGGATCCTTCTGGTGTTGAGATAACAACTAGTCCTCAATAGTATCACTCGTCCCGTGCTGCCTTGGGGTGTCTTTTTGAGTCCAACCAGCAGCCGCAGATAAGCATTGCCATTTCTTGCTCAGTAGCTGTCATCAGCTAGCCATACCTCACCCCAGGTGGCACAACATACAAGGCTCGAAAATGCGATCTTTTTCTTAGAAGTCCAACACTCTAACCACTAAACCCTATCTAAACTGTCAAACAACAAACATGGGGCTCAATAATTAGAGCGGGGGGATTCTACTCCACTGGTCGGGGGTGCGAGTCTCGGGTGGTGCACCGTCTGGGTTCGGGTGTGGATTGCTGACGATGACCAATAAAAAAGTTAACAATGTTCATATTTTGTGCAGTTGGTAGGCCGTTTTAAGAAGAAGACGCTAGTCCAGGTGCGTGTTCAGGTGATACAGCAGAAGCTGTTACGTTGAGCAAGGAGATGGCTCTGTGTTTATCGCAACTCAGTTTATTGCCTTGATATTTGTAGATAGCAAAGATCGTGAGAGGCTATGCGTTTTTGATTCTTATATTGCAATTGAGTCTTCTTTCGGTATTTTTCAAATGCAAAGCTTTTATACTCCCCCGATTTCGTAAGGCATCAATGCCAGACAGCCGAGTTCGTGGTTAGTATCTACTGGAGAGAGTCGGTTCGTAGTTTGTTCAGCGTGTGCTTAAGGCGCCCTAGGAGTTGGCAGTCCAACACTCCAGCACTTGCAGCTGCCTTAGAAAGAGGGTTATTTAGTCCTGAACAAACAGTAGCGCAGTACCCTTGGCTGATGGGATACGGTTCATGCCAGTCACGACTGTTGAGCATAATCCATGGGACCGCGGCCTCGGACGCCGTTCTAGAAGATCATTTTAGCGCACATAAGCGAGGATGATCAGTTAGCGGAGGTTGTATTGCACGTCACACATACTACATATATTCATATTTTCATGTTATTTTTTTCCCGGAGTGCCCGTGACCGTTCATGCATTCTTTTTGCCTCTTCATAATTTCTCGTAACATTTTTGTGCTCTCTACTATTTTATGCAATTTTGCGTCCCTTTTAAGCATTCTGTGGCAGCCTACCGCTGTTAACTCATGCTGCCTGCCTTTGTTCGCTGCGAACTTGGCAACCACTGTCAGTACGCTCCCTTCAACTCGCCGCAGCATGCCTTGCACACGCGCCAGCCAATCGATGACCGCCTATCCACCTGGTCGCTGTAACTGCAGACATAGCCACGCAGCAAGCAAGGCGGACTCACTCGGGCTTTCGATCCAGTGCGCGGCAGACGCGAGGCTGTGGCGCTCACTCTCTCGCTCCTCGTGGTCATATTCCACTCCAGGCCGAGTTAACCTTTCTGTTAACTCTTCTCCTACTGATTCTGTGCAGAATAAAATCTCCTTCCCCCTTGGCTTCCTCGACTTCTATCTTCTTCTAAGGAACCGGGCCTGGAAGATCGCAGCCGTTAGGGTTAACCGGCGTAGCCTTAACAACCTTTTCCGATAATTCCACACATTTTCCTCCAATACTCAGCATTCGTTAGTTACCTCTCAATCCTTAAGTATAATTTGAACTCTCGCGCATGTCTGGCAGTGGAAACATGTGTATGAGTAAGGAAGAGGGTAACTTATGTAGCACCAAACTAAGTATTTTCAACTCGCATATGAACCCATCGTCAAAGCTAAGAGCAGTGCCAAAGAACATGTGACAATTCTAGGGAGTGTTAGCCAGTCAACGATCAATGCTGCAGGTAGGTGAGTGGCTACATCGGAGTCTGAATGGCGGCGCCCGATCGGTACAGGCAGGCAGGCCTGCAGCACTGCTCGTTGATTGCCCAACATGTACCGCTGTTGATTTTAGCTCTGCGCATGGACCCCTGTAGGAGTTCGGGGCTAACGAAAAGACATTAACGATTGGTTCCGCAGGTCGATCAAGCTACTCTCCCTTCAGTTTTACATCGAAATTCTACTTCACGCAGGAATATCATTGGAGGAAGTACTTCTGAAGTGAATCGAAGCGGGTGTAGCAGAATATCGAAAAGGTGTCTGTGCGTCATCAGCGGAGAGCTACGTAAGCAGTTAGACGGTGAAGTGGAAGCACGTTCAGGCTGCTGAAATATTTCCGGGCAGGTTCTTGTACAACATATATTTTAATCTGTATGGAGCTAAAAATCATTTAGAAGAATAAATACGCTGAATGAGAACGTTCGAGTTCCAGGTATTTGCATGTTCGAAGACGAAGGAAGGTCAATCGCCGGATCAAATTGTTTATTATTCTGAGTTTTCGGGCTCTTGCGGGAGTCCATCGTCAAAGATAGAAGTGTCCACGAAAAGCAAGCGACAGTTATAGGGGGTATGAGCCAATCAAACGTCATAGGGAAGGGGGGTAGGGGTAGGAAGAAGGAAGAGAGAAGGGGGAGGGAGAGTCCACCGTTAGGGATAATAGCCTCCACGAAAACAAGCTACAGTTGTGGGGGGTAGGAGCTAGTCGAACGTCATACGGGCAGAGGGAGAGAGGGAAGGTTAGGAGGTAGGGAGAGGGGAAGGGGTTCATCAATTAGCAGTGTTCTAGCGGAGGGCAGTATATGCGGGCGCCAACTCAATACATCTGTTCACTTAGTTGTCATCCATTGCCCAGGCTTCAATAAGCTCGCGTTCGGTCTTGGTCTCAGCGTCAGCAATTATCCTTGTTGCGGCGAAATTAAAGTCGTGTCCCGTCTCATGGGTGTGGGCGGCCACTTGCGACTGTTCGTCACCCAGCCTGACCGCTCGCTTGTGTTCATTCATTCGCGTACCCAGCATGCGTCCAGTTTTCCCTGTGTAGTTACAAAGGCAGCTTGAGCATGGGACGCGATAGACTACTCCGGATTGTTCCGTGGGTTTCAGCGGGTCCTTTATTTTCATTACCTGTCTGCGCATGGTAGCCTTAGGATGGTGTGCAATTCCAACACCCAGTTCCGCAGCGATGCGCTCGGTCGATTCTGAGACATTCTTGATATATGGTAGAGCGTGCAATATCCTCGGAGGTTCTTCCATTTGGGCCCTCCGGGGCCGTACGCGTAGGCAGCGGTTCATAAAGGCTTTCGGGTAACCATTCCGCATGAACTGATCGCGAAGGTATCGGGCTTTGTGAGCCTTGTCTTCTGGTCTACTGCAGTAGGTTTGAATTCTTTTAAAGAGCGTTTTTACACAGCTTCTTTTGTGGGCAGCCGGATGGTTGCTGTTAACACTGAGAAGTTGTGTCGTGTTAGTTGCTTTTCTGTAGACCATCGTCTCAATTTTACCGTTAGGCATTTTCTTGATGAGGACATCAAGGAAAGGCAGCTGCTGCTCTTGTTCCTCTTCCCGCGTGAATTGTATGTCAGTGAATATTCCATTGAGCAAGTCATGGAAGTTTTGCAGCATGTTTCTCTTGATGGTGACAAACGTGTGGTCGACGTAGCGGCGCCAGAAGACCAGCTCATGCTGGGCGAAGGCGATATTTTCTAGCTCCTGTAGAACCAGTTCCGCCACTAAGCCGGAGATCGGGGAGCCCATGGGAGTTCCTTTGATCTGTTCGTACGTCTCTGCAGCAAAGGTTAAGTACGTTTTCTGGCAGAATTCGAATAACCTCATAAGGTGCTCAATTTTGATTGGGCATCGAGCCTCATCGTATGCCTCGTCAAGTCTCTTGCGCAAGACTTCGCGCGCCAGATTTGGGGGTATGGATGTGAATCAGGAAGTCACATCGAAAGAGACCATGATTTCGTCCGATTAAATCGTCCGACCTCGAAGGTCCTCAAGGAATTGAGAGGCTGATTGAACTGAGTTAGTCGATTCGCCTTGGAGGAATTGCAGTTTTCGATACATCCACTTTGCCAAATTATAAGTAGGGCTGCCTTTAAGGGCAAAAATTGGCCAAAGTGGGACATTCGGTTTGTGAATTTTTGGTAGTTCGTAGAATCGGGCCAGAGCGGTATCCGTTACGCTCATTGCACGCCACTCGTTCATCGCTATCACATTCTTCTGCCAGTATTCTTTGAGTAGTTGAGTCAATTGGTTGGATATTGCTTTGGCTTACGAGTTCTGGGCTGCCCTGTAAAACTCTCTATCATCAGGAAGAGTTTTCGCCTTGTCATTGTAGTCTTGTCGATTCATCACGACAGTTGACCGTCCCTTATCGGCAGGTAAGATGATAATACTGTTGTCCTTCCGCAATTCCTTCATGGCTTTTGACTCGCTTTGTGAAATGCATCGGGTTGGGTTGTGAGCCATCAGCAAGGAAGTCACACTTTGTCGGCTCGAGTGTTTTGTGTCATCAGTTGCTTCAGTTTAAACCAGCATCGCTTCTACTGCAGCAATAAAGTCAACTGGTTCGGCATCTGCGGTGTTAAAGCAGGCTTCATGCCGAAGTACGTGTAATTGTTGTTCTGTTAGTTGTTTGGATGAGAGGTTGTGGACCACGTCAGCGTTTTTGGTGTCTGTGGGTTGCAACTTATTCAGTTTTTGCTCCAGAGCCTCTCTTTTCTTGGCCTGCCGATTGCGTGTCAAAGTTAAGATCGTTTATTCGAGATTCTCGGCGATAAAATTTCCGAAAAGTTGGAAACACGAGCTTCTGTCCTCTTCAATCCTTGCCTTGTATTTTCGTAAGCGTTGGTGGCAGTCATCAATCAAAGCTCTCATTATCTGCTTAATGAATCGTCTTGCGACTTCCCCGCCCAAAGTCGTGTTCATGGGTGCCTTATATCTCAGGCATCGTGGCGTCGGTTCTTCTTGGAGGCATTTATGTAGGAAACGTAGCTGCTCATATGTCGCTGCTTCTCGCGTGGAGAAAAGCTCCCAGCTGCGAGCTGTGCGAAGCGCGTCGCGCCCGAATTGTTCACGAATGAATGAGAACGTTCGAGTTCCAGGTATTTGCATGTTCGAAGAAGAAGGAAGGTCGATCACTGGATCAAATTGTTTATTATTCTGAGCGTTCGGGCTCTTGCGGGAGTCCATCGTCAAAGATAGAAGTGTCCACGAAAAGCAAGCGACAGTTATAGGGGTATGAGCCAATCAAACGTCATGGGGAAGGGGGGTAGGGGTAGGAAGAAGGAAGAGAGAAGGGGGCAGGGAGAGTCCACCGTTAGGGATAATAGCCTCCACGAAAACAAACTACAGTTGTGGGGGATAGGAGCTAGTCGAACGTCATACGGGCAGAGGGAGGGAGGGAAGGTTAGCAGGTAGGGAGAGGGGGGAAGGGGGAAGGGGTTCATCACTTAGCAGTCTCCGTCGTGCGGGTGTTCTTGCGGAGGGCAGTAAATGCGGCCGCCATGCAGAATGCTCACGGCAGTTTCGAGAGTCCCGTCTGCAGTGCAAACTCCAGAGGACAACTGCTCTGCTTGATAAATGCCCTCTTTGTGATGGTGCTAGTTTTTATTGGCATGCAATCTCAAGGTCATTTCCCAGTGTTTAAAAAAAATCTACATACTGGTCTTGATAAGTTTTTTTTTACTATAGGACACAGGTGATACTCCACCCTGTCCCTATTGTAGTGAACAGTTTACCACTTTAAGCGACTACTGGAAACACGTTCAGTCTGCTAATTGCAGTGGCGGCAATTTCCTGGAATCTGACCACACAGCTCCCTCCGCTATGCTTCCCAAGCCTCCGGATGCAGACTTCTTCTCTAAGCCCCTAGCACCATCGGCCTTCCGTAGCCCTGATACGACTACTCCTAGTGGTGCATCCGTTCCAATGGCCAGCAGCGATCCAGTCGGCACCTGCAGGTCCTGCGGGCTCACATTTTACGAATCAGCCGAATTTAAGGCGCACCTAGCTTCCGAAGAGCATAAAGCGCGGACCGCTTCTGTGGTTGATCCCAGAACGAAGAGCATAGCGACGGCCAAATGTGACGCCTGTTGTGTGGAGTTTACGACTGTGGCCGATTTGAAGGCGCATATCGCCTCGCCGGAGCACATGTCTATAATGGTGACTGTCTCTCAGTGCGAGGGGTCTTCCTTGACAGCCGAAACACCGGTGGCCACCTGCCGGCTATGTGGACTCAATTTTTCCAATCCTGACGACCTTAAGAACCATATTGCCTCACCTGCGCATGTGCCAAGAGTCAGATGTGCGAAGGAACAGGAGAGGCCTGCTTCTCCAGCTACAAGGCCCTTTGGCTGTGTGTACTGCGACGTGGGCTTCTGGGCTAGATTGGAACTCCAGCAGCATCTTTCAAGCCCAGAGCATAGGAGGAACAACAAGCATATGCGTCAGAATAACATACATTAAATGATCGGGAATCGCGCGTCTCCGCAGAAAGTGACTTCCAACATCCCCAATAAGGCTTGAACCGCTTCTGCACTAGATCCCAGAACGAAGAGCACAACGGCGCATGCGTGCAGAGTCGGATGTGTGAAGGAACAGAAGAGGCCTTTTTGTCCGACTCCAAGACCCTTTTGCTGCATGTGCTGTGACGTGAGCTTCAGTGCTAAAGCAGAATTCTAGCAGCATATTGCGAGCCCCGAGCACAAACAGAAGGCTCACGGCCCCTTTGGAGAACCCACGGCGAGGTTTCACTTTGCAATACAACAGGAAAGGCCTCTTTCGCAACCGCTAGGACCGCTCTGCTGTACTTGCTGTGATTTAGCCTTTATGGATACATCTGAAATGCGGCAGCATCTTGCGAGTCCAGAGCAAGGCTCAAGGCCCCCGTCCAGAACCCCCTGCGAGGTTCCAATTTGCAGGGTAACCGAAAAGGCCTATTTGGCCATCAGCAGGATCCGTTCGCTGTGTGTTGTGATCTGACCCTTGTCGATAAGTTCGAGCGCCGACAGGATCTTGCGAGTCCGCAGCGCAGACGGAAGGCTCAGGGCAACTTCCCAGAACCAACGGCGAGATTCTGGTCATCAATTCAACAGGAAAAGCCTTTTTAGCCATCTCCATGCACCTCCACTGCCTGTGCTGGAATATGACCTTTGCAGATCAATCCCGACTCCAGCAGCATCTTGGCAGTGCCAAACAAAAACACGATCTTGGCAAGAAGGCATTTGCGATCCGGAACGTTAAATCAAAACTCTGCCTTTTTTCGGCCTCTTGTTGTGTTATTTCGCTCGTTGTGCGCGGATTTGCCCTGAACATTGCATATTTTTCCGTGTACCAAGTATTCACCTGTTGTCTGTTCATTTAACGTTTCTCTGGTTTACCGTTTGATCTTCTTCATGTGTTGCGAATGATTTATTTCAGAATATCTTCTCTGTGTGGATGCTTTCGCTCGTTTTTTTTGAAAACTCGATGTCACCTAATATAATCTAGTTTTTTTATAATCCAGCTGTATTTTCTCATTGTTGTTTACAATGGATGCGAGTTTGGCTTAACGAATTATGATCTACCAATCTCCTGTCTTTGTCTGTGGGCATTTTAATACAGTCTTTTAATTTTTAATAATTGGGTTACGTCCGCTCACACTGTTCGTCATATAGTCCAGGCTCTTTTCACTCTGACCAACACCGACGAAAAGGTAAATAATGTTAGGGTATTAGCCTGACCAAGTGCTAGCAAAATTTGGAGGCTTTCCCAAGGCGTCGAGCCTAGCCAAATGTCTTTGTTTGTTAGCTCTGACCGCATACAGGTGACGCCTGTCCACGCAAGATGGCCTTAACCTCTGGAGAGGAATCAGATGCACGCGCTTGCCCACGCGCGCCACTGGTCGCAGTTGTTTTAATGCGCCAATCAGGCTACAGGCGAACGCGCACTAGACACTGTCCCCCTGACACAGAGAGAGTTGCAACAGTGGACACGAAGTCAAAATAATCCGCTACCAATGCCGAGGCTTGCCCCCGAGGCGGGACAAAGAGTGTGCTGAAGATCACCGGCGGCAACAACCACCCGAGACAGCTCCTCCGGGTTTCGTACACCATAAACCCTCCTCCGGGTGAATTCCAAAATTATGCCCTTCTTATTGTGGTCTTCCTTGCGAATTTCAAAAGGCGTAATTTGACGGTGACACACGTCAGATGCCACCGTTTATAATACTAGCGACGCCGAACCCGTCGTTATAACAGTCTCGACACCAGAAAGATCCCCAAATCACAAGTATGGGAAGACTGGATTAATTCAGACAACTTTACTGCTCAAGAAGCTTTACAGTAGCTGCTGAAAGCACCGCGTACAGAAACCAGTCGAGTCGGTGTGAAAACGTCTATGCGCGCGGGTTCAGCGAGGCCTTTTCCAGTCATCAACCAATCAGGAAAGGGTGCAGTTGTTGGCGTCAGAGCTCGTGAGGAATCGATTAACTCCGAACGAGGACGCGTTGACAGCAGTGGCGCAACAGTACAAGAGCGCGCAGAGGTAAGAGGGTGAGTCAGGGCTTGGTGCGCGGCTAGACAAAGGTTTGGAGGATGAGAAGCAGGTGAATACGCGCAGCACTACCGAATTCAGGCTGCTACGCATGCATAGACTGCATGGTGTTTATAGTCTGTAGCAGTCATCTGCATGATTACTTTAATAATCGGTTCCTGTAACCACCGCTTAGTGTCTTAATTGGTGCGGTGATGGCTTGACACCACTTTCGATGCCATGATTTCGTTTTCCGTGTTGTATGCGGGCTTAAAAATTGCGCGACAATTATGTTCGCTGTAGTCGGAGTTGTAACAGGGCCTGGCCCTTCCCAAGTGACAGATTCTCTTGTTCAGGCAATGTCTCAATAAGAAGTATGGGGACGGCAAACTGTTACGCTTGTTGAGGAACTGGGGGCCTGAGAACCATGGCTCGAGCACCTCGCGGCTCACGCGGTTGTCATATCTTGCGAGGATTTCGGCCTCATTAAAATGTGGCCGGGTCCCTTCGAGAGAGCTTCAACCTGCGATTTAGCGTCTTTCGTCTTAACCACCGCTGTGTGCTCGGCCATTTGCTTCCGGAGTAATCTTTCGGTTTCTCAGACGTAGACTCTTTGTTCACAACTGCGCAAGATAGAGTAAACGATCCCAGCCGTTTCCTGCCGTGGCAGTGCGTCTTTTGGTCTCATGACCCGGCGCCTGATGGTTGTTTCTGACCTGTGCGCTTCTCTTACTCTAAGAGAAACGAGCAGGCAGCTGACTGCCTTCGATACCTTCTTCACGTATGGAAGAGCTTATAGGAGTCAAGGCTTAGACGGTTAACCCTAACACCTACAATCTTTCAGACCCTGGTTCCTTAGGAGATAGGAGAAGTCTTAGGAAGGCAGAGTAGACGGAACAGTGTATTGTTGACAGAAGAGATAAGGGGAAGGTTGCCAATAGGTCTTTCAGGGCGTGCGACCGCGAGGCCCGTAGGACAGGGCGGCGTCGCCGGCCGCCGCCGGCCGCCGCCGCGACGTGCCCGGCCGGAATTCCAAGTGTCACCGGCCACAGCCACCAACTTGAGGCCCCGTGT
The DNA here is from genome assembly GCA_036362985.1 of Ligula intestinalis. NCBI lineage: Eukaryota > Metazoa > Platyhelminthes > Cestoda > Diphyllobothriidea > Diphyllobothriidae > Ligula > Ligula intestinalis. Next base: position 70,209,347 of record JAYGXS010000004.1, on the reverse strand, counting down.
GAGCGGGCTTGTGATTGGTTGCTTTTGCGAGATTCAGCCGTATGTGTCAGTAGATGGACCTGGTCCTTGAGCGATAGACAGGCACGGGGTTGGCCATCCCGGTAACCGCAGCGTTGGCGTGATAAGTCAGTGGTGGCGTTAAATCCTCCTCCGGGTGGCTTCTGGAGCGATGCCCTTCTTATTGTTTTCTTCCTTGGGGATTTCAACAGGGCGTAATTCGACGGTGACACACATCAGATGCCATCGTTATAGCACTAGCGACCTTGAACTCATCGTTATAACAAATATGGGGAGCCTTTGCAAAATATGCTGATAACCTGCGTGAGTTCGACCTTCGATTTCGATTAAATCAACTTTATTGATGTTGGGCGTTTCAGAATGGGACGCAGACGCGATTTTCCAATAGTCGACAAGATGAAACTTTCCAAATCACAAGTTATGAAAGAAGAATTAATCTGTGCAAGCTAATTGGCATACATTATGTTCTGCTAGCACCTAGCCGTCTCTATAGAGGAGTACGATTCAGTGGCCACGATGGAGGTGCTCAGCATACATGCTCTGTCGCCTAAAGCCAATCAGCGAACGGCGCATGCTGACGTCACACCTAATGCTTCTGCTGCCATTGCCTTCTCCTCCATTCCAGATCACACGTCCAACAGAGATGGGGACATGCGATTCCTAAGGTGACCCAGGCTAACTCAGGTTACCCGCCAGCAAACGAAGCTGTGACCCAAAGTGAGTGTTCCAGCAGACTCTTTTAGCGGTAGCACTGCTCACGCTCTCACGCGGAAGGGTCCTTAACGAAAGCAGAGAACTGATGCCATCGACAAGTTTACGGCGGCTCTTCTGTCATCTAGACCCGATTATTAAGAAGGACTGTAGGGGTGTAAGCCGTTAGTGTGCTCAGAACACTACAATTATAACGTTCATTTCCATATAGGAAGAGAAGAAGTCAGACCCATACTTGTTTATTATGTACAGAATGTCAGTGTTGGTCTGAAGCCCGGGCCCTGCGCGCTCGTCTTTCGGTTGGCGTGGTTTGGGTGGCAGTGTCTAAACGTCATGCGAGAGTGAGTCACTGACCGCTTGATGAAGTGCTTGACCAATAGCAGTCTACAGCACCTGTGATTGGCTATCCCAGAAAGAGGTAGAGGAGCGCAGTCACGTGACAGTTTGCGGATCTGGCGCCGGCACTACAGGATCAAACAGGCCGATGCGCGATGTGAAAGTGCGGATGCAGTTGGGACAGTTTGATAGCAAGACCACAATGTCAGTGCAGTGTGGCGGTTGTGGTAGTGGTAGTGGATAAATCGGTGGTTGGCAGGGCACCAGAGTTGTTTTAAGGGGATAATTGTGGCCGCCGTTCACGCGATGGTGGGGGACGGAGCATTTGACCTTTGCTCGCCAGTTATGGCAGTCTTACTGAGGGTCGTGGTTAGTGCACAGATGGAGACCGGAGGGGGGGTGCCGCTTTGGTAGTGACGGGCATAATTAACGGAGACTGCCCATGTATTCGCCTCGTAGATCTGAGTCATTGGGCCGAATGCCCTGTCCATCTAGAGTTTTATGTTTCAGAAGAATAAGACTCGATCGCTGGGACAATATGTTTATTTGCCTGATGTTTCGACATCCGTCGCGGATTCATCATCAGGAATGATGATGATGATGATGATTCATGATGATGAATCCGCGACGGATGTTGAAACGTCAGGCGAATAAACATATTGTCCCAGCGATCGAGTCTTCTTCTTCTTCTCATTTGCTTCCTGGGACACACATGTTCGCTTGTATTGGCAGTTTTGTGTTTATTTTAATCCCACACCCGTCCCAGGAGGGAAGCTGTAGTCGGCCGAAAGCCAGGATGGTCTTCGAGATCTGGTGGACCACTTCCTTGTTCGTCTTGGCATTCCTTGAATTTGTATTTTCAAGTTATGCAAATTTATCCACTGATGCATGATACGTAACCTTGCGTTCAATATTAGGCACAATAAACTCAGTAGTGGAAATGGTTATAAAAATTATTCCTGTCATCTCCATTTTAACGGTTCATGGTGGTGGAGAATTCTACACCACAGTGAATGCCCTCTTCCGTTGTGATATTTATCGAATTGGTATCCGCGCGCAATGAGCTGTGAAGGCAGCCTTTAAAAACCATAGGAGTCATCACGTCATAACGCTCTATTTAACTTTCAGTACATCACTCAGAACACCTTAATGTGACTATTGTTGTAACCTTGACAATCTGAGATGTCCCCATTTAATGCCGCCCTTCGGAATGCCCAAGGAAGAACACAATAAGAAGGGCGTAATTGTGGAAGTCATCCGAATGAGAGTTTATTGTGTCCAAAATCCAGAGTTGCTGTCTCGGGTGGCAGTTGTACCGTTAGCATTTTGTCAGGGCTGAATGTCTGGTCGCGGGATGATGCCCGAGCGCGGGGGTCGACTGGCTGTGTGTGCGAATCACTGTCTGAGAGGTGACAGTTGCCTATAAGTCAAACGCGTTCGTTTGTTGCGTGATTGGAGTAAAGTGTGGCGCACCTAAGTGGCCCTTGAGGAACTGCGACTAGCTCGGCATGCACATGGGCTGGCGTGCATGTGGTCCAGTAGTTCAAGATCACCGAATGGGGACAGTAAGAGCGAAAAAACAAAACCTTGTGGCATTCCGCATTGAAAAATGAATCACTGCGGCAGTCAGTCATAGACAAGATGCCTCATGACAGTCTGTAAGGCTATGCGGACATTGGATTAGGCTAGTCTCTTGACAAGTATGACGTCAGAGGCAACACCACGGTCGACTGCCTCAAAGGCCTTCATTCAATCAACGAATGTAGTGTAGAGGTCGAATCTTCCCTGAAGTTTGCAAGTAAACACTTATCTCTAAATAGAGGAACTTATCTATCACTAAGCCACATTAAATTTCTTTGGGTAAGAAGACTCGAAGCTGGTATATGCTTTCTGTTGCGCGTTTACAATAGTCCTTATCTCCCACAAATTAACGACCTCACTCCCGCAAACCGACATTAAGCCACTCGTAACTCCTCCATGATAATTTTACCACCCACGTAGCTCCACATCTAACCGTTCTCGTTTTTTTACCTCCAAATATGCTTTTATTTGGAACAATCTTCCACTCGAAATTAAGTTGTCTACTACATTATCGATTTTCAAAGGCAAGTTACGTAAGCATTTAAATTTGGAGGAAATAAAGTCGGTAATGTATGTTTCCTTTCCAAACACGCAATTTGTAGATTTCGTAAAGGGTCCTCCTGGCATTTGAAGCTGTTCCCAGGATACGGTGTCCTTCGAGGTTATTGCTTGGCCGACAACTTATCGGTAGACTCTGGAGTCTGATTTTGAAAAGGGTCCTCCTGGCATTTGAAGCTCTTCCCAGGATACGGTGGTCGCTATTGATGGTTACTGCTCGGACGCTTGTGGACTCTGGAGTCTGGTGGGTCGCATCTCGGTGATGTTGCCTTACCTTCCACTGCCTTCTCCTGTTCTCCCGGATGACCCCTTCCTATCTCACCGCTATATTATTTTTCCCATGACAATAAGCGTCCCGAACCCTCAATAGCAGGATTCCATAAAACTGCATCACGTTATAACTTGCTACCCATTAAGGCAGCTTTTTTCGCCTGCATTTTTTGGAAATCGGTGGCTCGCTGAACTCATCCACCGATGTAGGAGTTTTTTTACTGCATAGATAATCATTTTATAAGAGCTCGTTGTTAATCAGAACTATTTTTTCTTATTCTCACGATAACACTAAGTTTGCAATGAAAGGGCCCCTTGGGCCTTAAATATACAATTTATTTATTTACTCGTCCCGTGCTGACTTGGCGGTGTATTTTTGAGTGAAGAGGGCCATTTCTTGTTCAGGAGCTGTCATCAGCTAGCCATACTTCATCCTAGGTGGTTCAGCTACTCCGTCTACATAACTGACAGGAAGAAGGCAGGCGAACGCTTCTGGTGGCAGTGGCTTTATTTAACACCAAACAGAGACAGCAGGGTTTGCGGAGTCCTTTAGCTTGTCCACTCCGGCATATTTGTATGGTTCCGGACTCCCTAGAATATTCCTGGCGTATGGTGTACGCCTGGGTATTCTGGAACCATTTCGAGTGCGGCCACGGCTCATACTGTGGGAGAGGTTGTCTCGTTTGCTCGACGCACGGCGTGTGTGACCTGCCTGCGGGCATGACCCAGCTGGCCTGTTGTTTTCGCCGACTGCCATGAGTGTATGGGGGTCCAGCCTCCGTAATTAAGACAGTCCTCCAAGTGCATGTTCAGGTTTACAGCAGAACACGCCAGCGAAGCTGTTGCGTGGAGAAAGATGGCTCTGCTTTTATCAGAGATCTGTTGGTTCACTTGATATTTGAAGTTATGCATGATAGTTGCGTGCTTAATGTCTTGGAGGACATGTCCTTGTCACAGAATCTTGAGATAATTTATCCATTAATTTGAATTATAAACTTGAATGGAAAGCTGTTCCACTTCGCCGACTGTATGAGGGGTCGAATCCGGACCATTGAGTTGTTGGTTTGCCTCAATTAGAGGAGGTCGCTTGATAGTTTTTTTTTCGAGGTGTGGTTAAGGACACCCTGGAAGTTGGTGGTCCAACACTCCAGTACCTGTGGTTGCCTCAGCAGCGACACAGTTCCATTAGCTGACAGGATACGCTGCAACAGAAGTCTCCTTTGCACGCCAGTCATGAGTGCTTCGCATAATTAATGGGAACGCGGTCTTAGTCGCCGTTCTAGGCGATAAAACTGCCATAGTCAAACGAGGATGGTCATTTAGCTGAGGTTGTATTGCACGTCATACGATTACATACTACATGCATTCATATTGGCTTCTAATTTTTTCTCGGAGTGCGTCCCATGTGTCTCTTTAAAATTTTTCGTCACATTTTTGTGTTCTTTACCACTTGCGTGCATTTTTGTACCGCTTTGAAGCATTCCACACATTTTTGCACTGGTACTTAGTATTCGTTAGTTACTTCGCAGTCTTCAGCTAGAATTTGAACTCTCGCGCATGTCTGGCAGTAAAAACATGTGTATGTAGCACCAAAGCAGTTTGTTTCTTTTTCTAAGTATTTTCAACTCGCATAGGAATCCATCGTTCAAGGTAAAAGCAGGGCCAGGAAAACAAAAGACAGTTGTGGGGAGAGTCAGCCAACAAAAGCTCAGCAGGGGTTCTGAATACGACTGCCAGATCGCAACATGCAGACCTAGAGCACAATTCGGTGATTGGTTAACGCCCTCATGTAACTATAACAGATCCAGACACTGTTTCAATATCTGCCTTCAGGCCATGTGCACTCAATTTCTGCGAGCCTGATAATCTTAAATCGCAAATTGCTTCAACAGCGCATGCGACGGAAATCGAGTCAGCAGTACAACAAGTAATGCTTCGCTCTCCACTGCCAGAAACACTCCACTGTATGTGCTGTGATTTGGCTTTTGTGAATGTATCGGAAGTGGAGCAGCATCTTGCGGGTCCTGATCACAGACGGAGGGCTCAATGCCCCCGTACAGAACCCGCTGCGTGCTTCCAGTCTGCATGTCAACAGAGAAGACCTCGTTTACCCTCGTCAGGCCAACTCCGCTGTATGTGCTGTGATTTGGCCTTTGTGAATGTATCAGAAATGCAGCAGCATCTTGGGGGTCCTTAGAAGAGACAGAGGGCTCAATGTCCCCGTACAGAACCCGCTGCGTGCTTCCAGTCTGCATGTCAACAGGAAAGACCTCCTTTTCACTCGTCAGGCCAACTCCGCTGTTTGTGCTGCGATTTTGTCTTTTTGAAGGTTTTGGAAATGCAGCAGCATCTTGCTTGTCCTGAGCACAGACTGAGGGCTCAGTGCCCTCGTGCAGAACACTCTGCGTGCTTTCAGTCTGCATGTCAACAGGAAAGACCTCTTTTTCACTCGTCAGGCCAACTCCGCTGTTTGTGCTGCGATTTTGTCTTTTTGAAGGTTTTGGAAATGCAGCAGCATCTTGCTTGTCCTGAGCACAGACTGAGGGCTCAATTTCCCCGTGCAGAACCCTCTGCGTGCTTCCAGTCTGCATGTCATCAGGAAAGACCTCGTTCTCTCTCGTCAGGCCAACTCCGCTGTATGTGCTGTGATTTGGCTTTTGCTGATCAATTCGGACTCCAGCAGCATCTTGACAGTGCCGAACACAGATGGAGGCTAAGAAAGATGATCTTCGAGAGAAAAAATGTGCAGTCTGGTAAGTAGGATTGAAAATCTACCTACTTATCCACCTCTTTTGTAGGCTTATTTATCTTGCTCGTTTTGCGCGGATTGGACCTGAGCTTGCCGCATTTTGCCATTTTCTCAATGTTGACTCTTTGCCTTTTCATTCAGCATTTTTCGACTTTTCCCCCGTCGTCTTCTTTATGTGTGGCGAGAGCTTCCTTTCTGAATATTCTCTGTGCGTGATTTCGATCGCTGTTTTTAAAACCTGATGTCACTTTATAGCATACACTCCCTTATGATGTAGTTGCATTTGCTCATTCTTGCTCACACTGAATGCGCGTCATGATCCACGACTTACCAGACGACGATCGATCTCTGTTCATTTTTTTGTGCATGGGCCCTTGTAAAATGTCTTATTCGTTTGTTCCATTGACCGAGTTTCATCCACTCACGCTGTCCGTCACATACCCTCTGATCACCTCTGAGCAAAACCGTATGAAAGGGAAACAGAGGTGGTCAAATGCCAAATGGAGTAACAACCTACAGAGAGACGCTGTGCAAGAACAGGAGGAGCCGGCATTTACTAATGGGAGACTGACGGACTGAATCCTTTGCAGAACACGTCGATAGTTCATCTTAAGTTATTTATACATCTCCAGTATCCCTTCTGTCTTCATGATTTGGCAGTCTAAAATTTTCGAATGCAGTAAGTCATACAGCTCTTGCGTAGACCATCGCACGCCGTGCACGTCAAATAATGGCGATTACGCGCGCGTGCATGAACTGCAATGCGCTTAAGGTGTGCGAACCAATCAGATGTCAGATTGCGTCATGCACTATGTATCTCTTAAAATAGCTTTTCACCTATATTGATTGGATATCTAGTTGTTACCAGGACATCAACCGGGGGGAAGTTCTGGGAGCAGGAGTGGCGCCCTATTACTGCTACTTATTTCTATCGTGATTGATCTCTGAGCATTGCCTCTCACCTTGCAATTCATTTTTATGTGCTGTGACGTGTCTACGTGTTCTGTCGCCTTCTCCGTTTGATACTGATAATAGTGGTAAAATCGATAAGGTTATGGTTTGCCGTGGTGATTATGTGCAGACTCTGTGTGGGTGGTGGGTTTGCGTCGATTTTTTTCATCTTCTATATCACTGTGTATCAGCTACAGTAGATTGTCAAACTCATGAAACGTCGTGGTGTAGACAAAATAATTTATGTTGCGCGAAACCAGCACACGCGGTGCCTTCCAAAGTTTTGCAGTAGTTAGGTTAGCTAACTCATGAAATCCACAGATTTTGAGCAAACTCCCTGTTACTCAAACGCAGCCCAATAAAGTAATGGTCATTCTTCGTAATAGGGCATATTGGGATCTATGAAAAAATATAAAATTTTATAGAAATACCAGCTTTTTTTAGCAAAGTGGAAAATTCCGAAAAAGTGGAAATCGGGCACATTAGGTAAACTTAAGTTTTAAATTAAGACGAAGCCTGTTCATGTAAAATCACCGAAGGAATGCAGCAGCACAAGTAAGATTACGTTGGCAAATAATGCTTTTGTAAATTTTTCGGATAATATCCGCTCAAAAAAGTACAAAAGGCTAGCAGGCCCCCTTCGTTAACGCAAGATCTGAAGAGCAAAATAAACCGCAAGAACAAACTCTGGAGAAGGTATGCATCAACACGCCAGCCTTCACACTACGAAGATTTCCACCAAAAGCGGATCGAGGTTAGATCAAACATTCGAAAAGCGTGGAAAGACTACGAAGCGAAAATTATCGAGCGGGCCATAACGAAGCCAAAGGTGCTTTACAGTTACATCAACAGCAGGCTAAAAAACAAAGACACAGTTGCAGTACTAAAAGGTGAAAATAATGAGAAAATTATAGACGATCTCGAAAAAGCAGAACACCTTAGCAAGCTTTTTGCATCTGTTTTCACTAAGGAACTGCATTTTAATCCGACAGACTTCCATGCAGAAAGTAATGGCAGAATCATGGAGGACCTCTGTTTCAAAGAATAAGATGTAAGGAATGAACTTCTTGCGCTTAATGAAGCTAAGTCTCTGGGTCCAGACAAAATACCAGCAAAGTTACTGCAAGAGCTGGCTTCGGAACTTTCCAGACCGCTTACGCACATTTTTCAGCTGTCATTTGATCGAGGCCTCCTCCCATCCGATTGGAAAGTTGCGAACATATACCCTATTCACAAGGGTGGATCCAGAACCAGTGCGAACAACTATCAACTAGTGAGCCTAACTTGCATCTGTTGTAAAGTTATGGAAAGGATCATCAAAAAGGCCACTATGAAGTTCCTCGAAGAAAAAGACTTCTTTGATAGTGCCCAACACGGGTTTCGAGGAAACCACTCCTGCCTGACCAATATGCTTTATTCTATGGAACAGTGGTCCAAGTCATTAGACGAAAATACCCCCGTAGATGTTGTTTACATAGACTTTAAAAAAGCCTTCGATAGTGTCCCTCACCAACGGCTACTCTACAAGGATGGCAAATCCGGGATAAGGGGCAATTTACTCAATTGGGTAGGAGATTTTCTCATAGGCCGATCGCAGTCCCTGTGCGTCGGAAACGCAAAATCCTCTTTAATGCCAGTTGCGAGTGGAGTGCCTCAGAGCTCCGTTCTTGGGCCACTATTGTCCCTAATCTACGTCAACGACTGTAGGCATGGACTGGTCAGTAATGAAGTCTTGTTTGCAGATAATATTAATGAATGGCAACCCATCAGAAATGCTTATGATGAATAAACTCTGCAAGAAGAACTTCACCGCCTAGGTGAATGGTCAAAAAAATGGTTAATGTGGTTTAACTTTGATAAGTTTGTCACATTGCGACTCAAGACGAAGAAAGTAAGCGCGACGGATGACTCACACAACTACGTACTCGATGGAAGGTGCTTGTCAAACTTCAATGAACAAAAAGACCTGGGTATGGCTATTGTGCCATCCCTGAAGCCGTCTTTGCAGTGTGCTAGGGCAGCCAGGAGGGCGAACAGTGTTCTGTTTGCCATTAAGCGAACTTTTGTCGAAAATGACAAAAAATATTAGGCGAAATCTATGGAACATTTATTTGCTCACATCTGGAGTATGGCGTTCAGGCGTGGCGACCATGGATGCACAAAGATAGCCAGACACTGGAAAGAATTCAGCGAAGGGCAACGAAAATTGTGAAGGGCATAAATTCTTCATCTTACGAATGTAGACTAGAATCACTTAACGTTTTTCCCCTCGAGTATAGACAAATCCGCGGCGACCTCATACAGACGTACCGCCTCGTGAGGAATCGGGAGTGTGCCCTGAAGTTTGATGACTTCTTCGCCTTCCCCACTTCAACCAACCTCCGTTGGAATTCCCTTAAACTGCGGGGAACCTTATCCCATCTAGAGGTCCACAAACAGTCGTTATCACAACGAGTCATCGGTGTCTGGAACGGACTGCCCGAGGAGGTCGTAATGGCGACCTCCACAGATGCGTTTAAACGGAAACTGGATGAACACCTACTTAAGACTTACCGTTCATATGTACAAGGAAGCAGGAATAATTTATGCCCCGGAAATACCTATAGATTAAACTTTAAATTTGTATATGCTTCTCACTATTTTACAGAAACACATTTTATGTTGGATATATTATGTACACAAGAGAATATTCTGTCTGCTCACTAGCACACGTTTAAATTTGTGCATGTATATATGTTACTCATTGTTTAAATAGACATATTTTATGTTGGATATTTCATGTATACTGTTTTCAATAGGGTGTTCAAAGGTATTGCGTACTACCCTTAATATAGTGAACTATACTGAACTATATGCTTCCATATTACGTGCAATGTAATGTTTGGTTATGACCGAACAGCCAAAATTTCGAGTATGTATTCGAACAGGTTTTCACGAGAACTGCAAGTTGTTTCTTTCGTCAATGCATCGCTTGAGTTACGTTGGACTGAGCAAACCACGTTTTCGCTTGATGTGGCCGGTCGGTGACCAATAAATTTAAATGGAATTGTCAGGTGTTATTGTAAACGTATAATTTTTTGTACACTAAGAGTAATTGCCTTCCGTCTAATGGCTTCGGATTATTTTGAGATTTCGATTATGTAGAGGTTCAGATCTTCCTTTAAGTGCTATTTAAAACTTTATGATTTTAACTGGCTTGAGTCGATTGGGCATCAATAATGAGCATATTCCACGTGCTTACCAAAAACTTCAAAATAGGATATTTATCGAAGGCATTTAACTACATAGGAAATTTTTCAGACATTTTTTCTTATTCTCTTGTCTGTTTGCGTCATGATTTTAGCATTTATAGCACAAAATATTCAACGAAGACGTTTTGTTCCACAGACTTTAATAGCGTAGTAAATTCCTTGCATATCTCCGCCCACTCAAATTTCGGTGTTCGCATTTTATGAGATAGACCTGGAAAAAGTAGATTCCGTAAAAATGGCTTCTGAACAAGTCCTGGACTTGTGGAAGCACTTTAGGCCCCATTCTTGAGAAAACCGCTGGAGAATGTTACCGTGCTACGTAAATCGTGGCAATAGGGATTTTACGGACGGTGCAGATTGGGTAAATTAAAAGAACCGAGGGAAATAGCTTATGAAGGATGACGTCAGCCTTAGTAACTTGTTTTGTTTGAATAAAAATGTACACGATCGGTAAGTCGCGCGGGGGTTTAAACAAGGCACCGGCAGCCAACGACAGAAAGCTGGCCAAAGGACGAAGTTTGATTACATAATATGCTTATGGTTATTGTGCCAGTTTACAGGCAATTGTAAAGAGTTGGTAATGCACCTCTTTGGTGCCTTCCAAAATCTCGAAAATCGGAAAAACCTAAAACAAACTCCCTATGTTGTAGCCAGTATTGGTTTTCTTTCAGGTTTTTTGTTTTTTCAATACTGGGCGAGATCGGGAGTTTGTTTCAAGTGAAAAAAACCTGCCTTCAAAGGTATGATAAAAACGGAATAAATGTACAGTTGGAAGCTGAGTTGACACATCAGCAGGAGAAATGTTACATATCGTTAAAAAAAACATTAGTTCCAGACGGAGAGGGTTGGCACAAGAACACAGTATTCTCAGTCTTTCTTCAATGGTTGTCGGCAAAAGTTGCGCGCTATCGGCTGAAGGGTTAGCAGACTGCGGGCTGCTGCTTCAGCAACATTATCTTCAGCATGAAACCTGGCGGGGTTCAAAGTCCGCGAACGCCATCAGAGTGAAAGAGAGATTCCACCGAGTCAGCACCCAAAAATACTAAGAGGATTAAAGATTTGACCATTCGAAAGTTTAAACAGTAAAAATAGACTCTTCGGCGATCTACGAAGCCACCGGGGATCCAGCTTTATAAGTTTGCACCTTTGTTGGCAGGCTAAGTTACAGTGTTCTGTAGTGAAAACTCTTCTCGTGAAGAAGTGCTGCACCGATTCTATTTTCTTCCGTTCACTAGTGCGCAGAAGACTGAATAGGGGCAAGCAGTACTCAAGACTAGGTCTCACTTACATATTATAAAGGCTAGTTCTAACCTAGATAGTATTAAAATTTCTAGGGATAAATCCGGTGGTTCGGCGTGCTTTCGAGACTATCAGGGCACAGTGCTCTGACAAATTGAGACTATTAGAGTAGGATATGCCCAAATCCTTGATAACTCCTGGGACATTTAGTTCGTGGCCATCAATGTTTAATTCTGGTTGATGATCATCGCCAACAACCATAACGGAACATTTGTGCCATGAAAGGGTGAGGCGCCATGTGCAACACCACTGGGCGAAGGCCTGAAGATCCTTTTTTATCAGCTGGAGCAGGATGTTGCGATCTGCCGGTTTATATCAGTAAGCGACTTTTAAATCATCAGCGTCAATGAAGGGTCTGCCATACTGAAAAAATCTGAAACGTCGTTGATTAACAGGCAACATAGGAGCGGACCCAGTACACTACCCTGCATAACTCCACTCCTCACATGCGTGGGGTTGGAGATAACATTCGAAATTCCCACTAGTTGTGTGCGAGCCTTCAAATAGGAAGGTGTCACAAGATCGTTTCTCGAGAAAGCCATGTTGAGCTGTATTATGCAGGTTGTTCTCTATCAAGTGACCCAGCATCTTTTCTTTGATGAATGTCTCCAAGATCTCCAAGATCTTCGAGGCTGCGGGGAGTGTATTTATTGGCCTAAAGTTGTCAAATGACGTCGATCGGCCATGCTTGCGAATGGGCATTATGTGCGATTCCTTCCACAACGAAGGAAAGGTTTCGCTCTCAAGAGCAAGATTAAGTACCTTACAAAGAATAGACCGAAAGATATCATTTGGTTCAGCTTTTAGAAGGCTAACTGGGACGCCATCTAGTCCTGGACTATAGGATTGACGATAACGACGAATGGCTACAGTCACATCCCAGACGGTAAAACTTATGGTTTCGAGGACGGCCCCCGTCCAAGCCCGGATAGCTGAAGTAGCAGCAAACGAGCTTTCACTAAAAGTTTTGGGTAGGAACGCATTAAAGCTATCGGTGGTCAACTTAGCGTCAGCTATGGGGTTTTGCTAATGTGTCTTGAAGTATGGGGTTTGGCATTTTCCTATGCGCTTTTACTGTACGAGAAAAGAGTTTCGCAACATTTAGGGAGAATTTTCAGTGACGTGGGCCTCATCGGCTATCTGTTTTTCTTCAGAGAGCTTCTTAGCCTGCTCAAAGATCAGTGTGATCAAGGGCAGGACGGAAGTGTCGTTCTGCCGATGACAATGACAAGAGAGTTTACGCAGCCTTCGACGGAAATACAGAGGAAGGTCGCTTCATCCTTGACATGTATTACTTTCTTAAGGGGAACAAAGTGGAGGATGAGTGGATCCAGCACCTTTTACAGTGCATCAGTACAAACATTTACATCCAAACATTGGAAAAATTCAGACCAGTCGAGAGCGTTTAGATATGCAAGTAGGTCCGCCGTGTTTGCTGGTCGGAAGCCATGACAAAAACTGCACTTTTGAGAAAAAATTTCATCCGCCTCCAGTTCTAGTTTACTAACAACTGTAAGATGTTCTGAACACCCAAGTGTGTCTAAGGATGACACTGAAAGTGGTTTGCATCCCCTACAAAAACTTAGGTCAAGTATGTTTGCTCCTCGAGTGGGAAAATCGACTACCTGATCCCACATGCCGATATCTACTGCCTCAAGTAAGTTTTCGAGCTTTGAAGGACCGGATGGTGAAAACCGTTGTACGTCAGGAAGTTTAAAATCGCCTGCAATCAAGCAATACTTAAGATTTAAGTCAGCTGCGGCATGAAATGCCTGCGAGAGACAAAGATCGTAGTTCGTATTGGCATTAGATGGGCGATAAACTCAGCCAACAAGTAAGGAGTATTTGTTTTTTAGAACAACTCGTTGCCAGCAGCTCTCATCCACCGCTGTGAATTGTGGATAGTCCAACGGGAGAAATGCAAGTGGCTGCTTAATATAGATGCAGCTTCCTCCGCCACGGCCATTTTATTGATCGTTTCGAACGCATGAATAGCCTAGAACAGAGAGTTCTGAGCCAGCTACACAGGCCGATGCCCATGTCTCAGTTACCATAACAATGTCTGGGCGGTTGACGAAAACCAGAGTCTGAAGCAGAGGCATTTTATTAATCAGTGATCTGGCATTTAAAACGACCAATTTAAGAGGGCATGTCTGAGTTTTCGGTGGCGGGACAGCTAGGCCATCACTGTTACCGGCTTCGACCAGAGAGATGTCCTTTTGACTTGAAATATTTGTCCCTCTCTTATTTTGAGATTTTTCTCGCCATTGGTTCTCCGTTTCTCAAGCTCTTTTATTAGCTGTCCCATCTTTCTCCACTCTTTCAACTCGAAATCTGGCTGAAAAAAGCTCGCGAATGCAGATTCTGTAAGGATGGTTTGCACTCTAGCAAGAGTTTCGCCTGTGCTTCAGTTTCTAAAATAACTTTAAGAGGTCGTGGCCGAGAAATTTATTATGGAGCTGTTGGAGCCTTCCCTATTCGAAATGCCTTAAGAATGCGGAAGGACTCGCCTGATTTCAGCAACGGTTTGGCGTAAACTTTCATAAGACCCACGTCATGGTCTATTCATTCCTATGCAATTGACGACTCTGACTCTGGGGCCCCCTATACAACTATTTTCTGCTTGCGACTCAATGGGGCATATTTTGCGAGCTCACGTGTTTCGGCCGAGGGAGCACTTGTATCTGGTACACTCGGTTCTGATGTACTGGCTATTGGGTTAGCTGAGTGCAAACCCGTGAACCGTTTGGCCTCCTTAGTATTATGCCTCTTTTGAGTTATGATCTTGTCAACCTCTTGGTCATCGCTTTCTTGTGCAGAGTCGAGCAACGATGTGGTGCTAGGATGCAAATCCCGATAATTGCTAGTGTCGCTTAAGCCGAGTGACGATGGTATAGCCCGTGGGCTTGACACATGATCCGATATGCAGGTTTCAGGTGTGTAGTCAGACATGTCCAAATCCAAGTCCATATCAGCGTCAACTCGTCCTTGTGTAATTGTTGACGCTATCTCTGGAGCACCTTTTACAACTATATTCTGCTTGTGACTCACTGGTGCATTTGTTGCGAGCTCAAGAGTTACGACCAAGCGGGCATCTGTATTCGTTACTTTAGGTTCGATGTGTCCTGATGTGCTAGTCGATGGGTTAGCTGACTGCACACCCCTGGCCCATTTAGACTTTATAGCCTTTCTAGCCCTATGCTTTTTTGGCTTAATGATCTTATCGACCTCTGTATCATCGCTTTCTAGTGCAGCATCGAGCAACGATGTGACGCTAGGTAGCAAATCCAGATCTTTGCTAATGCTGCCTGAACCGATTAACGATGACGTAGACTGCGGATTTATTTGAGTTCCTTTGCGTTCGAGCGAGACATCCGCTGGTTTACTTGGATCAGCAGACTATATGCAAGTTTCAGGTTTACCGGCCGAGGCTATCTGAGCATATGTACTCTTATTTTCCCCCGTTTTTTGACCGACAAGGGCTGTTTTAACCGCTGGTTAAGAAATATGCAGTTTTATATGGGCTACCTCTTGTTTCAGTTTATTAACCTCATGGTAAAGTTACTGCTTAATCTCCTAAAACTCCTGGCGGAGGAGGAAGTCCTCACAGTCTAACTTCGGTAAGCGTAGTAGACATCTTGGCCGTTTGGCGGGAGGTGGAGAATTAATAACATTATCTAAGTGGCCATATCGGCAGTTACTTTCTGGTCGTATCTTGATATGGTTGTCAAGGGCCCGTGTTGAAGTGGCCGGGCTGCCAGAGGTGCTAACACTGCTAATAACTAGATTTGGCGACCCAGGTTCGAGATCCGGTGGTGGCGAAAAGTTTCGTGCTAACGGACTTGTAGCATTTAAACTCTCCATGCTATGTAATATTTTTTGTGTTGCGACCTGCGTCTGATACTGCCAATTAAGTCGAAAGCCAAACCCAAGAGCCCGTAAGAGTGAGGCGGAGAGAAGATTGATTGGCCAGGTAGTGCATGTTTACTGAGACAAGCAGGTTACAGAAAGTCAGAGTAAAATATTGAATTCCTGACAGATATAATGAAATGTGTTAGGTTATAACGTGAGAGTCCTAACGTGGGAGTCACTTTTATTCTTAATATTATGGCAATATTAGGATAAGGGTATATAACAGCACAGTGATATAACGACTCAGCCTCGGCTTAAAATTCGGAAATGCGCAGATTTTTGTGGCACAGAGGAGTTTTTCGCAAAATCGACACGTCCAAGAAGCAATTTCCAAAATTTGGAAATCAGTACAGCAGAGGAATTTTTCAGAGCAACCGGATTGAGATTTCCACGTAGACAATTGCAACATTTGGAACTATATAGTCAATTCGTGAATAATTTTCAAGAAGCGTGTCTTCTATACTGAGATAGAGACTAAAAACACGTAAGCTCGAGAGACTTAAAATTCGCCAGCAATTACAAGTTTCGCGCCTATTTGTATGTTTGCTTCTCAAGGGGGAAAATCGATTACCTGATCCCACATGCCGATATCTACTGCCTCAAGTAAGTTCTCGAAATTTGAAGGACCGGATGGTGGAAATCATTGCACGTCTGGAAGGTTAAAATCGCCTGCAATCAAACAATACTTAAGATTTAAGTCAGCTTCGGAATGAACTGCCTGCGAGAGACAAAAATCGTAGTTCATATAGGTATTAGGTGGGCAATAAACACAGCCAACAAGTAAGGAGTATTTGTTTTTTAGAGCAACTCGTAGCCAGCAGCTCTTTTCTTGTCGAATACATGAAAGCCAACCAATCGGAAGCCCCACGGTAAAAGTTGGAAGTGAAAGGCATGTAAATTTACTGCAGAAGCATAACTGTAAGCGCGGCATAAAGCAAAAATGAAAGTTCCTAATGCATCGTCGAATGCAGCAGGCTTCTATTCCGCGACCTTTTAAAACTGTAAGTGAAACATGCGCGTAGTTTCGACTGTGTTCTCAGGAAATGACGAAATTTTAGAACAACTGCTTAGGATGTAGTGCAGTGAATCAAGACTAACCCCAAATCTAGACGTAGTCTTACAAATCACCCAACTTTACAACTAACTCTAATCCTTAAGATGATCATACCCCTTACGCAACCCCTGACTCTCAGACTAACCGTAGGCCAACAATAAATTCTTAAACACAAACGAAACCTAAAAATAACCCTATCTTTAAATCATAATGTACCCTATTCAACTCGACACCCACCAAATATAGATTGTGGGGCGCCCGCATAGCCAAAGATCTCATACCAACCCCACAGGTCGGCGCGAATGCTGGAACAAACGCGTTTGAAAGATAATACACAGGAGGATGAATACCACATGCGGCCACAGAGTGACCCCTATCAGGAATATGTCTCGTAATGGATGAGTGCGGTATTTTATTGTCCTGTTTTTATAGCAATCTAGGCAGGTGCTCTAAAGATCTGGCTGCTAATTGCCGTTGGGTTCACCCACGGTACTTGTGCCCGCAATTGCAAGGTTATTAACAAAAATATATATATCAATTTCCAGCAAGAAATAGTTTGCATTACTCGATATACTATTGGAGATAATTTTCACCCTGCGTAGCCTCTTCGGTAATCTTAATTTTCTGTCGCAATTCTGTGCATAACTTTGCTTAGAACATATCCTATCACTCACCTTCTATTCAATATGATACCCAAGCCACAATTGAGACGTGAATTAACCTGGAATACCAATTCTACTAACGATAAACCCATCTTAAACATGAAGAAATTTGATCTTGATGCTTTAGACAACTTTAGTAAGCTTTATAACCAATATGCTCGTCTGTTTACGGTCCTTGGTGCCAGCTTTGATGGAAAGGTATCTAGGCTCACTTCTCAGCAATGTGAGAAACTAGAGCCTTTCGTCCATATGGTGTCTACTGAGACCCGTGATCGGCAAAAAAGGAATTTTAATTTTCTTTTAAAAAATGCTTCAAAAAGTAAGCAACCTATAGATGGTGCTGTTCAGTTTCTTTACTCTTGTGGCTTTAATTTTAAAGTTGCAGAAGCTAACAGACTCTCATCCCGAAGTAAAAACCCGCCGATTCTCGTAAAAAAATTCGGCGATAGAAGTAGACCTTATATTCTGTCAGCATGAGCGGTCAGTCAACCATTTAAAGGAAAATAAACTTTACATATGCAGGGATAAAACGCCAATGGAGCGTCGGGTTTTATCTAAAGTAGCAAATGAGAACACTGGCTCCGGTTCAACAAAACCAAAAGTTGTCTCTGAGGCCGGCCCTCCCGCTCAGGTAAGCCCACATCCCTCTGGGTCAAAGTCAGTTTCCCCTGATACGTCTCCCATTCACCTATCTCGTGATTCGAGTGAGATTGTAGCATTGTCAAGTTGTTCTCCTTCTTAACCAACCTCGTCTGTGATAGCTTTAAATTCCGATAAACCTATGAACGCCCCTAGTAAATCTACGTCAGTTTTCAAATTCGGCAATATGATTTCCGATAATAACTCAGTGTCTAACAAAGACCCAACCGCTCAAGCTAGCGCTTTTCCTATCCCCAAATCTCATCAACATTCCCAAATAATTCAGCCAGCTTATAAAATTAACCGTTTTTCAAAATCAGTCATGCAATTTTCGAAGGCACATTTTTCGTCAAATTTTGATATAATGCCTCAAAATCCTATATTTATGCCCCCTCCTGGTTTTCCCATGCCAGACTTCAGCCGCCCTTTCTATGGAACCCCCTCTAATATGCATATCTACAATATGCACCGTTCATTTGATAATAATTACTTGACAAACTGTAGACCAGGGCCAGTTTGCTTTCCGCCTTTTGTTTCTCCCATGCCGTTTCCCTTTCCATCACCAAGTTTTCCTTTTTTATAAATACTGACGAGCGTAACTTGAATCTGAAGGATACGCTCAGTATAGTCTCACTCAATGCTAGATCAGTTGTTACTAAGATGACAGAACTTAAAACAGTAGCATTTGAGCTTGATCCAGATGTGCTCTGTGTCACTGAATCTTGGACACACTCTTATTTCTGACTCGTTACTCGCCATAGATAATTATAGTTTCTACAGACAAGACCGCATTGAAAAGCGTGGCGGTGGTTGCCTTCTTTATATTAAATCATCCTTCGTACATTTCCCGTATCACCTGAGCATTTCATCATTTTCTGGAAATTTTTGTCGTATTTCAGTCATCCTGCCACACAATAAAAAAGCGATAATTGGGTGTGTCTACAATCCTCCCAGTTACTCAAGTAATGTAATGCAGCTGTGTGAAATGTTTGAAAAAGTTGCAGAGACTTAATTCGATGTCAGAATAATTGCAGGTGATTTTAATCTGCCAGACATTGCCTGGCACGCAAATACCTGTCCAGCAAGATTTCAGAAATCAGTTGACACTATTAAGTTTTCAAACATTTTACAACTGGTCAGTTCAGTGACCAGAAATGACAATATATTAGATTTAATTTTTACAAATGATGTCCACCCTCTTTTTATGAATTTTCATCGTGATATTTTCACAAGTGACCATGCCTTAATTCACTGTTGTCTTCAAGTCTCTCTTTCTAAAAAGCCTGATGTAAAATGCAATAACCTCGACTTTGGTAACGTGAACCATGAATTAGTAAATGACTTCGTAAGTACCCTAGATTGGCATAGCATATTTTTAACTAACGATCCCTACTTATTCCAGGAGCTAGTGCAAAACCTTACAGAAAATATTCAGGCTCTTACCCCACTTAAGATTTTTAAATCAAATTCAGCTCCTTCTACTGTGCCACATTTTCTGCAAAGTAGACTTAAGAAATTACAAAAACAACTTAAGGATACGTCTTATAGCTTTTTTATCAGTTCACTTAAGAATAGCGCAAATATTTTAATAAGCGCTTAAAATAAGGCTTGCATGAGATAGGTGTAGAGAGGCCACAGCATTAAGTGATGCGAATTCTTCCAGATCAGTTGCTCAAGTCGTCCGTCTTCGGTCGTCGGCTTAGCTTCAGAAAGTCATTCCACTCTTTCTCAATGACAACAATCGTTTTGCCAATACACGTTTTGTTACAGAGGATTTGGAGAAAGCAGCATTGTTAAATTCATTTTTCGCCAAGTTCTTTACCATCGAAACTAGCCCCACTCCTGTAATCCCCTTGCTGTGTGATTCAAATCTCAGTACCCTTAATTTCTCACCCACTTGTCTTCAAAAAGAAATAAATCATCTTAAAAATTCACATTCGGTAGGAACTGATAACATTCCAAACTCACTCATCAAACAATTAAGAAATTTACCACCCTTACTGAGAAAGTTATTTTCAGTGTTTCTTGAGAAAGGCTTTTTCCCGGACTAGTGGAAAACTTCTATTATAATTCCCGTATTTAAATCTAGTTCCCGATCAGAAATTCACAATTATCGCGGTGTTCATAAAACGCCCTCTCTGGCTAAACTCTTTGAAAAACTTATTGCCAAAAATTACAGATATCTGCATAAACAATAATATTCTCAGCTCCCCACAGCATGGCTTTTTACCGGACCGATCTTGTGAAACATGCCACATGTCTTTTCTAAATCTACTTCGTTATGATCATCTATCTGTGGTAGTTATTTATGTTGACCTTAGTAAAGCATTTGATAAATTTCCTCACAGGAGGCTCCTAGCCAAACTAGAGGCTGTAGGATTTCGCAGTCCTCTTATTGACTTCATCAGATCTTATCTTTCAATTCGACAACAAAAGGTTTTAGTGGAATCCTCATACTCTACTCCTACCGCAATTTTGAGTGGTGTCCTTCAAGGTACCATGCTAGGTCCTCTGCTCTTTTTGCTTTGCATAAATGATATCTCATTGAATGTTAAACACTCCCAATCTTATATTTATGCAGATGATCTCAAGTGGGTTTACTCCTTCTCTAACTCTACGGCCGCGAGATGCCTAGAAAAAATTCATTCGGATCTGCATACTCTTTCGGCGTGGAGCTCAACATGGCAGACGGAGTTCTCTTCTTCTAAGTGCCAATACATGTGCTTTGGGCCTGAAAGGCTGCCACAACCTGTTATTTTTCAAGGTTACCCAATGACTAAATGTTCCAGTATCAAGGACCTAGGATTAAGCTGCACCAATAAATTAGACCTTTCTCCTCACGCCGATAGAATTACAGCCAAAGCCGCACAGATTTGCGGCTTTATCTCTTAGAATTTCTATCTTCCTAAAATGAAATTAAGACTTTATCGTATGTTCGTGCTCCCCATCTTAGAATACTGTTGCCCCTTTTTCGGTCTCATGAATGAAGGTAGCCGTTCAAAAATTAAACAAATAAAAAAAAATTTCACACGAAAATGGCTGTATCCGACAGCTCCTAATACTTTCTACTCAAGTCGATGTCAATCAACAAAACTAAGGTTCCTTTGGGTCAGGAGATTGGAAGCAGGCTTTTGTCTCCTTTTTCGGCTTTATAATTGCACAAATTTACCCAGGACTTCTGTCATTTCCCCCATCAGCCGTCCCTACAACCTTAGTAACTCGGCACTTGTAATACCCCTTCCTGCATCTTCCTCATGTAAACGCTCTTTGTTTTTTGCTTCCAGATATAGCTTTCTTTGGAATAACTTGCCAATCGAAATTAGTTCGTTAACTAGACTGTCTGCTTTCAAACAGAGACTGCACATTTATCTTAACACTGATTCTATAAACCTTCTATTCTCCCATTCTTTTCCAAGCAGCTTTCTCCATGTCCCTGAGAAAGGAACATCGGGAATTTAGGAGATCCGCTTGAAGCTATTTTCTCTGCCTCTTGTCCCCCGAGAACCTTGATGTTTCCATTAACCACCGCTGAATCAAACGAAGCCATGCGAAAGTACTCAGTCTAAAATGCTGCAGTTTCATTGAGTACTCACCTTCATCAGCCCACCCACACCTATTTCTGCTCTACTACTACGTTCCTACTACTATCGTCCTGAGCAGTTTTTTTTTCTCTTGCACACTTTTTGAACATGGAGGCCCGTTGAACACTGTGTCCATTTTCACTGTAAGAGTTTTTAAACTGCCATAAGTTTTCGTTTTTAGTTCAAAATTACCTGCAAAGCATTGCTGAATGTTGCCCCAAAACTACAATTTCTGCTGACATTATTACGAATTTCTACGTCTACTTGCACATATTGTCAAATTATTTTTTGAATTTTTATTTTTTCGAAATTAACTTTGTATAGATAGTTCCGTACCGGCGCTGAAAAATATAAATTCCAAATTCCAAACAGGTTAATGTGACGTGCGTTGGCAAGGCATCATTTGCGCGTGGAATTTGTAGAAGTTTTGTAGAACTGCAAAGTATGAAGTTGGCATTGGGTGTCCTTTCAGCAGTATAGCGTAGGCATTGATTGACAGTATTAAAATTACTGTCACTCTTAAACGAAAAAGCTTAAAAAGGTAGACATATTTCGAAACTGATGGTTCCGTGCGTTTTGGTCCTGGGGGATTATCATGCTTGTGGATAGAAAATGCCGGATATCTCCGCTTGAGTAAAGTTGCCTGGAGGCTAAAGATTTCTGTATCATCTACCTCCGTACCCTTTGAAAAAAGTGTACGACAAGTTATTTTATTACATCGGGACAAACGCATGTAATGCAAGTAAACAAGACCGTTTTATCAGCATATAGGTCGAAAATCTACCTAAGATTGGACGTAATTCCTTATTAAGCCACGGCGCTAACCTGTGGTAAGGTAAATTATAAATGAATAGAATTGGCCTTAGGGGCTTTATCCTTTTGTGTGTTTGATGAAAAAAGTGAATCTGTGGGTTTTAGGGATAGCGCTGTTTTGTTTTCCATCGGATTATTCTCGAACAAATCTTTAATTGTATTCCCAGCGGAATCTTCCAGTGTCTTTGGTTTTTTTCTTTCCCTTACGTTTTCATACAAAATTTACTCAAATAATTTAAAATAGCTTCCATTTTCTTTACAAAGTCCCTGTGATTTAGGATTGCAAGCGGTTTGGAATTATCACGTCTTTGTGCTATTTCAATGATGAATGAGCAGCTTTGTGTTCTTGGCGTGTAGATATGCAATATATTATTCGAGCTCTTTGGAACTGAAACTAAATGTCCAAAAAATTTTGTTTTCATTCCATTCATATATTCGGCGGATTGGGGATCAACTTAGATAGCTAAGACTTCAGGTCCTGAACGTGTGGTTTAGGAGGCTGTAAGTTTCAAAATTGACTTTTTCAGACTCCAAGGGATTTAGTCGTTTCGGGAGTTCACACTTCTGAACACTCTCACGGACTCCAGATATAAAGCATTGGACACTATTTAACAATGTCGTCATCGTGGAATTTTAATTGTGTCAAAATTCATCAGCAGATGGAATCAACGTAAAATTTGTTTATCAAGTCGTTGAACTGAAGTCGCAGCCAACAAACAATCCAGCGAAAACTGCCTAAAAAGACCAAGGTGCTAGGATCTCAAGCTTTCTTGAAGATTATCAGTTATTCAGGACCTCGAAGATCTACAAATGGCTCAGTCGTTCCCGAATATCCTGCATATTGTTTATACATATTTGAAAGTGCTTCTTAGCAATTGGGCGTGTTGTTAACCCAGTCTGCTTAAAATATTTGCAATACTCTACCCACCGTCGGAAGATTTTCGCTATTTTGAATATCAGTCACAGTCACAAAGGCAAATTGAAAATTTTGAATTTGATCGTTTCGTTTGCAACTAAAATGGAAGAAGAAACTATTGCTCTCAATAATTGTACAAGGCTGCCAGCAGGGCTGGGAATCAAACCGCGGATGCTTCGGATGGAAGTCGAATGGCTAACCGATAGAGATATAGAAGCATATAGCCGTAAGGATTGAATTCAGTCATCAAATACAAAAGATCAGTCATGAAGCTTATTTAAAAGTCCTCCTGCCAAGCGAAATAAAGTCTTAAAAAATTAAGGCATGAAACTCACGAAGATGAAGCCGGCATATCATATTTTACCCTTCTTAACAAATTTACGAAAGTTTAGGAGGTGGCTGATAGTCTTAGAGTGGAGATGGAAGAGCTGAAGAAATTTTCTCGATTCTTCCCTCACGCGGAAAAACTGGCGATGCATGAACTTGAGTGAGGAGACCTAACGTATGCAGCAGCAGCATCCCTCACCGAAGCGTCTACGCACAAAATGATCAGGCAAGTAACATAAACGGTCAAGTTGTCCTCGACGAGGAGCACCGTGATCAAGATTCCACAGAAACATCTCTAATAGTCTGCGGGACTGATACTCTGCGCCCAATTTCAGCACATGAGAAACTCTCCGAATTCAAAACCCCGCTAATTATAGGCTCATTTTCCGGAACAAAAGTGCAAAATGTACCCAGCACATCAACCACTCCTAGTGGGTATGCTAAGGCTGCATACAAATTACACAAGGAAACCACAAATGTAGAAGGGGGGCAGCAGGAAGACAGACCTGATAAGTGCCATCCCAGCCTCCAAAAGAAGCCAATCTCCGGTGATAGTAATGGAAACACAAAGTCAAAATCTATTCCTAACAACATCTCGGGGTCTTC
>JAYGXS010000004.1:70138596-70165113 GCA_036362985.1 Ligula intestinalis | reverse complement strand
AAAAAATAGAGATCGCTTAGAAGTGGAAGAAGCAGGAGGAGGTATAATCAACGTTGAATTTCTTAGGTTGTAAGGGCGAGTAACGGGAGTAAGGGCAGAAATCTTGGGGAGATTTTAACTATTATTTAGGCGAAACAGGAGACAAAACCCTGCATTGAGTCTCCTGACCCAAAGAAATTTCAGTTTCGTTATCTCACATCTATCTGAGTATGAAGTATCTGAAAATGCCGGATAGAGGACATTTTTAGTGAATCTTCTTTGGACACTTTCAATTTTTGAACGGCTAGATTCATTCATTAGACCGAAGAATGGACAACAGTATTCGAGAATAGGAAGCACATACTTACGATAAAGTCTTAGCTTCATTTCGGGAAGGTAGAAATTTTAAGAGATGAAGCCGCATATCTGAGCAGCTTTTGCTGTAATTCTATAAGCGTGAGGTGAAAGATCTAATTTATTGGTGAAACTTAAACCCTAGTCCTTAATGTTAGAACATTCAGTCATGGGGCAACCTTGAAAAATGATAGGCTGTGGCAGCCTTTCAGGCCCAAAACACATGAACTGGCACTTAGAAGGCGAGAACTCCATCTGCCACGTGGAGCTCCACGCAGATAGAGCGTGCAAATCCGAATGAATGCGTTTTAAGCATTCCTCAGCCGTAGAATTAGAGAAGGAGTATACACATTTCAAGTCGTCCGCGTATATATACGATTGAGAGTGTTTAACTATTGTTGAAATATCATTTATATAAAGCAGGAACAACAGGGGGCCCAGAACGGTACCTTGAAGGACACCGCTTAAAATAGCGGTAGGGGTAGAGTATGAGGACCCCACTAAGACCTGTTGTTTCCGATTAGAAAGATATGATCTAATAAAGTCAATGAGAGGACTACAAAATCTTATAGCCTCTAGTTTGGCTAGTAGTCTCCTATGAGGTACTTTATCAAATGCCTTACTAAGATCAAAATAGATGACCACCACAGATAAATGGTCGTTACGAAGAGAAGTGAGGAGATTAAGAAATGACATATGGCATGTTTCACAAGATCGGTCCGGTAAAAAAACATGCTAAGATATATTTAATATTTGATTGCTGATGCAAAAAGCTGTAATTTAATTGGCGATTAATTTTTCAAACAGTTTAGCTAGAAGAGGTGTTTTATGAACACCGCGATAATTTTTAATGTCAGATAAGGAACCAGATTTAAAAACTGGAATTACGATAGCAGTTTTCCAAGAATCAGGAAAAAACCGTTTTCGAGAAATATTGTAAATAACTTACTCAGTAAATGAGGAAAATCTCTTAATTGCTTAATAAATGAGTTTGGAATGTTATCCGTCCCGACTGAATGTGAATTGTTGAGACGAGCTATTTCTTTATGAATACTTGTAGGCGAGAAATCCATTGAAGTGAAATTTGCATTACACATCAGAGGTATTTCGGGTGTTAGACTAGTCTCAATTGTAAAGAACTTGGCGAAGAAGGAATTTAACATTTCTGCTTTGGCCAAATTCTCTGTAACAAAATGATTACTACTATCGAGTAAAGGCGGAATGACTTTCTGAATCTTAGCGGATGACCGAAAACGGAAGACTTGAGCACCGGATTTGGAAGAGTTAGCATCATTTACTGCCAGGGACTCTCTACGCCTATCTCGTGCAAGCCTTATTTTTAGCGCTAGTTCAAATATTTGTGCTATCCTTAAGTGCACCGACAAAGAGCTATTAGACGGATTCTTAAGTTGCTTCCATAATTTTTAAGTCTATTTTGGAGAAAATGTGGAACGGTAGAGGAAGCTGAATTTGATTTAATAGGCTTAAGTGGGATAAAAGTCTGAATTTTTTGTAAGGATTGAGGAAGTCAAGTTAAGCGAACGAACGTTTTCGATTAATTCATCATCAGGCAATACAGTAATATAAGGTAGGGTAGAGTTAACGAAAGTGAGGTTTTGTAAAAGTTCATTAAAAAAGATTGGATCATTAGTTGAAAAAATAGTATGCCAATTTAGAGTACTTACGAAGTCATTTATGGGTTCAAGGTTTGCGTTAGCAAAATCGAGGTTATTGCATTTTACCACAGGCTTTTTTGAAAGAGAGACTGGAAACAACACTGAATTAATGCGTGGTCACTTGTAAAGAGATCACGATGAAAATTCATAAAGAGAGGGTGGACGTCATTTGTAAAAATTGACTCTAATATGCTCTCATTTCTAGTCACTGAACTGACCAGTTGTGACATGTTTGCAAAGTTAATAGTTTCTACCAATTTTTGAAATATTGGCGGGCAAGTATTTGCCTCCCAGTCAACGTCTGGCAGATTGAAATCACCTATGATTATTTTGACATCAACTTCAGCTTCTACAACTTTTGCAAACAGTTCGCAGAGCGCACTTTCATTACCAGAATGACATGGGGGATTATAAACACAGCCAATTACGGTTTTTTTATTGTGCGGCAGGATGACTGAAATAAAGCAAACATCTCCCAAAAACGATGAAATGCTCAGATGAAACGGGAAATGTACAAAAGGTGATTTGATATAAAGAAGACAACAACCGCCACGTTTTTCAATGCGGTCTTGTCGGTCCAAAGTAAATTATCTATAGCGAGCGTTGAGTCAGGGATAAGAGAGTGAGCCCAAGATTCAGTGATACAAATAACATCTGGATCAAGCTCAAAAGCTACTGTTCTGAGCTCTGGCATTTTATTTACAACTGATCTCGCATTCAGAGAAACTATACTGAGCGTATCCCTGAGATGCAGGTTACGCTCATCCGTATTTATAAAAAAGGAAAACTTGGTGACGGAAAGGGAACTGGTATGGGAGAAACAAAAGGTGAAAAGCAAGATAGCTGTGGTCTACAATTAGCTGAAATATAATTGTTAAATATATTCGGATTATTGTATGGCGGTAGATTTGCTTGAAAATTGAGGAAAGGGTGCCCGTTTTGTGGAGTAAGAAAAGTAGGAGGCGGTCGTAAAAAATGATTATGATAAGAGTAAGCATAATTCTTCGGCAAACGCACGTTTGAAAATGACCTAAATGGGTATGGAAGACTATGATCATAATTAGTGGTTTTGATTATGTGCTGATTTTGGGCAATTTGCGGGTTTGGAAAATAACTAACGCGAGTATTTACATCTGCTATAGGTGCTGAAGTGTCAGCATAATTTGTCGGAGGACGGGCATTCGAAAATGGCATTCAAGGTTACGAGAAGCTATTCATGGTATTATAAGAGTGAATTAATTGTGGATTGTGGGCCATTTTGGGGATTGGAAAAGTAAAAACATGAGTGTTTACATCTGGTGTAGATGCTGAAATGTTAATATTGTTCCCATAAGTAGGTAAATTACTGATTTTTGCAATTGGCTTCGATTTACGGGGGGTACGTTTAGGTCTATTAGGTTTAGCCTCTTTAGCAGGCGAGGTTCGCTCGGAAGGCGACGGAATTTCACTCGAGCCAGGAGTAAAGATTGCGGGTGAGTTTTCGGGTGAAATTATCGTTGTCCCTGATCCGGAGGGACGTGGACTTGCGTCTGCCTCAGGAGTAAGGACTGCGAGTGAGGTTTCGGGTGAACTAAACGTTGTCGCTGATCCGGAGGGACGTGAACTTGCGTCGACCTCAGATACCATATTTGGAATAGTAGAGGTAGGAGTGGGCCTAGTTTTTGCAGATGCAGGCGAAATCCTACGTTCCATGGGGGTTTTATCCCTACATATAAAAAGCTTATGTTTTTTCAGGTATTGAGCTGAACCCCCTTGCTGAGAGAAGAGGTTGTCAACTTCTATCGCCGAAAAAAGTTTTACCAAAATCGGCGGATTTTTGCTTCGAGAGGACAATCTTTCAGCTTCTGCGACCTTAAAGTTAAAGCCACACGAGTAAAGGAATTGACAGGCGACGTCTAGCGGAATTTTACTTTTTGGGACATTCTTTAAAAGAAAATTATAACTTCTTTTTTGCCGGTCACAGGTCTCAGTAGACACCAAATTGATCAAGGGCTCTCATTTCTCACATTGCTGAGAAGTGAGCGAAGAGACATTTCCATCAAAGATGGTATTGAGAACCGTAAGCAAACATCCATATTGAGACATGAAATTATTAAAAGTGTCCAAAGCGTCAAGAATCAGTTTTTTCATATTTAAGACGGGTTGATCTTGGAAAAATGTAACACCAAGAGGGTCGTGGTCGTTAAGCGGGATTTTCGACTAAAAACTGACTGTTATTTCATCTTGAAGTTTAAAATATCAGAAGGATATGCAGTTAGATATATTTTTAATCAAGGTTATGCAAGAAAGTTTCTCTTATACAGAGAATAAAATTGACGAGTCTACGCTGGATGAAAACTCACTCGATTGATATTGCAACAAATGTAAACTGAATCTTGTTGGAAAATGCGAAATCTTTTTTAAAATTTGCAATCTAAAATAAACGAATTTCAAGAAAGTGAGATGGCAGGACTGACATGACGTTTTAAGGTAAAGGGCATGTTGAGAGGGAGGTATGAGATTTACATTCGTCAGATGGTCTAACATTTGGTTATAAATTATTTTTTCTAAGATTTTTGCTAAAACCGATGTTCGGTGAACACCACGATAATTTTGGGCATTGAACCGATTTCCGTTTTTGTAAATTGGGGTGATACATGATTTTTTCCAGATTTCTGGATAAGTACAGTTTGACTGCAGCAACGAGAAAAGGTTAGACAGAAGTATTGGGGCATATGTCATATGCCTCAGTATGCAAGGAGGGATTCTATCCGTTCCATATGATGTGGAATTGGGCAGTTGGCGGATAGCTTTCTCTACAGTTTCTTCGTTAAACAATATCTCTTTTAATACTAGTGCCGTCATTTCTGTTGGTTGGGGGATTGGTTCTTCCTCGACTGAATAGTTGGTTGAGAAATACTCGTTAAAAAGATTTGCTATTTGGTTGTCATTTGTTATTACTATTCCTTGGTCATCAAGCATGATTTGGGGGCCTTGATTTGATGATTATTTATTTGTTTCCTGAAGATTTGGGCTGTCCCTTCTGGGGACTCGATTGCCCGATGTTCTGCTGCTATCGTCTTATTTGTTTCAATGTTCTGGGCTAACTCGTGAATCTCTGTAATGCGTCTGAGCGTAGATAGATAACTAATACATGGGTCGTTGAGTTGTTTTTTTAAAGTTTTTTTAGCCGTTTGGAAAGGAAGTTTGGGATAAGTGATTTCTTACATGGTCGTCAATTAGGGTATCTCAAATTAAATTAAGGGTGGCATATAATATGTTTATAGCTTCTAGAGGGGATGCTGTTAGGAGGAAAGAGCTCCAATCCAATGACTTCATATAGTTATTCATAGATTCAATGTCAAGATTTTTGGGGTTTATAGAAGTGTAACTAGGATCAGGTCTTATTTTAATGTTAAGAGGGAGCACTGCTATTATTTTCTTATGATCACTTTCAAAGGTTAAGCTGTCGTAGTGCGTATATAAGGGCCAGATATCATTTGTGAGAATAACATCGAGTATATTATTTCCCCTGGTTGGTTTGCTTATTATTTGCGTCCAGTTATAAAACACAATTGATGATAGTAATTCGTCATGTCTGGATGGGGCTGATAGTTCTGTCAAGTTTATTTCTGGACGGTTTAAGTCTCCTGCAATTATCTTATATTCGGTTTGGATATTTGATAGAATATCAAGTAGATTTTGAAGACCAGTATCATCATTACTGTGTTCCGGAGGGGTGTACAAACATCCAATTAGAATGCATTTAAGGGTCTTGGATGTTATTATAGCGAAGCACGCTTCGCCATTGAACGTCTCCTGAAGAACCTCAAAGCCACTCTGTTCTATGGTAGATCTAATGTAGATTATACAACCTCCTTCTTTTTTCTTAGCACAGTCCTGTCTATAGAAGGTGCAGTTTGTTATAAAAAGTGAAGCATTGGAGGTTGATTCGTTTACCCGTGTTTCTGTTAAAAAGACTGTATCGGGATTGTGTGTGTCAATAAAAGTCTGAAGTCGCGGAACTTTGTTTACTATCGATCTAGCATTAATAAGAGCAACACTTATGGTGTCGGATACAAAAGCTGGAATCTGTTGTGAAAAAATGGATTCCTATTACTTGTTTGATTGTGTTGAGGGCTCATGTGCGGAAATTGTGTGATTGGTGGATAATATGGTGGTGTTGTACTATTTGTGGCAAATTCTGCATTATTGGGAAAAATTGGTGATGGGAGTGATGGAATTCGATGGCATTGTGTAACTATCGGAGGGTATGGTGTTGTGCGAGGTGGGATTTGAGTGTGTGCGTTATATTGAAAGTGTTGGGTGTGCAGTGGTCGTCTTGTGTATGGGCTAGGATACATGGGTTGAGAGAAGGGGTTAGATGTCATTTGAGGGTGTGCATTTAAAAGCGGATATTTGTTTAGATATGCATTTCTGTTTGGGAATGGTGGTCTATTCTGGGTTGTTCGGGGGAGGTAATCTAACACTGGTTTACTACTTTGGTCCATTGAGTTAGGATTGGTATTGCTATTTATGGACATGTTTAGACGTGTGTTGTTATTTATCAGTGTATCTTGATTAGATCCAGGATAAGTGTCGTTCATGTCTAATGGGGTTGTACTATTTCGGGGTCTTTTAGTTTGAACCTTATTCTTTCCCTTAATTGCTTCGGTAGGTTTATTAGTTGCTTTCTGGTTGTCATTATTATAACAAGGAGAAGTCGCTCTCAAGTCACCTAAGCTGATGCTACGTTGATAGTTTTCGTTTTCCTTCCCAGAGAAGGGGGAAATCGTTAATTGTTCCTCTGAAGTAGCATTTTGTGGAGTGTTTCCGTCCTCAACGACTATGTGCGGCTGACTTTGTTTACGTCCTTTGTCTTTGTGAAAAACTTGTCTGCGCTGCATTGGGGTCAAGTCAGGGCCTATATATGCTTTAAAACTCCGGAAACTCCTATTTATTTCAGAGTTTTGTAGGAGCATTTGAGCTTCAGCGTGAGTAGAACAAGTAAGCAAAATCGGTTTGTTTTTACTTCGCGAATTTAGTCTTTTGATAGACACTATGCCTATACTTATCCCACATTGTTGAAAAACGTTTTGTATTGCTACCATTAAATTACTCGTTTGAGAAAAGTTGCGGAAGATTATATTACAGCTGCGTTTTGATCTATCTGAAACTTCTGTTGATACTAAATGCACAACAGACTCAACCTGAGGTAAATTCGTGAGGTTGCTTTCAAATGAATTTGAGTCCAGAAGTGAATTAAGAATCTTAAATACAGGTTCATACTTTTCAATAAAGTTTGTTAAATTTACGAGGGCTGACAGATCGATTTGATCCAAAACAACTTTCGCGTCAGTCATTATTTCTAATAAAATTTTCAAGTAAAGGATATTTGAATGCTAAATATTTGTCTAAGTAATGTGTTTTTGACAAATAAACTATCAACTACTAGAAGTACAAACCAAATGATTTGTACAGCGTTCTATGAAACAGAGGACAATATCTGACCAAATCAACGAAGGAGTTTGGTAGCAGATTTTGGCTAAGATAGTCAACTGTTACTAACTGATAATTTGTTTAAGAAAACCAAAGACTTTGAGTCGTTTCTTCTCTTATAATAATCAATTTATATAAAGATTTCACTTATCTTCGAATTTGAACTAACCGCGTTCAAGGTCAATTCAGTTACTGCGGTCAGAAGCGTTTCCAACCCTCATAGGTTCTCATAAACAGTCCTGTCTCAGTTGCACTACAATCAAGCCTCTCAACCAACCCCCTTAATTTTGTTGAAGCAGTTTTTTTCTTTAACGTTTTTTTTTAAGCGGGGGTTCGCTGAACTCCGCCCCAGCTTAAATGGTAGGAATTTTTTTCACTGCTTCCTACTTAACTCACGATGCGTTTACGACTATTTTAAAACGACGATATGTTGGTGAATATGAATAAATCTACCATCACTACTAAACGCTCCCGCTGTCTATGTGGTTGTTTCATGGAGAGCAGCATATATCAATTTGTATTTATTTTTCCACAGCACTTAGTTTGCAATGACGAGGCCCTTCGGGCCTAAAATATAAAATTTATTTATTTATTTATTCATATTCCGGAACGAAGCGTGTATAGAAAGTGACTTTCTGGCACAACACTTCCAAGTGGTGGAAAACCAAACGTAGAATGAAGATTAAAATTGCTATAGTTGTTAACGCGAGACCTGTGGTGGACGACCATTAATGCTGTCCTCCTCCTACTGCTCTCTGCGTCAACGTCATGTGTCTTCGCAGGCGGCTGTTCCTACTTATATATATGTATATTTTTAAGGGTAACAGGCAAGAAATGCCCTTGAGGACCCTATTAATGTAACGCAAACAGGTTATTCTTACAGTTAATGTGCAGTCGGGGGGAGCACATATAATATCATAACAGAATTTCGAGTTAATTTTCACGGAAAAGAATGAAAACGGTCTAAAGCCAGAAAAATTGTTCACAGTGCTGGCAGTAGGAAATCGTGTTGTAAAAGTCGCCTTTTGTCAAATAAAATCACATCAAGTCTTCTTTTAAATTCCGCAACTGTGTCAGCGGAAACCGTCTCGCTTGGTAGCAAGTTCCAAGGACGGACCACGCGTTGACTGAAGAAATATTTTCGGAGGTCTAATCGGGTGCGTTCGTTTGTGACCTTGTAAGGATGCCCACGCAGGTGAGAAGTGGTGGCTAATTGGAAAAAATCCTCCAATTTTAGGGAGGAAATGTGGCCCCGGATTATCCGGAATGTCCAGAGCAGGCTGCACTGAACGTTCCTGTAAGACAAAGGAAAAAGGTCAAGTTTTATCAATCTCTCCTGATATGGTAAGTCCCTGAGACCGTCGACCATCTTTGTCGCCCTGCGTTGCTCTTGTTCAAGAAGCTCCACAACTTTCTTCAACCACGATGTCCAAACTGGCATTCCGTATTCAAGATGTGGTCTCACAAAGGTGCCAAATATTTTTCCGAAGAGTTCAGGTGGAAAGATTTTGAATGCTCGTCTGATCCAGTGCAGGGTACTAGTTGCTTTCTGGACGGACGTTTTACAGTGCTCTGTTTGCATCAAGTTTGCGGTTGTCCATATACCCAGATCTTTGTGTGTCTCAACCTCGTTTAATGCGGAACCATTGATAAAATAACTGTGTTTCGGTGGCACTTTTCGCCCCGGGCTTTTGTGTAGAACAAGACACTTGGATACATTAAAGTTAAGAAGCCATGTGGACGACCAGATAACCAGTTTATCGATGTTCGACTGTAGTTTCTTTGCGTCGTCGGCGCACTGTATTTTAGCCCATATTTTTAGGTCATCCGCAAACATGACAGCTGCGCAATCAAGCTCATTGAGACAGTCGTTTACGTAAATCAGGAATAGCAGCGGACCCAAAACTGAGCCTTGTGGTACACCACTCTCGACCATTGTCCGTTCTGAGGTGGAGTTTCCGACAACGACCTTCTGTTCTCTGAGGGACAAAAAACTACTGATCCAATTATACATTTTTCCTTGGATTCCCACGTCCCAAATCTTCTGCAGAAGAAGCCTGTGTGGTACACTATCGAAGGCCTTTTTGAAGTCGAAGAATATAACATCAATTGGATAGCCTTTATCAGCGGCCTTTGTCCACTTCTCCTGTGAGTAAAGAGCACTCGTGAGGCAAGAGCGTACTGGGCGAAAGCCGTGCTGTCCATCACATAGTATTTTGTTGCTTTCGAGGAAATACATTAAATGCTTCTTAATTATGCGCTCCATTACTTTGCTCGCGATGCAACTTAGACTGACAGGACGGTAATTTGCGCAATCAAGTCGCGAACCTCCCTTATAGATCGGGGTGACGTTTGCCCACTTCCATTCTTCTGGGAGTTCGCCTTCGTCAAAAGATTTCTGGAAGATGGCAGCCAGCGGTTTGCATAGTACGTTAGCTAATTCTTTTAGTGCAAGTGCAGGAATTTTGTCCGGCCGTGGTGATTTGGCAGGCTTAAGTTGGAGTAATTCGGCCCTGACAGTGTTGTGTGAAAACTCTAGGTCCTCTATTTTGGGCAATAAGGAGGAGGGTAAGGGTGCAGTTATCGGTTGATGAGCGGACGGACTATCAGCAAAAGTTGTAGGTTCTCGGGTGTAGACGGATTCAAAGAAATCGGAGAGGAGGGAGGCTTTCATCTGGTCTTCGGTCACCAGTTGTCCATCGGCTGATCTAAGGGCAGGGATCACTTCCTGAGATCTCTTCGTGCTTCGTATGTAACCGTACAAGATCTTGGGGTGTTCCAGCGACTTATGTAATATGTTCAACTCGTATTTCTTGCGCAGTTTAGTAGCTTCTCTTTTACAAATGTTACGTTGTTGCTTATACTCCCGTAAGTGTTTACCGGAGCCGGTTAGTCTGTAGCGTCTCCAGAAGCGGTTTCTTTTTTTGAAAGCGGCCTGCAAGTTTGAGTTCATCCACTTCGGGCGATTCGTACTTGTCTTTCTTCTGAAGGGACAGTTGAGACAGAGAGTCCTTTTCAACGTCGAGCTTAAGGTCATCCACTGTTCATTTGCCCCACCTTGGAGATCTGTTTCCCATGATACCTCTGACATTTCTCTTCTCATAAGTGGGTAGTCGCCCTTCAAAGTGTTACTTTCCCATGTGTCGGAGGAGTAGGGTTTGGAGAACAGCGAATACTCGAAATACAGCATGATATGGTCACTTGACCCTAATGGTGGTCGATCCTGCAGGTCAATCACAGTTTCCTCCTCTCGTGTAAAGATAAGGTCGAGACAGTTCGACTGTTGTCCTTCCCTAGCCGGCGTTCCAAACGCGACGGTTTGGCAGAGCAGTTTGGCTGTGGCCCATTGTAGTAATTTGTGATTGAAGTTGTCTTGAAGACCCTGTGCAGTCCATGTCTGCCAGTCAACACCAGGAGCGTTAAAGTCCCCAACGATTAGGATGTCTTTTTTCTCACTAACCCTATACAATTCTGCTATGAGGATAGTGTCTTGGTCATGAGAATGGTTTGGCGGGCGGTATGTCACCGAAAGCGTCAGTGGCCTGGCGTACTTAGCAGATATAGTAATATTTAGCATTTCCACATCTCGTGCTGGGACCGGTACTTCAGCCGTGGCTGTCAGCTCGCAAGTGACATAGACTATAAGCCCTCCTCCCCTAGTTGTTCTGTCTTTCCTGAAAAGCTGATATCCTCTAAGTGATAATTCAGAATCAGCGATATCTTTTGAAAGCCAGGTTTCAGTTAAAGCCATGATGTCTGGTTTCACCTCCTCGACCAAGTTCTTTAGTTCGTCCAGCTTGTTAAACAAGCTTTGTACATTTGCGGTTAGGACCTTTAGTGACAGTTTACTCCGTGAGGCCCAACCCTCATCGTGACAGGTTTTGGCCAGAGGAAGGGCTCCTTGACTTGTATTATTTGCCCATCTTTTATTTTCAGGCCCTTTGCCCCGCTTTCGGTCCTCTCTCTCAATTCTATCCTTAGTTGCCTCATTTTCATCCGCTCCCTCGGCTCGTATTCTGGCTGAAAAAACACTTACTTGTGCAAATTTCGTAAGGCCGTTTTTCCTTTTAGCAATTTTGATGCCAAGCCTTCGTTATCAAATATAACTTTGAGAGGCCTTGGGTTTGTTTGTAGGTCGCGGCCTAGGTCTGCTTTACCCAGACGGAAGGCTTTATTGACGGTATAGGTTTCCCCATTCTTTAGGACAGCGCTGACGTATTCGTGTATTCGATCATAGTCGTGTGCAACTCGTTCCGTTGTACTGTCAAACGTGGACTCAGGAGCACCTTGTATGATAATGTTGTTTTTCCGATTTATGGACGACTTCTGTAATACCTTACCTGAAGTTCCGTTTGACTCGTCTTGAACAACTATGCAGTTTTGTCGGTCAAGGGAAACCCGTGATGTATTTCCAGTCTTACTGCTGTTGGAAGACCCCGAGATGTTGTTAGGAATAGTTTTTGACTTTGCGTTTCCACTACCATCACCAGAGATAGGCTTCTTTTGGAGTCTGGATGGCACCGATCAGGTCTGGCTTCCTGCTGCCCCCCTTCTACATTTTTGGCTTCCTTCTGTGATTTGTATGCAGCCTTAGCATACCCACTAGGAGTGGTTGATGTGCTGGGTACATTTTGCACTTTCGGACCGGAAAATGAGCCTATAATTAGCGGGGTTTTTAATCCGGAAAGTTCCTCATGTGCTGAGATTGGGCGCAGAGTATTAGTCCCGCAGATCGTTTGAGATGTTTCTGTAGAATCTTGATCACGGCGCTCCGCGTCGAGGACAACTTGACCATTTATGTTACTTGCCTGATCATTTTTGTGCGCAGACGCTTCGGCGAGAGATGCTGTTGCTGCGTACGTTAGGTCCCCTCCGTTAAGTTTATGCATCACCAGTGTTTCCTCGTGAGGGTAAAATCGAGAAAATTTCTTCAGCTCTTCCAGCTCCACTCTAAGACTATTAACCACTTCCTCAAGTTTCGTAAATTTGTTAAGAAGGGCAAAATATGATAGGTAGGCTTCATCTTGAGTTGCCTCCCTTAAACATTTAAGACTTTTAGTTCGCTTGGCAGGAGGACTTTTCAATAAGCTTCGTGACCGAGATTTTGTATTTGATGACTGAATTTGATCCTTACGGCTATACGCTTCTATAGCTCCATCGGTTAGCCATTCGACTTCCACCCGAGGTATCCGCTGTTCGATTCCCAGCCCCGCTGGCAGTTTTGTAGAATTATCGAGAGCAATAGTTTCTACGTCCATTTTAGTTGTAAACGAAACGATTAAATTCAAAATTTTAAATTTCCTTTGTGACTGTGACGTAGTGTGTTGACTGATATTCAAAATAAGGAAAATCTTCCGACGGTGTGTAGAGTATTGAAAATATTTGAAGCAGACTGAGAAAACAATACGCCTTATTGCTCAGAAGCACTTTCAAATCTGTATTAACAATATGCAGGATATTCAGGAACGACTCAGCCGTTTGTAGATCTTCGAGGTCCTGAATAACTGCTAATCTTCGAGAAAGCTTGAGATCCTAGCACCTTGGTCTTTTTAGGCTGTTTTCGCTTGTTTGTTTGTAGGTTGCGAGTTCAGTTCAACGACTTGAGAAACAAATTCCACTTTGATTCCGTCTTCTGATGAATTTCGACACAATAAAAATTCCACGATGACGAGATTGTTGAATAGTATCCAATGCTTAATATCTGGAGTCCACGAGAGTGTCCAGAAGTGTGAAATCCCGAAACGACTAAATCCCTTGGAGTCCGAAAAAGTCAAACCGATTTCGAAGGACGCGCTTGACTACTTCCTGAGCTGAAGACAACCTTACCGTTATTCTGTCGCACACAGACGTAGGCAGACGCAGGCACACGCGTGCTTAAGTGGTCGCGGCTTCCGAAGGGCCACGGACCACGCAGCAGGGGGCCTTTACAGGCAAAAGCCACTCGAGTGCTTGCAACACACCAATTAGAGAACACTAGAACCTGCTCTGGAAACCAACTTAAGCAGCTGCCGCTATTGTCTTTTTCTCTCTCAGGCCTGGCTGGACGTAGTCAACACTAGCTCTGGCTTCGCCAGTGGCAACTGCCGCCTGAGACAGCAAGAGGGAGTTTTGCACAAAATAAATCTCTCCTGGTGGCTTCTGCCTTTTAACTTCCAGCCTGGAATTCGGCCCGCTGATTGTAGTGATCCGAGTACACCCACTTCGTAGACTGCTTCAGAACTACTGATCTAATTTGGTGGGAAGCCCAAACTAGTTTGGAGCGGAAATGGTCGAGGATGACTAAAGTCAGTCACTTTATTGAGGGAAGAAGGCTTTCGCCCTTGAGCTCCCTATTAACGCAAGGAATCTTGGAAGAATAAATAATTGGCGGTTATTTGGTGTGCAATATGTGGAAATTATTTTATCCATTAGGTTTATAGACGACTCCGGTACATTTGGAAAAAAATATATCCGATATGTTCACACGAGGATTAGATAAACCGTGTGCTGTTTTATCTACTCGGTTTTCGCATGACCAGACTTCACTTACATTTGAAAGTTAAACAACGAACATTGATTTTTCCCGATTCGGGAATTTTCCGTTTTTTAAATGCAAAATATTTGTAAACAGCCTTATTCGATAAACCAAACTAAATCTTTTTATTCATATTGATAGGTTGCTGTATGCATTAGGGACGCTGGAACGCGACGTGGCACTGCTGAGTGCTCCGGTGGTGAGCGAAGTTGGGACACAACAGAAAGCATCTCTTACTCCAGGGTGCACGAATTAGGTAGGTGCATGATAACCACGTGTGTATCCTACACGGCATATGCCGTTAAGTTTTCTTCGCAGACGTGTTTTCAGTTTATATTGAACTCAGAGTATGATGATAATTACCTGTTGAACAGGCTGAGAGGGCCAGCTGGTTTGCCAGCGTTATCCTAAAGTCTCAGCTTATTTACCAAGGCAAAAATTTCTGTTTGCTCATAAAAAATCACTGCCCATTAAAAAAAATTTTGCTGCTATAATTCATTATCCTGTCACGCACGCAACCAATGTAGTTAGCAAAAAAAGCGTGTGATTGACACGTTGAGTACTGGTGAAATGCATGTAGCGGGATAAAGAAGTGGACGCTGAGCAACGATGGCAAGCGGTTGTCAACACAGTCATAAACCTAGAGCAAATGTGTTAAAACTATTTTAAGCATTTACCGATACTTATATTTAAGTTTGCACAAGAGAACAATTTTTTTATAAAATCAGAAGTTGTCTATTACTTTCCCACAGTTTGCATTGGTTGACTACCCATAGTTGGCATTTCTCATTTTTATGTCATTTTGAAATCTTTAAGCATAACAAAATTTCCGAAATACGCTTTAAGAGGCTATTTTTTTCAGGCATGTCTTATCCGTTCTGGCCGTGACACTGGGCCCTCTGCTATTCCCTATTTGTATTGTGTAGAATCTTAGCTAATATTAGTTTACAGTCTTAAATTCTTTAGCTTCAGAATACTCCGAACAAAATAGCGTGCTGCGTTTGCTGACCGTTGAAATTACGGTCCTATATATAGTGTTTGCGGATCTTAACGGAGGTCGAAAACATAAACTAACAAGCAGTCAGAACCAATTTTATTGACTTCCTCAGTAGCCGCGCGTCAATTGTTTTAGTGTCTATTGTTACTGGCAGTTTTCTCGCACTCAAAGATTGCAACATTGTTTAACATTCGTTGGGATTTCAACGACTCCTGAAT
Source organism: Ligula intestinalis (assembly GCA_036362985.1). NCBI lineage: Eukaryota > Metazoa > Platyhelminthes > Cestoda > Diphyllobothriidea > Diphyllobothriidae > Ligula > Ligula intestinalis. The sequence continues at coordinate 70,149,897 of JAYGXS010000004.1, read as the reverse complement.
ATATATTTTATGCTAGTATTTTTTGGAGGTTTCCCGAACAATGGCGCCTTCTGTGGAGGCAGACTTGTATGATCTAGCCTTAAAAGCCGGTTTATGCATGGATCACCAGATTTTTAAGTATGTACTAGTTCTTGCGGTTTCTATTTATTTATTCTGATTCATCGGATTTAAAAAAGGAATATTTTTGAATTTTAGTCTGTTTTTTTCGTCAGTTTGTTTGTGTTCCCTGATTTTTCTGTTTGTATTAATGGAACATTATTATGTACGTTTTGCGGTTTAACTGCGACCTGCACTGTTGATGTCGATTCTACGCAATTCACTAGCGGTTGTACAGTAGAACGCATGATGGAGCATGACATTTGGTGCTTTTAGCCTCTGCTTAATTGCTGCTATAGTTGCCGTCCTTCGCAGTTGTGTTCTACCACACGAAACACGATTTTACTGTTTCAGTCTTGTGATTTTTTCTGCATTCTGTATTGCGGACTCGTTCGAGTGGTTTGCTATAATTAAGTATAGCAGAATGCTTCCTTTAAAGGCTGTGAACGAAGGAGCTTTGGTCATGTATGAATATCAAATCGTGCCTTCGGCTGTGGCTCCTATTTGTCGAACCTCGACCAGATTCGCGAATACCAAGCGCATATTGATATGAGATGTACATATAAGGTTATAAAGTCAATAATACTGAGCGAATCGGCAAATGTAAGGTATTGACTGCAGTCGGCTGCAGACATATTAGGGCAGCTGTCAATCCAGTCACTGTGATGAAGCCTTGTTTTATTTTATGTAAAAGTCGTCGCAAATACGTACGAGCAACAAAAGACCACTTCCGCATAAGCATTGCGCTGTTGCCTTTCAAATTCACGAAAAGAAAATATCATTCAAATAGACACCGAGCAGCAGAAACCTCTTTTTCGCACTTCATGCTGAAGGGTCTTCGTAAGCAACGACATCTACGAAATTCTCGATGAAATGAACCGCTGCAGGCAAGTATGAGATGACGCTAAGGTGTACGCGTAATCCACTAGCCTCATTATGTTAATGTAACTGCAGGTTAATGTAACCTAATCCACGGTTTGATGGTCTGCTGGCTAATTAGGTCTTTAACCGGTTGTTTAGTTACACGCTACTATGTGACTTGTGGAGTTGTCCACAGAAATTTAAATCCGGAAATCGAAGTTCGCATTGCATTTTCCGTAAAATATTTTTATATGAACTGTTGTCAATTATGGGGGTAGGAAAACTCACTCTGCAGCACCTGAGTGAAGAATGCTCCATGTGACGGAGTAATTGTGCGATAAGATCCATGCGCTGTATTCGCCGTTCGGTCAAACCAAATAGTGATATCGAAACTTTTGTTGATAAAATTCTGAAATCAAATCAGCAAAGGTAGATTTTGGACGTTTGCCTTGTTATCACCCAGTGTGAGGTTTTTGGAAGGGATGTTATTATTGTTTTTTTGCCCACATCAAAATTAAACAGCATCAGAAACCGCTGTGCTTTATGCCACGCAATCCTTCCTAAGTCGTCGGTAATCTTTTTAGAATGAGTACTTTAGTTTCGCATGCCGAACACAGTCGCGTTCGGCATTTATTCCAGCTCTGAATTTTTCACATTCGTTCAGTGATTTTTTTGGTTGAAAGGTGCTCATCGATCGCCTCGTTGTAGCTTAGATTTTGCCTTCAAGCTCCGTCAGCAGCCACAGGGCCACTTTTACAGGGTGTCCACGAAGTCTGGGTACATTGGGGATAAATGCATATCTTTAGTCCCGACGCCCACGGAGAGAGAACAACAGAAGTCCGGTCACTCGACCAGCGTGTATTGAGACGCAGAGCACGTGAGGGCAAGCAGAGCGAGTCAGCAATTCAGAATTCAAGAGTGCAAGTCAGTCACAGAAAAAGGCTCCGGGTTATTTATTCAGTGCGCATAGCGAGGAGGCGTCAGTATTCACGGTCCAATCAGATGGGACGGAAAAATCGATAATTATTGACGCGTTGTCAAGCCACGGCGTGGGACTTTGCGCTGCAGCTGCGCTGAGAGCCTAAGAGTTTTTTATTAATCATGGGACTCTGCCGTCCCAACATAAATAAATAAAATATTAAGATTCATCTGTACCTAGACTTTGTGGACACTCTGTATTATAAGCAGAAGAACGTAACCGACAAAGACAAAGAAGAATGGAATGGCCGCCACGAGCCAATCATACGCGCTCCAGATATTACAACTAATAAGGCTGAAACACCTGAAGTATTGGTTAAAAGTCTCACTACTTAACCGTTGAGTTACAAGCGCGTTCTCTCGGTCTCGGTTGTGCATGCCTGTGAGATGTACAAACATCGCCTTACCGGATATGCTCCTCCGGTCCCAGAGCATAAGGTGTGCTGAAACTGCATTCATCTTAATTTAATGTTCATCGTCAATGTGTGTTGTTCCACATTGAATGAACCATAACATGACTAAGTGGCGGTTCAACTGTAGAATTAAAAGAGGTCAGCCTGATTAGCCTCTATGGTAGTTCATTGTTCAAAGAGGCAGCGAATTGCCTACCGAGCAACAACGCCAGAGAGTGAACTATATCAGAGTCTGCTTGACAGAAGCAACAAATACCCATTCTGCCATCCGAATCCGAAACGCCAGGCCAATGAATTTCTTGTTCTTGCGATCACTCTTTCCTCTGAACTACTTCCTGGGATTCGCCAATTCGCTTTCATCGACACTTTCAAGATAGTTGATGTTACTTCAATTGTTTTGTTGTATCTTTTTACGAATCGTTTTTCTTTTACTGTTTTCGTCATCTTTAACTTCCGATAGCTTAAACGAAACTGACGTTTTTTCTTTGTTGCTATAGACTGCTCTTGGATTTAATAAGCATGAATTGCAACCCTTCCCTCATTGCCCGTATGCTCAAACAACCCCTGCTACAGGATGCGCAGGCTACACGAACAGAGCCGTTAAATGGACCGTCGTGGACTGGTGGCTCTAAAGTCTCCCGCCTCTGATTGTGACCAACTCCTTGCGCACAGAACTCCGATGTTCTTTTCTCTTTTTTTATGCTGGATTTTTATCTCACAGATTTTCATGGGTTTACACGCCTGTTTGTTATCGTCAACACCGAACTATATAACGGTTTTGTGACTACGTACTTCCTTTGCAATACAGATAACAGATCGTTTAACCTATGGCATCCGTACCCGATACGACAGTTCCCCCGTCGATTTCGACAATGGGCACCACGTGCTCCAACAGCCGCAGCAAACGCTGCAGCAAGCCGCAACAGACACTGAGGCGAGCTGGGTAAGCGACACGAAGGCTACCGCAAGCAAGAGCAACACAGAGAACTAGCGCGAGAGAAAACAGGAGTTTAGGCAGACTCGCGCAGAATCTACCCACTCGCTCGCCACTCCCACCTCCGTATCTAGCGTAAAGACAATGTCAATAAGACCGGGGATGAGGGAGGGCGTAGATGGCTGGCGCGGTAACCACTCAACACGCGCACGCTTGAATCAGCCAACTCGCTAGGTATGCTCTCGCCTGCGTGGAAGCGCCATAAAGGCTACATAGAGAGGGAGCCATTTCAGCCTGACTCTCAGTCCTCCCTCTCCTCCCATAGGCACACACAAACACGCGTACAAAAGGAGCAGCAACGTAGGGGGCCCGAGTTTTCCCTTCAGTTAGCAAACCCTGCAAGCCACGGCTTTTAGCGCACCGTGCTAGATTCAAGCGCATTCAGTCGTCTACCCAAAGCTACAAATGGAAGTTGTCAGCTATTTCTCCACACTCCCTTTATCCTTTCCGGTATGATTATGCTTAATAAATGTCGAGTTTTGGCTGATAGCAGCTGTTTGTCTTCCACAAACGCATGCCGACTTGTTTTATCAGGGCTTACTTTGGAGCCGACTAACGTGACTCTGACAGCAATCTATGAGCACTTTATTGGAATATCGAAGAGCAGATGGGTGCGTAGACCCGCAAATTACACTGAATTCCGTTAACGTAATTTTCCATTTAAACGTTTGCGATATCACCTGACAGTCTCACTCAAAACACTTTGTCTCAGCCCTTTGGTGTCAGCAGCAGGCCGAAGTTGCAGAATATAGCCAAGTTAAAGCCCATTTACACTTCACTAGACAAACCAAGGAAACGGATTGCAGCAAAATATCCAGCCAGCTGAGTTCATTGGACCTGATAATTGCACCATTAATTTTGTTAGTGCGCGACTTACCAGTCAATTTTCTCCAGTTTTTGGGTTCACGCTAGCGGACTCTGGCTCAGTTTGCGTTGTCTGTTTATATAGTTCATTCAGTAAAATCAACACCTAAGGCTACGTAGATCGTGACTACGCCTCTTGGCACCGCACATCCACGGTTGATAAGTTGTCAACGCATTGAAGAAGTTAGCTGCTTCCAATATTTCGGCTCGACTAGACTAGCCAATGGACAAAAAAGAAATCAATAGCTGAATCGCGCAAGCTCGAAATGCATATAGGCTGCTAGCTAGACCACACTGGTCTCGCTCAGACATCAGCTTACATACGAAGCTGTTAATATACAGAGCGCCCATCAGACCGGTATTAGTATATGCCTGGAAAACATGGCCAGTCAGAAAGGCAAACATTCTATCGCTCGAAGTCTTCGATGCCTCTTAAGAGTCTCCTGGTGGGATCGAATTTCCATCGTTAAGCTATATCGCAAGTGTTTCAAACCACCAAATTTAGCATCACACATCCAACACCGGTGGTTGTAATGGTTGGGCTGTGTCCTGCGCAAGCCATTGACGGACCTCTGCAGATTGGTCGTGCACCCCTCTTAGTGAAAACTGGAGATACCGACAAGGCGGTCAACTGAAGACATGGCTCAGCCCTGCCAAGTCGGACATGGGGCCTCGTTGTCGTTTATGGCTTGCGACAGTGGAACAAATATTGGATTGACATCTGCGAGGAGCTCGCTTCTGATCGCCATCCAACAACAGGGGCTAGTCGTATCAAGTAAGTGATGGTGAGGCTGACAATACTGATGGTGGGGTGTATATCAAATTGCCTTAGATCCTACTGCTCTATATACCCATAGGACCGATTAGATCCATGTGGTTTCTGAATGCTGTTGAGTATTTCAAGCAAATGAGGCTTGTTCGAAGGGTATACGTCAGGGCTAGATGCCTGATTCGTCGGTCTCCGTGCTAGGGAGACGCAAATGGATTACTGGGCCTAAACGCGATGAGAATGTACGATTGCACTGGTGGCGGGTTAAAATTCCATCTGTCTTGTTAGTGGTACATGTAGTAGCTGTAATTGTTTGCCGGTCGGTAGGAATGGCTTTATTGGTATTGCAAATGTTACTGGTTTTGTGTTAAAGGGTGAGCTGGTTGTGTCATAACTGCACTGTTGTGCAGATGCCTACACAGGTCTGTTCATACTCGAGATGTCCGTTGGCCGTGTAGACACGATGACAGGTGTTTGCACCAGTTGTCCGCAGCACCTGAGTCTTACGAGCCTCTTCCTCGCTTTGGTATCGGCTAGCATCAAGATGGATGCGCCAGTCCTTACGGAATTGCGTCATGTCTGTCGATTCTGAATGAGATCGGGTATTCCGTATTACTTTGCAGGAGCTTAAGTACGGTCTCTAAGGTGTGCTATGGTTTCGGAAGTAAGGGTGTTCGCGAGCCAACCCTCCTGTACATGCCCAGTCTTGTGTTGATTAAGATCTCGCAATAGTTTCAGACGGACGAAAGCCTGACTGGCTTTAGAAATCCTTTTTGCAATGGTTCTCCGAAGAAACACGAATTTCGCCGTAATAAAAATCGGGCTGAATTTGGAGCAGCCGGAGGTGAAGAAGTTAACACTACAATGTGTGTTCCCCTCCGTTGTGGTATTTAATGCGCTTTGATCCGCAAACAGTCCATGGTTCTAGTTTTGGATATTCTAGACATTACTTCCACTCAGCGCATGTTGAGCCTTTTTTAATTGGTTTGGTAGTCAATATAGCTTCCTAGTCGGTACTCAAAGTAGGCGTCCATCAGCACAGTGAAAGAACCCAGCTCTGATGCACTTCATTTTACCTTACAAATGCGCCAAAAACTGTGTCGTGGTCTAACAAGTTGCGTAAGGCCAACTGGGCACATGGTTTCTGCTTGCTTTTTAAGAGTCCATCGTTGAAGCCTAGCCGCCGTGATCTTCAGATCATGCTTTCTTAGTAGTAAAGAAGTCGGTCGAGGCCACAGTAGAATGAACAGTATATTGTGTACACAGAGTAATGGAGAAAAGATGAAAAGAGCTTGACTCGGAGAGCATGACCTTCCGCGGGAGCGGCGTGATCCGAAATGCAGTTTCGGTACAGTAATCACCGCTGCTCAGAGAGACAGTGTGCACGCGTGCATTTTTTGTATTCGTCGCCTGGCCAGAAAGACATCTATGCGCCAACTGCGATTGGCTGATGCAGGCGTCGAGAACCGCAGTCGTGAGATTCTAGCGAAGTTCAATTCGACTCGAGCTAGTCGCATCTCTGTGTTGAACTTCGTTGGTCCGGCGATACTGGTACATTGGGTTTGTTTTCGTCTCCTGACCTTTTTCCTAACAAAAGCTGGCCGAGAATCTAATTTCTGTGTTTTCGGAATCCGTAATGCTTTTCCGAATGAAGTTTATTCTCCATATGCGCTTTAATTTGATTAAGTAAAACACGAGCGAAGATAACTCCTGCGATATTGAGAATGCGAGTGTCTCCGTGGTTGTCACATTGTCGTTTGCTGACTGTGACGGAAGAATGCGGATTTTTTTTCATCGTTAGGCAGCTAGTACCGACAATGGGTGCAGCTGCGGGCTTCAATCGTTTTGGCCTGTATGGTATCCCACAACCTCCTTCTCTGGGCATTTTCTTTTCAGTCCACCTGAATACTTTGTATTGCTTTTACTTTCGAGTTTGTGCGCCTTCTAAAATTTCAGCCTTAGCATGTGTTAAGGTATTAAATTGATCTGCTGTTAGTTCACCATGATATCAAAGGCATTGCCTATTGCCTTTACCAAGTAAACTGAAGCTGAGTCGACCAGGTAGTGATACCCCCAGATGTCGATACTGCATATCTATGTCGCCATGAGAGCGTCACGCTGATTACGACTCCGAACTAGTATTGCGTAGTATTGAGGCTCAGAAGGTTAAACCTAACGGCTACGACCCTCCCGACTTGATTCCTTTGGAGAAAAGACAATTCACGGAAAAACAAAGAAGAAGGAAGGGTGTATCCAGTACAGATAATTGGAGATTAATTAGGAGGAAGTTTTGCCTATCGGAGCGCTCGTCCAGCCGCGAGATGTGCTACGTCCGAAGTAATGGCCTGACGAAGGTGTCCGCATTGAGTTGAGGCTAACCTACTGATGAGGCTAGTTTGCTAACGTGGGCGTCTCATTAGATGGATTGAGGTCAAGCCAATATGGGTTGGGGGCAGGACGGTGAACTAAGATGCGCACGTTTGTGCCTGGTCCCAGGGGCGCGATATCGGCAGCAGTGGGGGCGCGTAGCAGTTCACGCTTGACCCGAGGCATGCCAAAAATTGCCTTCGCACGAGGTCCTATGCACTGAATGACCTCGTCTGTGGCTTCACGATTAAGGAGGTCTTCGGGTTGCAGATACACCAGGGATATCTTCTTTCAACGCCAGAGGAGGCAAGGTGGATGCACCCTAAATTGCGGCGAATGGTTGGAGTGAAACTCAATTGATCTTTCTTAACTTGACCCCTTACACTCTCAGACCTGTGCGAAGTGTGTTGCCCATTCCTTTGCGTTTCGGTGACCAGGTCGTGCAAGTATTAAGTATTTCCGCCAGCAGTCTGATCGACGGATGTTAGACCACTAGCCACATTAGACTGGCCCACAGATGATTTAGTGAGGTAAACGGTGGAAACTTCCACCAGGTTTAGCTGCTGCTGTAATATCTGCTTCAAGCTAGCATACCCGCCAGTCATCCGAGGTGAAAAACTATGTAGTGGCCCCTAGCAGCCACTTGGAACCAAAGACCAGCCGTTGACGCATGGCGCCTTTGGCCTGCAAGGCCTTCGCGCCCAATGCCCCCTGGTGTGAGGTGCTAACTGTCGCTGACCGACACCCCACCGTGGCCGCGCGCCCACGTCAGCCTTCAACCACCTCAAGGTCGCACCACGGCCGCTAGTCGAAACATTAGCCGCATAATTGGCTGCCGTAACAAAGCATGCACCGGCATTCCGGCGATTCGCAATGCTCTCGTCACTCCGCAATTTACGCCCTCACAGCTGGACTGCAGTCATCCTCGAGTCATAACTCTTTCCGTCTATTCTCCTATCCCTTTGTGCAGAATACACTTTCCAAACACTCTGAACTTCCCACCGTCTTCTCTACTAAAGAACCATGGTCTGAAGATCACAGTTGCTAGGGTTTAACTTACTTAACCCCCGGCGATATTAGACCACTAGCCACATTAGACTGGCCCATGGATGATTTGGTGAGGTAAATGGTGGAAGCTTCCACCAGTTTTAAAAACTGCAACATCTGCTACAAGTCAACATACTTATCAGTCACCCAAGGAGACAAACTGCGTCGCCAACTGGTTATGACGTGGTCTAGTGCTTATGAGTGATACGAAGCCTGTGCTTGCCTGACTGTTGTCCAAGAAACAAACATGGCGAAAAAGAGCACAGGATCAGCCACGAGCAAATTTATTAGAAATCTCTATGTCCTCGTCACTACAAGGCTGCCTTTATTTATATTAATTCCTTCAATCTGGCTCTATGCTGTCTAGTCCGCTTGCAGATAGAGTTTCAGAGGAGCCGAACAGCTTCTGACAGACATGAATTAATCGGATCTGATGAGAACTCTGTCGCCAGAACCAAGGTGGGACGCCGTGGAGCATGCTCTCATGACAGGTAGCGTGGGAGGCTCATGTATTTGAGACTGACTCAGCATGAGAATGGAAAACGTACATTTCAAATGCACCAAATACAGGCATTCTATCTTTGCTTCCCTTATCATTCCTATAAATTGACCTTTCACAGACCAAAAAAGTTTCAACAACAAATACCAATAAGTCTTCAATCAACCCATCGAGATTTGGCAGAAGCAAATGAGAGTGTAGTCATGTAGGGGTCTAAGCCGTGGGCGTGCTCAGAGCACTAAAATTATCACGCCCAATTCCCTATGGTTAGAGGAGGGGTTATATCAGTAGGGGCTGTTTATTGCATGCAGAAGCTCACTGCTATTCTGAAGCACCGACGTGCTGCAGGCCCGGGTCCTGCGCACGCATTTGTCTGCTAGCGTGCTGTGGGCATCAGTGCCTAAATGTCATGCGAGAGTGAGTCACGATCCGCTTTATCAACTGCTAAGGCAGCAACACTATAGGATATCTGTGATTGGCTGTCCCAGAGGCAGATAGAGGAGTTCAATAACGTGACGGCTTGGCATCGGTGGTGAACGGCACAACAGTCATCAATAAGGTTCGGCAAGGCAATAATCAGTCCACATACAAATACCATATCAACAGTGGCAGTTTGACCATTGACATCAATTAGGTCCAACGTGGGCTTCACAGCTGGGCGGTGCGAGGACGGTGACGGTATAGTGAGATCGGAGTTGTGGTGCATTTACCTAATTCTTTGTTTCACTCATTTACATGGGCTTGATGTCAAGACAGAGTCAAGAAGACCGGAGATGGATGAAGGCGTAGGCCCACGCACTGTGGGCTTACTCAAACAAGGGCACCACAGCAAAGTTGGGGGCTGAAAAGGTCCAAGCTGAGTGGGGGTGCTGTAGAGGCCATTGTAAGAATGAGCCCTTGTAGCCTGACTGTCACTCCGCCAGTCCGTCAGTCAGTCATTTTACACAGCAAAAGACCTTCTGGGTTGACCGCGGTCTCCGAGTAATCCACTCAGTTGGCAGGCCTCCCAGCCATGGCTTTTACTGCACCATGGTAGCTTTAAGCGCTTCAGATTGCTAATTGCTGGGCCGTCGGCCTCATGCGGTTCAAATTTATTAAGGAAGAGCTAGGTAAACGCATTTGAGCTCTCTGTTGTTGATGCAGTGGCTAAAAAATTATTGAATACAGCAGAAAAATTCAAAAAAAGAGGTCATTTACATAATCGCAAGCGAAAATTGAGCAGCAGTTGGCTAGTCAAAAAGAGTAAAAGTACATGACTACCCATTAAATACGAGTAGTGAATTATTAAGTTTGTACAGCCGATAATGCGATAAACCGAACAAGATAGCCACCCTATCTTCCATTCGAAATAAGGTTGTCGTGTACATTATTGATTTTCAAGTGCAGATTGCGAAACATTTACATTTTGAAACTATAAAGCTTTTACTAGCGGTTTTCTTCCCAAACGCGCAACCGTTGGGTTTTGAAAATGGTCCTTCTGGTAAATGAGGCTCTTCCCATGATAGTAAATTGGTTTTTAAATATGTTTAAATTATCCTCTGTAGAGTGAAACTTCAATTCAGAATGTCGCCAACTCTTCCCTCTTTTTCAACACTGATGGTGGTCTTCGAGGTCACCGTTGATGCTCGTTGCGGATTCTAATGTTTACTCCAGCTTATTCGTGGACTCTGCAGTCTGTTTGGCCACATCGGTGGCATATTGATGATGTGCTCGAGGCATTTACTGTCTCTTCTTCGATTCGGCCTCGGTGTTCACGTTAAGCTCCCGGCTAGCCCTGTTTCCAAAAATAAGCTTCGATTATCTCATCACGATGATGCTACATGATATATCTTATGACAACGAACGTTCAGAATCCTCAAAGGTTCTCATCAACATCACGATCCAGCTCACTGCATTTAAACGGCTAAAAAAACTTAAAAAACAACTCCACGACCCATGTATTAGTTATCTATCTACGCTCAGACGCATTACAGAGATTCCCGAGTTAGCCCAGAACATTGAAACAAATAAGACGATAGCAGCAGAACATCGGGCAATCGAGTCCCCAGAAGGGACAGCTCAAATCTTCAGGAAACAAATAAATAATCATCAAAAACAAGGCCCCCAAATCATGCTTGATGACCAAGGAATAGTAATAACAAATCTTTTTAACGAGTATCTCTCAACTAACTATTCAGTCGAGGAAGAACCAATCCCCCAACCAACAGAAATGACGGCACTAGTATTAAAAGAGATATTGTTTAACGAAGAAACTGCAGAGAAAACTATCCGCCAACTGTCCGATTCCACATCATGTGGAACTGATAGAATCCCTCCTTGCATACTAAGACATATGACATATGCCCCAATACTTCTGTCTAACCTTTTCTCGTTGCTGCAGTCTAATGGTACTTATCCAGAAATATGGAAAAAA
>JAYGXS010000004.1:70094943-70128596 GCA_036362985.1 Ligula intestinalis | reverse complement strand
TTATAAGTACAATCGTCGGTTTTTTGTAAATTTCGAAAGGTACCAATGTAATGTACAAATGACCTCATGATCATAAATGCATGCAAATACATTAATAAACCCAGGCCGCTCAAATTCAAATCTCGCTCGGGATAATTTTCACGAATTTGACAAACAAGGAACGTCATATACTTTTGGAAAATAGGACTTAATAGTGAATAAATGCTGCACAGTGGATTTTTATCGGACTCTGAATTTATTTAGTTTGACTGAGTCAATAGAAAGGTCAATTTAGCGCCTATGAAGGTCAAATGGCGGGAAACCAGCATTTGAAGAAATGAGTGGATGAATGTGTGGCCAATAAAATGCAGGAAGACCTACAAAGAGACTGGCGGGTGTATCCAAGCCCGGTTTCAGATCGGTATGTTGGTGGATTGGATTATTTGTAGCATTTCAGTTTTGGTATTGTGATAAGAAGTGAAAAATATATTCAAGCGTATTTCTCATCATATATGCCCTGAAATCTCATTCAGTTTTACTTTAATTTGGCGATACCCTACCGCACGTTATCTTTTTCCAGGCCATATTTATGGAGACATATTCTGTCACAATAATTTATTTTTTGTTAAGTTGCGGTCTCGCTACTTACACCGTTCGTTATATTTTCTCTCACTGTTTGCTCAGGATGATGAAATTGCCTAGAGGGCCTCTAGGCCTCTGCGCATGAAGGTTAATTCATGCTTGAATGTTATTTTCGAGAAAATATTCTAGATAATTGATAGAAAGTTTATATTTAATTCTAAGAGCCCGCTTCCTGTGCTGGCGAACGTACGCACCGGGCTTGCGTGCCCATACCTTCTCCAATCCTTTCGCGTTATAGCGTGCGCAAGTTAAAATCGTTATCGGCAAACCTGTGCGCCTTCCACGATTCGTTTTCTCCTGGCACTTACAGCTAGCTAGCCGATTGTTGGCAGTTGGGCATATATGCTTGAATCACTTGTGTTCATGAGAGGCGCAAGTCACAATTTGCTCCAACTTTATGCCAACATAGTAATAACTATGTTTGACACGAAAATTTCATATTCTGGCTTATCCGTTAATACGCGTTCGATAAATTTATCATTTCACATGTTAGGGATGGGAGATTTAAGATAGTCGTTGCGAACAACCTTAAAGGCATGGACCAAATCCGCCGCCTTGTGGTCCATGTTAGGTGGACTAGACAAATTTACCCGCGCTCTAACCGCAGCTGCCAAGTTAATATAAGATGAACGTTGATCGTCTGCTGGCGAAATATTACTTCTTCCAGGGAGATTTCAACATTATTCCAGTCTGCTATTGACTTGATAAGAGGGAAGTAGATCATGCTTTGGTAGTCCCTTTACGTTTCTATTAAGGGTGTCCTGAACGCTAAGCAGATAAGTTAAAAAACTGAGGAATTTGAATGTATTTTTTACTCTGATGCCTTTTCTGAACTTGTGGCGCGATAACCTTTTAGAAGATCTATGGGATTCTCTTGGGAGCCTGTAGCCAGTTTAAAACAAATACAAGTCCTAGGAATAAATGAGATTAGGTAAAAACGGCCGCTTTGGCAAAGATTTCAGACACAGCTCAACAAAACCGGCAATTGCGGTATAATTATAGCCTATTGATCTACTGAAAATATATCCACTGATAATTTTGCGTCATTAATTCGTCTCCTTAAAAGCAGATACCCAGCAAATATCCAGTTGATCTTCTGAAAATAAATAATAAATAATATCTGCTTTTATTTTTGAGTTAGGTTTTCTTGACAAACGTAAGCAGTCTAACTGAAAGCCAACTGTTTGATAAACTTTGAATCCATGACAACAAAATTCAACTCCAATCAAATCGGGTGTCGTATATAAAGAAGTTAAAACGTTGATCGTCCTCGAAATTTGTTGAAAGGAGGTCGCCGAATTTGGAATAATTGGTTTTCAAAATGCGAGTCCCAGGAAGTAATCGAGAAGAAATATGTGTGATCGCTTGAGTTGTTGGTCTGTTAACACCACAGACTGAAATTCTGTGTGCGTCATCGAACAGTATCAGGTGCTCACATTTAAGGAGGGGGAAGAAAACAAGCACATGTCATTCTTGATGTCCTAGACTGTCGCAAAGATTGTGGTGGCCTCAAGACCAAAATGTTAACGAAAGTGACATTTGCGATATAATTACTGAACATCAACCGCAGCCACAAGCGTAATTGCGTAAGGACGCTTTATCGACTTGTTTAAACACAATGCAGTGAACTGGAAGACAAAGTTGCCCAAATGCAATATCTTCGACGGGTGCTCAGAGAAAATGGCTGACCTCAACGAGGTAAGCGTAAAAATAACAAACGTCAAAATCACTCCGGCCCCAACTGTTGGAAAATGACTCTGTACGCCAATACGTCACACACAGTCGGCCGCCCTTTTGCGCTATTTAAAGTTAAAGTCACACACAGGGGCCAGAGGTGTCACATAAGTAAACAAAGAGACGCACTATAACGCAGCGACAGTTGGAGTTTTCTAAAGGATCCGGTGCATTTGCTGACAATGCAACTATTTCAGAAGCAAAGTGGAAAGCGCAACAGTAATGCGGAGAAATGACGCCACAAACGCAGTTGCGTAAGGACGCTCTATCGGCGTGTTGAGACACACTGCAGCGAACAAGAAAATAAAGTTGCCGAGGTAGAATAAATTCGATGGGTGTTCAGAGAAACCAGCTAGCCGCGCAACTTTGTCAACCGTTGCTTACGCAAACGAGATGGCTAACAAAGTTGCACTGACTCCAAAATTTGGGAAGCGATCCCGTGCGTCAAAAACGTATCGGAGGCTGTCGGCTGCCTTCTCGAACCACTTGGAGTTGGTGTCGCACACGGGCCGGAGGCAACCATTAGGCGTCAGATAGTGAAACCTTAAGACCCATTGCTATGGCGAGAAACATCTGGAGTCGTCTACAGGATCTGTTGCAGTTGCGAGCAAAGCAACTATGTTGGATAAACTGACAGACTTCTCAAAACGCGAATTGCTGAACACGTGGCAGCAGTTTGGCTAAATGATGCCAATTCTCAAGTTGCGGCTCATTCGACGAGACGTGGCCACACATTTAAATTTGTTGAGGCCGAACTTCTCGCAAAAGGTGACAATCGGGTCGGCCAATATCTACTTGACTCATGGTTCATGGACCCCCAATCCATAAAAAGTGCAAAGAGTTGCTCAATCCATATTCGGGGCTGAACATCAATTCGGTCAAAGCAAGTCGCCACTTGGGGTGCGGACAGGCCATCAAATCATCCTACGCAAACACCAGAGTGTCAGACGGCCGGGCAGTCATGATGCCGCAGTCCACCACGCGGCATCATGCTGACCAGCAAACTATCCACGCACAAGAAGGCAATTAACGCTAAATGTCGTTGCATGTTTGCATGAAGGATTGTGTCCTTTAAATCCTATAAACCCCTCTGCATCAATTACCCGTTTCTGCTACTGTTTTCTCTTAATGTCTCTGATAATGAGTTCGCGACGGAGGTCGAAACGTCGGGCGAATTAAAGTATTGTCCTAGCGATAGAATCGTTTTCTTCTGAATTACCCCCTTAAATCTTTAATCTACTGTGAGTTTCCATTTCCCTCTGGCACTTTTCATTAGTCTGAAAGATCACAACAGGGGTTGGAGCATAAAATCTTACCGGTGTTAAGTGAAAAACCTCAATGACAACTCAGTGATTAAAAAAGTCAGCAGCCTCGGTAGAATTCGAACCCAGGTTAGCAAGAGCGCAGTTCAACTACAGTCAAAAGCTACGCGGCTCCGACGGAGCGCCTTGAATTTTTCACATCTGAGCAAATTGACTCGTTAAATCTGCTAAAATCTATTGAATCCGTCAAGTCTAAGGTATAAGACTGAAGGGCCAAGCAATCAAAGAGGTTATTATTAGTCAAGTTTCAGCTGATTTTAGAAACTTAACTGGTTACCAATTGAGACTAAGCAGTTTGATTACTGGGACAATAACTTAAGTTTTAAAATCAGTCGCGGGTCCATTATCAGAGACAACAGCCCAAACGTGCAGTTGCAGTACTTATAGGATGCAGTCACTTTACTACTATAGACGTACGAAAATCAACGTCCCCCCGTTCCCTATCGAGTGTACTTGTTAGTTCGCGCGCTAATGGCTTGCTGGCTGGCGTGCGGACGGTGACCTACAACGGATGGAGTCGCTGGACTTCCAAAACCACAGACCAAAATTGTGGGCGGGGTATGTGGATGACACCTTCGTCGTCATCGGACGGGATCAGGTGCTCACGTTCAAGGAACGTCTCGACAGCGTCTCCCAAGACATCCAATTTACGATGGAGGAGGAAGAGAACAACCAGCTGGTCTTCCTTGATGTCTTCGTCTGTCACAAAGATTGCGGTCGCCTAAAAACTAAAATATCCAAGAAAGCGACAAACACGATGCAAGTACTGAATTACAACAGCAACCACCCAATCAGCCACAAACGCAGTTGTGTAATGACGATAAGGACAATTAATCAATTGATCCGGTGCTCGACAGGTCTTCTTCCTTATCTATATTGAAGATAATCATCAATGCATCTATCTTACCGAATTAGTAAAAAAGGCTTTCTATTAGTAACCTCTGGTCACCACCTTTTGAATTGTGTGATGACTTTAAAGGAACTTTTATACGAAACAGTTGATGTTTATTGTAAATTTGAAAGAAACAAAGAAGTAGAAGGCATTGCGATCACCAGAATCATACTTTTACTTATCTGAGCTTTCGGGCTCTTTCTAGAGTCCATCGTCAGCGATTAAAGGCGTAAACGAAAGAGAAGCAACAGTTATAGGGGGGCAGGGACCAATCAACCGTTATGGGTGGAGGGGGAAGGGAAGAAGGACAGTCAATCAACAGTGCCGGCACCAGATCGATAAAGCTCAGAACAAAAGCTCAGACAAGTAACAGTATGATTCTGGTGATCGCAATGCCTTCTACTTCTCCATCTACACACAAACCTGGGATGCGAACATTTGCTTCAATTCGTGAAAGAAGTCAGTTTGATTGGAAGTTTCCATTTTTACTGCCACCGGAATAAGTTTACGCAATCGTACAAATCCGACAACCCTGTTTCCGCCGAATTCGATCTACTGTTTCAGGGACGTTTCTGTTCGTTGTTTGCATGTGCTAGTTGCGTTGTACATGGCGTGATTTCATTAAAATTACAAGGTTTATGTTACAGTCTTTGCAAGAAGTTTCTTAAAATATCCGAGCGCCCATGAAGATTTTGGTTGCATAACGTCTATCAAGGAATTGAGGGGAAGTTAATTTAGTATACATCTACGCAAACTATAAGGTTCCACTTTATGATTTAACATATCCAGTAGGATGGTGTTGGGAATGCCGCTATTCCCATGGTGACTCAGTGCACACAAAAGCGTCTGCTCGATTCTGGCTCATCGTCTAGACTTTGTATCTTGCGTTCTCCTTCAAATGCACTCAGTCTTTGTGTTAGAACGACTTGTGTTAAATTGCTTTTTCTGAGTACACGCTCTGCCTCTGGCAGATTGACTTCCTTTTCTTTAGTACAGGCTATGGGAACCGGGGTCAGCTAATTCATTCACTGTTCGTGCTACTTAGAAGTATCAGGCGCAAACGCAGTGTGCGGAAATCTCAATATCAAATGACTATAAGTTTATGCCTCCACTGACGGACTGGCGTTGCAATAAACCTAACAAGCAGATCGACCCTTGTGCGAATAAATTCACGGCACATGGTGAGCCTCGTAGCTCAATGGTATAGCGTTTGCTGCGCAAAACCCTGCCCTGCTGTGTGGGCCGGACTCCCACTGAGGCCGCAAAAGTTTCAATACAGTAGTCGCCGGTTTATAAGCGCACGGTTAATAGGCCCAGCCGCGTATTGAGCCCAAATCAGCTTGGGACAGAATTTTACATAGCCAAATCCGCTGGCTAATAAGCCCAGCCGCCGGCTACAAAGACCAGTTTGCCAACACCATAGAGTGAGATTCTCATTTCTCTGCTTGCGCGTAGATGAGACCTGCTCTATACACTCTGCAACGCGGTCTACAGGCTTCAGATTTAACAAAGTTCGATGATTTCTGGTGCCTGGAGAAGGGCATCAAAGAGCACTTGCGAGTGAAGTCTCCTCCAAAACAACTGACACCATACCGCTTTTTTAAACGTGTCGTAAATCCTTTTTTGTTTTCGTTATTACATAAAATACAGACAAGCAGCATTCTTTTCTTGTACATAACCAAGCTCTACACGTAATACAGTACGTATGTAGTGTAAAATGCCTATCCTGCGTTTGCTAATCAAGAAATAGGACTCTCCGGTTAGTGCGCCCGCCGCTTATTAAGCCCAATTTGGTCTGGCCCCGAGGTGGGCTTAATAACCGGCGACTACTGTACTGGGTCCAACGCCTTTGACATGTTCATTTTTCGTTACACATCTCAAGTCTCGTGCCGACCAGGGAAACCAACATCGAAAATGTACTGAATAATGTCACCTTGTTTTCCCAAGGAAGGTTTTTCCTTCAAATTATCTTTATTTTTTGCTTATATTTCTGTCCTGCCTCTATAGTGCATGCATACATATGGCTTTATAAATTGATGAGTCAAATTAAGCTAATAATATATCTTATTGTGCTTCAGGAAATTGGATTTCCTAAGTGAGTACTGAGAAGAAAGGAATCTTTCACGATGGGCTGCGAATGCTCAAGTCCCTGGTGTTTGAAAAACTTAAGAAATGAAAGATGGTTAAGCTAGTAGAAGTCGAAGCGTTCACCAAAATCATGACTTCATTCATCTGAGCTTTCGAAATCTTGCGAGAGTCCATCGTCAGAGGTAAACGGTCAACAAAAAGCTAGCAACAGTTATAGGGGGCAGGAACCAGTCAACTGTTCGAGGGGAGGGGGTGTAGGGCGAGGCCAAGAGTAGGATGGTGGAGGGTAGGAAAGGGTGAGGGGTAGAGGAAAGGGAGAGGGAGGGGGAACTCATGAATCACCAGTTTCAGTCGTGCGTAGATGCCGACGGAGAGCGATGTAGGCGGCGCCAACTCAGTGCACCGGTGGACTGACTTGTCAGCTGAAGCCCAGGCTTCAATTAACTCTCGTGCGGTCTTGCTGCCGGCCTGAGCAACTACTCTTGCGGCTGCGAAGTTCAATTCGTGGCCCGTCTCATAGGTGTGGGCAGCCACTTGCGACTGGTCGTCCCCCTGTCTGACAGCGAGCTTATGTTCGTACACGCGCGAACCAAGCATCCTTCCTGTCTGTCCGGTATAATTCCGGAGACAGTTCAGACATGGTATGCGATACACTAAGCCCAACTGCTCACTGGGACTTAGTTGGTCCTTTATTCTCATGGCACGGCTGCGCATGGTGGCCTTAGGGTGGTGCGCCATCACACGAATTTATGGTTTCCTTTGACGTAAAATCATTATTCACATCCATTTCACCCAGTTTGGCGCGAGACGCCTTGCGCAGGAAGCTCGAGGAGCTGTATGACGAAACACAGAATCCGCTCAAAATTGAACACCTCATGAGGCTTTTCGAATTTTGCCAAAATATGTACTTAACTTTTGCAGGAGTGACTTATGAATAGATCAAGGGAATGCCGATGGGCTCCCAAATCTCTGGTTTAATCGCGGAATTAGTCCTACAAGAACTGGAAAAGACCGCCTTCACCCAACAGCCCCCGATCTTTTGGCGCCATTACGTTGACGGCACCTTTGTCATCGTCAAGAGGAACATGCTGCAGAATTTTCATGATCTTCTCAACTCGATATTCCAAAGTATACAATTCACGAGGGAAGAAGAAAAGGATCGGCAGCTACCCTTTCTTGATGTACTCGTCATGTGAACTTCCAACGGCGAGATCAAGACAACGGTTTACAGGAAGGCGACAAACACCACACAGCTTCTCGACTTTCACAGCAACCATCCGGTGGCTCACAAATGAAGCTGCGTGAGAACGCTGGTCAAAAGAATTCAGACTCACTGCAGTAACCCGCAGCTCAAAGCACGGGAGGCCCGATATCTGCAAAACCAATTTATGCGGAATGACTATCCGAAGGCCTTCATTAACCGTTGCCGGCGTGCCCGACCTCCGAGGACCAGACCAGAACCAACCCCTACGATATGGCATGCACTGCCATACATCAAGGATGTGTCAGAAGCGACAGAACGCATTGCTGCGGGACTAGGCGTCGGAATTGCGCACCACCCCAAGGCCACCATGCGCAGCCGTGTCATGAGAATAAAGGACCGACTGATATTGCTTAGCAAAAATCAAAATAGCATGCGCTTTGAAAACTATAAGAACAACCACAAAACTGAAGATTGTGATTGATAGGTCCACTTTGAAATTCGGGTATTCCTTTCCTTTGCTTCGTGAGTTTAAGGAGTAAATTTGGCTAGGTGCGCAAATGACATACTTTTCTGTAAAAATAAGGTCTTTCGAGAGCCTGAAGACTATGTCAGTTAAATCGTGGGCAGTTGCTGTAACCAGAGCCGGCATAAATTAGCTTGACTTTTCACAAATATAATTGAAACCATACTCTGGTGAACTTTAAGTTGGTCGCCCATCTCAGATACCATTAGCTTCAGAATTATGTCTTACACGGCCGGTGGGATAAGTTTAGTTTTAGGCTTTGGTCCAGTGTAGTTTAGTTTAGTTATTTTTGTTACAATGAGTGCAAATCAGTTAATTAACTTTAGGATGTAGTAGTTAGATAAGTATATTTATCTAAAAGGAGAAGTGGTTGCGATCACCGGAATCGTAATTTTATTCTTCTGAGCTTTCGAGCTCTTGCGCGGATCCATCGTCAGCGATAAACCGTCAACGAAAAGCAAGCAACAGTTATAAGGAGCAGGACCCAATCCAAGGCCCAGGCTTCAATTAACTCTCGTGCGGATTTTCTGTCGGCATGAGCAACTACTCTTGCGGCCGCGAAGTTAAATTTGTTGCCCGTCTCATTGGTGTAGGCCGCTACTTGCAACAGTGCGTCACCCCGTCTGAAAGCTAGCTTATGTTCGTGCATGCGCGAACCAAACATTTTTCCTGTCTGCCCGGGATAATTCCGGGACAGTTCAGACATTGTACGCGATACACTATGCCCGACTGTTTACTGGGACTGAATCACTCCTTTATTCGCATGATACGGCTGCGCATGGTGGCCTTGGGACGGTGTGCAATTCCGACGGCTAGTCTCGTGGCGATGCTCTCGGTCGCTTTGGACACATCCTTGAGGTATGGCAGCGCATGCCATATCGTAGGGCTTGGTTCTGGTCGGGTCCTCGGAGAGCGATCACGTCGGCATCGGTTTATGAGAGCCTTCAGATAAAACTGGACTGGCACCCACCTATATCACTCTCCGCAGGCATATACGCACGCCGAAATTTTGGCTGTATCCAACTACACAATAACTAAACTAAGCTAAAACTTAAGTAAAACTTAATAAAACTCAAAAATGAATGAAAACGTTTGTGTTCCAGGTATTTGCATGCTTAATGCGGTGCTCGGCCTTCATTCTTCCCTTAATAAAGCTCTCAGTTGGTACAAGGTTGAGGGTATCTAACGCCGGCAACCAACACACCTTTTACCCTGAGTCTGATAATTTTGTTTCACTATGCCAGTGTTCGCAGGTATTTCCAGCATCTTCTCATCCTTTTAACGTCCGGCAATCTAGCCTATGTGACCCTACTCATATAATCCTTGTCCCAACATTTTGTCCTCCGAAAACGGTGGTTATCGAGTTTTTGGGGGTGGGGGAATAGAATAGGCAGAGAAGGAAATTTTTAGGAGTGTTAAGTTAAAAAGATGTAGGCTAACTCCAGAATGGTAAGGTGGGCCACAGGTAAGTTGAAGTAGGCGAACTCCTAACTACCATTTCAATTTTTCGGGAAATTCCAGAAACCTGCAGTTTGATAATCAGGTTTTTCCGCATTAAGTTAAATGATAATGCAGATAATTACAGCTTAGGAAAATCTACAGATATTAATGAACAAACATCTGAATACAGTAAAATAAAAATGCATTTAGCCCATTAAACCCGATAAACACCGTTTTCGCAGGAATACATGCAGGTTGTAGGGATTACTGAGTGGGGCTACATAAGCTACTGTTGCCCAATGCCCTACAGAAGTGCGCGTTTCTACAGTGTTCTTTTGCCTAAAGACAGCGTTCATTTCCTTTTCAGCTGCAGCAAAATGAGTTTTGATAGAAAGCGACGGAAAACTTTGCTCAAGACCCTATGCGCTCTTTTCCTGCTGTTTTTTTACCTCTATTACACCGCAACATACGCAAACCTCGTGCAGCACGCTGTACTTAGTCCAGTAATCGCGCCTTTACCAATACGCGTCCACCGCAGTCTGCCCGCATTGCACGAAATACTCCTCGAAGAGGATTTGCGTCAAGCCCAGCAGGAAGAGTGGCGAAAGGTGCCAGCCGAAAGACACTGTCCAAGCGGCGCATTTTATCCCCTTCTACGGGTCTTCAACCAGAATGCCGCCTTCACCCTGAGCAGCGAACGGGCGGATACAGTGAGTCCGCGTGGAAACTGCTTTCCATATCTGTCGTATTTTAGGGATGTTTTATAATGGAAAGAGTATTTTTGGTAGACACGCATTCATTCTCCGAATAGCCTACTTGATTACTAATGGCATTTTTAAATTTGTCTGCTTGAATTTTTTTGCATTGGAGATCAGGGATGCATAAATCTACGTATTCCGCATCGCAATTCGTGCAGGGTATGCTGTAGACCACGGCTGCTCAGTCGGTTGCTAGCAGGGGGTCTTTGTGCTTCATGATTTGCTGTCTGGCTGTAAAAACTGGTCTATGCGCCACTACTATCCCAAAAAGGTTCCAGGAGTCGAGCAGTCGCCTCTGAAACGTATTCACATTAGAATGGCGTACCACAAATTTGGCTTTTCTTCGCTCGACCAAAGCAAACGAGGTTTCTTGAGGCACTTGTGGATGAAGCACTTAGAATAGGGCTTAGAAAGGAGCATGTAGGTAATTCATCTCCCGCTTCCCACTTTCATCGCTACATAGGTTTTGAATACGTAGGCAGAGAGTAATGACACAACTGCGTTTGTGACCAACCAGGTGGTTGCTTTGGCAGTGGCGGATGCGCCTTGTGTTGGCTGCCTTACGGTGGAGCGTTGTCATTCTGTCAGTTTTGTAACTTGAACGTCAAGGAAAAGATGAAGATGAATATTGAAAGATAGAAGCAAACATACGAGTTCCAGGAAGTTATTGAGAAGAAGACTGTGGATAATGCAGCGAGTACGCTTGGAGCTTGTCTTCCGGCAGAACTGTCTCGTAGAGCCGTCTTAATATACGTTTCTTCAATGACCAAGAAGACCAGAGAAGCTGAAATGGTTATTTCTGGCTTATTAGCCTTCATGAGCCGCGCATATCTCACCCCAAGAGTTGCGGTACCTAAGGCTTGCACTAAAAGAAGTCCGCCTGGAGCTTGTATGCCGGCAAAACTGTCTCGTAGGGCCACCTAAGTATCTTTTCCCCTCCACCCAACTGTTTTGCGTAATCGGTGATTAAACATATAATTTTTGATTAACGAGTGTAAATGAATAGGTTATTGTATTCAAGATGATCAAAGAATAGTAAATTAAAGCCACTTGTAATTGTTCCAGCGAGCTGAATTGAATCAACTCCATCACTATAAACTCCTGTTTCTCAGACACCTGAGGCCAATTGATGGAAAGTTGACCTTATATTAGCGGAATTTAACTAATAAAGGTAAAATTCCACATTAAATAGGCGGCATTTAAAAAAAAAGGGGAAATCGGGCTACTAACAATGTAAAGGTAGTTTATCGTCATAAGCCAAAGGCAAATATAACTTTCAAAGACAGTCTCCTTGCAGGGATATTTTTCGGTAAATCGAACATGTTTTGAGTAGACGCATACGCCGACTCCGAAGCACAGACAGGGCTTCTTGATTGCTTATGGTAGCTTGAAAGCCGGAGTCTGTTTGGTGATAGAGATCAGGAAGGCCTGGACCAAAGAAGCACTTCCTTCGGAAATTGCGTAAATTAAGACTTCCATCTTCATATTTTTGTTAATGGGAGCATAAAAGTGAGGATAGATGATCACTAAATTACGGCCGTCGATAGAGCATTTCTCAGGCATCTGCTTAATGTGGGCATTATGGTTGACTGCCCGCATATATCCGGCATGCCCACCCTCAGCGGCGAGCCGCCTCATCCACCCGAATTTAATTCGGCAAAAATTTCCATTTTGTTGACAATTGAAAAGTCATATTGTCAAGCAGCTGTTTTCAGTCATTCACTTCAAGCCGTTACAGTGACATGTAAAGCAAGCGAATACAGCGGGCAGCTCTGTACAGTGCTTATATCGTTCTTGAGGTGGGGGGGGGGGGGGGTTGAAGGGGGGTAATCAGTCATTTCGTCGTTCCTTCGTTGCTTGCGTGCCGCACTCAGCATGCCGAAGCCGTTGTGTTGTCACGCGTGTGGAGCGGGCAAGGAGCAATATAACCTAAAATACTGTCAATGTTAAAATGGTTGTTGTTAGCAAGCCTTTAAGGTCATGAGCCAGGCAGCAAAACACTTCTCTAAAGGCCTGCGTAAAGGGGTGCTAGCCACAGTGAAGGCAGAATGAATTCGTTTAGCAAAACCCGCTCTCTGCTCTCAAAAGACGCTGGTACATGTAGTTTTCCACCCGTGGCCGACTGCACGCAAGGATCCCACACGGCCAGAGGCCACGAATTCAGATGCTACGCAGCCTGAAACCGTAATACCCACAGCAACAGAAAACACGCCGTGCGACCAGGCTGCTCGCAGTCACAGGGAGCAAGCCTCGCGTCTGACATCGACCGTGAGAACGCCTCCCCCTGCTCCACACGCGTCACAATCCAACGTCCTCGGTATGCTGAGTCCGACACGCAGGTGACGAGGGAACGACGAGATGACTGATTAGCCCCCTCCCCCCCCCCCCCC
Source organism: Ligula intestinalis (assembly GCA_036362985.1). Classification (NCBI taxonomy): domain Eukaryota; kingdom Metazoa; phylum Platyhelminthes; class Cestoda; order Diphyllobothriidea; family Diphyllobothriidae; genus Ligula; species Ligula intestinalis. Next base: position 70,115,624 of record JAYGXS010000004.1, on the reverse strand, counting down.
CCACCTCACGAACGGTATAAGTGCTGTTCAGAACTGCCCGCTTAACTCGCTTATTTTCCATGTCACTGTAAAGGGCTGAAGTGAATGACCAAAAGACAGCTGTTTGCCAACAAGACTTAAGCTGAATTTAATTGCTAATCTAACCGTAGGTACAGCACACTCTTCCCCTAAAATCATCCGAATGAATCATTGGTTGTAGTAGAATATGTGCTCTCACGCACTGTTTTGTTCTATGAAACGTTCACTTTTGGGTAGACTGAATTTAATTCCCCCTCCCTTCTATTTCATTTCTTCGCTGGCACGCTTACGTGAATTGCCATTCGCCTTAGCGTTCAATGCAGGCTTAGAGTTAGATATTAAACTGCGGGGTGTCAGGGCACAACTCAACCGCGTGTGCACACTGCCCTGACGAGTTGTTCCCACGCCAAACGACCGGTCCACCCACACAGAGTGCACGTGATGACGCCGCGTAGCTGCGGTCGGGCGCAGGGCTCGAACACACCAGCTGCATGAGTCGCAAAGCCAATGCAGATACTCCTTACTTGAGACCACAATCTAATTGGTCCGGTTAGACACGTTTGCCTGCTTAATTACACTGTACTAGGTATGCAAATTTTTTCTACTTTTGCGTTCTTCTTGTTGTGCTCTTCCTTGGGCACTCATACCAGGCGTACATAGACAACGATATCGCAGCTTTGGCTATATTTACAACATGGGTTGGGTTGGGGCTGAGCCTTCAGAAATAGGTTCAGGGTCAGGATTTAGGCTATCAACATCTTTGACATCTTTAGTCGCAACAATCGTCTGGCGTCGGATTTAAAGCTTAATTCTTCTAGCGTTCTCCTTCGGTGTGAGTGCTAATCACAGTGGGTTCGCTCATATTATCTAACCCGTTTAGGGCTCCTATTTTGAAATACTTCAAATTGTACGTTCGAGTGTTTTGCACTTAATTTAATTGTTGCCTCCCGAAAATAGCAACTTATCAGTTTCGTTTACCCCCTATTACAGGAGTCCTTGCTTGAGGGAGTTCGCATATCCGCTTGCCTTCGGATCCTTTTCCATCTGATACAATTCGTAGATTTGTGGACTGTAGCAGAGTTCCTACCTGTTTGAATGCGGGCATAATCTAATACGGAGTAGGACTCGTACGAACTTTTAACTGACCTCTGTGAAAACCGACTCGTTATGGCTCTACTCCCATTCTCTCCCAGCGGCATGACGTCAGTTGCTGCTGGGAACAGCAGACTCATAAAAATGTGCTGCGACATTCAGTCCGTGTACATTGACTCAATTCTTCCGTCGATGGTGTTATAGTTTAGGGATTTCGTGGTTTTGCGCCCCCTGTGTTACCATTGTCGGACCAATGGGCGCTCGCGTTGGGCAGACCTAAGCACAAGTGGGTCTGCTTCTGCTACTGTTTTCTGATGTAGAATCCGTGACGGATGTCGTAACATAAGGCCAATAAAAGTGTTGCGATAGCGATCGACTCTTGTTCTTCTCTTCAAGACCTTAACACGTTAACGGATTTTGAATGCCAATTTTGTGATTGAATCACGTGCGGACCTGGTAGATTGAACTGGTCAACGGGGTTGATGCATGTATGTCAATTCAGGCTCCTTTAGCGAATAAATTTGTCGTTTTGAAAGCTTTCTGGAAAGTACTCGAACTGGAGAATCTGCAGAAAAATTTGAAACGCTTTTTGCCAAGGTGAAAATTGCATGCAATTTCAGTAGCAATCTGGAAGGACGGGGGTCCCCTGCCCAATGCTGCGGAAGGCTAGGGTTCTGCGTCTTTTGTAAAAAAGACAGTAAGAATAGATAGGTTCCTAATCACGACTCACACTTAATCGTGAATGTCGATTTCGTAAAATTACAACACCCTACTGCGTAGGTTCCCGGCTTATCACTCTAGCGAGCAGGCATGTGGCTATTTAATAAAATCTATCCGTCATATAGCAAGTTGATACCACTACATCTGCAATTTGAGGGAACTAACAAAGAGTACCAACTGCATCACAAATGACAGCTTTAGCGTTCACATATTTTTCGCTACATTTAGCATACGACGAAATTTGAAAGCGTAACCGAGCAACTTCTGGTTGTCTGTCATGGTAAACAAAGCCACAATTCCATACAGTTCCTTCGGCCGCAAACTTAACTCTTAAAGGAGCATACACCTTGTTCATATTCTCCAGATTTTTATTGATTAAATGATGGTATTTTCTTGCCGAAATGGACGCTTCCGAGGTAAAAGGCTATGCGGAAAGGTGGTCTGAATACATGTTCCGGATATTTTTTGTAGTTTTCATAGTAAGAAATTGTAAAATTATCAGAGAACGATAGGCTTGAGAATGCCGAAAGAAGAAAATATGCAAGGTAAAAAAAGCAGCTCAGAAGAAGATGCGAGCAGCGGAACACGAATTTTATTTTCCTGACCTTTTGGATTCTAAGTTCGGTAAATATTCCCATGGTTAATTTGGAAAGTCAGTTCATTAGGCAAAACATGTTTTTCGGCAATTCTTCATCAGGCCTTTAACTTTGCAAAGCAATTAACGTTTAAACGTGTACAAAAATCAATAATTGTCCTAGGTGGGTGCCTATTGGCCACTGCGGAGTTTTTCAGTCTGCGCAAGTGGTCGGCGTGTTGGGTGACCGACTGCCACTCGTGCCTGGGGGCTATGTGCTATCGTCACCTGGCATCGGCGTTGGCTACGAAAGGGACAGGACATGTTAGAGTTTACTGACGGCAGAGTACTGGATTCATTAGGTGTACATCCACTGCTTCCACCTTTTCCAGCACCCGTTGGCGTATACCTTTGGAGAAGTTTGTTGATGTCCGGTAGACAACCTGAAAGGCTTCACTAGTATCGACTTGGTGATTCTTATCGAGAAGGTGTGCGAGCATAGAACACGAGATCGATTTGGTTTTACCCTTGCTTAACCAGGCCGGTACGTGTTCAGGTACTCTCTGTTCCAGGTGTCTCGTTGCTCGGCCAATTTATCCTGCTCCACCGGACCAGGTGAAGGTGTTAATGCATACGCCGGGTGGCGATAGCACATCGCCCACAGCTACGAGTGGCAGCCACTCACCCAACAGGCCGACCACCTGCGCAGACTAAAAAGTCCGCAGTGACCAACAGGCACCCACCTAGGACAATTATTTATGTTTGTAAATGTGCAAACGTTCATTGTTTTGCAAAGTTAAAGGCCTGACGAAGAGTTGCCAAAGCCACGTTTTGTCTGATACACTGACTTTTGGATTCTGTCGACAATTCCTTATCATAGGTAGCCGTAGAATGGTGTGAGATATGTGAGGCGCGCATTTCGCATTTTGCAAGATGACAACTTTCGAGTCGATTGAGTCTTTGAAAGGCAGCATCAAAGCGCAAATGTAGCTCTTGCAGCCAACCAATTAATCGAGTAGAAACATTACTGGACGTGCGCCTGGCGAGGAATGGCGCAATTTTCCTGAAAATTTCTGCAAAAGTCCGCCTAAACGACTGGCTTTTTCAGAGCCTCTCTTGGTTGAGGCACGAGTCACTGAACCTATGTATTCAAGAAGAAGATCATACTGTTTTTCTGCCTACATCTGTTGTACGAGTGAATGATAGACAATCTTGAACTGATTCCATGAAAGCATTAAAGTCTTCAGACCGATGGCGAGGTCGCCGCCAATCAGTCCATGCTTCATACCATTCTACGGTTACCTATGTCAAAGCATTCTCGATAGAATTTGAGAAGTCAGGGAACTATTATCATTGTTCCAGGGGTCGCATGTTCTTTTTCTGCTTCTAGACTTCAGAATATGGGGTAGAAAATTTTAAAAAAGTTTGATTAGAAGAACAGACTTGCGAATGACACAAACACGAGGACAAGAAACAATGAAAAAAACCCAATGAAAATTAAGGAATGTGTGTGCAGCAAACACTGAGGCACTGGCAATTGATGAATGAGTGAGTAGACAGAAAAAAGTCCCTCGGAATCGCGAAGTTACTAGAAAGCAGTTTGTAGGAAATAATTTAGTTGACCCACTTGTGAAAAAACCTACGGCCTCCGTGGGAGTCCAACTCGCACATTAGGGAAGACTTTGCGCAGCCAACGCTCTACCGATTGAGCTACGAGGGATGCCGTACGCCGTGAATTTAATCACATTTGGATCGATTATACCCGCCCAACTTACCGCGCGTAGGGAATCCACCATTACGGAACAGCAAGCTGCAACTGTATCGCCATTTTGTCGCGCAATCTTTAAATGCTCGAGCAAAGTCTTTACTCCTTAACACGAATGACGATTGGATGATGTGTCCCTATTTTGTTATTATGTTTGGCGTGGCTTTCGAATTTCATACTTTAGAAATTCTCTTTCAATACCATTCTCCCTTCCCAGACAGCCAACGTCCAAGAGCCGCCAATTCCAGAAACGACCCCCCTCATCTTTATAGACCGACGTTTTTACTTCCCACTTAATGAAAAAGAAAAATGCCGCTTTCCATGCCGAATTACAACTGACCTGGACCGCGCACAGAACGCTTCTGCCGCAGTGTTTACACGCACCCCGACTGCGGCAATGGCCGAAATTCTTGAAGGAGCTATTTGGGCGTTTCATAGCATGGAATCTCCGCTGCGAATGCACGAAGTTCATCCAGACTACAAAAGCAAAGTAAGCTCTCTGTCTCACAGCTGTCTTATATGTGAAACTCGATAATATCTCGCCCATTTTTATGCCATGGTTTGCTTTCCTCATTTCTTTCATTTTTATTTTTATCGGTATTATTAATATCGTCGTCATTGTGGAGAATTGCGTACTCTATAGCCAATTGCGCAAGGCCAGTCTGGAACGTACTTATTAAATTTTTTAAATGTGTAGTCCTTGCAATTAAATTAATAAATGTAATACCAAAGTTGGAATGGTTCTATATTTGGAGTAGACTAAAAAACGTTAAGATACAGTTTCCAAGCTAAGAAGCAGCGAAGTAATACCAGTATGCGCAAGACCAAGATTGGAAATTCAAACAAATAGTAAGGTATTTTGGGGGAAAACGGGAGTAATTATCCAACTAGGTACAACCAACTATAGGATAAACCGTATGTTGTTGACAAAAATGTAAAATAATTGGCTGTAACCTTAATGCCAGGGGTATAGACAGTAAGTTGATGCATCTAGTGTTACAAGGAGGCGAATAGTAAGGAGTAGGATCACGAAGAAATCATACGCGAAGAAGTAAATGATCATCCTCGTCGTCGTCGTCCACATCATCAGCATCATAATCACCAACATCATCATCACCTTTCCTTCTTCTTCTTCTTCTTCTTCTTCTTCTTCTTCTTCTTTTCGTCTTCTTCTTCTTCTTCTTCTTCTTCTTCTTTTTCCTCTTCTTCTGCTTATTCTTCTTCGTACCTCTATTGTCGCTGTCCCTACTGTTCAGGGCATACAAATTCAAGGCAAGTGTGCTGTGTCAATTGTAAAACTGAAGTGTTCCTAAAGCTCATCGAAACATTGCCTCCGAGCACTTAGGCTTTTATGCATAGAAGAACTCCTTTCGAAGATGGCACACCTGGATTCTTGTTAACCCAAATAGCTTTGCTAACCACTTGCTATTACTACGGTAAACTATTTGTCTAATAGGCTTTGGGGACACCGCTACTTTCGTGTTCTTACGCTCATGGGAGATTTAAACTATGAATATGTCTAAAAGTTAGGGGGGGGTTTCCAGATTTGCTTAATTTGGTTGATCCAATTGTGAAAATCTCGTGGGCTCGGTGGGAACCGAACATACACAGCAGAGTAGGCTCTTGCGCAACCAACGCTTTACCATTGAGCTACGAGGCTAACCGTGCGCCGTGAATTTAAGTCCACTTGGGTCGATTTTGTCCGCCCAACTTACTGCTCGTATGGAATCCACCATTAGCGAAACGCAAGCTGACTGCCCAGGCAGGATTTCCTAAGCGGACATCAAGAATTCAACAGAATGTCTAGCAGGCTCACTTAAGTGTTAGGGGGGAGTAGCAGATTTGCTTCAGTCAGTTAGGCGGGTAAAATCGATTCAAGTGTAATTACGTTTGCGCCTCAAGGTGAGCCTCGTAGCTCAATTGGTAGAGCGTTGGCTGCGCAAAAGCCTTCCCTGCTGTGTGAGTTCAAGTCCCACCGAAGCCGCAAACTTATTCACAATTGGGTCAACCAAAATGTCTGAAATTGTACAACTCAGGTTTAGTCATTAATTTTATCTTGAGCTCTTTTGACCATCTAACTGAGTAGGTCAGTGTACAACTGTAACATAAGCAGCTTTACAAATACATAATTATTTTGCTCCTGATAGCCCAAATGCTGGCTAAAAGCTCAGACGTGGGTATCGCCGACTTTGTGCAGCGGCATGCCGTAGCTGGGGAGTATTTAATTCACCAGTGCATTGCTCAGTATCCCCCATATGCTTTCTGCTACCAAAACAGCCGCTTCAGTGCTGCCTTCAGTGCAAATATTTTCGAAAATTGATGCGCGTACTTCAAGTTAATCTACCACAGGAAAAACTGTTGGTAAAGGAGACATATGATAGATCACTGTAACAAAATTCATTTTTTCCTGAGCTTTTGAGCTCTTACAAGAGCCCATAGTCAGAAATGGAGAAACAGTAACAAATGTGGAAGCTACTTGGGGCGTGTGTACAATAACTAAAATTTTGAACGTGCAGAAAATCAATAATTGTGTGCGCTGCCGACTTGCCACTGAGGGCTGTGCTAGCCTGTGCCAGTAAACAAGATGGACAAGTTGTGTGGAAATATTTACAGAAATAGAATCGTCAACGAAAGAAGTAATAGTTATGGTAGGAGGGATGGCAATTCAAAAAAAGGTCATAGGAGAAGGTAAGGAGGATGAGAAGAGAGGGATTATGTACGCTTGGGCGTCAAATGGCCACGTAAACATCGAAAGTGGGATGATTATGGAGGCATATGATGAGGCCCAAAGCCCGCTAAAAATTGAACACATTATGAGGTTATGCGAATTCTGCCAAAAAAAACATACTTTACTTTTGCTGGAGAAACGTACGAACAGATCAACGGAACTCCAATGGGCTCCCCAATCTCTGGCTTAGTGGCAGAACTGTTTCTACAGGAACTAGAAAACATCGCCTTTGCCCATCATGAGCCTGTCTTCTGGCACCGCTACGTCGACAACGCGTTTGCCATCATCGAGCGAAATATGCTGAAAAACTTCCATGGCTTGTTCAATGGAATATTTCCTGACATACAATTAAGACGGGAAGAAGAAAAAGAAGAGCGGCTGCCTTTCCTTGATGTCCTCGTCAAGAGCACACCCAATGGTGAATTCAAGACGAAGGTTTACAGGAAGGCGACGAACACAACACAACTCCTAAGTTTTCACAGTAACCGTCCAAATGCCCACAAATGGAGCTGTGTAAAAACACACTTCAAACGGATCCAGACCCACTGCAGTAAACCAGAGGAAAAGGCACGTGAGGCCAGATATCTCCGTGACCAGTTCATGCGGAATGGTTATTCAAAAGCATTTATAATCGGATGCCTGCGCGTTTGGCCCCGGAGAACCCAAACAGACGAACCACCGAAGATAAAGCACGCTCTGCCATACATAAAAGACGTCTCAGAAGCGACTGAGCGCATCGCTGCGGGACTAGGTGTTGGAATTGCACACAGACCCAAAGCTAGAATGCGCGGCAGGGTGATGAAAATAAAAGACCGGCTTACGCAGACTGAACAATCTGGTGCAGTATATCGCATCCCATGCCTAAACTGTCCCTTTAATTATACAGGTCAAACGGAACGCATGCTCGGATCGCGTATACGTGAACACAAGCAGGCCGTGTGACTAGGCGCCGAATCATCACAAGTTGCAGCTCAAACCTACGAAACAGGCCATGAGTTCAACTTTGCTGCCGTCAAGGTACTCGCCCACGCGGGAAACAATACGAGCAGAGAATTTATTGAAGCCTGGTCCACGGATGAGAATTCGGTCAACATATGTGTTCAATTGGCGCCATCTTACAGGGCCTTACGCTATTGCAAACGATCACATCCAGACGGCCACCGTAATCAATTGGCCAAACATCCTCCATAATAATTCCACTTTCGATGCTGTCGTGGCTATTTGGCGCCCAAGCGCACATAATCCCTCTCTTCTCATCCTCCTTCCCTTCTCCTATGACCTTTTTTTGAATTGCCCATCCCTCCTACCATAACTATTACTTCTTTCGTTGACGATTCTATTTCTGTAAATATTTCCACACAACTTGTCGATCTTGCCTACTGGCACAGGCTAGCACAGCCCTCAGTGGCAAGTCGGCAGCACACACAATTATTGATTTTCTGCACGTTCAACATTTTAGTTATTGTACACACGCCCCAAGTAGCTTCCACATTTGTTACTGTTTCTCCACGTCTGACAATGGGCTCTTTTAAGAGGTCGAAAGCTCAGGAAAAAATGAATTTTGTTCCAGTGATCGACCCTATGTCTCCTTTACCAATAGACATTCCTGGAATGCGAGTTTTCTCTCGCATTCGTGACAGGAAAAACTCTAGCACCTGCAATCTTCAGTGCCGGTCTCTTAGGAGAAGCGATGAGAGGCCAGAGTGGTAGCAAGCGTTTATTCTGTACAGAAGAAGGGGAGAAAAAACAGGACGAAGTGGCTTTTCGGACCGCTAGTCCATCCCGTAGGTGGCCTGGTCAGAGGTGTTTGGGCCTGGCACGAATGCTGTTTGCGAGTCGGCCTTGAAATGTGATTGGCCAAACCGGAGGCAAGTAGAGGCGTGTTCGCGTTCCTAGATGAAACTCCACGCAGAGTTATTCACCACAGATCCTTTGAAATAAAGCCTTTTAGGGTCGTTTCGACAATGCTGGGACAATACTTTTTTCAACTGACGTTCCGAAATCCGTCGCGGATTCGTCATCAGAGACATAGTCAGAGAGTAATAGCAGATAGGGTCTATTCATAGCCTTTTTGTCAAATGTGATCATCCGAGGCCGACGAATCATCTGCCAAATGCGCTCGGAAATTAGGTTGATGTCTGAGGGTGTGTCAAGCTAAAGGTGTTCAGGTTTGTCATTAATAGTAACCGTAAGATATTTCCTCATTGCCTCATATTTATTCTTGATAGCGGCTAGAATTGAGTGAGACCTGAGACCGGGACAAGATGGCGGGTCTAGTCTTCCTGTCTTCTGCCCTTGATTCGGAGGATGGCCTATCGGACAGTGATTTACCCTATGCTCTCGCTTGTAGCATTTCTGGCAAACGTGCTTCTTGAATAGACAAAAGCAAACAAAATGCCACTCACAACGCTGCCTGCTTGCTGACTTTGGTTTTCCTTGTGTGGGATCTTGAGGCTTCTGTGTGGACATCGACTTTTGCGGGTGACAGCATAAACATTGGTGGCGGCACCAGTTTTTGCGGACTTTCCCTCTCTATCTTCAACATCAACCAACCAACTTGACTAACTAGTAGCTCTCTATTCTGATTTTCTTTTTTTCTTGGTCAAGTTCTCAATATTTCTGACAAGCAATCCGAATTCTACAATCCCCTCCGTCTACGGAGCTTTCGAAGCCTTCAAACAGCCCGAATGCCAAATTGGTGATGATATACGGCGTCAGATGATGCTACAGGACAATCGTAAGTGGCTGCCGTCCAATTTCAAGCAAAAGAGAAAGCTGATTGCCTGGGTAGTCTCCAATATGAATGCGGAGAATCATCGAAAACTGATTGTGGCTCGGCTACGGCGATGGGTTCCAGTACGATCGTTTGCCAAAATTTAATCATTGGCTGTCATTACCTCACCTTTCACACGCCTAACTCTCACACTTTTCTATTGCTAGATGAAAGCACTTGAGTTGCCAGCTTATGCAATTGATATCATGTAGCCAAAGCTTCAGCAGATGTCGCATTGTTTCAGCTTTACGTTGCTATCCCTTTTCCCTGTACGTTTAGTTCGTGGCCACTGGGTAAGGCATAGATAACAGATTGTGCCAATGAGTCACTCTATCGACGTGTATGTAGGCTTATTTATTGGCGAACTGCAATCGCTCTTGTTTAAGCTGTACATTACGGCTCCGAATTCGTGCAACATGCTGACATTTGCCAAATATTCATAATCATTCGCTAATCAACATTTAGTAAGGTTGTAATACTGATTTTCGCGTAGCCTATGCTCAAGTCATTTCAGTCGCGATAGGATGTCGCCTTTTTAACTAGCTTCCTTCTGACTGCTAACCAATGGCTACTTAAGTGGAATTTATTTTGGTCATTAATTTATCATTGTTTGATTTCCAATTGTGATATTTTTAACGATTGTGAGGTGTTCGTTCATAATACATGGTATCCTTCAATTTATTAATCCTGCCTGTAATGTTAGCAGCATTATCCACACATATTGCAAAGGTTAATGATAAGTATGTGACCGCTTGACCTAACCGTAGGCAAAAACGCACTTTTCCTTAAGGAGGATGTATACAGCGCGCAGTTTGTAAACCGTGAATTCACGTGTATCAGTTGGAAGGTTTCAAAAGTATTTGGAAATTCACAAACTTTTTTTTAAAACCGAAAGATACCCTTTCTCAAAGCATAACATTGACAGAAGGTGTAATTTTCTACCAAAAGAATAGAAGAAATAGTTTTTTCATGCATATTTTCCATAGAATATATTTGAATTTATAAAGGCAGGCAAAACAAATGATTAAATGCATCCTATTTAAGTAGCCATTTTTTAAAATGACATACTTTTTGTTAGCGGTCAGAAATAAGCTTGTTAAAAGTTTTGCCTCCTATCGTGACTGAGATGACTTCAGAATGGGCTACACGATAACCAGTAATACAATCTTCCTCAATGCCGATTATCGAGGGTGTGTCAGTCACCCGTAAATGTTGGCAGGTTGCGCGAATTCGGAGCCATGCTGTAATTATCTCTGTTCTAGCCGGTCTCGCTGATGTCGCAGATGGTACTTAAGGCTAAGGCGGTTAACCCTAACACCTACGATCTTGCAGGCCCAGTTCCTTAGGAAATGAGAACAGAAGTCTTAGGAAGGTCAGATTGCTAGGAATAGTGTATGCTGCAGAGGGATAGAAGAATAGATTTTGAGAGATTTGACTATCGGAGCACACGTCCGGCCGCGAGGCGGGCAGGTCCGAAGTTCTGTGTAGGGAGCAGACATTCGAGCCACCAGCTTTGGCTGCAACCGTGAAGGTCATTGATTGGACCACGCGTGGGTGAAACGGCGTGGACGCATTAGTAAGTGCGTCAGTGCATCTGGCGGTAGCACCGGTCAAGAGCTTTGTCCAGACCGATTGAGGTCAAACCATTGTGGGTTGAGGCCAGAATGGGGAGACATTGTGCGTGCGTTTGGTTGCGCCTCAGTTGTGCGTCTGGCAGCAGTGGCGATAAGGTCCACTACAGTGCCTTTCCACTTGTGGTGATCTGCGGCAGTGAGCTAAAGCAAGTTGGCTTATTCTGTTCTGCAGCAACGCAGTCCGAATACCGAAGGTTCAAGAAGTGCTTCCAAGTTCTGACGAACTGTGAAGAGCCACGTTTTAGGTGGTATCCTCCTCGATGCCTTTAGGTGAGTAATGAGCCCGGACCGAGTGTAGCAACATGAAGCGCCCGAGGTGGTCGACGAAGAGCGTCTTTCTTGGATAGCCCGGGCTATCCTTGGTAGGTTGTCACAGCGAGTGTGGAATGGGTGTGTTTAAGGGAAAGAGATAGGATGAAGTCGGGGGACTTCCCCCGAAGGATAGGCCTTAAGCAGCAGTGTTTAGATAGCTCCAGTTTTTGCTCATCCCCGCGGACTAGTCAGCACCCACAAGTTCAAAAAACGACTGGCCGTGTGAATACACATTACACACGGATGTTCGAGGAGTGGGATGGGGTTGGAGAATTCACTTTGGGTCCGAAGACACTTTCTAAAAATTGTGAAAAGCTAGCAGGCAACATCGAATTTGGAGACAACGCCAGCCGCACTGTCTCTATTTGACAGCTGCCCTGCCTCGAAGTATTTTTAGCTATCTACTTATTCATATCGACGGCCCTTAATCCCAAGAGATGCCTTCTTCCGTTAAAAGATGCCGCTTGGCTGACGGATTTAGCGAATTCCTTCGCCCGGGATATCATAGACTGTAAATCATCAGCACTTGGGGCTAAAATGTGGCAGAGATCGGTTAGTCGGCGTCCGGGTGCAGACTGAAAATCGCCAAGAAGGAGGTTCGACCGCTGGGACAACGCTTCTATTCGCCTGACGTTTCGAAATCCGTCGCGGATTCTTCATCAGAGACACGAGAACAAAAAAGTAGCAGAAAGGGATGATATATGCAGAGGAATTTGCCTTATTTATAGGACGCAATGATCACTGCACACGTATGAAAAATTACGAAAATAAACGGTAATTGTCCTCTTGTGCGTGAAGTACTTGCTGATCAGCGTGTGGGCCGTGACCTGTTGAAATTGCATGACAAGTAGTGGTAGTGGATGCGATTATTGCTCGGCCATCTGCTCCCCCGTTGCTGGTGTGGCCCATGAATTACAAGTGGTCACTTGCTTTGGCCAAATTGTGCCTTAGCATCGAATATGGATTGGGTAAGTCGTTACACTAGTTTACGGACTGGGAGACCGTGGCCCATGACTTAAGAAATTCTCGGCTTACACTTTTATCACCTCTTGCGAGAATTTCGGCCTCATCAAATTGGAATGTGTTGCTGGATCTTGTCAAATGAGCCGCAACTTGAGAATTGACATCATTTCGCCGCACTGATGCTCCGTGTTAGGCAACTCGCGCCTTGAGAAGTCCGCCAGTTTCTCCGAATAGTTGCTTTGCCCAAAACTGCACCAGCTCCTGTAGACATCTCCAGATGTTTTTTGTCGTGGCATTGTGTCTTTTAGTTTCGGCAGAGGCTCCATCGGGTGAAAGAAAGTCGCCACTTGGGGAGCGCACAGACCATCGCAACACCGGGGAACCAGACTGCCGAGAAATCACCATATCTAATCCCACCACGCGTGATGAAGGTTAAGCTAGTCAAGGCCCGCAGAAGAGGTGATGGTGTCGTTTAACGTGATTTCATTGTTCACCTCTAATCCACCCAATATGGCCATTGAGACTATTGACAGTCTTCTCCAAATGAAATATGATGAAACCGACCGCAAAGCTCAAGCGAGTGGATACCATCGAGCTTTTGGACTTGTGTCTAAAAACTTTCTTCAAGTTTCGCCAAGTTTATGAAAAAAAGAAGGGGACACCAATGGGCTCGCCTTTGTCTGGCCTTATTGCCTTATTGCTGTTTTGCAGAGGCTCGAACAGCTGGTCTTCAGCTCGTCTTCCTGAAGTTTCGGGCCAGATACGTTGACGAAACTTTCGTCATCATCAAAAGGAGCAAAGTGAAGGCTTTCAGGACACTGCTGAACTCCATCTTTCCTGACATACAATTCACTATGTAAGAGGAGGTCAACAATCAATTACTCTTCCTTGAAGTTCAAGTAACGAAGTTGGAAGACAGGAAGATAAGGACAACGGTCTACCGCAAGGCAACCAATACCTTGCGCATCCTCCACTTCAGGAGCAACCACCCCGTCTGTCACAAACGCAGTTGTTTTAGAACCCGCTTCCGACGCGTTCAGACACACTGCAGCGATGCAAGTTGGAAAAAAGAGGAGATTAAGTATCTGCATGCTCTATTTAAGGTCAACGGTTATTCTATGTCCTTTGTACGCAAATGTTTTAAGAGGCCCCACTATGAGTGGTCAAAGGGAGAAGACCCCAAGTTCTGGCTCGCAATCCTCTATGTGAAGAATGTATCAGAGGCAGCTGCTAGAATCTTGAGACCATTCGGGATCGGTATGGCTTATAGGCCTGAGTCAACCATCAGACAGCAAATCATGCGGCCCAAAGACCCGCTAGCGTTGACAGAACAATCCAGTGTGGTCTACAGCATACCGTGCCAAGACTGTGATGCAAGGTATGTTGGTGAAAAGGGCAGACACCAGGGCGCAAGATTGCACGAGCATCAGCAGGCAATCGACCGCAAAGATAAGCAGTCTATGGCCTTTGCCCACGCACAGCAGAAGAAATACGTCTTCGCCTTTGACAAAGCAAGGATCCTTGCTCGATCCAATTACAAAATCACTAGATTGCTGCTGGAAAGTTGGTCTTCGACTGGTACACTTAACAGAGCCATATACCTCCACCCCGCCTACCAATCGTTGCGTAAAAGACTCGAGTCAGTTTGAAAAAGGCCAACAAGAAGGCAAAATAAATTTGAGTGTGGAATAAAACCAGCCTCGGAGGTACAAAGTGGAGAAGCCGGCCAGGAACCTAATCACTGCCATGCCCACGAGGTTGAGATCAACTCAGGTGGGCAGAAACACTCGTTAGTCGACGATAAGCACGTCAGCCAGCACGCTGACTTGCGACAGCCGATAAGTGAGCAGAAATCACACGAGCTCACCAGCGATCAATATGACGGTCAATCAATATCGATCAGGCAGGTCCAAGTTTGTGCGTCGAGCGCGGATCTAATAACAGGCACGTGGCAAGCCTGCAAGAGTCCCGGCGAACAGGAACAACCACCCAGTTACTCTGATGATGGAAACGAGAGAGTGTCCGAAACGTCAGTTCCAAAATATATTGGTCCATGTTCTCGTACCTTCTTCTTCCGCTTCTTTGAGGGATTTCGAAAAATATAGTAGTTGCCTTGATGATAGCAATGATTTTCATTGGTACTTAATCTTGTTCCAGTAACTCACGCTGCAAACTCAATAAAAACCGATGGCCGTCTCAGTATGACTATCAATTTTGTTAATGTGCGTCCAATTTTAAATTCAGCTTGGTTGGGTTCCGTTAGCACATCTCAGAAGCGTTGATGAAGGAAAAATACGAAGGCTCTCACAGCAGAATCAATTAAGCTTATGCCGCAATAGTTTTCACACTAAATCTCGTCTTTCGTTCTGCGATAGTTTGCAGGATGCCCAAGCTCCAGTCACCATGAGCAACGTCTTCCTTCACACTTGCTCTATCAGTCCATAAAACCGAGGTGACGCAAGACTTGTAAATTTCAATGTGAAAAAGCCTCATCTCCAGGTACTTTGTTGTGCAGCCACCGTAGTGACCTCGCTCTACAGAAGGTAGGTCATTTTAAACTGCACAGGTTGGAACAGAATAAAACTCCAATGTAGAGGGGTGGGGAGGGTTTGGTGGGTTGCTGATCAAGCTTGGCGCAGTGTTTAAAAAACAGGCCTGTAATTTAATTAGCGTATGATTAAATGTCAGTTTTGAGGCCACCAGCGTTTGTGACCTGCTTTATGTAGGTCACTGCTCCAGTTTAATATTCGCACCGTTAATTTCACGAAACTGACGGAAAGAGGAATCTTTGTAGGGCCTCAGTCACGCCATCTGGGTAAAGAACCCCAGGGTTTTTCCGCTGAGCCGGTCACTGCAGCGCCACTGGGTGAATTGGATAATTTCCTCGTCTGTTTCATAGACTAAGGACCTTTAACTATCGCCTTCTTTGTCGGCTTTGGATTGGAGGTCTCTGCGTCTACAGCGTTGCGTTGTCAAATTGGTATCAAGTCCATGCCAATTTTCCACGTAAATTAAAGGTACAACACGGGAACGACGGCAAAAGCCTTGATCAGACGAAGCCCTCGTTGCCACTCGGTTTTCGGAATTTTTTTACCTTTGCTGAATAATTTTAAAGCCAACCTGACATAACGCTTATTTTTGGGCTTTTTAAATCACATTCTGTACATATTCACTCTGAAAGAAAAAAATTTCACTATGGTATTCGGAGATCAGTAATATTCGTTATCATATGGCCTAATACCAAGACATTTTATTCTGTTCAGGACGCAAGCTCCCCAACGAATATTGTCCTGACCACTTGCAGAATGCGTAAAAAATGGCTTCTTTAGTAGTATACTTTTTCTCACAGAATTTAACTCCTCATATGAACAGAAATATATATTAAATGGAAAACATACACAAAAATGCTCTTACTTTTATCAATTTTGCAGAAAATATCCGGTTCAAATTTCAGATTTGAAGAAAGGATATGTTTCAGTTCTAATATCGCTCGTATTAATGCAATATCATTCGACTGGGAAATACTTGTCTATAAGACGTCGTGTCCTAATGAATGTGAATCATGTTGTGTATGTTACCAGCAGCCTTAATAAATGGACAGACGTGAAAGTTAAGGGATGTCTATTTTAAGATCATGCATTTCCTTAGTTTAAGTTGGCCCAGTTGTGAAAAAAAACGTGAAGATTTCGGCAGGATTTCAACCCGTGTAGTATAGAACACCTTAACGCGAAGCCAACGCTCTGACCAATTGAACAATCGGGTAAACTCAAATAAACCAAATCTGCCAAACCTTCTAAATAGTTAATTCAGCCTTGTAGTTATTCCGGTGGATTCTAGATAATTGCTTGGGAAATTCTGCTTGGGCAGTCTCCCTTATGTTTCGTGTTGGTGGTTCCATATAAATGGTAAGTTGGGTGGGTAAAATTGACCCAAGTGTGATTAAATTCGTTGCGCGAAGTGTGGCGTATTTAGCTCAATTGATTCGAGCATTGGCTTCGCGTTAGCTTCGGGTTCAAATCCCACCGAAGGCTTCGAGTTTGTTCACAATCAGGCCAACTAAAGTTTTTTAATTGTTACAAGTAAATGCTACGCTATCGATCTTTTTGTTTACAATTTTAGATCGATATTTACGGAGGGCATAGACTTCCGTGCCCCGGCAAAAATTGCCATGAAAAGTTGGGTCAAATGTACAAATTCTATTTGGCATTCGAAAACTCAAATTGTCGGGGATATTTAACGGAAAAATTATTTAGCGATTCACTGAGGTAAGACATTACGCATACGCCTGAGTTAGCACAATGTTTTATAATTTTCCCGTAAATGACACCCTTAACAGAAGGCCAATAAGACACGTTCATAGAAATCCCCCGTCCAACATAAAGGAATCTTTTCGCAAACGTCTAGGCAAGATAAATGTTATCTTACCATAACCCAAGTACAACTCTTAAAATGAGTAAAATTAACCCTTACCTTATACTTTCAGGAAATTAGCGTAAAGCACCTAGGAAACATGGCAGTTAATATATCCTATAAAAAGGCCTTCGTCAATTATTTGCGTGTTTTTACTGCCCGTTAGCCGTGTCCGAGTTGTGCGTTCGCGAGGCACTTTTTAACCTTGACTCCGTGATTTGAAGGTAGTGCACATTTTATCCTTCAAGACAAAAGATAAGGGTCGCGGGCAGTCAACTGCAGTGATCTGTAGGGAGACAGGTAGTGATTTTATTTCAGTTCGGTTTTATCTTCTACTTATAAGGGCTTTTAAGAAATCAATTTGATCCAGTTATCTAAAACCTGGCAACTTTCATGGCATTCGAACCCACAGACCAACAAGGAGCAGGCTTTATTGCAGCCAACGCTGTAGCCAACAGTGCTACGCAGCCCCAACTGAGAACCGTGAGGTCAAGTAACCGTTCAGCCTACTTCAACTTATGGACCCCCAGTTGGGCCTCGCAGCTTAGTTGTCTGAAGCGTTTCTGTTACTAAAGCCTTGTTGTTGCTGTCAGAGATTCCAGTCCCACCGAGGCCACTGAGGTTTCCACAACTGGGTCACATGAATTACGGTACGCGCCAGAATTCGTGGAACATGCCGACATAGTCGAAAGATTTATACTCTTTCACGAATCGACGTTGACTCAGGTTTTGGTACTGATTACCGTGTAGTCTATTCTGAAGTCTTTTTAAGTCATGATAGGATGTGGGCTTTCAACGAGCTTATTTCTGACCACTAACAAAGCGTATGCACCGTAAAACGTAACTACTTAAATAGTGGGCGTACTTATCATTGATTTCGACTGCCTTTTATAAATTCAAATATATTTTATGAAAGACGTAAATTAAAAATATATTTCTTGCACTCGTTTGGTAGCAAGTGACGCCTTCTGTAAATTTTATACTCAATGAAAGGGTATCTTTTGGTTTTTAAAAAAGTTTCTGAATTGCTGAATAATTTTGAAACCTACTGACTGCTACACTCGAACTCAAAGTTTACAAACTGCGCACTGTGTACCACCTGTTTAAGTACAAGTATGTTTTGCCTAAAGTTTGAGGAAGAAGTAACATAGTTCTTATCAAATGTTGCAATAGATGTGGAGCATCTTCTATACAGTATAGACAACATTAATAAATTGATGGATAGGAAGTATTATGAATGAATACTTTACAATCCTTAATAACTTTCTGATAAGAAATCTTTTTTACACCAAATGATACCCTTTATTTAATTATACAATGTAGCGAAAGCGTAATTTTCTACTAAATGAAAACAAGAAATAGTTTTTTCTTGCATGTTTTACAAAAAATATATTTGAATTTATGAAGGTAGTCAAAATCAATGATAAAAACGCATAGTATTTAAGTAGTTACTTTTTACAGTACATACATTTTGTTAGGTGTCATAAAGAAGCTCGTTAAAAAGCCCACCTCATATAATGACTGAAATAACTTTAGAATAGACTACACGATGATCACTATCGCAACCTTACTCAATGCCGATTAGAGAAAGAATATCAATTTTTTCGCATATGTCAGCATGTTGCATGAATTCTGGCGCGTACTGTGCTTCAACCTAAGAAGATAGTACTTCCGGCAAAGACAAGGCTGTCTGGTATGACCCTTTTTAGCCTAGTAGCCGTCGTCAGCCAATGAACCCAACCCCAAATGATTCATCATCCAAGGATCAAACTCAAGACCTTTTGATCAGAAGTCTAATGACCTAAACATTATCTTGCCGGTTTAGATCGAGAGGCATTATCACCCGTTGGTGATCGTTCACCGATTGGTAACGGAACTCACTCGTCAAGCTCGTAATTGGAGCTCTTTTACGAAACCCACCTGCAGCCGCAAGACAGAGCGAGACGAGTGAGCTCCGGTAGCGATTGATGAAGGTCTATGTAAGTTAGTCAAATTGTGAGAGAGAGAGAGAGAATGAGATAATGAACATCTTCCGAACATCTATAGATTCATATGAGATCGACATCTATTTTGGAGACAGGTCTAAGTGTAAGTTTTGGATTCGCGTATTCTGCATGTGAAAGAAGTACAGAATGCTTATATGCCGACGAACAGGAAGACATATGTCTGAAACGTGGGCAATTAGTACAGGAAAACTTAGCAGCCATTAGTTAAGAGTGAAGTGAATACGCCATCTCAACAAGCTGCTTGACCGTGTTTAATTGTCGCTGTATTATTATATCAGCTTAAGAGTATAGGACACACCGGCTGCTGAAGAGAGCATTTAGAGGATACGTTTAAAACCTAACATTTATTGTTCAAACAAGGACGCAAAAAGACCAAGAGCAAATTACGTAATGAGGGGATTAAATATGGATTGCCTAGAAGATCCTGCTTGGATACTCGGCTTACTTAATCAGAATTTGTAGATTACATAAGTTGCATTAGGCTGGGCGAGTAAATTGCTGCAAGTGTGCTTAAATTCGCGGCCCTTAGGGGTCTCGTAGCTCACTTAGCGGGGACGTTTGATTTACTAAAGCCTTCTTTGTGTTGGCCGGAGTTTGAATCCCATCTTACAGGGGAGTCAGATATATTCATCGTCTCTCCCATTTCCTTAACAAGCAGAATATTAATGTGCTGCAGAATGTTGCATAACGCAGTGGAAAATTTGATTGGCTAATTTCGTTTACCAGTTACCAGCGTTATCTTCGCATGAGCTAATCCTCAAGGCCGTCCTTGAGAATACCCTTTCTAATCGTATGAGTCTCCAATCCTTTTCATCTTAATGTGTTGATGTGACTTAATGACGAGGACGATTTGGTTGGGAACTTTAGATCCTGCATCTGCAAATTCAAATTTGACGTAATTATGCAGACGTCTTTTTGTTTATCAAGTGCTGGAATGGTACCCATCGTCATTGGTCCTAGCCCTGAAGACTACTACAACATTGCACCACCGAACTCCTACATTCACGTAGGCCAGTTTCCAACCCTTGGAAAGCTCGCGGAGTACATACGTTACCTTGACCGGAATGATACCGCCTATTCAGCATACTTTGCCTGGAAGGCACTCGGAACCCTTAAGGTAAACCCACAATTAACTTCTCCGCCCTCTTTGAAACTTAGTTGATAACTTTTTGTGGTTAGTTAAATGTTTTTAAGCTGTTCTGGTCAGTTCCATCTTCCGTTTTGTGGCATTGCATACAGTATATAGCATTTAAAATCCAAAGGAATCGAAATTTACGGATGCATGCTCATCATTTGAAAACTAGCGTTAGGGAATGTGCCAAGCATGTTACATAGTAATAGAGAACTATGAATTGATTAAAGATATAAAATAACTCATCAGAGTAATAAGACCTTGATTATAAACATCAAATGTTTAGAAAAGCGGAAAGTTTTGGAAACATCATACTTTGAGAGAATAAAAAAATTTGAGTAAATTAAAATATAATTGCCAGATTCAATCTTAAACAAACAATGTAATATATTTCAAGCGAACATTTCTCTCGTTATTCTACCTGATACGAATAAGCGGTAGTTAATTCTAATGAGTTTTGATCGTTTCAGTGCCCTCAATCAATCATTCATGAACGTTGGGGGCCTGCTGAAGAGCCGAACCCCTCGTTGCTGTATCATGCAGTAGCAGAAACA
>JAYGXS010000004.1:70050332-70079943 GCA_036362985.1 Ligula intestinalis | reverse complement strand
TCCCAATTTAGAATGTATGAATCTTTATCCGGGCAGCTGTCTGTCAATAACATTCATTAGACGTATTTCTTATTCTGGCGCCTTTGTAAAACAAATCGTTTGACAGTGTTGATCTAGCAACATCCGTCGGATTAAAATTGACGTACCTAATGGGGTCCCATTGTATTGTTCTGTCCATGTGTTCGACTAAAACAGATTAGTTATGCGACCATCTACTACTGGTTGATGTATCTGGGCGTGTAGATGATTACTCGGCTTTTCTTTATAGGTCAAATGGGATAAATGAATGATGACAGCAGGACACGTCTTTCGCTAATACAGGGTGTCCCAGAAGTAACTGACCCTTTTGATTTGCTAATTAAACGAAAATGATTAACACTAGGATACTAAAACGTTTTTATTCGAAAAAAAACCTTTTTAGAGTTTCGTGCAATGAAAATCAAAGAGAAATTCAAAAAAGGCCGCTGCGTTCTCTTCGTGTGATGGTGTGGTGCGGAATAACTGCTTCCAATGTGATTGGCTCATACTTTTTTGAAAATAATGATGGCACAACAGTAACAGTTAATGGTGAAAGATACCAAACTATGATAAGAGAATTTTTAATTCCTGAAATTGAGAGACATGGCTTACACAATACTTGGTTTCACCAGGATGGAGCCACGGCCCATACAGCAAGAGAAGCGATGACATTGTTAAATGAGTGCTTTCCAAATCATTTGATTTCACGATTTGGTAACATTCCTAAGCCCCCTTGATTTCCAGGTTTGACCCCATGAGATTTCTTCTTGTGGGGCTACCTGAAGTTAAGGGTTGATGTAACAAATCCAACAAACCTGCAAGAACCTAAAAACAACATTTGTTCTTTGAAGACTGTATAAACAGCAAAATTTAATAATTCCATAAAATTCGAGAGGGCTCTTCAGTTGCCACCCCTCATTGCATAACGGGAATGAACGTTAGAGAAAATACACAACTGAATTCATACAGAAAAAATCGATAAACCGGCAAGGTCACTGTATATGGCCAAGACGCATTCGATGAAGCTGAAAGTTAAACGCTGTAGACCTATGTAAACAATTGGAGCATGTAGTTAACCTTACTCTACCTTGGTAACACTGGCTCCTTGTTTACACATCCCCCTCCCCAAATTTTCTTTCATTTTTGCCTAGACGTTTTTTCTCCAGTTTTTGCTGTCTACAACGTTTAACTTTCAGCTTTATCGAATGCCTCTTAGCCATGTACAGTGACCTTGCCGGTTACTCGATTTTTTCTGTATGAATTCAGTTATGTATTTTCTCTAACCTTCATTCCCGTTATGCAATGAGGGGTGGCAACTGAAGAGCCCTCTCGAAATTTATGGATCCGTTAAATTTTGCTGTTTATACAGTCTTCAACTTTTCACCAGGGAAAAGAAGCTTAACATTTGTTCTACAATAAAACAACTGTCGCCTGATACACTAAGGAGCGTTATGGCAACGACAAAGAAACGAACCCTTAGTTGTTAAAACAACCATGGCTGTCATTATAAAGACATTATAATCGAAACCTAGTTTTAATAAAAAAAATAAAAAAGGTCTTTCTTTCGAATAAAACTAGTTTTAATATCCTAGCCTTAATAGTTTTCGTTTGATTGGCAAATAAAAAGGGTCAGTTACGTCTGGGACACCCTGTATTTTGCCACCTTAGGGCACAGCTGGGAGGAATTCAGCACACCAATAGCTTCGAAATTCTAATATCAACTTGTGATTTGAGCCTTTAGAGCTTAATCGCAATGGATTGATTCCAAGTAAGAAGTCTATTTCTAAGGAAAGCAAAAAACCGCCAACTGAATGTGTGTTATTTGGGCTTCATGACAAATTGTCGAAGTCATGGTTCTCCCTGGCAGTTGTAATGCTATCGCTGCTATAAAACTGCATTTCTTTATTTATTCCGTTTACCACGTTCTACCGGTTGTTATACTAGATAAATGATCTGTCTTACGCTAGCATTGTTCATTTAACTTGAACTGTGCAATACCTATACAGCAGGGAGGCAGTCATCTTAATTTTTTTCAGCTTTTCATCTGTATAATCCCCTCCTTGTGCATGAGATCGCATCAGCCACACCCTTCACCGCATAATAGTCTGCGGAGTTGAAGCTGGGGATTCATGGGAGAGGTGCTTTTGTGTACACAGGCTTACTTGGTTAGAAGAGGGCAACAGTAATGTAAGTAGTGCATTTGTTCTACGAAAACGGTGGTAAGAGGGGTTTTATGGGTGGGAAATTAGGATAGGCAGTGGAATTTACCTTAATAGCTATACGGCTAGCAATTATTGTGCTGTGTTGTCAGAAGACGCTGACACAAACCCTTAAACTTCCGTTGCCTACACCGACACTAGGTGGTGATAGCATTTTGCCCCTACCAACTAGCGGCAGTCTGTAAACCAACACGCTGATCTGGCCTACTTGGGCAAACCGGCATAGTCCGCAGTGGCCACGCAGCGCCCATGTTAGACAGTTATTGATTTTTCTACGTATTCAAACTTTAATTGTTATGTACAGCGTTCGTTTCCCCTACAAATGTTTGGCCTGACGATGAGCTGCTGAAATCAAATGTTTGCCATAAGCTGACTTTGAAAATTGACCATGGGAATATTTACGGAACGTTTTAATTTTATTGTATCTAGAAATGATGTTGATTTATATCTGTCGAAAAGAGTGATGATAGACTGCAGACGGTTCTTCAAGTTAAGAAGCCAGCAAGACCAAGTAGGTAGGACAGTATACTGCTAAAAGGCGCTTACAAAGGGCTCTGCAGAAGCAAGCTGCTTACAGTAAACAAGCCATTTGACGTGTGCCCCTTCTGTACCTGTGCGCGCGGATTAAAAGATCTGGGGGTGGCCTCCAGCCAATCAGGAGAGGTGCAGAACTCGCCAAATAAAAGGCAAGACATTAAGACGACCTTCAAATATCACGCGACCGCCACGCCTGCATTTTTAGCACGCAAAGGCCTGATGATTGCGGGCTAGCAGCCATGCAGGAGAAACAAGATGTCACTGCAAAACTGATCGGAGTACCGCCACATATTTGTAAATTTTCATAATCTATATTATCGTTCAAGTTACTGCGGGAAAACCCGATTATCACAACGCAAGTTTCTTGAAAATTCTTAAAACACAAAACTGGTAGTCAGGAGGCAATCTACTTTAACTGACCTGAGGTCAAATTTACCGTTCTGGAATTAGTTGAGTATAGTCCGTGGTGCGATACGCCGCGCACACCATTAGTTTACATGCGGAACAGCTTACTCCTAGCGGCTGTGGAAAACAAATTAAACTCCATTTTTCTACTTTCCACTTATTTTTACAAACTTTATTCACTGCCTGTCCTAATTCTCCACTCTCAAAACCCCCTATAACCACCGTTTCATAAGAGGAAAACTGTGGGACTAGGGTATATGAGGTGTACTTCTTAAACTGCTTTTGTTAAGAGGAGGTTGGTCTCACTAAATTATCAGCACTGTTGAAGGGCTGAATCAAAACAGGGATCCGACTGCTTCATAACACACCAGGCTGCGAAGACTTATCCTTAATCTAATTCTACTGTCTCATATAGGATGGGGGGAGGGTTAATCAGACTACGCAGATATACCCTAAGCCAATTTCTACTACCTCACATAAGGCGCACAGAATTGTGGCACAACTAGGCACAGACGTAATGCCGCGCCAGTTCTCGCACCAGTTGCCTCACGGGTTTGAACAGACACCTGAGATTGACGCTTGAGAATCCGTCCGCACGCATTTGATCGTCTTCTCCCAATGAACTGAATCTGACGCGTTTGAATATTTAACGACGCGCGAAGAGTCATAGGTCGTAAGGTGACGGGACCGAGATTCCAACTGCTCTGACTTCATATTTATCTGAACTTTATGTCAGTCTTAAACGTATGACATCTCTGCCCTCCCCAAATGTGCGGTACATGGAGTGGAGACCATGGCACTGTGTTGCACGTGCAGACGGACTGCTCAGTCATTGCGCGCGAGCCGGCGCCCGGCTGCATTCACAATGAGACGGTCGTCCACTTTAACTAAAATGAGGTCCAATTTACAGTTCTGGATTGAGATTAGTATAGCCCATGGCGCGATGCGCCGCGAACATCTTCAATTTACATGCGGAACAACTTACTTCTAGCGGCTGCGTGAAACGAATTATACTGCATTTTTCCACGTTCCACTTACTTCTACAAACTTCCCTCACTGCCTGTCCTAATTATTCACCCTCAAGGCCTCCTATACCCACCGTTTCCTTTGGAAAAAATTGTGGGACTACTACTTAAACTACTTTTGCCGAGCAGAGGTTTGCCCCACTGTCGAAGGGTCTGACCGCTTCACAACACACGGTAACCAGGCTGTCTGTCTACTGTCTCGCATGGGATGGAGGCGGGGTAGATCAGACTGCGCAGATATACCATAAGCCAGTTTCTACTGCCTGTCATAGGGTGCGGATAAATAACTAGGCTCAGACTTAAACCCACGCCAGGTCTCGCACCAGCTGCCTGACGGGCTTGAACAGACACATGGGATCGACACCTGACATTCTACCCGCACGCATTTGATCATCTTCTCCCAATGTACTGAATCAGACGTGTTTTACTACTACGCGAAAAGTCATGGGCTGTAAGGTGATGGGACCCAGATTCCAACTGCGCTGACTTCATATTTATCTAGACTTTATGTCAGTCTTAAATGTGCGACATCTATACCCTTGCCAAATGTGCATCACATGGAGTGGAGACCGTGGCGCTGCGTTGCACGTGTGGACGGAATGATCAGATTATTTTTTTCAGTCTTTTGTGAAAAAGTGTCCAGATTGTGATTACTTTTGGCAATTGAAATGGTATCGCTGTCATAAAACTGTATTTCTTCATTATTTCCGCTTACCGTTTTTTCTTCCAGTTGGTACCCTAGATGAATTATCCCTCTGACGATAGAATTGTTCAGTAAACTGGAGCTGTACAGTACCTATATAACAAGAAGGCAGCCACCTTATGTCTTCATTCTGAGATGAACTTGTTCCCTATTACTTCCCTTTTAGAAGTTAACACTCCAGTCTTCCCCTTCTCTAATGTCTGGCTGCCATCTGCATATTCCCCTCCTGCACACGCTATCGCATGGGAAACTTGCGTTTTTCCACATAGGCTTATGCGGTCAGAAAAGCTTGGCCCCACTGAATTATCAGCACTGTCGAAGTGCTGAATTATTATCAGTATCAGTTTATTTAAGGGGTATATTAGTGGATTGTCTTTGATTTTCCTATTTGTATATGTGCGTCGTGGTAGCAGAAAAATTGTATTTTAGTTTGATCACGAGGCCAATTTTCCTGAGCCATGAAGTGGTACATAAGGAAGAAAACGTCTTGAGATTTTTTAGGAGAAAAACGGTCGCTCTTGTGAGGGGACGAGTCTGATGAGGTGTGGGGTTTGAGAGAAAGAGACGTCCGCTCTTGGGAGGAGGGTCTAATGGGGAAGAGCATTGCAGTGGTCACCGGGATCATCACTGAGTGCGGAAGCTGCAGCGTGATACTTTCTTGTTGATTCAAGAGTCCACCGACAAGGTTAAAAAATCGAAGCCTCCACCCAAATTATCGACAGTCCGCTGCGGGTCGAACCAAGATTTAGTGTTTGGACAACCAGGTTCGGCTGGTGTGATCGCTGATGGGGTCATCACGGTAGACGGATAGCCAAATAAGGAAGACAGCAGAGACCTTGGCATGGGAATCCACTGCTTCACAACACACGCTAAGCAGGTTGCGAAGATTTGTAAATTTACTTCTATTGTTTCACATGGGATGGGGAGGTTAACCACACCACGCTGATGTACCCTAAACCGATTCCTACTGCCTCACATAAGGTGGGGAGAGTTGTAGCACAACTAGACAGAGGCGTTAGGCCGTGCCGGGCTTGAACAGACGCATGGGATCGACACTTGACATTCTATCCTCACGCATTTGATAGCCTTCTTCCAATTAACTGAATCTAACGCGTTTGAATATTTCACGAGGCGCGAAGAGTCATAGATTGTAAGATGACATGTCCCAGATTCGCAATGCGTTGGCTCCATATTTCTCTGGACTGTACGACCGTCTTAAACCCGTGGCACCTTCTTCCTCCCCAAATGTGCGGTACATGGAGAGGGGACCATGGCGCGAATGTTGCACGTGTGGACGGAATGCTCAGAGTTTTTTCCAGAAATTCCACACGAGCTTGCACCGGTTGCATTGACAATGTCTTGCTATCGGGAGAGAATGTGATGTTGGTGTTGGTGTGGTCTCAGGCAGAAGTCACGATTGATGAACTCTAGAATTCTAGGCAAAAATCCTGACCCCGTAGCATCCGAAATGCCTGTATTCGGTCACCGCGTAGCTGCTTGTTAACCATTGGAAATAAATCAAAATGGTTTAATCGTGCCTCAAAAGGAAGGTACGGTTGGCCTCACGCCAACTTGGTTGCGCGTCGTTTTATCTTTTCAAGGGTTTTTCGGTCTACGGCTGGCTAAGGTCTCCAGAGACCGGAGAACCCTTGACAGGGTACAACGAGGCGCAACCAATTTGGTGCGTGGCCAAGGTCACCTTCCTTGTGAGGCACGATTAAACCATTTTGATTTATTTCCAATGGTTAACAAGCAGCTACGCGGTGACCGAATACAGGCTAATGCAGGCATTTCGCATGCCACGGGAACAGGATTGTTGCCTAGACTCTATCGATTTATTTGAGCTGGCCACTACCACTAGACTGCGCGGACATCCTCTCGAGCTACGTGTGACTGTGGCAAGATTGGACACATGAAACTTCTTCTTCACTAAGAGGGTAATTTAGGCATGGAATTCTCTGCCCGCGGACATTTTCATGTCTCCATCTGTAAACACGTTTAAGATGAAGTTGGACAGTATAGCTTACACGTCCTCTGAAGTAGACTCAGGCATCACAGAGTAATTAGATGTTTTAAATAACGTACTGCTCGCGTCTTTCCAAAAATATGCTTTTTTTAGAATATCTAAGAATTGCAACAATCGCTTTCACATCCTAGCTTACACGACCCTCTAAGGTACTTCTTAATGGCTGTCTATAACCGACTGCTGAGGATAATGCTGGGGCCCTGTGATTCCTCTCCTGGTCGGCAGACTCAGTAACCAGCAAGGGCGTTTCTCCGACACTCGGTGGTGTTCTCGTGACCTTTGTGATCTTCTCCTCGTGCTACCTTTAGTATATTGATAAAACCATTATGGGTCCCTCCTGACAGGCTTCAAGCACTCTCAGCAGCAGGCAATTAGATTTCCATTTACTCTAACCCCTCCCCCCACAGGTGACATTTTTTATCCTCAAAATCCCTTAAATGGTATATAAACCACTTCTGAACAATTCCTAAAGAGGTTTTTCACTGTCTGCTCTTTTTATGCAGTTCCATAACTGCCAAAGCCACATGTTCTGCTGTATCAGAGCTATTCGCGTGTCGCATCATGCGAAGCAAGGGAAACTGCAGTTATCAGACTATGTACGTTGCAGCTATTCAGATCTTGATGGTAATGCGTCTGGGACCATACGCAGGATTGACAGATTAACTTATCGCGGAGGGTTAATTAAGTTAAACCCTAGCAACTGCGATTTTTAGGTTCTGTTCCTTAGGAGAAGACAAGTCATGGAAATTTCGATGTTGGAGGAACAGTATATTCTCTACAGAAGGAATGGAGAATCGGGAGTAGTAAATTAACTGTCAGTCATTACATGAGTTCCTGTGTGAGTCATCCTGTGATTTGGTGTTCCGGAAGCCGGAAGTAGTAAGCCCTCTAAAGTGTTTGATCGACTAGAGCTAGTCACTGCAAGCTTGGCGCGACAAAGCTTTGAACAAAGACTGCAGAAAGCACGGTATTGATTGTTGAATAGCGTTGTGAACCTTAAAAAAGGTGGGATGAGCGTTTCTGGCTTATAAGCTGTCATCAATCAACTTTGTCCAACGCTGGGACCCAGGAACTATGTCGTCTGACTTCTAACCAACGGGGCTCGAATTCAATGATCGCGCATTGCAACACCTGGTTTTGAATATAAGTGGCTGATGACGAATCGCTAATAAGAAATGTTCACTCCAGTCTCCCTTGACTTTGTCATCCATGCTCTTCTGTCTGAGTGACTCACGCATGACTAGCTGGGTCAGATTCGAAGGATTATTTAAAAATGAAACCGCACCGCAACAGTAAATGCAATTCCCTAATGGGGGCCTCTTCTCAATGTGCTTCTTAGTAATAAAACATTGTTTTCTACTATGTATCCTGTTTAAAAGCACTTTAAGCGTGACGCTTTTCTGGTGCAATTTAAGGTTTTGCTTCTCCTTCCTTATTATAATATTGCAGAACATCGAAAAATGTTATTGATTAATGGTTTAAGTAGCCAAAATATAGGCATATAATTTTAACTTTACGGCGTATAAAGTTGTTGTGGATAGGGAAAAAGACTTGTCGAGCACCGGATCAATTGTTTTATTGTCCTGAGCTTTCTAACCCTGGCAGGAGTTTATATTCAGAGATAAGAAGCAGCAACCAAAAGGAGGGTAATTAAAGTGGCCAAAGGCCAATCAACTGTCAGTGGTCGTCAAGGGAAAAGAAACGTCACCCAAAAGGATGGAGCTCGGGAGAGGGCAATTATACTGGTAAACGTTAATTAACTGTCAGTGAAGACGGCTGTCGTTCGGGGTCATAAACAGTAATTAGTTTGATGCCTTGTCCCCAGGGTAGAGGGTCCCGGTGATCCTGCC
Source organism: Ligula intestinalis (assembly GCA_036362985.1). Classification (NCBI taxonomy): domain Eukaryota; kingdom Metazoa; phylum Platyhelminthes; class Cestoda; order Diphyllobothriidea; family Diphyllobothriidae; genus Ligula; species Ligula intestinalis. Next base: position 70,071,160 of record JAYGXS010000004.1, on the reverse strand, counting down.
TCCTCGGCTGGCCGGTTCGCAATGGGTTCGTTTTCGCTTGCAATTCTGACGTTAGGCTTGGCCTTGTTCTTTCCTTTGCGTGCATAAAGGCGTAAACATTTGTAGGCCGTGGGGAGGTCTAGATGCCTGTTGACGGAGTTGGCATCTGAGTACCATGCCTTAAGTGTCAGCCTTTCGGCTTTTGATTTTCCTCGGCCTATGATGGTTGCTCCTTGAATGTCGAGGTCATGGCCAGTTTCCCAATGTGCGCTGCAAGCTGCGAGTTAGGATCTAGTTGCTGAGCCGCCCGTTTGTGTTCGCGTAGGCGGGTCTGCAATTTTCGGCCTGTTTCTCCTACATAATTACAGTCTCCGTCGTTGCGACGTATCTTGTAGAAAACTGCAGAGGTGTCGGTAGGGAGCAGTCTGTCTTTGGGTTGCATCACGCGACGGCGTATTTTATCCTCAGGTCGATGGGCTATGCCTACTCCAGCGGGCTGTAACAGTCGTCAGACTGCTTCAGAGACTTCTTTATTTAGGAAATGGCCCTCCAGACGTCCTGCCTAATCGTGGACCGTTTTTGCCTCTCCCGGTTATTTCCCGGGAAGGTGTGGTCATTACCAATGCGCTGAGGGTTACCTTACCGATTTTGAAAAGCTTGCTGACGAATTAAGTGTCACACCTGCTGTAAGGTTTATTATTACCTCATACACAGCTGGACATTTTCAAGAAATCTTTCGTCTGATACTTGGCAGAAAAAAGTGGTGGCAGATGGCGTGTTCTCATATATACATATTTATTTGTTTACGGTTGATATAATAAAACAACTTCAAGTCGCACGGGTGTTTTGCAAAGTTTTATGACACAAAGCATCGCAACCTTGAAAACTGACTTGCAAAACCTGAATCGGCTATTACTTTTCCGAAACAATGTCAATTTTTTATAGCCGCAGAGGAAGCCCAATTTTCTGTTCTCCAAAGAAGTGTATTTAGAATATTTCCTGCTTACATTACTGCTCGTTTATCCCACAAACCAAGGAGTTTTAATTTGCATCTTTCAATAGCACAGGAAATTATTTGCATATCTAGAACCGTCAGATTCTGGTCAGTTTTTTTATCCGTTTAAATTTCGATGTGGATATTTCATGAGGACGTCTGTCTAATATCCTCGATTTTCCCCATGCTTTACAAAATAATCACAGGAAAAGGGAAATATGTTTATAACTTATTTGATCTAATATCTCTTCCATTTGTTTAAAGAGTCGTATTGGAGAGAGGGAGAAAAAGAAGGAGAAAGAGGGGTAGACCAAACCAGTATGCGTCAGTAGGACTATACCAAACCCGACTCTATCCACAATGGGTGCGTTACCACGCTGTTGTACGCGTAAGTGGGGCTTCTTTTCACCAGTCGGTGTCTAAGATATTTGAGGTAGAATTGAAAACGTTTATCCTTCCAGGATACAGCTCAGGGTTTTCTTACCGCAACCTTTCTGAAATAAATAAACTTAAGACGGCACAGTAGCATTTAGGGCCTTCAGAAGTTAATTGATGAGAGGACCTTTTGAACCTCTTCGGGAAGCAGTGCTAGAACCCAATGTCTCCTTCTGAATGTTCTTTTTTTCGCAACCAATAACCAATCACCCACCACCTGGTTAGCATGCTTAAGACCAATAACAGCAAACATTCGAGTCCACACAAGTAATTGAGAAAACTACGATTCCATCGCTGATACAATACTTTTATTCCCCTTGACGTTCCGAGATCGGTCGCGGATTTTTCATCAGAGACATAATAAGATAGCCGTGGTGGATACAGGTAGCCTATGAACAAGAGTTTATAGTTTAGAACAGTTGAAATTTAAACGTGTAAAGAAATCAATAGATGTATGAAGTGAGTGCTGTTTGGCCACGTAAGCAACGAGAAGCAATGTTGTCATAGGATGGCGCGGTGGCCTGCTTGTTCCCCGGCAACTTGCTTTAGCGAAACTGAGTCTCAGCACCGAATATAGCATGTGTAAATTGTTGTACTTGATCAAAGGCCCATGACTCATGACTTAAGTGATGGTCGGCTCACCCGTTTGTCACCTCTTGCGAGAATTTCGGCCTCATCGAATGCGAATGTGTGGTCGGGTCTCGTGGGATGACTCACAACTTGAGAATTTGCATCATTTAGCCGCACTGCTGCCGCGTGTTTGGCATTTGCGTAAGGAAGCTCTATCGGCGTGAGTAGACGCACTGCAGCGAACTAGAAGACAAAGTTGCCGAGGTTCAGAGAAAATGGCTTCCCGCGCAACTTCGTCAACCGGTGCTTGTGCAAACAAGCTGGCCACCAAAAGCGCACCGACCCCAAGATTTGGCGTTCGATCCCGTATGTCAAAAACGTATCGTAAGCAGTCGGCCGCCTTCTCGCACCACTTGGAGTTGGAGTCGCACCCTGGCCGGAGGCAACCATAAGGCTTCAGATAATGAAACCGAAAGACCCACTACCACGGCAAGAAACATCTGAAATCGTCTAAAGGATCTGCTGCACTTGCGGGCAAAGAAACTATGTCGGAGAAAATGGCAGGCGTATTAGAATTTGGGGCCTTCGGAAACTAATTAATGAGAGGATATTTCGGGAACCCTAACCCTAATGTCTCCTTCTTAATGCTCTTTTTTTCGAAACCAACCACCAACCACCAGTCACCCGCTCCTGGTTGGCATGCTTCAGCCCATTACTTAATGACAAGTCAGCTGTTGCCCGCAACCTAATTGTTTCTCTTGATTCGGTCAAACTTCCTTTCGATGTGGGGGGAAAGGGAAGAGGGAAAGACTGCACGTTCTCTCCGGCTGTAGTGGCTGAACTAACATGCATGTGCGTGAATGCAACTTACAGTTGCGCAATCTACAGAGCCGTTAGTTACTGGTTAACGAGCAACTAGTTAGCCGATGTGAAGGCAGCAGGTTGTTTGAGGTTCGAACCCTGATTTGCTGCTCTGTCTTCAGTCTTTTTACGCCTAGGCTTGCCGGGACAACTGTGGGAATTTGACTAACTGGGCAAAATATGATACATTCCCCCGTCTTTGTGCTAACAGTATGCCTAGACTTTCTAGACCGAAAAAGTTTCGTTGATCGGTTTGCAGGCAGGTTTTTTCGGTTTTCCCATATGCAATCGTTTTCGCCGACTTAGTTTTGTGAAGTCCGGCACCTGTGCTTAAATCAAGCCACGGAAGGTTATAATTATACTACTTCGCCTCACTAAAATCCCAACTTGATCAAACAGCATAACTAAACAGCACCATTTAAATCTTAGCTGGAAGAGGCCCTGTGTTTCATTTGGTGATACAGACCTTAAGATTTAGAGTGAGTGAAAAGCAAGTAATTAGAAGCCTAGACAATCACTATGGCAATACCCTGTAAAAGAATTATCCCTTTCTGCTTTTGCCTCTGATAATTAATTCGCGACAAATTTCGAAAAGTCATGCGAATAAATTTTTGTCCTAGTGTTTACATTGCCTTCGTCTAATAAACATTCCTTTGCATAAGTGGTAACCGCTCGATTATATCGTTGGCAATTACCAGTGGCAGTTATCCACACCGCGTCAATCAATGCTCATCCACGATCTTCCATCTGACAAATGAGTCTGATTTGATAAAAAAATTCTTTGGGAAGCGTGAAAAGACTTTATTGTAGATTTTCGACGTTGGGACACCAGTCGTTGTCGGACGTGAGCGAAAATATGTAAAAAAAACAGTGCGCATTCTCAAACATGCCGAAAAATCGATAATGCTTTGCCATCGTTTCATCACTTCCGACGATGACCTGGTGTGTTATCATCGAAAATTGACAGTAAATTGTGTTCACGTTTCCCAAAGAATATTTTCGATCAGATTATATTTCTTGGGATGTCCATTTTAAAATTCATGCGAATCAAATAAGTATGACTCTGTTGCCTTCTTTCTTCCTTCATCACAGGTTTTGGTTTTCACTATAAATCTTCTATGAAAAGGTATGAATAAAACATCTTCGACAAAAAAAACTTTTGTAGCTCTACTCATATATCTCTAGTCCTAGCATTATTTCCTGCAGAAACGATGGTTATAGAGTTTTGTGGGGTGGGGAAATAAGATAGGCAGAAAAGGAAATTTTTAGGAGTAAGTGTTAAGTGAAAAAAATGTAGTCAAAGTTGCTTCCCGCGGCCGCCGGGTGCTGGTTGTTCTGAACGTAAATTGAGGATTTGCGCGGCGCATAGCGCCGCGGACTTTACTTATATAACTTAAGAACGGTAAGTTGGGCCACAGGTAAGTTGAAGTAGACGACCGCCTAACCACAATTTCAATTTTTTTGGGAAATTTGAGGGCCTGCAGTTAGATAATCGGATTTTTCCGCACTTAGTTGAATAATAATACAGATTAGGAAAATCTACAGATATAAATCAACAATGCGTCTAAATACAGTAAAATAAAAATTCATTTTCCATCTATTAAACTATGTTTCACTGCGTTCCCTAATTTCCCGCCCACAAAACCCGATGAGTTTCGTTTTCGTAGGAGTTCATGCAAGATGTTGGGAAGAATAAGTGGGGCTACATAAGCTGCTGTTGCCACATCTTCGACTGGCCTTTCTTGGTTTTAGCCTGTCGAATGTGCACGAGAACGCCGGCCGAGGATTCCGACTAGGCTGACAATAGACCTTTCCATGTAGTCCACTTATATTCAAAAAATGAACTCCTAAGGTAGTCCATCCACCTCCAAAACCCATTAAGTTTTCGTCCACGTGCAATATTATTTCGACGTCTTCTCTTTGGTGATTATGTACTTTTGGTTGGAAGGTGTGAAAATTCCAGACAGTTGTGGCTGCGGTTTTTAAATTTAGGACGACATCATCACCTGAATTGATGCTGACCGTGTGGTTGTAGCAGACCTTTGCAAGTGCCGTACTCCATGTTAGGTACGCCTTTGCTCTTCCTCCTTCGCTTCAGGAAGTACTTGGTACAAGAAATGATCAAAGAAGCAGCAAAAGCTTAAATTGGCCATGTTGAAAAGTGCACTTGTAACTATTTTTTAATCTTAAACCTAATCCAAAGGTATTTCGGGCACAGCAAGATGCCGGCTTTTGAAAAAAACATCTGTTTGGCCTCCAGAAAAAAACAAACACTTGCTGAAGGTGCCAACTTAAGAGTGTGTATTTTATTTTTGTATTCTAGATACCCTGAAATATCCAAATATTTTTTATAAAAATTAGCAGGAAAAATATGCTTTTGTGCTCATTTGATGGCTACGCACATCTTCATTGGATTTTTCACTCGGAGAAAGTCCATCTTTTGGTTTTGAATAAAATGGTCGTGAACTGGGTCGGACTGCAAAATATCCATTAAACTCATTCGTATAGGTTGATTTAATAGTGTCCCATTTAAGTTTAGGGTACATTGACAGAAATTAAATAAATTAACGATTACTTAATGCTTGCTTCTTACTGCCATATAGGATTGTATTCAGAAATTTGATACCGTTCGTAATACCTGAACATAACTTCACTCTGCCTTTAATATTTGAAGAAGCAGCAAGTTCTCGTTCTTCCCGTTTGGCACCCTGTTGCCCGTCTTTCTTCTCTCTATCAAGTATATGGTACATGAACCTATGAAGAAAGTCTCACATTATATGCTTCGTGCCATAAAAAGCAGTTGCATGGTGCATCAATTTTGTGGCCGATCTCAGGCAATGTTAACCAAAATTTAAAAATTCTTTTAATTTTGGGAATGATAACTTATGTGCACTTGTAAAAGTTTTGATTTTAAAACCTACTCCAAGGTATTAAAGACAGAGCGAAATGCCGGATTTATAACGAACATCTGCTTGGCCTCATGAAGAAAACAACAGTCAATAAAGATGCTAAATTAGTATTGTGCATTTTATTTATAGATTTCAGATGGCCCTAAATAAAAAAAAATCTATTTTACAAAAAATATCCTTTCTGTGTCTACTTGATGGCGATGCATATATTCGGTGGCTTTTTACTCGAAGAAATGCTATCTTTTGATTTTAATCATACGTTTCTGATTTTGAACTTTTTCAGCAAGTGAAATTTTAAGTTAAATCATCCGTATCCGTCCGTTTAGTAATGCCCTTCGTAAAATATTCGGTAGAGTTTATATCAATTACATAAATGTGTAGGCACGAAATCTTAGCTTTTTACTGCCATATAGGAATGTATGCTATTCTTTTCTTCCTATAGAGGCATTTGGCGTGTAAACTAAAAGCCCTACAGACTGCTTAAAATTATTTAGGGGTTCTTTTCGTAAAACGTTAACCTTACCTCCTACAAAGTGTAGCATGTGAAGAAGAAGAAAAGATGAAACGAGGTGTCATCAGTGTAAACATTTTTTTTCCATTTCTATGAAGTTTATGTGAACAAACTAATAAAGTAAAAATTCAGTTCTCAGGTTTTATATCAGGAAAAGAAAGATCGTTCACCGCGAGAGGTTTACTTTTTATCTGAATATTTGTATATTTGAATATTTGGGGCCATCAAAAGTCCATAGAAAAAAAAATTATAGTGTTTATGAAGATAGTGTTTATCTAAGAAGAGGCCGAAAAGACGTTCAGTGAAAAGCTGGCATCAGAAATTGCCTGAAATATTGATGGATTCAGAAGAAGAAATTGCGAGCACTATATATTATGCTTAAAGGTTAGCCTACAATTCTACTTTCTACATTCGAAAGTTTTTTTAGTGTATGTTAAATTTGCACTCGATCGGCTAGTAACGGCAAGCCTATAAAAAACAGAGAAATTCTTATATTCCCATTAGATAATTTAGAACACAATTTTGGCGAGCGAACGCTCCCGGCATGGCTAGCCAAAGGCGAGACTAAAAGCATAAAAAGTTCTATCCTCGCACACATGGTTGACACCGGACATCGTGTGTACCCAAGCAAACCTTTTAGGTAATTTATAAGGTCCCACCAAACTACCCAAAGTCCCTGGGTCAACGTCTGCTGGCAACAGCAGAAGCAACCGCAATCCGATTGAGAAAAACGGTTTTGTGTGCACAAAAGAATCTCGTGCAAGCCCCCAACTTGGCATGGCCAACGATTACCTAACTGGCCGCACATTTCCGCGCTCTGATTGGACCCTGCATGTAAAGAAAGACAAACTATCGATTTTTAAATCTAAACCTCCTTTGTAATTGTTTGGCCTGATGAGAAGTTACTGAAAGCGTTCGCTCGCCAAAATTGAGTTCTGAAATACTTATATGTTGTGACTCCAAGCAATGCTCTTTAAAAACACCTAGGTATTCGTACGTTTCCCTTGGTTTTTTTTTCTTGCCACCAATGACTGCAAACGCGCACATACTTCGAGAATGGACGGGAATCTCTTTGCTGGCATGCTTCGCGACGGTGATGACATAAATTATAATAATGGGTCTTCATATTTACTTGATTTTCATCGAAAAGTTAGCAGAAAACAGCCCATTTGCTACCATCATTTTCAGATTACTCATTGTTTTCCTCATTGCTATGGACTCTCAAACAGAGCTACACTAGAAAGCAGGATTGTCTGCATTTTACAGAGCCCTTAAATTTCTAAGGAGATTCTTATATAAAAAAACTACTCCGCACTGCATTAAGCTCTGTGTGAGACCTTCGCCGCGCTTGGGCTTTCGGCCAAAATTAAGGTATTTCTGTCTCTAAGCACATCATACCTTTTCGTGTTCTTCGTTATTGAGAAGACTTCAATACATAAGAAAATCGGGTGCGAGTATCTCGTGGGACCACCTGGGAAACGCGCCCTTGGTCTAACAGGCTCCTGATTTTAGGTGAGAGAATGAGTGGAGTCAGGGAGGGAAATAATTAGATCGCAATAATTTTTTTAAGTAAAAAAAACATTATGAGGGTAATTTGGGGCGCGTACTCAAATTTCAGGTGGGGATACTGAAAGACGCTAACACCCCAGTGGACCAACGGCTAGCGTGTTTATGTCAGTGAAGTGTGCCCTGACCTCGGATGAGGTTATTGAGGTAAATTTAGTAGTAGTTGTAGTACCATATACCCCAACTAGAAAAAAAGGTTAACGAGTGAAGAAAGTTGAAGATTCTGGAATCCACCCAAATTAAAAGGTATAAGTAAGCGATTTTTTCCGGGGTTAATTTGTTTGCTTAATATACTGACTAGGGTGATTGTTGTATGCGGTGGCCTGCCAAGGACCCCTCCATAGTTCAGTGCCATCATCCAATCCCTACTGGGTCAAGGGCTGGCGTGCAGCCTGCTTAAAATTTACAAGTAGGTGGTTGTAATTCATAAGGACCTTTCGAGGACCCCACAAAAGTCCTTACAGAAATCGTAATTCAACGCTGTCTGCCCTGATCTTTTTGTTCTTGTGGTTATTGTATTTCATTCCGGCAAAGTTTTTTTTGGGAATTAAAGTCCCATTTCACAACAGTAGTCCTAGCAATTGAAGGAATTCAATGAATGCATGTTTGACAGAAGAAAGCTTTCCGATTTCCTATCAATATCCAATTATTAATGTCACTGTTTTATTAGGCATCTTAGTAGAATCCTACTTAGGCTCCAGGATCAGTATACGAAAGCCCCATCCTTCTGTAATACATGACCGGGTTTAGTGAAGAGTATACAATCTGGGCAATACAACGAAAAGAAATATGAACAAAATATATAGTTTGTGAAAGTATTAAAACAGGAATAATTATTCAAGCAAACGAATTCTTGTTAAGAAAAATGCGCACCTTAGTTAAAATGTGCAATAGTGCAAATATTGGAAAATAAATATATCAAAAAATATAAAACAAAAATTAAAATCAACTAACTAAAAACATAAAATAACGTAAGCTAGACTCATACAACTAATACGTAATCTACAACTGAAATAAAATAGAAAATATAGTAATGCACTGCAAAATGAACTAAAATATAAATAAATTTAAAAAAAAAATTTAACGCTTAGTTGTTATGCAATTAATTTAAAAGCATGCCAGGATCTCTACCAATCAAACTATAGATTGGTAGGTTTGACCCCAGGCAGGTTGAAGCAGACGACCTCCTAATCACCCATTTTTTTCGTTTCTTTTCCATCAGACTCCACCCATTTTATGTCGAATTTGTGGATTTGTGCACAAAATCCTTAAACGAGAAATCAGCCTACCCCGAAATCAGTTCGCTCTTCACACTGAACCGGCAAATCTCTGCTCATACTCCGAAAGTTGGCAAAGCTGAGTAATTTTCAACTCCGACGCCATCGCCTAGGCACGGTCTGCAATAGCAGGCCAACAATGCAGTTCACCACTGTTGAGAACCATGAAGAACTCTTTCTCTGCTCGGGTCGGGAGACCCACAACTCTGTGCATAACCGAGACCAAAGATTGTCTGTTAAGTTTTTTTATGTAAAAATTTTTAAATTTGCGAAAATAAGTTTGTTTTCAAAAGATACTCTTCAGGCTTTTACAGTTATATGGTAATGAAATAAATAAACTATGCTGGTTGATGGAAAGATGAAGTGTTATTGCTATCAGGTTTGGCGGGGGGGGAAGGGGTGGGGGATGGTTGGGAAAGCTGCGGTCAGGATATCACCACCTAGATGGACCGGAGTCCAAGACAGGTGATAAGGTGTGTGTGGTTGGATTTGGGACCTGCTCGTTTCTGCGAGGGCCCGTTTCCGAGGCCAGTGATCCACCGTGTGTGGTCATTTTCGCCCATGGTAACTGCGGTGCCGGGACGAAATTCTTGGGCGCACAGGATTAGTTGGCTTAGCCTGATGGTGTTTGCCTCTGCCGTGGCCAACAGTCGCTCTCCAAGGAATTTTGAATAGCCCGAAGGCACATTGTAGATCACTCGGAAGGCCTCTTTGGCATCCACGCGATGGTCTGAGTCTACCAGATGCGCTAGAATTGAGCTGTTTCTACTCTTAAGTTAGCCCTTCCCTAACCCTGCTGGAATGTGCTCTCTTACTCTGTTGGAAAAACGCCGGCTCGCGCGACCAATATATCCTGCCCCACAAGAACAGGTTAATGAATATATGCGCATAGAGGCGGTCTGAGCTGGCAGTTTATCTTTGATCTCTCCGTTTCGGATGGGAGTAGTGGAGAACAATACATGAGCGTTGACTGCTGGGAAGGTAGTTGCTACGGCTTGACTCAGGCGCCTCCTTAGAAGTTCGCTTGGTCCGTCCCCTTGAAATGGGACCCTGATGAAGATTCGTTTCTTCTCCACTGTTATTACTGAGGGTTTTGGCGGCCTTTCAGCCATGTGACTGGACGGTTTGAAGTGACAAGTTCAATACGAAGTGCACTTGCGAACGTATGCTGTGCCTAGCTCAAGTTGAAGTGGGTATTCGGAAGGGGTGGCTTTCTCCGGTTTTTTGTAACAGTCAATCACTAAGCGACTCAAATACGTCCTCACAAGAAGACTGCGGATCAGAGCTGATTTCAGACGCTGTACGCTGGCTTGTGGATGTTCGGGCGTCCGATAGTCATTCTCCTATTGCCTCTCCAATTCATTCTGTAAATTCGATCTGACCTTCCCATGACTTCTCTCCCTTCTCTTAAGGAAACGGGCCTGGAAGGTCGCAGCCGTTAAGGTTACACCTTCCTTAGCCTTAACACCTACGCGATAGGTGACTGCCCGACCATCGCTATGGGTAGTGCTAAACAACACGACGATACAACGAAGACAAAAAGACTCGTGATGTTCATTGACTCAAGCACCAAACCTTGTCGTCCTGTTGTAATGTTAACAGTTAGTCAGCACACATGCTGATCTTGTCAGGCATCAGCGATCCTAATTCGATGCCAGTGTGATCAACACACCCCACCTTCAAGTTCGAAAATCAGCATTACTAATAATAAGAGTCCGCCCACCATCAAAACCACCCTATCAACAGGACACTCGTTTTCGATCTGACCCTTAATGCACTCTCGCGTTCGGATATTGTAATCGCCTGTTCGATCATCTTCTAAACCAAGGGTTGGCAACCCATTTGCCTCAGAAAGTCACGGAAGCAAATATTCGGAAATATTTTACAGTGAGAGTCATATAATGTATTTTAAAATTGAATTAAATGTTAGTATAATTAACCTCCGTGGTCAACTTTTGGCAAATGATAGAGAGTAGGAGAGTTTAGTGTTCAAGGATGTGCGATCTGCTATAACCACTAGACGAACAGTATTCCGTCTGATGAAATGAAGCAGTCAGACGTTAAGATTGATTTATTAGTATACAAGGCAAGTTTCCGCGAATGAACTGTTTACTTGCATGTGATAAACGCATCCGTTTGGGGGACATAAACACAAGGGATTATAGTAGATGGCTGGTTTATGCGCGTGACTTTCACAAAGCTGAGGTGAAGTCTGGGGGCTTTCGTGCTTTCGTAGAGCGTCTGTTATTTAACGAGCTTGTACTGGCCATTAGGACGCAGGATAAAAAAGCGAAGCAGCTGCTCTCAGCTAGATCGAAAGGGAATACTGAAACAGTTGCTAGGGCAAACCTAGGGGGCAGAAACGCCAGAGATTGACCGAGATTAATTGATTCTAATACACATCTCGGAGACAGCACTTCACTGGGGGAACCAAAATCACAAAACTGAAGTTTTTAATTGAAGTTTTAGCTGAGATAGCCAGACGCAATCACACCTGGCTCGCGAGCCATAGATTGCCGATCATACTGCCACTGGTGAACCAGACTGTCCCGAAACCTTCGGCAAAATGCACATTGATGAGCAAAAACACCCTGTACACCTGCGAAATCCTGGTCCTCGGTGCGCAAGCCCACTTGGGTTGCATGTGGTGATTTTCGGCTATGTGAACGGCCACAACACAACACAAGGTGGGCTGAGCATATCTTAGTTGCATGGAAAGCACGAAGTCGCATGCGTGGGCGAGCTCCATGGCCTTGCCAGCCACGAGGCCCACCTTCGCACCAGGTTGAAAAGAGTGCATCTTGCTGCCAAACCACCGCATGTCAGGTGAGATTTAGTCGGGTGACTTTTTACAAGTCTGCTTCAACGCAGATAAATCACCATTGCTAGGCCCATCGTATTAGGCTGCGATGAATTCGTTGGCCTAATTTTCTCATGAGTACTGTGACATTCACATGGCAACCTGAGCTTCTCGCACATGTCACTTTTCCAACAAATTTATGTTTACCTCCGAGGCCGTATTAGCTTGGCCTCGGATATGTATAAGCTTATGCGTTGACAGCACTTGTGGTTGTCACAGCTCTGCATGTCTAACTCAGATACCGATCACTTCTCAAGGACCTGTCAGTCTTTTTCAACCTGCCCTCCCTAGTTACGTTTTCTCGTTTTATGTGCAGTTGTTCTGACAGTGTTACCGTGCGTAGCAAAATGCGGTACTGGAACATATTTGTGTCTGGGCTTACCAGATGTTGGCATTTTGAGGCTTTTGTCTGTGAATATTCATTCCACCAAGTTAAATTAAATCCCAGTTTATGTTTCTGCTAATTTACAACAGCCTTCTGATAATTCATTTTTTGCAGCAGTTAATCTTCGAGCCTGTACAACTGTATTGATAATAGAAATGATCACACGTCAAGGCAGACTAAGGAAGCGTGGATGTTGACCGACTATTCAGTCAACCGCCACATAAATTCACCAGTTCCAATTGTCGTTTTAGGGACCTACTTATCCGGGGACAGACGCAGCATTGAGCAACTGAGGGCCTTAAACAATCCAGGCGCGGCAAGGGGACGACGGAAGGGACGCGCAGGAGGCCGACACCAACGCACGCGGCACGGTGACCGACAGTGCAAAGGAGGTGACTAAAGGCGCGTCCATAAACACACACAGTGACTCAACCATGATCGGTAGAACAGGCACGTGCAAGAAAGTGTGGCCTAAAGTGGAGGACCCTGAGCCAGAGTGTCCATCTTCTGAAGATGGGTACATGAGACCTCTATCCGAAACGTTAGGCTTGTAATAAAATCTCTTCCGGTGAACGCTCCTCTTTCTTGTGATTTCCTACCTGGGACTTGTATTTTTAGCCCTATTACTGAAAAATAGGAGAGTTGAACAGGGTGTAGACATATATCTTATTTAAGGAATGTCTCAAAAGCTTTTCCCCTTACGCAAAACTTACGATGGACGAGGAGGAAGAGAACAACCAACTGAACTTCATCGATGTCCTAGTCGTCCGCAAGTATTGCGCTGGCTTAAAGACGAAATTATTCAGGACAGCGACAAATACGATGTGATTACAATATTGCAGCAGCAACCACCCAATCAGTCATAAACGCAGTTGCAAGAACTCACTTTATCGGCGATGTGGGATGCACTGCAAGTAACCAGAATACAATTTTGCCAAAATACAATATCTTCGACCGGTGTTTAGAGAAGACGGCCACCCACACAAAGTCGCCAACAGGTGCTTGCGCAAACTCGCTGGACAACAAAATCGCGCCGACGCAAAGTTTTGGTCAGGGATACCGTACGTCAAAAACGTCTCGGAGGCCGTCGACTGCTATTTTTGCACCGCTTGGATTCGCGCACAGGCCCTAGGCAACCATAAGATGCATATGCGGAAACTAAGAGACTCACTGCCAAGGCCACTGTAGTGAGTTTTTACACAATTGGGTCAACTTGAAAACGTAACAGTCATACCATCCCACCCACCACCACAACCAACTTATGCCTCAGGGCAGTGAACTTATTCAGCTTTTTAATCTCCAGAGAAATTAATTTCTGATCGCGGTATATATAAGTATATTTAAGGTCTATAGGCGTAGACCGCCATTGTTAGTGTATATTCGTGTTGAAACCCGTCAACCCCTGTGAAATATACACATGCTGCCATCAAACAGTCGTTAGTAGTATAAATTGACGTTGTACCTAACCATACTAACAGCCTAGGTACTTGCTTAAAGGCCCAGACACGTGTTTCGCCGGTATTCTGCCGCTGCTTGACACAGCTGCGAGGGCTCTGGCTCATCAGTGGGTCGCCCAGATTTCCCTATCTGCTTTCTGGTTGATATACCGTTTTTGAAAGTTCAGCTTTTTAATCTCCAGAGAAATTAATTTCTGAGCGAGGTATATATCAGTATATTTAGGGTCTATAGGCGTAGACCGAAATTGTAAGTGTATCTTCGTGTTAAAACCCGATCTGGTTTGGATCTAGTCCAAATTAAGTCTCACTTTTGTATATCAGAAGCAGTTCTCCGATCATATTGTGATAATTGCCAAGAATTCCTAAGCGAATCAGTCCATATTGCCTCCAGAATGTTTGGTAAATGCACATTTACGAATAACAGTCTGTAAAACTACGCAGTCCTCAGCGGACCCCATCTGCTCTGCGCGTGCTAGCATGCACGTGGATTGCATTTGGTTTTGTTTGGTTCCGTTAATACACATCATAACCATAACGCAACGCATCGTCAACAAAATTTCGATCATTAGAAAAGAGCATATGTTACGTACATGCAAAGGAAGTTGTTTACTTCAGCATGCTGCATGTAGGATAAGAGGTCAGTTAATGTGTAGCACGCGTGGGCGTGCTCTTTGGCTTTGCCAGCCACGACGCCCACCTTCGCACCAGGTCGACTGGAAACCAACTTGCTGCCAAAGCACCACTAGTCGGGTGAACATCCACAAGTCTGCTTCGCTGCAAATAACTCTCAGGAACAAAACACCATTGCTAAGCCCATCTCCTTAGGTGGTGGTGATTTCGTCGGCCTACTTTCCAGTGGGTACTGTGATATCCCCACAGCGACCTGGGCTTCTCGCTCCTGTCACTTTTCGACCGCGTTGATTTTTACCTTGAAGGCCGTATGAGCTTGGCCTCGGATATGTTTAATGTTTGGATGACCCGGACGCGAGTCATCACTTGGGCAATCCCGAGACTACTAGAATAAAGGAAGCTGACTGATGGCCGGTTCATGCAGATACAAGCGCCCTCCAAAGAACGGGGGGTCAAATATCGCTCCTCCAAAAGCCGACAACCTTAAGTGCCTTACACATACTGATAGTAAACTGTTTTGCACGCATAATTAAAATTTTTGACTATTATGTTTGACAATAGAGGAGAATATCCAAGTTCCAGGAAGCAATTCGGAAGAAGAAGCGATCACTTGAACAAGAGGTTTATTAACCTGACGTTTCGAATTTCCTCGGGAATCCCTAATCACAGCTAATAGAAGAACCGTCTGAGACATACGCAGATAGGGTCAGAATCAAAAACACATTCTGAATTTCGATTGACATTTCATGAGTTTGGGACTGTACTGCATACGTCAAATCTCGCAACACGCCGTCAATGTTCTCCGTTAAACATTATGTGAAAGATGTTAATACGATTTTTATTATCTTATTCTGTATGATCAGATGCAGGTATTTCAAACGCAATGGGCAGAAGATGAGAGTTTTCCGCAAAATTTTAGGATATTTTCTACCTATTTGTTGTAGATATTTAATCTTACAAGGAGCAGTGAAAAAACAATATACCGTAATCGGCTTCAGTATAAAAAGAAACTCAATTTCCTTTCCTTTCACCAGAAGGTTTTTCTCTAATTTCCAGGGAAGTCAAAAACCAGTCAAACTCCCCATATGCATGCTGTCTTAACCTTCGAAAGTGTAAAGTACGCATACATTCAGCCTTTTCTAGAGGTAACTCGTTGTAAATGTTTCGTAATTGATACTTGGCCTAGAAGCTGGTAATTTCTTTTGTGGACATGTATTTTACCGGGTAATGAGTTAAAGTGTTTGTGCGATTCAAAAACAATGACTTAAACAGACAGCTGCATACATTTAGGTATATGCTGTAAAGAAATATATTATTTCGAAGGATTTGTCTAGCACGTAGACCAGAATCTTTATTTATGGACAACACAGAAAATCGTGAACGGTTCACCCATACTAACAGAACGAACTGGACCTTTTCGCAATCATACACCCGACACCTGACAGTTCCAGTGACTGGCATGTCTACGAGGAAAGCTTCTGAAATATCTTATCGCTTTGATGTCCATATAGGCGTAATCAAGGAAAATCTACTGGCTTTAGCTGAATTTATCTTTTGGATTTTGGCATAGTCCTGTTCTGACACGGAGTTTTCATCCCAATTTCCACACGAATAAATGCTTCACAGCCGACGGTTTGCACCCAAGGGTATTTTGTGATCTGCGCTAGGCAGCTTATTTGCATTTCAGATTAGGATAAAAACAACCAAACAAACAAAAGTTTAATTAAATGTGCTTTTTTATACTTGAAAACGTCATTCAGGGCATTGGCTGGGAACAAGTAAAGCTTAGAAAGCTGCGTGATCATCACCGGAGCTTTAATTTTCTGCAAATGGGCTAATTGTTCTTCATATACGTTTTTAACTTAAGAAATTAAATTACGGTCATTATTCAACTTAGCCTGTACATTGCGCCTTTAAATATCTCCAGCCTAAATTTGGCCATATTTATCAATAACTCTTAAAAGATTCAAGGCAGATTTACTTTACATTCCAATTGAAAACGGTTGGAGACTAACTTCTTTTAGCTAACGTTTCTAAACTGATTTTCACCAGCAGCGCATATTGGCTGAGGCGCTTTTTTGTAGGACACATGATTCTGGAGGCCTCAAATACTTCTTTTTTGTCATGCGACATTTCATATGTAACGAAGCCAAAAATAAACAGTTGTACTTTCATGGGAAAAAATGAGATTCAAAAACAGAGAAATGCGCACAAGAGAGCAAATGCTAACAGCTATATGAAATTGACCATGTTAGTCATCGCTTACACACAATCGCAAAAAACATGTAGCATAAAGGAAGCTTGCTTACGGTTCTTGTGCGTTGGATACTGACTTATGTAATAAATGTTTTCCAGGAATATTTTGTAGGCTTAACCTAATGCCAAAATTAACTTTCCATTTTCTCATGCAATATAAGTTCGTTACTGATCTGTTAGAAGGAAGGCCTCCCCAACTTTGAATATTCAGAAGCATTCTATGTCAAAAAATCAGCGAAAAAACATATAACCGCGATATCGATATGCCAAACAAAACATTTACTATCGCCTACTAAATGATTTGCTTTTGCTGTTTCCCGCGGAACGCACGATTTGGCAGATATCGAGTGACTGATAGTTGAACATTTAGCTTGATTGAAACGGCATAAGTGCCACTAAGGAACGAGCTTACAATCTAAATATATATTTTTTAAACATATTATGCGTTTAAGAATTTATTGTGAAAATGCTGTGTGCAGAAACAAAATTAAATCTGTTTAATCTAGCTGCTTTTGTATCTGAAAATTGTCGAACATGGTAATTATCGTAAGTCTCAGCGGACTAGGCAAAGGGGCGTATGCTCAAATGCGTAATTTCCTTAGCCCGTGAGCAATGATTTCAATTTTTTGACATTGATTTTTGTTAAGCTATAACAGAATGATACATATTTAAATCCACACCATGCTTAAAGAAGATTTAAAAGTTCCCAGGCACAGGTTTGGGCTGAGTATTAACAAAGAAATGGCACATTTCTCTGTCACTCCCAATATGCAAAAATTGTCCAGCACCGCCTGTAATTACCGGAAGCACAGCTCAAGGCATAACCATAAATCATTTCTTTTGTCTAGCAGACTACATTAGTTGATTGGTTTAAAAGTGCGAAAAGAGTACGAGAGATTTTAGTAAAAGGCACACGAATGTTTCCAAATCAACTAAATGATTTTAAATTAAATTTCTGTCGGCGTAATAAGTAAATTTCTGAAATGCAAAGGTTTCCGTTGAATTTATAGAATCCGAAAAGCTCCAAAAAATTCACTTTTTCTATTTCCAGTTTCTATAGCTCCATGTCCAACATTCGCATCTGCATTCAAAAACATTTGGTACATTTATATTTTGTTTTTAAATGACACTTAAGCTTACCTTAAATTTACCAGAAGAGTCTTTACCTATACAGACAAAGTGTGGTGTTAAGATCCCAGTTAGTACAAATTATCTAACAAAATATTCCAGTAAGCGTAAACATTCTTGTATATAAACCACAATACACACTCTAACACTTCAACTTTTTCCGCAATCTCAACTATTCTCCCCAACCTGAACCAGTCGCACTCATCAGCCAGGCCATTACTGTACGGTCTCCTTCTAAGTGGGGTGCCTTTTCTGTATCTGGTTGAGGGACATTTAACAGAAGAGTACAGCTTTCATCAAGACCAGTTTCCAGCCAAAATTGGTTAGGCGTAAAAAGCGGTCTCTTTTCGGTTTTTGAAACTTTACGTTGAGGCTTAATGAGCGTCTGTTGCTAATAAAGCGATAACCTTTTTTAATTGGAAACGTGAACAAAACCATCTAGGCTTTTATAAGCATGATTGTCTGTTGGTCTTGAACTCAAAACGGAGCAAGTTACTAGGATAAATACGCTTCAACTGCACCTACTATTGTCGCCAAAGGCTGGGGAGACGGGAATGGTCCTTTCTGGCTTGTTAGCCGTGTTAGCCCTAACGACCCGAGATTTGAGGCCCCAGGCAGCACACAGCGGAAAAAGTGAGCATATTTTGCGGTGAGTGAACGGTCATGAACGAGCCTTAACCCTCCATATGCTTGCCTACCATTTAATGTCCAAATAGTTGCTACAGATTCAATGTCAGAAAATTTGTGATACGTAGTATTGCACTTAAAAATAACTGATCGGCCTTTGTTGGTCAAATTTATTGAATCGATTATGTGCATGGCGAGATGTGTTTTCCAACAATGTAATCACTTTTTAGCCTGAGAGTGGAATCCGACTTAGTCCATCTCTCAAGCTAGACTACATTATTTTTCTTCATTTGCGATTCGTGTATTGCAGCGCGTAAAGCAGAAACTCAAACGACTGTGCTCTAAATTTTTGCCACCATTCGGAAAATTGAACAGGTATCTAATTATTCAGTTGCTGTTGTTGATTTGCTTGTGAATGCATCGTCTCTGAAGAAGGTTCCTGCCGGATTCCGAAAATGCACGCTAATCCAGCTGTCGACCTAATGATTGAATTTTCGTTTTCTTTGCAGAGAGAATTTCAAATTCACCACTATTTGTGAATAAGCTAATATGCGCATACGCCAGAGACCACTTTAATAGAATGAAGTTTGTGTACTTCCTGGAAACATATAAAAAAGACTTTCGTGCGGAAAAGTTAAACTTTTTGCTGGAGTTGAGGCGCAAAAACAAATTGAAAAATTACAGTTCGCATAAAGCAGCTTAATCTTTGAATTTTACACTTTTCTTTACTTGGAGCCCGAAAAAATATAAACAATTTTTTTTAAGCTGAGTTTTCAGGCCAACGAAGTTCCAAATTATTCTTAAATTAACTATGCCTGGCGTTTTTGCAATAGTGATTAAAGTTGAAATCAATAAAAATTTGCGGGTAACAGTCTACTGTAGGTACCAAACACCCCAATATCCTACACCACGAGATAAGCATGATTCTTTTTAATTACTGTTTTATTAAATAATTTGCTTCAATTTATTTACTGTTTTATTTAGTATTTTACTTCTTATTTATTTTTAATTAATAGGTGTTCCTTTCTGCTTTATATTAAAGTTTTAAAATAAGATTATGCTCTATTCCCTGTTATTTTCCATTTATTTTTTTTCTCTATACTTTGCTAGTGCAATAACTTACGCTTAACGGTACTCACGTATAAAGAATTCTGCGGCTTTGTTCTCCGTGGCCCTACTTAAAATAAAATGTTACCGTTATGTTGAATAACTCGAACTTCTGTATTACCATGGGTGGTCTTAACCATTATTTGCTATTTATAAACCAATCTTAGCTGTTTAAGGAATAAAATTTATTATGTTTAAAAATTACGATTTGAAGGTCTTCTGCTGTGATTGACAAAACATTGAGAAGTGTGGAATGTGTATCACTTTGTTCATATGATGCCTCCTTAAAATCAGTCGGATTCTATAGGCCATCCAAAGTCATTGTTTCATTTGACCTAGTCATATTTCATTTTTATTCATTTTATTTTAAATGCTTGCCATTAAATGCCATGGTAAATGCTTCTGCTGATTTTTTGATAAACACCTTTTGTGTGTTTTAGATAAGTAAAATTGCATAACCATTACAATGAAAAAGAGATTTGTGGGACACTTTCTTGTGGGACACAAAGTACGTCACCACTCCACGGGCATTCTCTTCTTAAAATACATTAACCGGAACTGGTCATAAACAATGCATTCATATGTGCAGAAAAGAGCAAAACATTTGTTTTCACTAAAATATGCAATTGTTTTCGCATCAAAGGACATGGTTGATCGATCAACTTTACGGCTAAGATTGGAGAAACTCGTTCCTTCTTTCTAGCAACCCTATATTGTCTAAGGCGTTTTTTTCAGAAAAACGAACGTTCTAGTATTTTGCAAACGCATGTTCTACTTGTAAATAGTCCTAAGGAACCCTTGTTTGAAAAAAAAAGCCTATTTGCTCGACCTTACTTTAGCAGTAAGCTCTAGCCATTTAGTCTATATAGAACCACCCGTGTAATTGATCGTTTACGTCGTTGTTGACACCGTGAACATGTCGGCTTGAAAATAAAAAAATGGGCTCATATATGTATAAATAAATGTGGCGCAAAATTAATAAGAAATGTACTGCATAGTGGACCTTAAGTGCACATCTCTGCTATTTTATGTGTTTGCGTCACCAAATATACTTAAATAATCATTTCTATCCTCACTTTTTTTCTGATTAATTTCCATAAAAAAGGTACAAATCCATGCGTTCATGTCCTTTGCTAAATATCTGGTGATAAACGAATATGTGAAACATCTTTTCCCAGGAAGAAATTTGAAGCAAGCAAATATGGCAGAATTTATTCGATCAAATAAAGTTCGTGACGGCTCGTCAGCTGCGGCCCGTCTTTGCATGAATGAATAA
>JAYGXS010000004.1:69995677-70050322 GCA_036362985.1 Ligula intestinalis | reverse complement strand
GATCAAAATGTTCTACGAGATTATATGCCGCTCTTAGGCAATGTTACCCATATTATGGAGGGCTTTCCTAATTTGCTTTCCTGCTCAGGCAGCGAAACCATTCCTGCCTTACGTTTATGCAGTGTTCTCGTATGTGGAGCAATTGCAAGTTCACACCCGACTTGCTCCATCATTAGTTGTCATTGGCGACAAATTACATTATTATCACTCCACGTACCTTACGCCTGACCAATGCGCACAATTTAACCCAATTTGCATCCCTTCCCCAGCTGCTCTGGCAAAAGCACCTCCACACGCCTATGCGGACTGCTTGGAAACAATGAGTAGTAATCCAAGTACACTTATTAACCCTGTCCGTCTGTAAAATGTTCATTATCCCTGTAAATATATTGGCCTGATGAAGAGTTGCTGAAAACATGTGTTTTCCAAATCCACTTGTTCAATAAAAAATTGGGATATAAGGAGGACTTAAAATAATAAAAAAATCTATGTTTCTTATTGACGATTTTAAGATTAGCTCAACGTGGAAAAGTGCCTTTTATTAACGGCCAGGATTTAAATTCTGGCAATATTTAGAAACCACGCTGGACTTTTGGCACCTATGATACTGCCTTTCACCAACTCGTGATAATGGGTGTTTCCGGTTGCTTGTTTTAGTATAGTTTCCAAACTTTCAGCTTATTTTTATGTTTCCTTGAAGTTAAATGCATTTTTAAAAAAATTAGACATTTGGAAAATAACGTTAATGCAATGAAAAGAGATCCTTATTATGACAAAGTTCACGAAACAAAGTACTGAGTAAACAGTAAAAGCACTATCCTCCAGAATAACACTTTGATTGTGAAGAAGATCGACGGCTAGGACAACCTTTTTATGCACCTGACATTTTAATCTCCGTCGTGGATTTTTTATCAGAGATATACGCAAAAAAGTAGTAGTAGAAGCGGTTTGATTTTCACTGCACACTTTCTTTGGAAACAAGTCTGTATTGCAATATCGGGAGTGTCTTTTGTTCGATGGTACTGCATTTGATTCATTTCCTTGAATTAAAATATTTCCCCGATGCTTTTTTCCGCGAAAATGGAAGATTAAATCTTATGCACACATAACCGACGACGTCTTAAGCCATACAGCCACATGAACTTGTGGTTAGTTTATGTCGCAAAATGACAGACAGCTGCTCCTGTTACCATGACACAAGATCTACTCGTACGCCGAAAATGACCTGTGCAAAAGATTCAAGGTTTTGTAGGCAATTCATAATCTGCAAATGTGCGTATTAGGCTTTATGTCTACCGATTGGGTTCTCACAGTGGTTCAGTGTTGCAGTTGTGCTGAGACGGTTGCGATGACGTCATCCTGGGTGATCTCAGGTTGCTTTTAACGGATCAACAGCTTTTTAGTCTAAGTAAGGCTTTTTTCTAAGTTTTACTACAGTATTTCCGTGTTTGATGGGCCCATCGGTCTACCGCCGTCAAACCGCAGTAATTTCAGACAGTATTTTGATTGGTATAGCTTGTTTTCAGGTGGTAGTCCTTCATTTCATTTTCTCCTCATAAAGAACAAGTGATACCAGGGTTTTGTGCTGGAAAACTAGGTATCGCAAGCCATGCTTTCGCGAGTGCACTTATTGAGAATGCAAATTGCCGTTGGCCTAGCATGAGCCATGTGGTAACGCCCATTTACACATGCGCTCAGGCCCTAGAAAACAATATTATGCGTAAAATCTAGGCCAATCATGTGTATTCAAACATAACCAAACCAAGATCTGCCCTCTATCCGTGCTTCTATGGATAGATAATCTTTTTTTTATGCCATGACCACCCAAACACAAAAATTTAGTTTCCTGTGCTGTAAGAATTATTTTAAGGGGCGTAGAGCGGGTTTACAAGTTAACGATTCAAATTATAGCATATTCTATTGGGTATTTGTATGATTATAAATGAAAACAATTACCAGGTCCCCACTAAAATTGAAAATTTTGACAAGTTTATACTTCAGGTAGTTGTTTGCTTCTAAACAAGTAAGCATTGCCGGACATAATCATTTATCAGGCTCTACTTAGAAAAATGCCAAGTTTTTCCGTACGCTAGGTTTTTTCAAATATAGAGCATTCCAGAGAATAATGATAATGATGCTTTAAAATATCAAAAATTTTGAATAAAGTTGTATCCGAATGAGAAGGAGAGTATTAATTAGCAAAAATTTACATAACAATATGTTGTTTATTAAAATCTAGGTTTGAAAATAAGGATTCATTCTGCAGGGCGGTAGGAGACAAGTCAGGTGTTCTTATTTCTTCACCAGCACTGGAGCTCGGTGAGGTGTTTAGCGGACTGCGTTTGACTGGCATTAAAGGCACGCTACTGAAAGGACTTACAGGAGTCGGGGTACGGGGTGCCTGATCAGGGCTATAAGGCTGACGATGCCTAAACCTAAGATCAGAGGGCCTCAATGTCAGCGCGCAACTCATTGCTGCATCAAAATCCCAGTCAAGACTCTCAAGCAATCGCTGGCAGTGCAGTTTCGAGGCACAACCGGTTCGACAGATCAGCTCAAGTTTAAGACGCTTCAAAGCATCCTCAAAGTTCCAGCTTGAACCAATAAGAACAGCATGGCACTCGTTTTCGGTTGCAGAGGGAACGAGAAGATGAAGTTTATCAACCAGGTTACGTTGAACCTTTTGCAGGAACTCCTTACTGTTCTCGGAGCGGCCACGTCGCAAGGCTACCGGTTTTCTACTGCACCCCAACGGCGTTGAATCCTCCCTGTTTCCCGGTGATGAGCAGGCAGACGATGTTGAGGGCAAATTCACATACTGTGGCGGGGCCAGCAACTTGGTGGAAAAGCAGTTTGGTCTTCCAACAGAGCGTTTTTCTTCGCAGGGAACCTTTGGTGCGCTGTTGAACACCAGAGCAGGGTTCATTTTCTCTCCGCTGCGATCTCGCCAACGATGCTGAATGGCAGATTTGGGTGGATTTAAAATCCAGTAGTGGGTGTCACTCATTTTCACGCCATTTTGAAGGACAGGATAAATTCGAACATCACACGAATAAGCCGAGTAGGCGTCTTCGCCCAGTAGCTCGGACGAAGCATCTCCCTGTGTGCTGGTGGAAAAACCTGAAGTTGAGATTGTCTCATTAGATTTTACATCGAGTGGCAAAGAAATGCACTGGCTTTGCGCTTTACTGAGTCCTTCATGGCATGATTGACTCACAGAAGATGACGCTTGATTTTCTTTCTGATATTCAAGAGGCGCGGGCTTTATTCGGGGTGAACTTATTCTTGGCGGTGGTCTAGGAGCCGGCAATTCTTCATTAAACTCCTCTGTCATTGAGTCGTTGAAAAAGGCGAAGTCAGACATTGGAGTTTCCTTTCGACTGGAGGATAGTCTAGAACTAGACTGCTCCTCTGACATCGAACTCTCATCCCGATTGGGTTCATAGCCCTCACCATCATCAAGAGTGGAAGCTATTGTATCCGTGTCAGATATTATTGAATGTCGACTCTTTGTAAAGGGCAAAAAGCCAAATCCGCAGCTTAAACTTTGAACGTTTCCCTCCAGTGCATCCCGGTTCTGCTTTTCAGCGTGAAGTCTTGACTTAGGGTACCGACAGGAATGAAAAAAATGGGATTTTGTACGATTAAATCGGAAGGGGTACTCGTTGGATTGATCCGTCGATGAGACTGCCGCCACATTTTTTCCATCACCTTTCTGTGTCGCGGGTTGATTAAATCTCTCTGGGAATGCACCTTTGGGCATTGAGCGCGTCCGACGGAGTTTCTCCATTCCAGTAAGGGGCATGAATATTTTATGGTGATAGCTGCAATCCTGCAGTCCCTATAATTTAACTGCGCACTGTCACCCTTTTAAACATCTTTTTCCCTTATTCTGAACGTCAGTTTGCATTAGTCCGCCGACAAAAAGCCAACATTCGCGAATAGCCGATCTGACTTTCTATTGGTCAGAACGTAACCAATCAAATGCGCCGCTGAGGAAATCAATCAGCCACAGGTTATCTGTTGGCAGAACATTTCTCATGACGTAAAAGCACCGATGAAGCGTGTGCGAAGAGGACGGTTTCTTGTCAACATTTTTAAAATAGTACCATATTCTTACACAAACGGTAGCTTGTCATCAACGTTCTCAAACGTACTAAGTTTGCGACTGATACACATGTGTCATTCGCATAGCAAAAAAGCAAGCATTTTGACTCTTTTCGTCACCAACTCATGCTTTTTCTACTATTTCTCAAAACGCTGCAGAAACGGCATATTTGTAGACCACTGTGAAAGAAAGCATTTATGTCTGGATAACAATGTTTATCTAGCTTCCTGCTAAGACATATTGCGATTGTACAAAAGCATATATTCCTCCCTTACTGAAAGGCAGCTCTTTTGGCAGAATGGCAACTGAGTAAATAATGAACGCAGTTTTAGCGACACTTTTGCGTGTGTTCTAATTTTGCAGGGAGAACGATTACTTTAAGAGTCAAAAAATGGGGATTATAAAGATCTTGATACGTTCTCTTTTGAGCATTCTATTCCTTTAAGAGAAATTATTTATTTGCCGTAGGCAGAGATTTTATGTCCCAAAAACATTTTAGATGGACATCAGGATACTTATTCCATATATTTTTATTTTGTGCTTTTACCGATTAAGTGGGGTCATCAGTTATAATTATAACCCATATTTCTTGACTTCTATTCAATTCCTAGGGAGGACGACATATTGATTTTACATTTCGAACTGGCTTTGTAATGCTGGGATTTTGATTTCATTTGAGGCACCTCTGAACAACATGGCCCTTTTAATTTCTTGGATGATCTCCAACTTAAATTTACTATGCATGTTTAATATAAATTACTTTTGTCATCGTCATTGTATCGACGCGGTCTGAAATCTTAATTTTAAACCAGTGGGAACTGCCAAAAGTGGTAACGACTTCTAATTCAAACACAATCCCAGCAGTCATATCATGGACTGGACATCTCCATGGGGTACATACGAATTGGTTATGAGTGATCTTGTCGATATTTCCTAGTTTTTTTGGATCGGGTTCGGCGTTATCAGATTTTTTAGGTGTCTAATACTAAAGAAGAACCGAGTGACTGATTTTCAGTGTTCATTAACTTTGATAGATGTTAACTATGGTAAACGTTATACTTCCGGAAATAGATGAACTTCTTTTTAATATAGTTAAGGATAGTTGATTAAATACATCTCTCCAGTCAATTTGGAGCTTTATAACTGCTAATTTTGACGGCTAATTGTTCATCATGTCTCGCATCCTTAAGGAAAAATTTTTTGCCCCTGGATTTCTAAGGTTTGCGCAGTTTTCGTCCGGAAGATATTGACGTCACAATTATCAGGTAGGTTCTGGCACAACCAGTCTTGTTAATGACGCCTGGCTGTTAGGGAGAATGCAGGCTAGATAATTCAGCAACATATTACCTCCATAATTAATTGGCTTGAAATTCATTAGCATTTGATTTATTGTGAAATTGAACATGGGTGTTGTTGGGTCTATGAGGAGTATATTTTGTTTGCCCATTCATTTACTCTAGAAGACCAAGAGTACAATATACTTAATCACAGTTTTACTTGTTGTTAGGTACGACAAACCACTTCGAATTCAACTAACGACCTGTGATACGTCTGATATTAATACATATTTGCCTATAATTTGTTTAATTGACGCATTCTTCATCAGAGACCGTCTCTGATGATGAATCCGTGACGGATGTCGAAACGCCAGGCGAATAAACATATTGTCCAAGCGATCGAGTCTTCTTCTTCTTATTAAAGGGTTCTTCTCGAAAACGTATGAATCTTACATAACTAAAGATCATTCCAAATAATATAATCCATTTCTTTCGTTCACGCTTGTCCTTTGTGCACTTTTCACGAGATTCAGACGTTACGGTCCAAACATATCTGCCTCTGAGATTGAAAATAGTCTAAGAAGGATAAGTTCTCCATGAAAGACTGTAAAATATTAAATGTTTGACAAAAACAACTTCACACTATTGTTCGAAATGTTTAGTCACTGGTTTGCAGAAAAAATTCTTAACTTAAACTCTAGGTGGCAAAAGTAGCTTATGTAGCCCCACTCATATACCCGTAGTCCAAGCATTTTATCCTGCAAAAACAACGGTTATAGAGTTTTGTGGGGTGAGGAGCTAGGATAGGCAGAGAAGTAAATTTTAAGGAGTAAGTGTAAGGTGAAAAAATGTAGTCGAATTTGCTTCCCGCGGCCGCTGAGAGCAGGTTGTTCCGCATGTTAATTGAAGTGTGCGTGGCGCTTAGCGCCGCGGTATATAATGATCTAAATCCAGAATGGTAAGTTGGACGACAGGTAAGTTTAAGTAGACGACCTCCTAGCCACCATTTCATTTTTTTGGGAAATTCAAGAAACCGGAAGTTTTATAATCGGGTTTTTCCGCAATAAGTTAAATGGTACTACAGATTAGGAAAATCTACAGATATAAATCAATAACACTTCTGAATACAGCAAAATAAAAATACATTTAGCATTTATTAAAGTAAATTTCTCTGCGTGTCCTAATTTCCCACCCATAACACCCGATAAACTCCGTTTTCGTAGAAAACATGCAGGTTGTAGGGATTAATGTGTGGAGCTACATAAGCTTCTGTTGCCCTCTAGGTTATTGCTGTATAAATGCGGTCTCATGCAGCCTTCTCTGCGTATGCGTTCATATCCCTATTTAAATCATTGCCTGTGAGAATGTTCAAACCGCAACTTGTCACCAGCGTCAAAAGCGCGAAACTACCAAATAATAACAAAACATTGATAATATAAATTGAAATAACCTTTAGTTATGTTAGATACAGGCATTAGATTCCGAATGGGACAGTTTAATAAAACAAAAATTTAAGCAAACATGTATGATTGTCAGCAGGAGCACATGTTTGACGATTGCATAAGCAGCAGAATTTATCATATCCGTAAATTTCTAGAGTGCTGATCAGCTGCTTACTCTTGCTTCATAAATAAAGTAACGTACGAGGAAATGCAACATTGAATTCGTACAGAAAATATCGATAAAATTATAAGACATATTAACCGACACGAATAAGTGAAGTGAGAATATTAAACAATATTTAGAGTAAAAGTGAGGAAAAACGTTAAATCGGAAAGATGGGCAGGGAAATGTGTGATACAGGAAGCTAGAAGGCACCAAGGTAAAGTTATTTTAACAACATGCTCCAGCTGTTTACATAGGTCGCATTTTGACCATCGTATGTAAGCTGTCTTAAGGTATCGCAAAGAAAAATTCGTTTGTGCCTGAACAGCTAATGAAAAATAATTTTTGCGATTTACGAAAGGACCAGTAGCTATGAGGTTGTTTAGAGGTGAATAAGCGTGGAGTTCAGTTTTCCTTTTTTAATACCATCTTGGAATTCCCTATTGGCTCTGGCTGCCAATAAGCATTGCGATTCCCCTATTTATTCGCATTGGCAAGTTCACATAAATCTATAAACTCAATTTAAGTTGGCTCTATGGATATATCGGATGCTGTCGAAAAGTAATTTTATTCAAGCGAAAATACCCAACACAGTTTCTCGAAAAGTATATCAAACACTTACCGCCTAAACTGATGGCACAGTAAATTCCAAAAGAGCCTGTTTTCATACCCTTTCCCTTAAAGGGCTACAATATTTTAAACAGTATCAAGAGACGCCTACTTAACAGCATTGAAGAGATATACTTTGCTGCTTAACTCATATTCTGCAATAGAACAGCATCTATACCAATTCCAGTGCGAAGAATGCCTTGCCAGTACACGCCACCTCAAATTATGTTTACAAATTGACATGTGCTTGCGGATGCAAGTACATAGGGTGATCGCAACGGCAATCGGCAGTCAGAATCAAAGAACACTTGCTTAGTTGGCTATAGAAACAGTAAAATAGAACTGCTCGTTCATCCAGTACTGAACGCCTAACTAGATACTCGGTATTCCTTGACGTCAAAACCTCTTTCCTAATGCCCGTTCGGGCAGAAACAACTCGTTACTATCGCTAGCTGAAGGCAGTTTATATACGGTGGTAATAACCCAACCTATTTAATCAACTGGAGCGTGTTTTTAACCTAACGTTGACAAGGTAACAAACGGATTTCTAATTAATGCATTGCTCTGCTCACATTTTCACTTCAAAGTTGTTTTCCTCACTTTTAATTTCTTCATTGTCTAACATGCTTACGTTATTGATTAGGTTTCGTGAATATGTCCCACAGCCTCAGTGACTTTTTCTGTACGAATTTAATTTCATATTTTATCATACGTTGCTCACTTTATGTAGCGAGAGGAAACAACCATGAGCACTGTCGAACTTTATTGATCCATTAAATTCAGTTTGTTATGCAATTTTCAGACATGTGGTACTGCTGACCTGCATTTATTTTACTTACTATTTGTTTTATTAAACTGTCGTACTCAGCATTTTATGCATGAACCTAATTTAAAGATAGAAATAACAGAAAGATTTATTGGATCCATGGCATTTTGGAGAGCTGTTCAGTTGCTGCCTCTAATTGCGTAACGTGAATTACATAAGTGAAAATAATAAATGAATTTATACAGAAAAATCGATGCAAACACAAAGTCATAAAAAATGGCAAAGAGGCTAATAAATAACATAAGAAGTCAAAGCGCTATGGTCAGCAAAAAACGGGGAAATAGGGAGCCAATGTCACCAGGGCAGAGGTAGGTTAACTACATGCTCCAGCTGTTTACACAGGTCAGGTTTGAACCGCCGTATGCAGGCTGCCTCCAGGTAGCGCAAGGTGCGAGTTGTTCCCCGGTCATCGATTACTAAACATCGGCTAGACACGGGCCATTCTGTTGACCCCAAATCTTTTTTTCCAAGTACGCGTTCCAGCACGAACAACTCGCACCGTACACTACCTGAAGACAGCCTACATACGGTGGTTCAAACTCGACCTAAGCAAGCAGCTGGAGCATGTAGTAAACCTACCTCTGTCTTGGTAACATTGGCTCCCTGTTTACACATTTTCCCTCCTAAATTTTTACCTCAGACGTTTTTTGCCCGTATTTTGCTGACCATAGCGTTTTGACTTCTGATGTTATTGATTAGCCCATTTGCCATTTCTTATGACTTTGTGTTCGTATCGATTTTTCGATATGAATTTAATTAGTATTTTCTCTTATGTGATTTACGTTACGCAATGAGACGCAGCAGCTGAAGAGCCCTCCAAAATGCCGTTGATCCAATAAATCTTGCTGTTATTGCTATCTTTAAATATGCACCAGGGAAACGTTGCTTTAGAGTATGAATCGAACATAATTAAGGGTCATTTCAAATCATCTAATCCATTTTTGTTCATGCTTGCCATTTGCACGCTTTCCACAATGTTGACAGGTTGCAGTTTGAATATCCTGACACGCAATGACTTAAATCGGGACAGTTACGCACATACAGAGAAGGCCGCGCAAGTCAGAAATTACCTGCAGTTTACGTAAAAAGCTTTTTCTGCATTCCAGTGACTAGAACTTTCAAACAATATCCTGAAATTTTTTTTTCAAACATTAAATATTTTCCAGTTCTTTTAAGGAGCAGCCATCCTTCTTGGACACTTTTTAGTACAACAGGCAGATAAAAATATAAATTCCATTGATTTTTGGATCGCCGTGCGTGTCTATAAAATTAGAAGTGGACGAAAACGTTTGTGCAAACATTTTCAATATAATGGTAATTGACTTGCAAGCAATGTTACCGAAGGATTTTGAAATCGGAGTGGTGACGGACGCTGTTTTTCTACTAACAATATTTTGGCTCTTTTTATTTAACCGAATACTCCGCTTCCTTCATAAGTGCCTCAAAGATTAACCGAATACGTTTTTTTTCATAAATCAAGTAAAAAGGCACCATGGCAATTAATTTTTTTACGGCAAAAGCCAAGCCATATTAAGCGAGTTGAGAACGTAAGTTCTCAGAGTTATTGCCTGCCAAAAGCACGCTTTTAGGTTGTGGGACGAAATTTTGTTGGGGAACTTTTGAACTTTCTTCCACATCGTAATTTCTGCTGTAAGCCTGGAAATCTCAAGCAACATTTTGCCAAAAACACGATGAGTCTAGGACCATGCCTTTTCAAAAATACGCTTTCGAGGCGTACCGAATCTGCTGATTTCCCTATTGGACTTGCTTTTTGGAATCTACTGACAAGGGTTTTAGAAAAAACGGGAAAGCACTCAATTGGGTTAAAAACGTCTTGCTTAATTCTTAAATTGCGAACATGATGGTATTTCGGAATAATGCCGTGACTTAGTTGGGAAATAATTCGATCCATGGGTCAACACTTTTATTCGGCTGACGTTTCGACATTCGTCGCAGATTCTTCATCAGAGACATGAGCAGAAACATGTGGCAGAAAGGGGTAACAAATGCACAGAAAGTTACATTTTTTACAGGAAAGAGTCAGCATTGTACACTTAGGACAAATAACGACACTTTTTCTCTTGTGTTTTGATTGCTTGCTTACCGGCATGAGACCTCTGACTTTTTAAATTGGTAGAATTAGATGCGATGACTCCTCAGCCATCTGGTTCGCTGGTGCTGGTGTAAGAAGTCTCGGTGTCCTGAGTGGTCCCCGAGTGGCGACCTGCTTCGGCCAAATTGAACCTCAGCGCCGAATATGTATTGGCCACTGTTTCATGGACTGGGGGCCCGTGACACGCACGTGCGTCACCCCTTACTTGGAAGTCGAACTCATACAATTTAAATATCTTGCCGGGTGGCTGCAGAGTGAGAACTGGCATAAGTTCGCCGCAATGCTGCCGAGTGTTCGGCAATTCGCCCCTTGAGACATCTGACAGTTTTCCCGACCAAGTTGCCTTGTTCGCAGCTGCATCAGATTCTATAGACCACTGCTAGTGTTTCTTGCTCATTTCATTATTCTCAGGAGAATAAAATTGTCATCTCAGTGATTTCATTTCCTTTCCAATAATCTCATGGGACTCGTACACGCGCTTGTATTATCGTGACTTTTGTTGCCTGTGCCCAGCTGCAGAGAACGTCCGTACTTATTTCGATGCTGATGATCTTAAGATTTCATTTCGCATCTCAGCCTACACAGAGCCCACTTTTTGTCGATGTGCACTCACTAAAATATCCACTTAAACAGAAAAATACAGTAGTACAGCAGGATGAGTATTTTTGCGTCATTTTTTTCTGAACAAGGTGATGATTGGTTACCCTTCGCGCCCATGTTTCACACAAAATTTTCGAAAAGTTTGACCTGACTTACCCATTTTTAAGAATTGTTTAAACATGGTGTTCCCTTGTATGCAAACCAACGAACCTTACTGCACTTCTCCTCCTCCTACTAAGTTTTATTTATTCAATCGGTGGTACGCTGATTTATGGTTTGTGGAATTATACCGTTGGTTGTAACCATCTGACTCAAAATTATTCTCACCCGGTTGGGGTTAAAGATACTGAGGTACTTGCGTCCCAGCAAATAGGAAGAGCAGTGTGTATTTGAAAACAGTATTCTATATAAGCAATGGCAATCGAATGCCTAATTAGAAGGACTATGTGCAACCAGTTTAACGAGAGAAAAGTAGGGAAAATGCCTTATAGAGGACCTTCGATTATCACTCGATAACATTTTTTCCGTTCCATTACCACGCCACACAACTATTAATTTTCAACAAATTCTAGTTTAACTTCCAAACTGGTTTCCACTGAAATATATGCTCTGACGTGGTTTCACGGTGCCGAAAATCGCTACGGTTATTTTATTAATTGAGGTCAAAGATGGGAAAAAATCTCAGGGTTTGATGTATATACATAACAAAAACAGAATCTACAATGAATTCCGCCTCCCACTATGATCAACAAAACCACACCCAAAGAAACTGAGAGTTTAGCCGCTGATCTAACCCGCGGCATCTAAACATGCAAAAAGTCTGATCCCACCGAAAAGCATGATATGATACCGCGTAATATAGAAGGACAACCGTAAACAAGCCCGTGCATGAGCATACGTTGCGCATAACTTTGTCGAGATATTATAAAGGCTGCTTAAATTTGCCTTTTGTCACGTGAATGCTTACTGCTGTGTACTGGAGAGATATTACGTGGTTTTCACTCAAAGTAACTTTTGTACTGCTGAAGCAAACATTCGATTGACGAGGTGAAGAAAGACGTTGTAGATCAAGCCGTTAAAACGGTTGATAAATATTTATTCCATCTAATGAAGAAATTGATTTTTTTGAGAGATTCAGTGAGTTATGACGATTCCAAGAACGTGCTAAAGAAAAAAAACTTGATTCGCAATTGTAAAATATGCCTTCTGAGCACTATGCGATTTGCATTCTAGACGCTACTCCTACTCCTCTTTCGATTTTTAATTCATGCTGGAAACTCTGCTAGATTATCAACCTGAAGGACGCCATGTAGAGCAACGTAACATAAAAAAATCCGATTTTAGTCCTAAAGAAGAGGCGGGACCTTTGAGCGTTGGTTAAATTCTCGATTCAATCGTACGGTGTTCATAAGCTCCCGTCGCTATTTGAATCCCTTCGTCACAGGTGCACACGAACGCAGAGCTTGCGTTTAATTAAAACACAAATTCGTATGAAATCATTTGAGGAGCCCTTTAGGACCTTTTCCCTACTTTTGGTAAGCAAGTCACCATAATAATACGACTTATGTTAAATTTGGCCCGAATACCAGTAAATCAAGGGGCTGAAGTCCGTCATGCGACCATAAGTAAAGCTGTGGCCTTGAGAAGACGATTAAGCAGGTAACAGAGCCAAGTTGCCTCTTGTCTTCCAGGAATTCAAACTTCATTCCTTCTAATGGTATCCTCCTGGCACTTGCTATCACATTGTCAGTTTTGTCCGCTTAATCATCTTTAGCGTTCTGCCGATTAATAGAGAGCCGTTGTCAAATTGTTACCGCTAAACTGTGTGCTTCTCCAAGCTTCAGCACACTCGTTAGTTTGCCCATCGCCCAGCAGGTTTTATCCTAATGCTTTTGGCTTTTGTTTGAATTGGCCAACAAAACCGACTTCTGTCATTAATAGGTTTTTTATTCTAATTCAATCTTTTTTTGTAGTCTCGGTAGCAGAAGATTGAATCGAGGCAGGATGTTTTAGTTAAATGGGGTGCATATTCTGGATGACTGAAATGCGGAGCAACTTTGCCTTTTCCTACAAACCACTTTTTTAGTTAATGAAGATGTTTTAGAGACGAATATGTTAAGGAATAGAAGCTTATTATTGTTCCTGCTTGCACCAAGACCTTTTTGTCCGGAAATACTGGACGAAGTAAATGTGGACAACTATGACAAAGAAGATTGAAGTGGCCTATCAGATGTCATCAGCCAGCCAGGCCGAACCCCAGGCAGCTTCCTTTTGCAATTATTGAGTTGTTGGCTGATAATGAACCCAAAGTGGTAATTTCAATCATCTCATGCCGGAAACGGTTATCTGCCTACACATTTAACCATTTTGCGGCCGCAGAAAACGACGACCGCGTTCTGTACCCGTTCCGGTGACTATCAATCCTCTGATGTTGAAGCTAGCTGCCAATCAAACTGTTCAGTTAAATTGCGGCTTGATGCTGACATATGTCCCGTTCATAATTTTACAATATATAAACACTCCCTAAAGAATCGAGTTCTTAGATTATAAATTGAAAAACAACTTACTAATTTGTTGATTTAAATTTTTAAATGCCAGGTGTAACCTCCAATTCGTTTGGTTTCTAACAGAAACATACTAAGGCGTTTTTTGAGAAAAAAATAAGGTTGTTTTTGAAGAATGAACGCACAATTGATTTGAATCATACATATACAATCCATTTCATACTGGAAGGAGGTACACAATGCTTGCGTGACAAAGGGCTGTGAGTTTGCGTAGACGATGCACAAAATAAAGTGACAACAAGAAAACTTGAAAGAATAAAACTACATTTTTTAAAACACAGAGTTTCTGTATACCGACCAGAGAAGCATAAACAGGAGGATTGCCTTTGACGAGACACAGCGCACAAGAACGATACAGAAAAGATGGAGATTTGTCTGTTTATACTTTATAGTCATAATTAAATTCTAAGACTTTTGTGTTTATTTATAAGAAGTCAGTTTTTGGCAAACAATTGTTTTCAGCAACTCTTCATCAGACCAAACATTTGCAAGGGAAATTAACGCTGTACATAACAATAAAAGTTTGAATAGCTAGAAAAGTCAATAACTATCTAACACGTGCGCTAATTGGCCAACGCGGACTATGTCAGTTGGCGCATGTAGGCCATGTCAACGTGTTGGTTGAGGGATTGTCGCTTGTTGGTAGGGGCAAAATCCTATCGCCACCTGGTGTCGGTTTAGGCCATGGAAGTGACAGAGCTTGTGCTAGAGTCTTCTGACAACACAGAACTGGATTTTCTAGCCTTATAGTCACTGCTTCGGCTATTGCAAGCATCCGTTGGCGTAGGCCTTTGGAAAAATTAGATGGTGTCCTGTAGCCCACCTCAAAGGCTTCGTTAGTATCGACTCGGTGGTTCGTATCGACTAGATGTGTGAGAATAGCACTCGAGATCGATCTAGTTTCACCTTTACTTAGCCAGGTCGGTATGTGCTTAAGTTACACAGCGGAAACTATGAGTTATATTGCAAGTCCCTTTTATGATCACGACACATCCACTACAAATATCCGCCTACTTTAATCACGAAACTGAGAACCTACGGTGCTCCGATAGTTGTAGATTAAAACTTTTTAATATTAAAATACACTCTCAGTATCTTTAAAATTATTTAAATCCGATATCCTACATATCGTATCGATTTACCAACCATTTATACCCTAGTATAGCACTCAAATTGGAATCAGTAAACACTCCTTTAAGCGAAATCGTATGAGGTATGTGATATGACCCATGAAACGTGATGACGAAAATTGAAGTGCTCCAGTTCTGCCCCTACAACTGTGTGTATTTTAGTGATTCATCCAGCACAAGACGAGAGCTGTTATTTTCATGGGCAGAATCTATTTTCCTTTATATTATCAGTCAAAATGCTCACCAATCTCAGCTTATATCTGCAGTTCATTGTAATAGAGAATTTTCGATTTGACTAACAATCCCGAACTTACAGTCAATTGTCTATTTTATGCAGCGTCATAAATTTAACAAGAAAATGACAGTTGCACAAAATTAGTCCAAACTGCTTCCCCAAAGTCTTTCATGAGCAAAGGAATAACTGCTTGTTAAAAGAATCTGCACGTGAGCTTTTTTATATGAAAAAAGTTTTCCTCGGAGGTTTTGCCAAATAACATGTGTCACACTTGAACTTCTACTTGTACTTTCGATTAGAATGTGAGAAGCATTTTGTAAGGAATTGGATTATTTTTAGAAAATCTGAAATTTTATATATTTTTTAAATCAGATATACTAAGCTGTGCGCTTCCGTGCCTTAAACTACAGTAATGTCGACTATAGGCATTTAATATGTTTCAGGATGCCGTGATAGTCCTAAGTTGTTCGAATGCTTTCAGAGAAATCGTAAAAGAAGTCAGAGGTCAGTTGTGACTTTGAACACTTAAAAATGTACCTTTTTAGCGATTTATTTCTTGCTTGCACGTACGTTTGCATTGAAAAGCGAAAAAAAAGTTTGACCAATGTATTCCTATCTACATAGCAAAAAATGCTGCAACATAAAGCGACAAGTATTTCTACGTTTGTGGCAGGTAATTTATAAGTACTGTTGAGAAAAGTGATAATTCAAGTCAAAATTTTCACTTTTACTCTCGGGTTTTCCGTGCAAATTGTAATGTACGTAGGCAACCATCTCGCAGAATGCAATATTAAAATATATACCTTTATATAAGTTAGTTGTGATGGACAGTTTCTCAATTTTTCGTAAACATACTCTGTATTGATGTGATTAAAAAAAAAGATGCGAAAGCACTCACTACTTCCGTGTTCAAATAAAAACACCTAAGATCGCTGTACAGATAAGCTATTGAAGGCTATGAAACGCGAAATATATGCACTGATATTTCAAGGTCCGTCCGAAACTCAATGGACCACAGCGTCAAAAAAAACTGCAAATACATGTGGCGGACGAAACGTTCTTTAAAGATGCACACAACTGCATAATAGCGATTGGATCTGCCAATTCTGTTCAAATGCAATAGTCACTGAAGAGCCTGTAAAAAATGGCCCCGTCATACGTTTATTTCCGCTACACCTTCGTCAGTGGAATCATATTAATTTTAGTCAATTTTGTCTCACACATTATTAAAACTGATAAACTATATCAGTTAACCTCAAAAACAACAACTAATGTGGAACACGTGACCGGACATAACACACTTGTCTTGTGTCAGACTTCAGAAAACACTAATTTCGGGGGGGGGGGGATTAATCAATAAAAGTATTTTCAGAAAATAATTTGTTCAGCGATTCTGTGCCTATGTCATTTAGCTTTGTCATTTATTTGTATCAACAAATATCACTCACTTCTACATCTTTAAACTAACCTGTGTGACTTGAAATTTTGGACTTTCCTCATTTTACACTCTAATAGGAAAACATTTTTTATCCTTTTCAACAAAATAGTACCTGCAATGCATACGGTGCATTTTTATTTACATGTAAGTCTTAAATTATTTTGGTGTTTTCACTGATGCGTTCGCACTGGCCTCGGCGTAGTTAGTGACTTCTCGTTCATGACTTCGTCTCCTACTTTGCACAACGTTTGACACGTTCTACAAATGCTCACAATAGTTCAAACTCGAGAGCAAATACACTGTTTACTGGTGATGTAACACGGATCCTTTTGCTAAGTGCATGTAGGGGACCAAATTGCTCTTTGGTACGATGAGGCTAATTACATCACAGTAAAGTATAGGCAGCTTGATCGAGATCCCCTGCCCAAATCTCAGATTTTTTTATGCATGGTAAATGAGCATAACGCAGCACGTGAATAGCTAAAGACGTGTTTCCGTTATATGCTGTAAAGTAAAGTAACTGCAAAAATGTACAAAAAAATTGTAAAACAAATATTCCATTCTTGCTCTCTGTGCTTGTGTGTGGATGCATTCAGATCCTACAAGGCGCTCGCCTCTTGCAGGTTCGCGCACACCGAATCAGCAGGTCTTTGCTGGCACGAGCAGCACTAACAGTGCCAGGCGAAGAAGTATCGATCCGAGCAAACCAACTGGCCCCAAGCTCGCAAACTACCTCGTGCGGCGACCCAGCACGGAGATCATGCGTGTGAAAGGGACGTGCCGGTAGAGAGCGAGAGAGAGGCTGGCTGGTTGGCTGGCTGGCAAATGCAAACCAAAAGTCCATGTGTGCAGTGTGCGGTGCAGTGATCTGCCAGAGTAGGAGATTGTTATTTGATCCCGAGATCTGCCATCGCCAGGTTAAGCCTTGCTCTAGCACTGAGGCGTTTTGCTTACAGAGGTACGCCGGACTAGACAGTAGTGGGTGTTTTTATGCGGCAGACCTGACTTTATTGCTCACTGAATATCCACAACTACTGGAAAAATGTCGCTGGATAAAATATTAACTCTGACCTCATCAATGTTTTTTGGGCATCTCAGTAGTAGATTTTAAGTGACATGTAAACCTTTACACGCTCCAATATCCTCTATGGCAAAATATTTTTAATTACAGCCACGACTTGCCGTACAACGCTGCGTGTCCTTAAAAATCTGTAATGTATGTTTATCTCAAAGTTATTTATGTAATAAATATATTTCCTTCTTAAGCACTAATATTGTGCTTCGATTTTTCAAACCAAACCAATTGATTGTTGCTTAATTCGTAAATTTAATCATTTCATGAGCGCCATATAGTCTGAAAAGTAGATTACCAAGCAATTACATTTCACTAAAGAGAAATATGTCATCGTGGCAAAATCAGTCGAGGGAACAGTTTTTTTCAAAATATTATGCATGATAAATCGTGTCGACAGCGTTCATCTGTAATTTCTTTAGATAAAATAAATAAATAGCATGGATTTCATTTTTAATGAATATATTTCCCCATATTGGCAATATTATTTAGTATGTTCGAAAGAAAAGACAGAGGCAAACCGCGACCTCAGTACTTCAAATGGCTCCAATGGTTTGGATGTAATGAAACATATTCGGTCATATTTTTTGGAATGGCTTGATTCACACGGTGGTATTTCCGGTATAAACAAATCTCACCGATGTCTTCGACACCACTTAAACCATTAAACGTTAACAAAATGCCTCATTTGGATGAGAGTAGGAATTATCCTGCAGACGACTCCCCAGATATGTCATTCACGTCCGGATTCGGGTTTTAGAATGAGCACCATCACAAACAGCTGCAAAAGCTATCTTCCGGAAGAACTTGCAACTTTATTTCCTGTTCAGATTTAAGAGCCAATGACAGCAACTAAAGTTGATAGGGGGGCCTTTAACACTGCGATCTTAAGGCTCGTGCTTCCGTAGGGAAATAAAAGAGTAAATAGGGCGACAGATGACAGTTATAGTATACTCCGTACAGAGGTAGTGAAAAAGTGCTTGAAGGCAGTTAAGAGTCGGACGAATGCACGACCGCACTCCGCGAGAACGCCATCGGTAATGTTAGAGCAGAACAATAGTCATACTGAGGTCCTTCGGAATCAGCCTTGATGGTGATTGGCCAGGCTGGACTGTAGGTGGCTGTGCGCACCCGCTGACTTGAGGATGGCACGCTTGGAGTTGAGTCACCACAGACCAGCTTGAGGTGACTAACTCATCACGTGAGCTCTACGGCTCTCCTACTCACGTGACCTCTAAGTCGCCCTAAATACCGACTAGTATGTGATAAATTTGGACTAGGTCGCGCGTGTGTGTCACGGACATTTTAATTTTTTGACACCGTGCGTTCGCTTGTCCGCCTTTAAATCGTGTCGACATTGCACCCCCCTTGTGCGCACTTCCGCCGCATGGTAAATTAATTCACGTCAAATTTAATCGGTGCTGCCCCCAGCGTATGGGGGAATGCGGTGGACATTGTCGTTCCCGACTGTCAACGAGGTCGGTGTTCAAGTGGAGTGTGGACAGCTGTGACGGAGAGGACGCACCTGTGTCCAAGTCGAAGACGGATAAGTGGCCACAGACCAGGGCATCCGAGATTAGGGGAGAATGCAGTGCAACGTGGTCTGTGCTAAAAATGTCATAATTTGGAATTCGTTGAGCTGCGAAGTAGGTGGGATCACCTGTACAATTATGGCGGTTATTCAATGTCCGAGGGTAAATGGCCCTGTTTGTATGATGTATGTTCACTTTTTTCCACTGTGCACATAAACTTATACCGAGGTCAGACATGTCTTAAGCGTACCTTATAAATGTGCCATTCTTGTAAAAAATTTTATTCGAATCAAATTAATGCACTGTTTACACAAAGTGCGCTTAGACAGAATTCATGGGTTAATCAAATTGTACTATCCTTTTGATTGTTACGAAAATATTCAAGATATTCTCATACACTTAGGTTTTTCACCATCCACAAATAATTAAAAGGATAATTTGACAAACGTGCATTTGCTTTTGATAAATGTTCATCATTCAGATATTTATACTGCAAGGTATTCAAGGCACATGCGTGGAGAAATGGAAAACAACAGGGCAGTTGTCGGTGTGGGAAGGGGGAAGAGAAATGAAATTGCAGTCAGTCTTCTGACTAGTGCTACAAAGATGGAGGTCGCCCGGAAAGGCGAATCGTTTACTTCCGGTCATAGCAACGGCGATGCCCATATGACATTCTTTTGAGGGCATGGGGCCGAGTTCCGTTACCTGACTGCAGTCGACTCTGTTCTACCCAAAAGACTTTCGCCAGGAAGTCCTAAAAGTTTGCGGATCCTTGTAAATGTGAAACATCTTTTCCCAGGAAGAAATTTGTAGCAAGCAAATATGGCAGAATTTATTCGATCAAATAAATTTCGTGACGGCTCGTCAGCTGCGGCCCGTCTTTGCATGAATGAATAACAAGTGGGTTACAGCACAATTTGAATATCAACAAAATCGATAAAAGCAAGGTCAAATTTACGCGTAAGCGAGCATTTATATTTTCAACGTAACCCGGGAGGGGCGGAAATTTAGGCGGAGAAAACAACACACTACGCTACATGGAAGCAGCCTACATACGGCGGGAGAAACCCGACCTATGTAAGCAATTAGAACATGTGGATAACCTACAGCTGCCTTGGGGTCCATAGGCCTACATTAAGTCACCTTTTGTTTGTTTTGTGTTGTTTTCCCCCCTAAATTTCCGCCCTTTCCCGAGTTACGTTCGCAATATGAATGTTCACTTACGCGTAAATTTGACCTTGCTTTATCGATTTTGTTGATATTCAAATTGTGCTGTAACCCACTTGTTATTCATTCATGCAAAGACGGGCCGCAGCTGACGAGCCGTCACGAAATTTATTTGATCGAATAAATTCTGCCATATTTGCTTGCTACAAAGATCCTTGTAAAGCACCCGAAAGGTCTCTATGGTATTCATGCGATGATCTGCGTCTACTATATGTGGGCTAGTAGATTTCTTCATTTCCCTTATTTGGCCCTTGCTTAGCCATGCTAGAAAGCATTGTCTTTTCCTTTTGAACAAACGTCGGCTCGTGCGACCAAGATATTCCTGTCCACAGGATTAAGTCACGGTATAACCGCACGTAGGTTTGAACAGTTTGGCCGTATGTAATGGTGAACTCTAGACAATTATATGGACGTCAGGTGCTCTAGAAGTGCTCAATATAGTTTGACTTAGGCACCTCCTATAACGTTTACTTGATGTGCTCTCTTAAAATAGGATCCTGATGAAAACAATTGTTTGCCATAAACTGACTTCTGAAAATTTATATCTAAGCAGCTGTTAGCACCGTGGGGGTGCTTTTTTGGTCTTTCATAAATACCTTTAGCAGGAAATCGACTAGACTTTTGATGCTTTTGATAAAAAAACTTTTTTTCAAACCAGATGTCCCCCTTCAATGCTATCGGCACAAAAGATCACTTGATTTTCAGCTGTGTGAAGTTGGTAAAATGGGTAAACTTTCCGGACCATGTCTTCCTTAGAGCGACGGATCGTCGACTATTCCCGTCAGACCTGCTGAGAAGCATGAACACAAAGCTGAGCAATCCAGACTCATCTTTCTCCAGTCTCAATTTGACTGACGGGTGCAATAGGATGAATTTTCACGGCTCTCAGTTTTCCGATTGATATTTTCGCCAGAAACGATCCGAGTGGCTGATTTCTATCTACTCCGCCCAACTGCCTGTACAGGCTTCTGTCAAAAAGAAACAGCCTGTTAAATTTTTATTTTACTAACAATTCCTAGAGCTAATTCTATAATATTGTTTAATGCTGCTGATTGGAGGCATTCAGTGACATAGTTTATTGTTTCTGAAATCGACTGGTATGAAGACGGAAATGGGACATCCAATGATAGCATCACCATGGCCCTCATGTTGATGTATTTCTTGCCGCCAATGACTTCAAAGGGCATTTGAATAGGTAGTTCGCACAAGCTGGTACTGTACAAATTTAATTCTGTCCGGTAGCCGCTTTTATTTCCTAGGATACATTAAATTCTTCATATCCACCCTGGGACGAACTAGTGTGCCATCTTCGTCGATTGATAGATATTTGTGTCGACTGGGCAGGGATGTTCTAGGTCGTGCTTGATGAGGTAGACATTCGTTTGAAGTCTTTTCAAACAGCAAGTTTGTTTTTCGTTTCCAACTTTAACCGTTCGATACTTCTTATCTGTTGTCTTTCTACAATTTTTCTGATCCGACAGAATTTATTGCACTGGCTTCATTTTCCTCCTTTTCCGCATATTTCACCTCGTTACCTAGCAACCTAGATGTTAAGAGTCGAGGAGAATGAAGCAAGTTGTCTTCTTTTAATTTTATACAGGGAATATGTGCAGATCTAAATTTTACAAAAAAAATAAGAAAATGGCTTTCTTGCAGCATATAACTCAAAAACTTTGCATCATTTAGTTTTTTTTCACTTAACTATTTCACTTTCTGTCAGTTAATTATGATTAGTAAAAATGATGGTCAGGCTCTCTTGCGTTGTCTCGCCAAATGCTAATGAGTTGAGAGTAAATAAGAGTATGCCAAATGTATGCCACAGGATTGTCAGTAGCCTTTTGTCATGCTTGTATTTATCGACAACTTTGTCGTTCTCTTGCTTTTACACAACGTTTTAGAATTATTCTACTTGTTACACATTTCCCTAACTTGCGTTGAGCGCCATTTGTTTAAGCTGGTGCACTTACAGTTACGCGCTCCTCTTCAGTTGGTGTGAATTACGTCCTCAATAGTGGACCACTTGCACCTATGATGATTCTTCACTAGACGCTGTAGGGAGTCGATTTCACGCGCTTTTTGGTTCATCCTGAACTGCAAAAATTACGGCAATCATGAATTTGTTCAGTGTTTCATACTAAATCAAGTCTTTCGAAAAAAATACAGCAAGTATTTTTTTCCTAAAACTGTTGTATAACTGCACATAAAGGCTGCCTGGCATTTGCAAATAAATGCAATGGGTTCGGCTTGCCTGAAACGTCGTTGGTATTACAATCTACTTCTCTAAGAAAATGATTCCTACCTTATGATGACATATTTTATAGGGAATAGGTTGAATAATTTTAAAAAACATGTTTTGTGTAAGCGTTCATGAAATTTGAAAATCAAGTACCGCGCAGGGGGGGTAGGGAATCTCAGAAGGATGTTGTGTGCCTTCTCACCCTTTCTGAATTATTCATCATTTTAAATGCGTAGTTAGAGGAGAAAGTTTAAAATCAAGCTAATACTTTACTTCTGTTCACCTCTTTCGACTGACTCAAAGAGTGCATCAAGGGTGTGTAATTTTTTGGGAATGTCAAGTTACTACTATTACCGTTTTATGCACAATAAGGCAGCCCATATACTATCTCTGCTTGACGAGCCGAACTCTTCTCCTAAAACAACTACTCATAAGAGGGCCATGTTTTATTTTCGACTTTCTAATAACAAAGGTGGAATAAAAGCTTAGAGTGACAGTTAACAGTAATTTTGATTTTCTAACTTTCGTCGATATCCACGAACAAATGGGTTTTTTTTAAATATGAGACAGGTTTTAATAGCGGACAAAAATCTTGTTTATTGTTAAACTCAAACATCTTTTTCCCACAGTGAATTCGAATACGGCAAAATCTGCAAAGCCTTCTGAACTTAATTTCTTCATAAATCCTTATAAATTCTTCTTCAAGTGCTCACCGTCGTTGATCAAGGTTTGAAAAAAATGTCATATGACGGAGGTCGTGCAAGGGCAGAATGGGAATTATGTAGATGCGCGAGGTGCGCATAACATGAGACATCCGTCAGTCATACGGATGCTGTCAGGAAAGGGCATGGCATCCTTTCCCTTTCACTTAAGTAATGTGAGGCAGCTCATGTGATCCACTTAGTAACATGGTGCTGACGTACTCCTCCAAAGGAAAGTGACTTCTGAATCGCGTCGCCGAAAGCATGACCAAAACTACCGTCGGTATATGCACCACGTGACTGGTATCCACAATCTAATGCGAAACTCAAATCCCATGTACTTTACTGTACACTGTACCACTGAATAAAAGTACAAACAGTTGTGGGACGTCATTAAATTCTGCATATTTCACACTGTTGCCCTGTTACATAGCACTGTTTTATTTCATTCCGTGCTGATCTAACCGTGGCCTCTCAAGTATGGAGAGATAGACGTTATCGTCTGCAGAGGTTGTTGAGTCACCCATTTCCTGCCGTCATTCTCATATAAAGTTGTACTTTCAAAAGTTATTTTGGCTTCACGAATGCGAGAGAATATTCGTATTCCAGGAAAGTCTATTGGTAAAGGAGACATATGATCGATAACTGGAACAAAATTTATTATTTCCTGAGCTTTAGAGTTCTTACAAGAGCCCAAGCTACTTGGAGCGTGTGTACAATAACTTAAATTTTGAGCGTGCAGAAAATCA
The DNA here is from genome assembly GCA_036362985.1 of Ligula intestinalis. Lineage (NCBI taxonomy): Eukaryota > Metazoa > Platyhelminthes > Cestoda > Diphyllobothriidea > Diphyllobothriidae > Ligula > Ligula intestinalis. Next base: position 70,026,300 of record JAYGXS010000004.1, on the reverse strand, counting down.
ATAATTGTGTGTGCTGCCGACTTGCCACTGAGGGCTGTGCTAGCCTGTGCCAGTAGGCAAGATGGACAAGTTGTGTGGAAATATTTACAGAAATATAATCGTCAACAAAACAAGCAATAGTAATGGTGGGAGGGATGGGCAATTCAAAGGAAGGTCATAGGAGAAGGGAAGGATGTTGAGAAGAGAGGGATTATGCAGGCTTGGGCGCCAAATGGCCACGTCAGCATCGAAAGTGGGATGATTATGGAGGACGTTGGGCCAATTGATTACGACGGGCGTCTGGATGTGATCGTTTGCAATGGCGTAAGGCCCTGTACGCTGGCGCCAATTCGACACATCTGTTGACCGAATTCTCATCCGTGGACCAGGCTTCGATAAATTCTCTGCTCGTCTTGTTTCCCCCGTGGGCGAGTACCTTGACGGCAGCGAAGTTGAACTCATGGCCTGTTTCGTAGGTGTGAGTTGCAACTTGTGATGATTCGTCGCCTAGTCACACGGCCTGCTTGTGTTCACGTATACGTGATCCGAGCGTGCGCTCAGTTTGACCTGTATAATTACAGGGACAGTTTAGGCATGGGATGCGATATACTACATAAGATTGTTTATTCTGCGTAAGCCAGTCTTTTATTTTCATCACCCTGCTGCGCATTGTAGCTTTGGGTCTGTGTGCAATTCGAACACCTAGTCCCGCAGCGATGCGCTCAGTCGCTTCTGAGACGTCTTTTATGTATGGCAGAGCGTGCCATATCTTCGGTGGTTCTTCTGTTTGGGTCCTCCGGGACCGAACGCGCAGGCATCGGTTTATAAATGCTTTTGGATAGCCATTCCGCATGAACTGGTCACGGAGATATCTGGCCTCGCGTGCCTTTTCCTCTGGTTTACTGCAGTGAGTCTAGATCCGTTTGAAAATTATTTTTACCCAGCTCCGTTTGTGAGAAACTGGATGGTTACTGTGAAAACGTAGGAGTTGTGTTGTGTTCGTCGTCTTCCTATAAACCGTCGTCTCGAATTCACCATTGGGTGTGCTCTTGACGAGGACATCAAGGAAAGGCAGCTGCTGCCCTTTTTCGTCTTCCCGTGTAAATTGTATGCCAGGAAATATTCGATTGAGCAAGTCATGGAAGTTTTGCAGCATATTTCTCTTGATGATGACAAACGTGTCATCGACGTAGCGGCGCCAGAAGACAGGCTCATGTTGGGTGAAGGCGATATTTTCTAGTTCCTGTAGAAACAGTTCTGCCACTAAGCCAGAGATCGGGGAGCCCATTGGAGTTCCTTTGATCTGTTCGTACGTTTCTCCAGCAAAGATAAGTAAGTTTTCTGGCAGAATTCGAATAACCTCATAAAGTGTTAAATTTTTCGTGGGCTTTGGGCCTCATCATATGCCTCTTCAAGTCTTTTCTGTAAGATATTGGGCGCCAGTTTGGGCAGTATGGATGTGAACAATGAAGTCACGTCAAAAGAGATAATAATTTTGTCTGATTGAATCGTCCGACCTCGGAGGTCCTAGAGGAATCGAGAGGCTGATTGAACTGATGTTATCGAGTTGCCTTGGAGGAATTTAAATTTTCTATACATCCAATTTGCCAAATTGTAGGTAGGGCTGCCTTTTAGGGCAACGATTGGCCGAAGTGGAACATTCGGTTTGTGGATTTTTGGAAGTCCATAAAATCGCGCCAGAGCTGTATCCGTTACTTTCATTTGGCGCCACTCATTCATAGTGATCACATTCTTGCGCTGGTATTCTCTGAGAAGTTTAGTCAGTCGGTTGAATAATGCTTTGGCTTTCGAATTTGGTGTTAGTTGGTAAAATACTCTGTCGTCAAGAAGAGTCTTAGCTTTGTCGCTATAATCTTGCTGGTTCATCACGACAGTTGACCGTCTCTTATCAGCAGGTAAGAGGATAATACTATCATCTTTCTTCAGTTCTCTCAAGGCTTTTGACTCACTTTGCGAGATGTAGCTGGCTGGTTTATGAGCCATAAGCAAGGAGGTCACACGCTGTCGTATTGAATGTTTAGTGTCATCAGTTGCCTCCGTTCTTACCAACATCGATTCCACTGTAGCAATGAAGTCAAGTGTGTCGGCATCTGCAGTTTTAAAACAGGCTTCGTGCTGTAGCACGTGTAATTGCTTGTCATACCCCTGAATAGTTTTAACCCCACTTGCTTAAAAATATTTGGATATAATCATAGCTTGCGTTCCAGATCAGTACGCGAAAGCTTCATCCTTCTGTAATAGAGGGTCGGGAGCAGGAAAGAATATCCATTCTGGGCACTACGAAGATAAGGAAATATAAATAAAAAATAATATTTGATAAGGTTAGAAAAGAAGGAATAATTATTTAATAAATCTTATCGTTGTCAACAAAAACTTCTCGTGCAATTAAAATGTGCAATTATTCAAATATTAGGGAATAATTTAATTTAAAAATAACTAACTAAAAACTAAAGTCAATTAACTTACTAACGGAAACAAAATCAAACTAAACTCCCTCAACTTAAATGCAATCTTAAACGAAAATAAAAGTAGTAAACATAATATTTGACTGAAATCTAAATTGAACACTAATGTAAGTAAGTTAAATAATGCAAATGAAATAAACTAACGTAAAGTTGTTGCACATGTTTGCTGAAGGTTTTCGCGGCACTTGGTGCCGCGGACCATACTAATCTAACACCAGAACTGCAGGTAGACCGCAGACAAGTTGAATATAAACCAATTTTTTAAAATGCTATTTAGTTACTGTATCGCGAATAGTTTACAACCCATTTGCTCAAATTAGTTTTCTTTGCTTATGTTGGTTGTCCTCATAATTCGAAATAAAACTTTGTTGTTACGCTAATCTTGCGTCCTTTGACCTTTTGGATATTGTCGAGGAAACAAATTCACTAATTAATAGCTGATAACTATCCACAACTTAAACAGCGGAGGCAACGGAAATGTAGCAAGACCGTCTATAATAGCGCATCGATGAAAATCAACAACCGGATAAACAAAAGGGATTTTGCGTGAAAACATGAGATGTTTATTCAGTAACTGCGAATAAATAATTCTGGAAATTATTGAGAAGTTAATTTTGGAACATGACTTTTCAGGGTAAGAACGGAGATTTATATGAAATCTTTGGCCGAAGACCATTAACTTGTGTGGAATAACTACGCAAATACCCATTCTACAAAGGAATAATCCAAAAAGTAGTATTAGTTCTAAAAGGCAAATATGTTATACCATACTCTCGCATAGCTACTAGATAAAAGCCCATGTGTGCACCAGAACCTTATGTAAGTAAATCTAAATCCAAGTTTTTATTCATAGTCTCCACAATGAAATTCTTAACTGGAGCTTTTAACTATCAAAGTTTAAATACAAAACACCATTTCACTCAGAAATATGGATTTTAAATTAAGCAAGTCTAAGGAGTAATATTACACTGGCCAAACACATTGGCCTAGAATGAACTGTTTCACAGTTTTATGGTTATTTGTCCAAAAGTGCATCCGCCTATCTCTTCGCATATGAAACGACTTTAACTGAAGGACTACAGATTGTTGAAGCCAGCGTGTATTTTGTTGTCTCACTTTGGACCAACTGTTCGCTCTTGTCACAGTCCGATCCAGGACCTGTATATTATTTTAACATTAATGCTACAATTGCGCTAAAACCCCCGCCAATTTACCAGAATATTTAGTGGACGCATGATGCTACCAGCGGTTTTACGTATGCACAGAAGACGTGGCAACAATCTGCAGTATAAAGTTGCATCAGGAAAAACTGGGGAAACCAAACGTAGTCTGACTTTAAATTTAATTGTGCGATTGGATAAAGGAATAGGCACGTCGCGGAGTTAAGGTGGCCTCGCGCTAACTGTCAGGGGTACCTATTTTCCCTGTTTTTAGCCCTCACCCTAAGCTTATCCCCCGCCCAACAGCCACTTGTGGTAATTATTTATGTGTCCTATCAGGAATGCCAACGATTAAGTGAAGGTCCGAAATAAAAAAATTTCCAGTCAATTGGTTGCCAGTCAAATCACCACCCCAGGTCAGAAGTACTCTTGGTCTGCGCCTGGATCGCTTGTCATCGTCTTTTCTGGTAGCTGGTCGAACTTTTTCAGTTGGCCATTTTTTCCTGTCCTTCGCGGGCCTCTAGCATGGAACGCAAACGTCAGTTTCACCGCTCAGATCACAGAAGTGCCAACCGCCATTCCTGGCCGAAAACTGTAACTGTTGTTTCTGATGATGCATCCGCAATGGATTTCAAAACGTCAGGCTAATAAATGCCTGCCCCAGCGATTGCATCTGCTCTTTTTCAGTAAATGAAATATTCCTATTGACTGGTCCTGTAGCGGTTACGTACTGATTGTGCTTATGACAGTTATTCATCAGGTCGAATCCCAGGTTAATGGTAAAAGACAGAAGTCAGCAGAATGCGAAGTAGTTGGTTCAGGCAGCAGTGGCCACTGACTAAACCAGGGTTGACTTTGACTGTATCCATTCGTGCCCGAGAGTGTGTCCGACTGAGAGCGTTTCTTCAGAGTGTGAAAGGTGATGATTGCAGCTGAGCTCAAGTGGTGTCCAGTTGGTGCATTTCATTGTCCGGATGGGGGTGTGGCAGGTGAAGAGGCCCCCGCTGCGTCGGTTGAGATATGGCATGTTCAAGCGATCCTTGGGCAACTGCAACTAAGTAGGCACGTGTATGCACGCATGCGCTTCCAGTCGAAAGCCCACCTAGCGAGGTGTGAATGTTGGCCGCGCCAGCTGCCTGCGCCCACCCTCATTTCTGGTCTTCTCAACTTTGTCTTGAAGGTGAGTTCAAGTGTGGGAATAGTGAGTGAGAGGGATAGATTTTCAGCATGTCTACTTTCACTGTAATCCCGCGGGAGTCACCGCGTTGCCTTAGCTTGCTGGAGCTTGTGGTGGACATCGTCGAGAGCGACAGTCAAACTGCCGTTTGCGTGCATTATGTCAGTAATTTTGAAAGCACACACTACTTCGGACTATCGAAATGGTTCTTGTAAAGTGCTGCAATTCGCCTAATTGCATATGCGAAAAGAGAAGCTTTGTGAAAAAACATAAAAATAAGACAGAACCTTGTTTTGACCAGTTGTAGCTTATTTTTATCCATCATCAGAGATAAAATCTTCAACGAAAAACAAACAATATTTACAGAGGCTGGGTCTAATTCACCATCATAGGGGCGGAAAGGGGAAGGGACCAAGAAGCCACCTATGAGACGCTGTGAGCACAATTGCCCGCACCGACAACAAAGCAGGCTAAGAAGTGATTGAAGCCTGGTCTTTGGATGACAACTCAGTCAATCGATTTATCGATCTGGCACCGGCATACATCACCCTTAGCAGGCATCTTCAAACACACGGCACTGGTGGTTTATTTGTTCCCTCGTCTCCCTACGCTCTATGACGGTAGGCTGGAACCTGCCTCTATAAATGTTAATCATTTGTATTCAGCAGCCACACAGCTATATCTTTAATCTAGGTATCATTCTATATTGCATTGATCTGCCTCTGTTGGTGGGTTTTAATATATGGAGGATCTTTTCTGAATTACGCTCGTAAATACCGTCATCTGTGGCAAATAAGATGAAATCGCGATAATTGGGACAACCCTTCTAGTTTGAGTATCTCCTGCCCCTTATAACTGTTGCTTGTTTTTCGCGGACGCTTTAATCTCTGTGGCTGGACTCCCACAAGAAGCAAAAGCTCAGGACAAGGAACAAATTGACCGAAATTCGACAACCCTTTCTTCCTCATCCATGCAAATACCTGGAGCGCGAACGTGTTCATATTTTCGTGCACTTCGAGTTTTCGGAGTTTTCAATCTCCTACATAAAGCCCTCTTCAGAGATAATTATGGTACAACAAGAATTGGCGTATTTTGTATTCCAGCTACGAGAAGATGGTGGGAGGAGGTAGTATTTATGATAAGTAGAGTTCATGTCCACGTCACCTCACAGCGTCGTTCTGGTGCACGTCTTTGGCATCATGGCGTGCATCTCAGGACATAAATGGTCCGTGCTTCATGGCAACGTGAACGAAGCGCGTGATAGCAGGGTGGTAAATCAACATATTTCTTGATGTAGCAGGAGTTAGATACCCAGGCTCTTCTCTTTGTTTTTACGATGTTCTTCTGACTAGATTAAAGCATCTCATTTTCACTTATTTACAGTCTAACCTGGTTCGCTGTTTTCCGGAGCGAAACAGGCTCTGTAAGTTTGTATGCTGCCAATCTATTTCTGGATCGCCATTGTCGGCAATGGGTGCCGAATTTGCCAACTGAAATGATGCCAAGGTCACCAGTTGTTTTCGTAAAATAAGTCACGAATTGGACGATCTGTTCTACTTAAAGATTGACCACGCTGATCAAGGTCAAAACATCTGGATGAACTAAGCCCCTGGTGTAGTGCTATCCGTTTCGGGAAACCGGTATAATGACTAGTAAAATATTCCTGCTGATATTGACAAGGTAATTCAAATATCGGTGAGCATGTCAAAAAATTTAAATTATGAAACATTATTTGTTAGTGGTAGGGACAGTATAGTCGGTGACATGGCGGCACATGTTCGTTCTCCATCATGTCTGCATGACCGGCTGAACGGAAGATTCCATTACGTCGGAGGCAGTGGAGTTCAGGCAGGCGATCATGAATTCCATTAATTACTGCATTAGTTTCCTTCCGTCTGAAGTTTCTCTCTAATTCACCTTCTCCTTACGTGAGACACCACAGACGATGCTAATTAATGGCTATCTTATATGGCCAGTTGCACTTGATCTAAAGCAATGACCCATGTCCGCATGCGGCACTTAATCTGTGCACAAGCGCGACTAGGGCGCAAACACGCCCTCCAGACTGGTCGCGATGATCTGGTCCTGAGGCTGACTTACACGGAGCATAGTCTGGGCCTTTGTAACAGTTCCCGCGCTGACCGGAATCCCCCCAGACCGGGAGTGGGCACTGGGAATGTCATTGGCCGCTGCGACGATCCCGCGCTCTCACACGGCCCTCACGTCCGAACGCGATGCCAGACAGAGTGGTAACCCCCTACTTACCGTTCTCTAACGCTTCAGTAAACAATAGGTTGAACCTTCTACTCTGGCCTTCCCTTTATTTCTCTCATCTCCTCAGGAAGTTGGCCTGGAAGATTCAGAGGACATGCCTTAAGCATGGGATCTGGTAATATAAGGGTGGTGGCAGACATCTGTAGTAATAAAACACTAATGCCAGCATTTTGGATGCAGTAAGAAATGGTTTTAATATATGTTATCATTATGCAGCAAACACTGAGAGCCCTCATCTGAGCCAACAGAGGATCTTCCGCGAAGGCCGATGCCAGGTGAATAAGGGCGATGACCATGGGTTTAGCGTGGAAGCAAGCGAAAGCCTTATAACCATCAACAAAGTAGCTGTCTAATTTTGGAAACTTTACACCAGCAATGGTAGGAAAGGCTAGTTACCCGTTAGAATAGCTGCTGGCTACCTGGTACGTCCACAGATGGCGGATAGTGGCACGGCCTTCGGTGAAGGTAAGCTGCGAAATAAGCAGGCTCCCGGGTCTGGCGAATAGGCAGTCGCGAACCAGATGCGACAGCGTTATGAGGGTATCGAGGGCTGCGATCTGGCGCACAGACTGCCTCATGAAATGCCGCAAGTCACAATGACGGCATTGTTACAGGGCGAACGTGCACCGCCATTAAATAGGTTTGCTTGCCCCCACTGTCTTTTGGTTAGGTTATTGAGTGAAAGTGCTATAATAGACAACCTCGAACAAAGAATCCGAGCGGCTGTTGGGGAACGCCGCCATAACATCCCCAGGAACCTCATCCATGCTACGTCGTCCGCGGGAACCGACGTGCTCCTCCCAGTGGTGCAGGCGAATTATACGCAAGCTACACTACTCAGCTGAAAACGGACACTTGGTATAGGATGCTGGAATTTGCGAACACTTCTGGATGCTGGTACTTAAAGTCTGGCAGCGCAGTTTCTATGGCTATCACGTGGAGGTTTGCCACCTGTCCGAAATCCGACTTTCTGATACAGGGGCCCGAAAAATAAAAATCCCGGAAATCGATTCTAGCCTCATCCTGAATCGCAGTGGCCCCCTGACTCAGCTGGTAGTCATGGTGTGGCTATTACCCTCTCGGAAAAAGCGAACTGCGCACTGCTGGCATGGAAACCAGTCGATGACCGTGTGGCTTAAGTTTGACTAAAGGGCCAGTTTACGAACATCTGTGTCGTCTTTGTGTATGCACTAATATCAGCGGCCGAACAGCATGGACACGCCTTAACTATGAATTCTGGAAGTTTAAGGGCGGTGGTAAACATGTGTAGTAATCATACACTAGCGCCAGCTTTGTGGATGCAGTAAAGGTGTATGTTTTATCATTATGCAGCAGACATTAACAGCCCTAACCTGACTCAAGACATGATCTTCGGTCAAGGTCGATGCAAGGTCATGCAGGGCGATGACCGTCAGTTTGGCGTGGGAGAAAACGGAAGCCGCATAACCACCCATTAACTAGCTGTCTAATTACAGAAGCTTTTCGGCAGCACCGGTAGGCTATTTAAGCCTCCCTGGCTACTTATAACCCTAGGATAATGTAAAACGGGAAGTGTGGCAATGGGAACTTTAGTGTTGGGTTTCACCGTGAACAAGCTGTTGGATTTCTGCAAAAAACCACCATGAAGTACAATTATGTCAAATTTATTTTTTTATGCCCATAGATGAGAACAAATCGAGAGTGATATTATAAAAATGACCAAGGAACAACTCTTATTAGATCAAAGGAAAGTAAATAACAAAAAACGGTAGAATCCTACTTTCCGTCCCAAATCAGCCCACAAAAGCCCCAAACTTCTGTAATACATGACCTGGTGTGATAAGGACGATACAATCCGGGTAATACAAAGGAAAGGAAAAACAAATGAAAAATTAATAGCTTATAAATTAAGAAATAAACAAGAATAATTATTTGAATAATATAATCGTTGTCGACAAAGAGTGTGCATGATTAAAATGTGCAATTATGCAAATATTGGGGAATAACTCAATAAAAAGTCAACTAACTAACAAGACGTAAACTAAAGTAAACTTAACTTTCAAAACTCAAAGATAATGTAAAACTAAAATAAAAATACTAACCACAATAAAACACTGAAAACTGAACATAAATTTAAGTAAGTTAAATAAATGAACTGAAATAAACTAACGGATAATTGTTGCGCATGTTAATTGAAGGTGTGCATGGCGTTTCGCGAATTTACCTGCAAGTATCTAACTCTAGAACGGTAAGTTAGACGCCGGATAGGCTAACAGAAAACGGCCACTTAATTAGGAATTTTTTTCAGAAATACCAAAAAAAACAATAAATTATCAAGCATAAGTTAGTAAATAATATCCGAAATTTTCGAATCCGTTAAACTATAAGTAAGTAAGACATGTTAGTAAATTTCTGTTTTTATGTGTGGCCGGCCGATTTTCGCGAATTATATCACCTCTCTTTAGCAAGCGTTCAAGCCTAAGATCCTACACATATTTCTCCGTGGCTGAATGCCCAGCCCCTACCGTGTCAAAAGAAACTGGCTGTAAGACAACGGAAAGACTGCAAGAAGTATCCTAGCCGCTAATGGCACGTACCCGATAAGGCGCAGACCTGGCTTGTTTCCAGGTACTGCACCTCCCATCTGCAAAGTCATGTTCACCTGAACCAAGCTGGGGGAGTGAGGGAATTGATGGTTGTAAACAACCTTTTCGCCTCTCCTGAAACTCGGTTGCGTCAAACTGTAGCTAACGCGCTTTTTTCATTCCATAAATGAGGGCGTGGATGCAATGGCAAACGAGAGCAAGCCGACCATCTAGGCACATGTTTTCTAATTTTTGCATATGGTACCTATGTGCTGGGTTATAATAAGTTCGCAATTTAAATGCGAAGTTTTGATCGAATACTGATTGCATGATCAAAGCGTTCTATCAACGACGCGTCGCATGTAAATTTCCTGATGTGACTCGTATCAGAAACAGGCTATTTCTAGTAGGCCTCTATTTACGCTCACAAGCTAACATGCAAAACGAAGACTGAAAACTCCTGAATAGCGTCGCAAAAAGCACTATAAAAACCATCGTCGTTATCTCTACTACGGGATTAGTGTCTGTCCATTTTTTCGTAACTCAACTCCTGTGTGCTTATGATTACACTACTGGCAACGATTTTGGCGTACTTTTTGTTCACCATGAGTAGTTACGTAAAAGAACATCAAATTTTAGAAATCCCCTATATTCTGCATATTTTACACTGTTGCCTTGTTACATAACACTGTCTCATTTCAATGCCCGCTGATCTAACAGTGCTCCCTCAAGTACGGAGAAAATGATATTCTCCTCCACAGAGGTTGTTGTGTCAACCGTTCCTTGCCACCAGTCTCTTATCAAGTTGTAATGTTTAAAATTATTTTTGCTTGTCATACCCCCGAGTAGTTTTCAGCCGACTTGCTCAAGAGAATTTGGGTAAAATCCTACCTTTGGTCCTTGATCAGCAGGGGGAAGACCAATCCTTCTGTAGAACAAGACCGGGCGTAGTAAGGAGTATCCAGTCTGGGCAATAAGAAAGGCGAGGAAATCTAAGTAAAAAATAATATTTTGCAAAATAAGAAAAAACTGGAATAATCATTTAACTAATCAAATTGTTGTCAAAAGAAAGGGCGCATAATTAGCATGTGCAATTATAACAATACTGTCGAATAACTTACTATAAAAAAAGCTAGCCACACCTGAAATCAACTAAGCTTAACGCACTTAAGAACAAAATAGTCAAAAAATAAAATACAAATAGTAAAATAACAATTGTCTGAAAAAAACTAAAGCTAAATTAAATATAAATAAGTTGAATAATTCAAATAAGGTAAACTCAAGTAAAGTTGAAGGTGTGCGCGGCGCTTAGTGCTGCGCATTATACTAATCTAACTCCAGATCTGTTGGTTGGACCTCAATTAAATTGAAGTATACGACCTCCTAACTACAGGAATATCAAGAAACCGCATCAAATATAAAGTATAATTGAGTAAAAAATCGAAATTTTCCACACCGAATAAACTATCAGAAAGTAAGAAATGCAATAAAAATTTCCTGGTTTCACTATGGCACGCTATTTTGTTGCAAAAACATTCAATAATTGACGGGAGTTTTCTTGGTAGCGCACATATATTCTTATTTATATTTAAATGTCTACTCCAATGCTTCTCGCAAGACGTAAACTTGGGGCATTTTACATGCGATATCACTATCCCAACCTTAGCCTAACACTTACCCTAACCCTTACCTTAACAGTAAACCTTAGTCTAACCCTTATCCTTATCCAAACCCTAACCCTTACTGTTTCGTCCTTTGCTTTCTTCGACTGTATCCAGTAGTCACGCGTACGCCAAACCAGTGATAACAACTATCAAGGTGGTACGGTACTATTAAGTAAAAATAGTACAAAATAAATGCGCAAACCTTAACAATGGATATTCCACGTCAAGAGCAAAGGGAGTCCGTAAAAGAGGCATGGATCTGGTTTTATAGGACCCCAGGAGTCGGTTCCTGGGGGCTCCCATTGGTCGGAATGCACTGGTCCAAGGGTGGGGAGGGTCGACAGACGCGAACAGAGACGATGCTTTGTTGGCAAAAGGGGCACTGCAAGCGCTTGAAAGACAGTTGAGGTGAGGTGACTTGACGAGTGGGTTTCGGGTCAGCCGCGAGCACTGGGTCAAAAGGGGGGAACAGACGTCGGGGTCGACACCGCCGTCAAGCTGGTCGTAATGTGTCAACAAAGGGCGGAGACCGGGGGAGGGCAGTATTCAATCATGAGTAGACAGCATTCCAGGGGGAAGTGGTAGCCTTCGGAAGCCGATAAACAATCATTTTTGGACGGGAGTCTCGTAGGCGAAAAGGTGTGGAGAATTTCAAACTTGTTCAGCCGGAAATAACACTTACTATGACATTTACCTTAACCCTTACCCGAACCCTAACTCCAGCCCTTACCCTAACCATAAACCTTACCCTAACCATAACCTTTACCCTAACGCTAACCATAAGCCCAACCTCAACCCTAATCCTAACCCTAACAGAAATTATTTGTGCAGGCATTTCAATATAAATAAAAACATATGTGCGCTACCAAGGAAACTTCTGCCACATTATTTAAACAATTGTCAGGACCCAAAGTGCGATTCCACCGAGTATTTGGGTTGTCATGCTCTCGTGTCTCTTTTTTAATGCTAAGATGAGTTTTGTTTAATAGACTGAATTCAAGTTAATTGTGAGCTTTCAGCAACGGGTAAGTTAATTCTTGCAAGTACCATTTTCCCTATAGTTCATGTATGCAAGTTTGTTTACCTTAACGGACCTGACTCGACCCACATACAGTGCACAAAATTAAGCAGGTTCCCAACGAAAATGTCAAACTATGCAATTGATGTAGGCACCAGCCGACAGCCAAGACACACTTCGCAGGGAGGAAGCCATGAACAACGGCGGGTAGGGTCTTTTAGGAGCGACTACCAACTCCTTTTTTGTCTGCGGACTGTAATTCAAGCAGGCATATTTGGGCCTCCAGACCGAGTGAAACTCAATTGTCTGTAGTTATGGCAGCGAACATCCTAGGCACCTGGATATAGAGAGCGCATAGAAATAGCGAAGTAAATGTCATGCGCTTGCCTAAATGTCACCGGAAAGAAGTTTTTAGTCTCCGACAAAGACACATGTCCTAGCACAGTTGTTGTCCCCAACAGAAGTTGTGGAATTCGAGAACGAGTCCTAAAAAGTACAGCACTGGACGATAAAAAGTAGTGTGACAACCGAAATGCCCCGCGTTTGCTCGAAAACAAGGAAGGAGGTGATTTTACGGTTTCCTTTTGCCTCATTGGGACGAAAATGGAAGTGCTATCCTTGTCGGTTAGGTTTTTGAAAGCTAGCTGCTGCATCCACAACAGAAGGATACCCAAATCACAAGTCAGGGAAGATGAAATAAACTGGAACAGCTGTACTGTGCTAGAGTAAACTTACAAGCGCCGCACACAAAAGCCAGTCGAGCCGGTAAAAAATTGTCCGTTGCTGTCAACTCCTGAGTGAAGAGTGTGTACTTAGCCATTTAGGTGGCACGGCGCACATCCCTTGGTTCGAAGTAACGTGCGCCTCCGGAAGCCGGTCGACCAAGAGCGTGGGAAAGGCAGGACATCGCGGGCCTCTCGCGATGATTGACAAAGAAGAGGCGGGGAAGTTTGTCAGGTGCGAGTACACAACGACTTGGTTAGCAAAGAGAGGATGGGCCAGCGCTGGGCGCGCGGAATACGCCACGACAGCCAAGGGCTTAGAGAGTGAGGGCGGGAAGAATCAGCTCAGTAATGCCGAATGCAGGCTGACAGAGGGTGGGGTACCGCATGATATTAGAACAGAAGACAGATTTCATCGTTCAGTTCAATGGTCTTTTCCACCTACACGTTGTGGATTCTAAGTGAGACTGCACACACGAGGATTTAAGTTTATTTTTCCGTCTGACCCCTCCACTCAAGCTGTGGCTGGGTGGATGGAAGGTCACCATAAGAACGTTATGAGGTGTATGCCATATCAATCTCCGAAAAAAAATTGAACAGCTTTTCATGCCTCTCTTTCGCCAGATCTACCGCCGTTTAGGTTAAACAAAATTCTGTGACCGTTTATCATTTACAGGTCGCCTACCGATACTTAAGGATGTTCTGTTGTAGCCCTTCTGAATGTCCAATTAACAAGCCCGCATATATGGGCTATATGAAAGAAGGCAATTAATTCTATAGGTGTTGAGGTTATGGTTAACACCTACAATCTTTCAGACTCAGTTTCTTAGGAAATGGGAGAAGGCTTGGGAAGGCCAGAGTATAGGATATCGTTTATTGTGTACAAAAATGAACGGAGAATAGATGGAGAGAATTTTGACTTCGGAGCACACGTCATTCCGCTGGGGCGCTGTGGTCCTAAGTGATGTCTAGTAGCATTTAAATAAACTAATTAAAATGAGCAAATACTTGCGCTAGAGATTAATAAAGGGTCTATTAACTAAGGGAAGCACAGCACCGTTTACAATGTGCTTCTTTACTAGCTACATGAATAAATTGAACAGTTGCTTCTGAATTTTGCATTTTTGCTTTAGATTACTAGCATACCGTCACTGTTTTCACGCTGGACCCGAAGGAGTTCAATCATCACCCGCCAGCATTGTCAACGGCGCGTCCTTACTGCTCGTCCGTAAGCCCAAGCTCCTTGGTGTACGTTTTGGTCCGCTTTTCGTCTTCGCGGACCATGCGAGGGAGGTTGCAGGCAAGGTGAGGCGTTGCATTTAAGTCCTCAAGGCTCCAGCGGGCACAGCCTGGACCTGCACAAAAGAGACTTTGCGACAACATTCAAAGCGCGCCTTACTTATGCGGCACCAATCTGGTCTGGTACGATCAGTTCCTCCAGCCTCCGCCTCCTTTAGTCAGCACAAGCAGGGCTTGTTACAAAATGTCGCCTATTGATTATCTTCATGCAGAGGCTTATGTCCTGCCGTTTGCCCCAAAAACACACTCTTAGGTCAGCAGTGCTGGCGGACCTGTTCGCAACCCGGCCATCTTAATCACCACCGCTAACACGCTCCTGAACTCAGCCGCAGCGTTCGGCCGTCTGTAAGAGCTCTCTACGATGAAGCTGGCTCTCAGCATGGCAGACTTCCGGCGTCTTAATCAGAGAGCCATTGTCGAGGAAAAACGCGGAAATCATCCCCGGTCCTTTTGGGCGGTATTCCACCTCCGATTGCGGCCTCAGAACAAAAACTCCCTAGGGTAACTCACTATACTTTGGCTCCACTATGCAGTGGCTACTCAGTGCTCCTTCACCAGTACCAACACCAGATCGACCTGTCCACACCCGTTAGCTGTCTCAACTGCAGCGTTTCTCCGCATGACTGTCAGCATCTATTCCCTTGTAGTTTCCGGCCAGGTACCCAACTCACCCCCACGGACCTTTGGCTGAAGCCGGTCCAGGTCGCGGCTTTTTTCCGTCTTCCAACTGCAACCAGTTTGGACTCAGGTAGGGACTCCTGATCCAACAAGGGCTACGACAGACACACCACGGCTTCGGGCGGTGGTAAACCTAACTGCCCGGACAGATACACTCCCGCCTCTTGTAACGACGCCACACAAAGGACCATGTGATCACGGTCGTGGAGTAGCCGAGATACACGTGTACGTGGCCTTCTGATGAAGGCGGGTTACCCAGGAAAGGAGGGTTACCCGTTAGCCAAGCTGCAGGCTACCTGACGCGTCCACGGGTGGTGGATAGTGCTGCGGCCTTCAGTGAAGGTTAGCTGCAAAATAAGCAGGCTCCCGGGTCTGGCGAATAAGCAGTCGTGGACGCAGCAGTGACAGTGTTACCAGGGCGCGGTGGGCTGAGGTCTGGCGCACCGACTGCCTTATAAAATGCCGCAAGGTCCAATGACGACACTGTGACCTGGCGAGCGTGAACCACCATTAAATAGGTTTGCTTGCCACCAACACCACTGCTTTGTGGTTAGGTTCTTGAGCCAAAGTGCTAGAGGAGACAACCTCGAACACAGAATTTCAGCGGCCGTTGGGGACCCACCTGCAGTCAAAATTTCCCAAGAAACCTTATGATATCTCCTTACCTTACTACGACCATTGCTACGGCGTCCGCGGTAACCGACGCGCTACGTAACCCTTGTTCGGTGGTGCGGGCGAATAATGTGCAAGCTGGACTGCTGAACAAAAAACGGACTCTTGGTATTGGATGCTGGAATGTGCGAACATTTCTGGAACCTGGTACTCAAAGTCTGAGAGCGCACAGTCTCCATGAATATCACGTGGATGTTTGTTGCTTGTCAGAGGTCCGACTTCCCGACTCAGGCGCCCGAGAAATCAAAATCCCGGGGGTCGATTCTCATTTCACCTTGTATCACAGCGGTCCGAGTGAATCATCTGGTAGACACGGTGTGGCTATTGCCCTCTCAGAAGAAGCTAACCGTGCACTGCTAGCATGGAAACCAGTCAACGACCGAATGACCTTTGTTCGACTAAAAGGCCATTTTACGAATATCTCGGTCGTATCTCTGCATGCACTTAAGTCGGCGTCTGAAAAGCAAGAGAAGGAAAATTTCTACTCGCAGCTGCGTGAGCTAGCCGAACGACTCCCTCGCCGAGATCCACTAATTGTTGCCGGGGATTGGAATGGCCGGACTGGGCTCAGTGACCCGACAAACAGCCACCTTCTTGGTCGTTTTGGGCTTGGCTCTCGTACGGATAATGGTGAGAGGATGCTGCAGTTTGCCGGACAGAACCGACTGTTTGTTACCAACACATGCTTTCAGCATCTTCACAAACATCTACTGACTTGGTATTCGAACGATGGCCGTACCGCCATTCAAATCGAGTACATTCTAGGTGGTTCACGGTTTCGCAGCTGGGTCCACGATAGCAGACCCATGCGAGGTGCCGAAACTGGTAACGCCCACGGGTCTGACCATGTTCTCGTTCGCACGCGCCTGAAGGTTCACCCCTCATCTGTGCCCAAACTGCCACGTGCGAGAAGCCTTGATGTCGCAAAGCTCCGGCAAACCAACACTACCGAGGACTTAAGCACAGAAATCCAGTCCCATCTTATGACCCAGGCTGACAACGAGGGCATTAGAAAGTGGTCATCACTGAAGACATCCATCTATGGGGCAGCTGAGAAGATTCTCGCATTCACTCAGCGGCGCCGCAGTGACTGGATCAACGGAAGAACCCTGCAGCTATCGGCCGAGACGACTCGAGCCAGGTCCCGGAACGATGCCTCCTTCCGCCAACTTCGAAAGCTGACAGCAAAGTCGGCTAGAGATGACCGGCAGAAGTATTGGTCCGAAACGGCGACTTCTATGGAGCAGGCTTCAAATGTTGGTGACACCCAAAAATGGTACCAAATTATACGCCAGGTTAGTGGTAAGCCCCCGACACTCTGTGATTCTGTTCGCGATGGGAATGGAGGATTTATTGCCGACAACTCGGCCAAGGTTGATGGCTGGGCGGGAACACTTCGAGCACCTACTCAACTTTGACGAACAACCCATCACACCCTCCCTCTCCTCCACAGCGGAGTTTCAATCCTCTCCTTCCTACGCAGTGACGTGTGACCTCCCTTCTGAAGACGAAGTTACCGATGCAGTGCAGAGGCTACGCAACAACAAGGCGTGCGGAGAGGACGGTATTCCTGCAGAAATCTACAAGTCCTGTGCCGACATCCTGGCTCCTCGGCTCCATGAGGTGATTGTACAGGCGTGGCGAGAAGAGACCGTTCCCGATGACTGGGGCTCAGGTATCCTTGTACCTGTCCACAAAAAGGTAGATAAGACAAGATGCGATGTTGCTGCAAAGGTCTTCACTGTTGTTCTTTTCAGGCGCTTCCAGTCTGTACACGACTCCAGGACACGACCCAACCAAGCCGGATTCCGAGCTGGGCGTGGATGTGCGGACCAAATATTCACACTGAGGCGCACTCTAGAATTCCGCCATAGCTACCAGCAACCGACGGCCGTTTGCTTCGTCGACTTTGCCGCCGCATTCGATTCCATCCATCGTGAGTCCCTGTGGCGGATAATGGAACTGGATGGAGTGCCGACCAAACTCATTGCGATGATTAAGGCCTCCTATCGGTCTACCACCGCACGAGTCCTGGTCCACAACAATCTCTCTCAGTCGTTCGATATCCGGTCTGGTGTCCGACAGGGCTGCGTCCTTTCGCCCATTCTGTTTAACTACGTCATTGACTGGATTCTCGGCAAAGCCCTACATGAAGAGGATGGTGTTGAACTTGCACCCGGACGCCGACTAACTGACCTTTACTACGCCGATAATATTACGCTGTTAGCCTCAAACTTTGATGGTCTACAGCCAGTAGTGTCGCGGTTAAATGAGATCGCTATGTCGGTAGGCATGTCCATAAATTCCGGAAAGACAAAGTTGTTCTCGAGCTACATCCCTGACCAGGAAAAAGCACCCCTGTGGATTAATGGCCATCAAGTTGAAGCAGGCAGCTTTAAATACCTCAGGGCGAGGCTGCTACCGAATGGGCAGAGCAAGGACGATGCTGCTCGCTGGGTTTTCTCAATCCTTCGAAAGCGCCTATGGATCCCATGTGACATCTCCATTACCACGAAGATTCGTGTATACCGTGCATCCATCCGGTCAGTCCTCCTCTATGGATGTGAATGCTCGGCTGTGCGCGCTAAAGATGAGCGAAGACTGGAGGTCTTTGGCCGCCAGTGCCTGAGAACGATCCTGCGAGTCAAGTATAGCGACTTCATCTCAAATGAGACAGTCCGCATCCGCTGCGATCGTATCACGAGGATATCTCAGGCTATTCAAGAAAGGCGACTGAGGTGGTTTGGACACGTTCTCCGTCGTCCGCCCCACGAGCTTACTTATGCTACCCTCGACCCGGCACCGCAGCCCACCTGGAAACGTCGAAGAGGAGAGGAACTAAAGACTTGGCTAGACACCATCCGTCAAGACATGGAAGCAGTTCTTGGACCTTCTATATTCGGCTTCCATCGCTGGAGAAGGGACTGGGTGGAGCTTTCGAGATCCGCTGCCGCCAATCGCCACGCATGGAGAGGTACCGTTCGTGACACCATTGAGGCCGGTTAGATCAGGCATGATCACAGCCGTAACGAGTGGCCTTCTGGACAGTAAATCACATGCGCTCACAAACTCCACAGTCACCCAATCGACTCATAAAGCTTGCACTGACCCTCACATAACGCCTGTTCATTAAAGTCTACATTGCCCTAGCGTACAAACAGGTCCTCGAGCCCAGAGTCGGCTGGGCATCCGGGTCTCCGGCCTCCAATGAGCTACCACACATAATACACAAACTCCCTTCTCCTCTTTTAACCTCTAAGGCGGAACTGGACCGTGCCTAATTTGGCGCTCTGAGTACTGCTGCTCTCCGTGTGCGTGCGTTTGAGAAAATGGGGACCTATGTAACAAAGAGCCGTGAGCTTCAGCGTCCCTCTTGGCTATCCGTGGACGTCGCAATGCACTGTCAACACGGTCCACGAAAAGCGACGTTATAGGGGGGATTTAATATGAACCATCAACAATGCAAGAAAATTCTGATATCCCCGTTAATATATCGTAACGGAACGGACATTTATATGCTCAAAAATACTTAACACACAAACCCCTTAGACGAGCGAACGCTAGCACCACCAAAATGATCGTGCCCCAAATGTACACTAGGCCTTGTCAGCGACTGCTTGTAATGTGAGTTAGTTTAAAAGGCTCCCGTACTCGTTCTCCCATTGTATTTTACGAAAACATACGAAGAAAATTGTAGTACATCACTGATTCTTCGAACCAACTTAAGACTATTAAAAGCAATACAAGTAATTTTATTTGCACACTATAGTCTTTGCAAACGCAAGGCTTAAAAAAAGTCGAGTGAAGCATAAAAATATCCAAATACCCGAGTAGAAGATTGTCCTTGAGGTATGCATAATGTCGACAGAAAGGCATGTTATCAAAACTAAGATTCCAAAAGATTATGCAATTTCCCGGCTTTCTGTGTCCTTTGTGCTTCATCGAAGCCACCCAGTGACTTCCCGTTAATGAATATTCGGGGTACCTAACAGGGGAAAGACTTCATCAATATGGATGCCTACTTACAGTTCGCGCACCCGTCAGTGCCTTGAGTGCATCCTGAATTTCGGAGCACCTTGGATTGGTACTGATATCCACTACGTCCAGATCAGCTTCCGTGATGGAGGTGCCAATGAAACCGCGAAAAAGGCTTATCGCGGATTTGCAATATGGGCAGTACGGCTTGACAAACATAACAACTTTTTTTGCATGTATCTTCTCGTCAATGAAAGCGGTGCAATCTGGGGAAGTCTGACTCTGAGAGCTTCCCATGGTGGCCCTTGGGCTATTATACGAGTTTGGCCGTTCGGAGTCCTAAGTGTAGAAAGGAAAGACATACTGAATGTGTGCGCGACAAATATCACTCAGGAATAAAAATGGGAAAAGTGGTATGCTGGATATAAGTGACAAATGAACAGTACTGATATCCATGACAACAAACACGGCATAAATCAGGTAATCAAACGCCACGTGACTTACGGCACCGGTTACGTTAAGGGATCATGAGACGATCGACAAAAGCTTCGTAAGAAGACTTAGAAGCGTCTAAAGGTCTTTGCACTTTTCAGCTGCGCATGGGCTCGTGTCGTTTACAAAGATTCAATTTATCCCAAGTAATAGAGCTGCCATCTGAAGAATATTGCAATAACATATGTTAAGGTGGTAGCACGTAGTTAAGATATATTCTTAAACGAAGTCCGTGAAGAGAAATTCACGTGAGCGCAACTAAGCATAAAAGTTATCTTGGAAGAACTTTCGATTACTTGTTCAATCACCTCTTCCCAGAAGATAAGACGCACTCCTCAGAGATCAGTCATTTTATCCTTTTTGCTGTAAGCGGTGTGTTCAATCAGTAGAGTTTAATCTTCACCCAAGAAGATATTTGTAGACTGGATTAACAGGCTTTAAAACACGGCCTCCCCAATCGATGAAGGCATATACCTTGATGGATTGGAATTTTTCACACATGGTGCGAAAACCCCCAAGTTACGGCCTCCCCAATCGATGAAGGCATATACCTTGATGGATTGGACTTTTTCACACATGGTTCGAAAACCCCTTAAAGACATACGACATACAAATTATTAATCAATGTAAAAGCATTTTGAACGAGAATGAAGATAAAAGTGTGACGGAAACCCCTTAGGGGTCCTAACGCCAAGTTTTCGCACTGCGACAACAATGGCGGCTGGCAGAGAGGATGTGCGCACAGTCCAACGACAGACGGAAGTGACGGATACGAGTGTCCTCAACCGCTGAGCGAGCCGTCCAATCGATAACCTTATCGCAGTGCGTGCACTGGTTTGCGCATAGTTACACCTGTGCAGAGCACCTAACAACCAATCAGTTGCACACCCGAATGCAGCAAGAAAGTTCGGGTACGGATCGCACTGAGTTGTTATTAAGGACGCTAATCAACCAGGTCTAGGGTCATGTAATGCCTGGGCGTGTAGTGCTCTTTGATAGTGGTCTTCTTCTAATTATCGCTGGTAGCCAGATATATATTTACGTCCGCTATCTTTCTCGATTGTAATTTTCTAGAGTAAATCTAGAAGATATGTTCTGATCAATCAAGTGTACCAAGGCCCTCCTGGCTAGATGTAACCTACGCTGATCACCGTATGGATTTAGTCACCATTGCATGCAAGCTGTACAGAAATTATCTTTTAGGAAATCACTATCGAGGCCTGTTGGAGAATCCCACCCCGGAAGGGGCTCGAATTGTGCAACCCCCTAGAGTCCTTGTAGGAAGCGCAGCTGAGACACATGACATTCTAACGGGGAAGGTGGGTTTTACAGACTTCTAAAATCCTATACCTTCACGGTGAGGACATCGGATACCACTTATTACATATTTTTCAAAAGCTCAAAGGTACGGTTCCCAGGTATTCAAACAGGAAAATTACTCTGTTCTGATTGGCCGCTACACACGCGGTATGCAGATCTTAAATTCTTTTCAGTCGCCTGAATATTAGCCTAGTTAAACTGCACGCTCAGCGCTAGAAGTCCAGATAGAATGGACCAAAAAAAAACATTTTGGATTCTTGGCCAATATTTGAAGGTTGTGAGCTTCGAAATAAAAGTCTGCCCAGAAGACATAAGGAAATTAAAAGGGCATGCAGATGGCCGTAAACAGTATGGTGTGGCCATTTATGTAGACAAAACCTGTTAAAAGCAATTTAAAAATTAGCGAATGAAGGCACGAGAGCCTTCTTAATTCTAACAGCAAACAATAATATGCAGGTAAACGCTTCTAAATCCTAAAATTCCTACGGTAGATCAATGAGTTATGACTTAAATGAGAGATACGAATGCACGAAAAATAAACTGCCTCTTTTTATGCCGCAAATTGTCATTGCATGCAAAGATACCACCATGAGAAGAAGTGGCACTGCGCCCTTGTATGAGATAAATTCTCCTCCGTAGTCAAAAAATCAGCTTTAGAATTCTCTCGAATTGGGAGGCACTTGCTTCCTAGTGGATATTCTTTGCCACTCATTTTCACAGCGAGTTGTCCGTGCTTGAAGCAGACTTCACGAGGACATTACAACTGCAGAGACGCCAGATACATTCATGGAATATTTACTTATTTATTAACAGTTTATAGGCAAGGTCAAAGATCTATATAAGTCACCGGCTATTAAGCCTACCTCGGAGCCAGACCAAATTGGGCTTAATAAGCATCGGGCGCATTAAGCGGAGACTCCTAGTTCTTGATTAGCAAACATAGGATAGGCACTATACATAACATACGTACTGTATTATGTGTAGAGCTTGGTTATTTACGAGAAAAAAAAGCTGTTTGTCTGTATTTTACACAATACCAAAAACCAAAAAAATTATGATACTTTACCGAATGCGCACGCAGAGAGATGAGAATTTCACTCTATCCTGTTGACAAACTGGGCTTTGTAGCCGGCGACTGGGCTTATTGGCCGGCGGATTTTGCTGTGTTAAATTCCGTCCTAAGTTGACTTGGGCTTAATACGTGGCTGGGCTTATTAACCGTGGGATTTATACCCGACAACTACTGTTTACATATATGTACAAAGCCTTCTTTTCTTATTTATCTCTACTTTTAGATGTCTTGTCAGCCACTGAGGTCGGTTGGATATCCTATACACTTATAACTGACAGTGACTTTGCATTAGATGCAACAACAGTCCCTTAAAGAAATTCAAATCCGTAGTAATATCGTAGGAGATGAGAAGACCCCAGTCTATTTGCGATGTTTTATCGCTCTCAAGCCTCAACATATACAGTAGGTGGCCAAACTCATGCAATCCTACGATTTTTACAAGAAACTCCCTCTTACTCAAACGCAGCCCAAGCTGTGGCCCCCAAAGTCGTACAGCAATAAAGTAATAATCGTTCTTCAAAATAGGGCATATTATGATTTATGAAGGAATATATCGTTTTGTAGAAACACCAGCTTTTCAAAAAAGTGGAAAATTCCGAAAAAGTGGAAATTGGACGTACTAGGTAAACTTAGGTTTTACATGTAGAGGAAGCCCGCTCATGCAAAACCACTGAGTAAATAAAGCATCACAAGTAAACTTACGTTGGAAATTAATAGTTTTGTCAAGTTTTCGCATGAATATGTTTGCATATTACGTGCAATGTGGTGTATGGCTGTTACTTCGAGTATGTATTCTAACACGTTTTCACGAGAACTGATAGTTTTTTCTTTCCTTTATGAATCGCTTGACTTATGTTGGGCTAAGGCAACCACGTTTTCGCTGGATATGCCCCTTTGGGAGATCACAGAAGTAATGTATGGCTTAAGCTCACTTACGGACATGCCGGTCAGTGACTTATAAATTTAATAGAATTGTTGGGAACAATCGTAAACATAGCATTTTTGTGCACTAAGAGGTATTGCCTTCCACCATATCTTTTTGTAATTTTTGCGAAAATTCCCATTGAAAAATTCAGAATATGAATTGGCGAACATGCGGCTTAAAACCTCAAACGAATACTAGCTCCCCTCAACGCTGATCAAATGTTGACCCCTTTTAGACCCCCCATTCCCCCTCCCCTGACAACCCTCCTATATTTTCTACTAACCCGCATAGTCCATTTACTGAATTACCCTATAAATATAAAGGCCTGATGAGAATTATCGAAAACAACCGTATGTTAGCCAATTCATCTTCTGAATTTTTGCAATTATTTCGATATTTCTATTACGAAGAGGTGCAGATCTTCCATAATATTCTAATAAAGATTTTACGATTTTCACTGTCTTTAAAGCCAGTCAATAGACCATAAATAATAAGCATATTCTATGTGCTATCCAAAACCTTCAAAATAAGATATATCTTTAAAGCTTTTGCATAAATAGTCAGCTTTTAAACATTTTTTGTATGAAGCTATCTTTGTGTGTCATAGTCTCAGAACTGTGGGCTCTTGGCCCTACTTATGTGTTGTTTAAATTTATCAATAACCAATTTTGTTAAAACTAAATACAACACACGTATACACTTTCGGTTTTGACGCGTGCTAGCAACTATCTTGCTAATCACCCTCCATGGCTCAACTCTCTCCTCACCTGCCGCTGTTTATTTTGCCCTTCAACGACACCTCTCTGGTGATCACTTTCGGGCTCCAGGAGAATCCAGTGACAATTTGCAAACGAGTTTTCTCTCCATTTTTGCAACTCGCAGCCCAACAAACTTGGATCCCAGTCCTCGCAGAGTTATCCTTTGGCAAGTCAACTACTTGACTACTGCCGACTAGGATCGTGAAGGATCTAAGTGAGTTGTATCATTTCTAATCTTCATCGTCAATCTCTTTACTGGATTTTACGACTTTTCCACTAGAATAGTCTAGTAAATCCCTTATTAGCAGTTAGTCTACCCTCGAAAGTTTTCCATTGCGTATTTGCTAAGACGTTTTGTATATGTGTAGTGATAAAGCCCCTACAGAACCACACAATCATATGAACTCATTGCCGAGAAAAATGAACGTCTACTACAAAAGTCACCAATAAATATGCTTATGAATGATTAAGAAATATTTTACAAAAAAGTTTACGCTTGAAAAAATCTTTTCTCATATATTTTGGCGTCTGATGTCTGCGTACATACATTTTCGATGATAAAGTCAAGGTCAGAATGTGACATTTTGGCCAGTGGATTGATTTCCCTAACAATTAGGGATATCTCTTCTGTCATAAATGAAAGAGCTTCTTGTTTTATCGAACACGGAACACTTTTTGGCATATTCGGTTACTGCTAGACTAAGTTCTACAATAACAAATACAAAGTAGAGTGGCAAAAATAAAAACGGCGATTTTTGAAAAAAGCACTTTCGCAATGTCCCGTGACAACCCTATCAAATGTATGTTACGTTAACTGTCTCCAACTTCAGATCGATTGTACAATTAATTTGGTTGCGATACACTCATAAAGCATTCCTTGCCTGTAATCCCTCAAATATAAAATATAAATTTAATATGAAGTAATGCTAAGAAGAACTTCAAAAGTGGACAACGCAATTTTATGCCACAAAATATGGCAGATTTGCGGAATATAACTTTTTAAGTTTATTTAGCGTTACTATTCCCAAAAGTAATGTGCTACCTCCTAATTACCCGAACCTCAATTTTATGGATGCAAAACAAAATTTTCCGTTTCGTGAACAGATATAATTAAAAAGTTTCTGCTCTTCATTAATTTTCTTTTATAGTGCAACATGTACACGCAAGAAGTTATTCTCCGCAGCATTTAATAGCACAGGAAATTCCTCAGATATCAACAAACGCTGGATTTCGCCTATTTTCGCCTCGATTTTCTCCCAGTATTCTGATCTGAACGTAATTTAATTCTAGTAAACAAAATTTGGCGACCCAATGCAACCCAATGAACTAACTTAACAACCTCAAGTGTGCGTCAAATCCTCCAATCCCCAACCTTGCATCAGATATGCAATCTACTGTATTTGATATCGGTTAATTTATTGCAGGAGCAGTAGAATATAAATCATTGTCCCATGAAAGTGCAGATTGATTTCTTCGACCAAGTGGAAGTAAGCAGTATGTTTCGTCTATACTGTTATCCTTGCTTGCGATAGGCTTACTAACGCAAATAGTTAATTTGGGCGCGAGTTTGCCAATACTGCTGTGCCGCAGCCGTCATAATAATAATTTGCATATTTCAAGCCCAATGGGCCTCATCAATCAACCAAAAATTCGATAGCACGAAGTACTAGAAATAATTGGTTAACCAAACAGTATCCGTAGTCTAAAGCTTTTAGAGAGTATAACTGTTTACAAGAGAATTTGTTAGATTCGAAAAAATGATTATTGCAGTGTCATGCGGCAGGTGAAATTCAGGGGCACACACAGATGAGCCACATCGTTATCTATATTCTGAATTTGTATTCTGATAACCACTGCCTCTGTTAGTAAGGGGGGAGCTTGGAAGCAAACTCAGTCGAAGCTGAGCTTGGGGCAGAACAATAGGTATTGACGAAACATTACTGGTATAGACGGGTTCCCGGCACTACACTTGGGTTCCCAAACCGGTGCGGCATAATATTGGCTGATTTAAGGCAAATCGTGTTTTTCTGTATTATTTATCCCTTAAAGATAGCCAGATTCCTCTCTTTCGCCGTTAGTCTCCGTTTCAGTTGCACTACTTTTCCGCTTCAGTTCTGTCACCTGATCTCATATACCGATATCTACGGTCTCAAGTAAGTCGTCGAACCTTGTAGGAACGGAGGTTGGTAACCACTGAACTTCAGGAAGATTGAAGCCACCTGCAGTAAAGTTTTGCTTCAGATTTAAGTCAACTGCAGCTGGAGTAGAGGCATTTTATTAAGCATATATGTGGCATTTAAGACGAACAGGATAAGTAGAAACATATTAAATTTCTGAAGTGGGACAGCAAGGTTGTCAGAGTGACTTTTTCAGTCAAACATTTTGGTGACAAATGTTTGAGTCACATTACGTTACTTTATGAAGGAATTAAGGCTTTCATCCTTGAGCTCCCTATACATAACCAAAAATCGCAAAATAGGTCCACCGTAACAATAGTACACAATACAAATGTACAAATGTAGGCTTAACATCAGCGATAAGTGTGAGCTAGATGCAAAGTGATGCTACTGACACTTCTTCAGGGAGTCCATTCCACATTCCAATGACCCTCTGAGAGAAGGCGTTTCGTCGAACGTCGATATGGCCCGCTTTCCTCTGTAGTTAAAAGGGATAACCCCGCAGATGATCAGTCCGAGCCTATTCGAAGAAATCATCAAATTCTAGGGCGCACTCTCGGCCTCTAACAATATGATAGGTTTGTATGAGTTCCCCTTGGAGTGGCCTATAATTGAGAGGGAAAAGATCAAGTTCGGTCAGTCTGTCTTCATAAGGCAGATGACCAAGATTCTTGACCATCTTCGTAGTCCTCGCCTGCACTCGTTCCAGGTGCAGGTAATCCTTCTTGAACCACGGACGCCAGGCCTGGATGGCATACTCTAAGTGGCACCGAACAAACGCTCCGTAGGTTTTCCTGAAGAGCTCATTGTCAATGTTGCTGAATCCACGCCTAATCGCAAATAGCACCTGTGTCGCGCGTTTAGCTGCATTGACACACTAAGTAGATCAGCATCAGTATATTGAGGGATATGTAGGAAAAATTCCTTTGAATGCCCTATTTGTACATATGTGCAGTGGTAGCAGAAAATTTGTTTCTCAGACTGTTGGCGAGGCCAGTTGTCCTGTGTCATAGGATAAAAATAGGAGCAGACAGTGAAAAACTCCTCAGGGATATTTAGGAGAAAACTCTCGACCTTGTGGGGGTAATGCGTGGGATTAAGGAGAAAAAGGGGGTTCCCACTGGGGGGTGGGCATTGCAAAGGTTCCCAAGATCATCATTGTGTGGAAGCCACGTCTTGATTCTTCCTTGATAATTGCAGAGTCCGCCAACGGAAGTGAAAAAGCAGAGACATCCGTCCAGATCGTCGATAGTCCGCTTTGGGACAAACCAAGGGTGATTGTTTAGACCGTCAGGTCTGGCTGATAAGATCGCTAGTGGGTACTCACGGTACGCAGATAGCCAAGTAGGGTAGACCGCGGAGACTTTCGCATGAGGCTATGCGTGGGAGGGCGTTATAAATATCAAACGTGAATGGATATAAAACTAATACTACTGAAAAATTAAAATGAGTATTATTATTATTTCAAATTGTCCGTTCCGATCCATCGTGCACTGCCATATCGATCCAGTTTTCGCTTAAAACCCTCGAGCGATTCCGACATGACGATGTCCTGAGGAAGCGCATTCCACGCTCCGACCGCCCTTTTTGAAAAGAAGTGTTTCCGAGCGTCCAGCCTGGCCCCTGTCTTCTTTAATTTGAGAGGATGACCCCTCAGATTCGTGGTCGTTGCTAATTCGAAAAAATCCCCTGATATAAGACAGCAGTCTTGAAGACGTAATACCCTGAGTGAGCAGTTTACTAGAACGCCGAGGTCCTTTTGTTCATTCACATTTGAAGGCGGCTGCCCATCGAGGAGGTATTGGAAGGAATCGTCCTCCTCATTAGTCCTTCTAGTACGGAGTCTTAGAACCAGGCACCTTCTAATGTTGAAGTTTAAGAGCCAACAAGCAGACCAGCAGCTAAGTCAAGTCAAGTCAAGTCAAATTTATTAAAGGAAATATAGGCGATCGCCTTTGAACTCCCTCTTGGTACATAGGATTTAAGAAATGCATCGGCGAAGCCGAACATTCTAAAGTTGTTGACACAATTTAAAACAACTACTCACTTGTTTCAAGTAATAAACTCACACTCAGTTTACACGAGCCAGCAGTGTAACTGAGGAAGAATAGCAGACAGTGAAAAAACTCCTAAGACTGGCTCATAATTCAAAATGGAATGTCATTTGTGGTTTTTAGGAGAAAAACTGTCGCTCGTGGGGGAAGTTTGTGAATGATAGGGGCATGATGCTTCTGTGAATGTTGACGGTAGCCATGGCGTCCATGACGAGTAATATCTACACCCGAAGGACCATACGAGGAGGAGACCTCGGAGTCACGAGAACGTCCCGAAGACCGGAGATGCGACCATGATACGCCTTTGCTGTGTCAAGAGCCGAGGAACCTACCACGTTGTCAGCAGTCGGTCGATACGAGAAAGGGTGTGACAGGGCCGCGTAGCCTAGGACCATAGGTGCGATAGGTGCGTCCCCAGACACGATCGGCGCAGATCGCATAGTGAGTAGAGACAACATAGGTAGATAATGGCAGAGACTCATTTTGTTAATTTGTCGATTGAGACTCTCTTGAAGTGCTTTCCTATCGGCATCAGACCTGATGGCTCTCCAGAGTTTGACGTCTTTTGGTGGGATTTGATACGGTTCATGCGAGTCCTCCTCTTGAGGCACCAATTTGACCTTCATTTGCATTACTTCGGTCCAACGAATACAAGGAGGACGGTAAAGTATCATATCTTTATAGATCATTCGATGTAGCTCCCCATTCGGTCGTCTGATTCTGAAATGCAGAACTACTTGTCGGCATTTCAATCTCTCTGTTAGTGTTTAGTATGCTTAAAAATCTGTACATTGGTATCGATGGTTCTTAATCACCATGCAAGAATAAGTCTGCTATGTTCCTGATCTGCTAGTACTTCTTTCAGTGGTCAATAACGTGTAGGCTCTGATATGTCGATTGGGCGTCTGCAAGTCTAAAGACCCCGAACACTGAAATCTCCTCGGTCGGCAACAGGAGTTCTTAAAGATACCTTGGAAGCGTTGTAGGTCTATCGAGACTCGATTTTGGGAGTAGTGGCCAACGATTCGGGAAGTCCTTGTGTAACAAGACATTAAACTCCATCGGGCAAATCTGTCGTAATCACAGCGACTTCAAGCAAAAAAGAAGATACCATTTGGTTTGCATGATTTAACGGTGGTGTAGGTAGTGAACTCTCACTATTTCCTTTCGTTCATGGTTCGCTGGCGTTACAAAAGAAGGAAATTGCTTTAGGATTTCTCCTCTTTTCAAAGGGCTTTGACGGTGCCCATCTTTCTTGACTTTACTAGAACCTCGACAAAGAAGAGGCAGAATCGAGCTGAAGTGGATTATGCACTATGTTTTACCCTACAAATTTCAGCCGATTTACCGTCTCTGCTTCATATAAGCCTATATTTGCCGTAGTTCCTAGTTTAATGTAGTTGCAGCATGCATTTATTTTCCCTACTTGGCGGCACAAGGCTGTCTTTTGGGAAAAGAAGCCTATTTTTTCTTGATTTTCCTCGAACCTCGACAAATTCGAGGCGGAATCGTACTAGACTGGGCGTAGAGTGTATTTGACACTATGGTTGCCCCCGAGCAACAACTGCCGAATTACCGTCCTAGGTTGATATAAACCCTTGTTTGCCCCAGTCCTTTGTTTAATTTAATTGCAGTTTCCATTTTTTCCATTTCTTTCTGATGTGTGGCTGCCTTTTGGCGAAAGAAACCCAACTTTCTTTATTTGGCGTGAACATCGACAAATTCGAGCAGGAATCCAACTAGACTGGGCGTGGAGTAGATTTTATGTGCGCAGAAAGCATTTGTAGCGGCTCTAAGGCTCCCGTGGCCAAAAGCCCTTTCGACATCCGCCCTCACGCCTCTTACTACGTCGCGAAACAATGATGAGACAGCGGCATCAAGCATCCAAAGGTCACCGACACAGTCTCAAGACGTTGACACCTTGCGTCGTCACACAACCCAACAAAACCCGAGACGAGGATCACTGGATGACATTAACTAATTGCCTGACTCCTTCCCCTTCCCCTCTCCCCCCACCCCCATTTCTCTGTCCCCAATTAAGACTAGAATCTGATCCCCTTGATCCCCCCTTGATCCTGTTACACCTCTCTCCCCCTTGTTACTACTGATTGGTTTGCCTAAAACTTTCGTTAACTCTACCCTCCCTTATATTACTGT
>JAYGXS010000004.1:69961626-69984602 GCA_036362985.1 Ligula intestinalis | reverse complement strand
CAGTACTTAACAAGGATTGGCCTTGCTAACAAGGAGTTTTGCATTCGTCTGGATTGAAAGTACTTGCCAGTACTTAAAGCACATCTGCGAATCTGCCGGATTGACAGTGTTGAACCACATATGCTCACACGTTCCAAGGGACAAACACATCTGGAGGAAATGCCCAAGGAAGAAGACTCAATCAAATCTGGTCAGGGAGCTGCCAATCACTCGAACCTCCACGTCGGCTCTGGTAAGTCAAGTTCTCCTAGTTATTCTAGTCGTAAGAGTAAGGCAAATTTGAAAGCACTTAAAATTGCGGAGCTTAATGAGAAACGCGTTAGACGAAAAGCGGAGTTAGAACTTTTAATTCTTGATGCTGAAGATAAAACGAAACTTGCTAGGTTCGAGGTTGATGTCGAGTCCGACGTAGAGTCAGGGGATGAGGGTGATAAAATGAAATCGGCAGAACAAACTGAGCGTGTAGCTCGTTACTTAGAAGAGTGCACCGTGAAGGGCGAATGTCTGGAGGAAAGTGACTGTGAGATAAAATCGTGCGTTGGTCCACGCACAGTCAACACGATGTCTCCAATAGTAGCCAGCTTAGGATTGCCTAAAGTAGAATTGTGTTATTTCGACGGCAATCCCACACACTATTGGAAATTCATCCGCCAGTATGAAGTGTATGTGGAGAGTAAGGTGGAAGACCCTGGGCAGAGACTGCTATACTTAACGCATTATTGCCGAGGGGATGCAAGAGCCGCGATTGAAGAGTGTGTTATGTTACCTTCTTCCATGGCATACGCAAGAGCACGGACTATTCTCGGGGACATGTTCGGACAACCACACATTGTCGCACGGTCCCTTCTCGAGGGACTATTTACTCAGGCACGACAGACTTCACATACGGCAAAGTCAATTTCTGACCTCTGCATAAAAATGAAGGGTTGCGAAATCGCACTTACCCAAATGGATTACGTGTCCGATTTGAATTCTCTTAATGTATTGGAACGAATAGTGCGTTCCTTACCTTACACGATGCAGAACCAATGGGCTGAAGTAGCCGACCGGATATACACTGGTGGTCGAGACCCAAACTTTATTGATCTTACAGAGTTTGTGGACAAGCGTTCGAGAATAGCCAGACGTCGGTATGGACAGCTTGCAAGGGAGGGAGAGACTCGTCATAATCAAAATCCCTCAAATACTAACGTTCAGCACCAAAGGCGTGAAGTACCTGCCACATTCCTAGCCGTTGCCGGCGGCCCGCCAAATTTCCAGCCTTGCTTTATATGTTCTCAAACACATAAAGTGGCCAGTTGTCCCCGTCTACTATCCATGAGCGTCGCTGATAGATGGAATTGTATGCGCGAACACAAGGCATGCTTTTTCTGTCTCGATAATACGCATTTTGCCCTGGTGTGTAGGCAAAAGGAACGTTGTGAGTGTACAGGACGTCATCATACACTCCTGCATGTAAGGCGATCGGGAAACGATCAGCGAATATTGCGAGACGAGGGAATTTGCGCCCTGAGTAGAATCGCATACGTACCATCACGACTAGGTGTTATTCCTATCAAGCTAGCAGCACCGACCGGAACTATCGAAACATACGCATTCTTGGACAGTGGCTCTGATGTCACGTTAATAAAACGAGAGCTACTAGTTAACAGCGGAGTCTTCACCAAGTCGACGGCATCGACGATCAACACATTAAGTGGGTCTATCGAATGTAACTCGGAAGTCAGAGACGTAAGACTGCTGCCCATGAATGAAAACGAATCAGTTGAAGTCGAAAGGGCTCTAGTAGTTGAAGACTTGCCACTGCGTGCGGAACCATCCATTAAGAAGTTGGCATCGTCATGGTCACACCTGAACGATATAATGTTTGACGAGCTCACGGATTGTGAGGTCGGCATACTTATTGGAAACGACGTCGTGGAAGCTCATTGGGTACTTGACCAACGTCTGGGTGGAAAACGAGAACCGTTTGCCGTGAAAACTTTGCTTGGATGGATGTTGCTTGGACATTCGCGCGACAGATTGGAAGGTGATTCTATCTGTCACTGTATTGTTAATCAAGAGAGAGAGGTGACAGAAGACATTAAACACTTATACGACTCTGAGTTTTTTTGACACGTCTGTAACGATTGCGAGTTATTCGTTGGAGGATGAACGGGCTCTGACTATGGCACGTTCGTCCATTAGGCACATAAATGGGCATTTCCAACTGTCACTACCTTGGAGAAATCGTACGTCGAAGTTCCCGGAAACGTATCCGTTGGCGCGGAAACGACTGCTCCATCTCAGGAGTAAGCTGGATCGACAGCCTGAGTTACTTCAAAAATACGAGCAAACATTCAGTTCCTACAGGAAAAAGGGATATATCGAGCGGGCTGAGAGTAACAAAACATTTCCGGAACTAAGACGTTGTTATTTACCTCATCATCCTGTTGTAAACCCCCGAAAACCAGACAAAATCCGCGTTGTATTTGACTGTGCTTCAAAGTGCCAGGGCAGGTCTCTAAACGATCACCTCTACCAAGGGCCGGATCTAAACGCAAAATTAGTAAGCGTGTTGTTGGGTTTCCGGTTAGAACGAATTGCAGTGGCAGAGGATATAGAAGAAATGTTCTTACAAGTGAAAGTGCATCCGGTCGATCGACCAGCTCTTAGATTCTTGTGGTGGGAAAGTGAAGGGTTGGCCGGGGAACCTGTTGAGTTCCAGTGGACATCTCATACATTCGGGTTAACTTCTTCGCCATTTATTGCAGCATTTGCGATGCGAAAAACAGTTGAAGATTTCGGTTCATCCTACTCTTCATCAACTTGCGAAGCGATTCATCGTAGTATTTACGTTGATGATTGTCTGCTTTCGTTAGGCGATGCGGATTCCGCTAAATGTTTGGTGGACGAAGTTTGCACGCTACTATCTCATGGTGGCTTTTGGATGCGAAACTGGGCGTCTAATGACCGCCGCGTGCTGTCGCACATCAATGCCAGCGAACTCTCTTCTAATGTGAGAGATATCGCTGTCAATACTCTATCAACTGAGCGAACCTTAGGACTGCAGTGGGATACGAATTCTGACATGCTCGCGATAAGCCTCGACATACCTACGAAACTGTCGACTCGTAGAAGCATCCTGTCTTGCGTGTCTTCTCTTTATGACCCTCTGGGTTTCGTTGCTCCTTGGTTGATACCGGGAAAGTGCTTACTACAATCCTTATGCAAAAGCGGACTGAAATGGGATGAGCAACTATCCGTTATCGAGAGATCTCGATGGGAAAACTGGATCTCAAAGGGAAAACTGGATCTCAAACTTACAGAGTCAAAATACGCTTCAGCTGGCTCGATGTCTTAAACCCAAAGGCATCAGCGATCCAATGCGGACCGAATTACACGTGTTTTGTGATGCGTCAGAAGTAGCATTTAGTGCAGTTGCCTATGCTAGTTTCAGTAACGAAACACGGAACTTACATTGTTCACTCGTTTGTTCAAAAGCACGCGTTGCGCCTCTCAAAACCGTTTCTATACCACGATTAGAGTTGGCGGCTGCAACCCTGGCTGTACGCGTGGCTGACCTAATCCGGTCAGCTACCAGTACGTACTTTAAAAGTGTGACTTTCTGGACTGATTCTATGATTGTCTTATACTAAATACACAACGAGTCAACCAGATTCTGTACATTTGTAGCCAATAGATTGACGGTTATTCATGACTTGTCTGCAACTTCACAGTGGAGGTTTGTGGGTTCGGGGGTTAACCCAGCAGACATAGCTTCGTGGGGGACGTGTAACTTTGCGTTCTTGCCACAGTGGTTGCGCGGTCCAGACTTTTTAGTTCGACCGGAGAGCGAATGGCCTGCACAACCTTCACTGGTGCAGCCCGCGGATTTGGAATTCAAAAGAACGATTGCTCAAGTTCACGTGTTAAGCCAATATGGCAGTTTGGATAAACTGGTTAACCGTTTTTCAAGTTGGACCAGATTACAAAGGGCCGTGGTCTGGCTCCTGCGTTTCAAGCAGTATATTATCGTTTCCGCTGGCAAGGCTCCTCAAGAGACATTGATGAAGGGCTATATTCGAGTCACGGAGATGCGTCAGGCTATAGATGGTCTGATGAAGTACGTACAAGGTCAGCACTTTACTCGAGAATTAAGTGTTTTCGAATCTCTTCAAATGGATGTCGACGGTAGAAGAAAAACCGTTAGATCTAGCAGTTTGAAGCGCTTGTGTCCCATTCTAATTAATGGTACGATGCGCGTGGGAGGTCGCTTGAACTACTCGACGTACAATGAGTCGTTTAAACATCCTGTAATTCTTCCAAACCGTCATCCCGTGACAGATTTAATAATCAACTACTTCCACGAACTAGAAGGACACTGCGGGACGGCACAAGTATTGGGGGCTATCCATCAAAAGTTTTGGATCTTGAAGGGAAGCGTGTCAGTTAAGCGTGTAATTGGTGCATGCTTATCGTGCAGACGTAAATTTAGGCCAACCCAAGGACAGATGATGGCCCCTCTTCCCCTACAAAGGACAGAAGTGGGATGGTATCCCTTCAAGTGTGTTGGGGTAGACTATTTTGGACCCTTTATGACGAAGCGTGGGCGGTCTTATGAAAAACGCTATGGTTGTCTGTTTAGTTGCTTACAGACCAGAGCCGTCCATCTTGAGATATCTTTCTCTCTTTCCACTGATTCCTTTCTCCAGTGTTTAATGAGGTTCGTTAGTAGACGAGGAAAACCGACTGACATCTATAGTGACAATGGAACCAACTTCGTTGGGTCAGTTAGGGCGCTCAAAGGTGATATCAAAAAGTGGGATCAAAAGGTAATATCAGATCAGTTACTGACCTCTGAAATACAATGGCATTTTAATCCACCCGCAGCTAGCCATCGCGGAGGAGTATGGGAACGTGTGATCAGGTCAGTACGACGAATCCTCATTTCACTGTGTAACGAGCAATGCGTAAACGACGAGCGACTCAACACCCTCTTTGTACAGGCAGAACGCATATTAAACAACAGACCGCTGATTCCGCCCGCTTCTGATAGTAACGACCTTGAACCCCTTACACCTAACAGCTTGTTGTTAATGCGAAATAGCTTGGAGCTGCCCCGTACTGACGATTTGGTTACGCAATATCATGCGGGATGGAAACAAGTACACTACTTGGCAGGCGTCTTTTGGCGACGCTGGACTAAGGAATACCTGCCTACACTACAACAGCGTACTAAGTGGCTTCGAGAGTCCCGAGAGCTGAAAGAAGGGGACGTAGTCTTAGTGTCTGGGGAGTACATACCTCGTGGAAAATGGCCTTTAGGAGTGATTGATAAGTGCGAAGAAAGTCTGGATGGTTTAGTTAGAACAGTGCAAGTGAGAATGGCGGGCGGTGTCGTAAAGAGAGACGTTCGTAAGATTTGTTTACTAGAGGGTAGACAATAAACGGGGAAGTAAGGGACGTGGTGCTAGTGTCACGAGCAGATATAAAACTATTTCCACTAGCGACTAGTTATGTCCTTTGCATGAGTTGAGTGTAGGTGAATTAACAGAGCCGACGTGGATGGTATGTGGAGAATTGGCGGGCGGTGTTATTTCCGGCTGAACAAGTTTGAAATTCTCCACACCTTTTCTCCTACGAGACTCCCGTCTAAAAATGATTGTTTATCGGCTTCCGAAGGCTACCACCCACCCCCCCTGGAATGCTGTCTGAATACTGCCCCTCCCGGTCGCGGCCCTTTGTTGACACTCTCACATTACGACCAGCTTGACGCCGGTATCGACCCAGACGTCTGTTCCCCCTTTTTGACCCAGTGCCCGCGGCTGATCCGAGACCCACTTGTCAAGTCACCCCACCACAACTGCCTGTCAAGCGCTTGCATCCCCCCTTTGCCAACAAAACATCGTCTCTGTTCCCGTCCGTTCCTCCCCCCCCCTTTTGCCGACAAAGCATTGTCTCCGTTCGCGTCTGTCCACCCTCCCCACCATTGGACTAGTGCATTCAGACCAATGGGAGCCCCAGGAACCGACTCCTGGGATCCTATAAAATCGGACACATACCCCTTTGACGGATTCCCTTTGCTCTTGACGTGGAATATCCATTGTTAAGGTTTGTGTATTTATTTTGTACTATTTTCTCTTAATAGTACCGTACCACCTTGATAGTTGTTATCACTGGTTTGGCGTACGCGTGACTACTGGATACAGTTGAAGAAAGCAAAGGACGAAACACTGGTCATTACTAATTCCTTTATATTTATGGCAAAAATTAATTCCATCTAGTGTTAATGACTTTATAAATGCAAACCGAAACCAAAACAGCATCGCCTTACGTGCCACCATGGCAACAGAGTTCTCCGAAACCAAAAATTTAAAAGTAATTTAAATGCTATTAATGTATACTAATATTATTTTTTAAGCAGTATTTTTAAGTAGTATTACTATTAAATTAAACTGCGTTTTCACCGTGCATTGACCATATCCGCGCTTCCTCGTCTCGCTATGCGGATTGCACTCATTGCTTCTGCAGTCGCATCTACCGCACCTATGGTCCTAAACAACGCGCCCTTGTCACGCTCTTTCTTCTATTGACCTAAAAACCGACTACTGACGATGTGGCAGGTTCCGCTGCTCTTGTCACAGCAAGGGCGTTTCACGCTCGCATCTCCGGTTCTTGGGGACGTTCTCGAGATTCTGAGGTCTTCTCCACATGTGACCCATCGGATGTAGATATCACTCGTCATGGACCCCATGGCTGCCGCCAGCATGCACAGCAGCATGATGGTCCTATCTTTCACATACTTTTTCCCACGAGCGACAGTTTTTTCTCCTAAAAACCACAAATGACATTCCATTTTTGAATTATGAGCCAAGCCTTAGGAGTTTTCACTGTCTGCTCTTTTTGTTCAGTTACACCTGCTGGCTCGTGTTCAGTGACATCACCACATACAGGTGTATTACTTGAAACAAGCGAGTAGTCGCCTACAATCATGCAAAAGACTTCTTTGAAATGCTCGACTGTGCCGATGCATTTCTCAACTACTATGCACCAACAGTGAGTTCAAAGGCGCTTGCCTATATTTTCCTTAATAAACGCGACTTGATTTGACCGCGGCAACATAAATGTGTTTTGGAATATTGTACTTTTAGAGAGGGTCCACTTACAAATACTCAAATTCAAATTAACTTATTTTATTTTTGTATGTATCATTTAAAAAGGGTAACACACGTTTACTGAAAACGTTCTGAAAATCCACAATAATGTATTTTACAGTATTGCGAGGGCTGCAAGCAACTTTCATGACGTAATTTGACTTGGTGATTTAGCAGATACTTTGCCAGGGTATGTTGATCAACTGAGTGCATTTAATAATCAGAAAAGCTCTTGTTTGGAAAATTGCCACCTGAGTTAAAATTACGGAGCAAAATATGCACTGATTTTGGCTTAATCATGAGTAAGTTTATAATAAAGAAATTTTCAATGCTATAGGGTATGACACAACCAAACCTTTGATTGAGATGCATTGTGATATGGATAAATTCCAACATAGGTAGGGAAAATTGGAAAAATTATCACTTCCAGAACCGGAAAATTTTGTTCGTAGAGTCTCAAATGGAAGTGAAGCCAAAGTTTAGGAGTCTCATTTATTTCCGAAAAAAGTTAATAATTTAAGTTTTAAAACTTATATTTAGCCATATTGTGCCATTTTTGCACAAAATGTAGTAACCGAAACATTTTCGTTGAAAATTTTGCTTTACCGCACCACTCTCCTGGCGCATAAGCAAATGTTTGCATATTTTACGATGCATGCAATGTAAAGAAGGCCTTATTGAATACAAGTCATGTCAAACTATACTTTTTTGTGAATGATGTGTTCCGCTTATGCGTTGTTTAAAAAAGGAATGGACATGTTTATAGCCAACCATTTTCGCATTCGCAAGCTTACAACGGATTGTTGAATTAATCCACTTATTCAGAAAATAATTCTTTATAAAGAGAAAACTAAGTTCATTCATCTTCAGTCGAACAGAATTGTTTAGCTTCAGGTAAATTCAAGAAATTTTCAAAAGTCTGCAATTTTACTGTGACACTTCCTCTGAGAAAGTTAATAAACTCAAAAATCCGTCCATCGAATATCAAATGAAAGCTCTTTTTAAAGAGGTAACCTATTATGGAATGTTTTTTTATTAATATTAAGAATAACAATATCAGAATTCCGTTGGGGACATTATTTGTTCTTGAAAAGGTGGTTTGCTTTTTGAGGAATTTCTAAATATGAGCAAATTGGCCAGCTTAATGAAAACTTATATCAAAAACACTTTCCCTCGGATAATATTATTTTCAATGTTTTGATATAAACGTCAAGCAGAAGCGCAATTTATCAGTTTATCAATGCAGACACTGAAAACGACGAAAAAATGGCAGAATTTATTCGAAGATATTCAAAAATAACTATCCTCTAATGGTAATATGCACAGAATATTTTGACCACAAAAACGTTCTTTTTTACAAAAAATCGGTTCCATTCCGTTTTCAACTTAAAAAGTATTTCAATGTATTGTTCAAATTAATACCTATTTTTAAATAGAGAAGTAGAAGGCGTTGCGATCACCGGAATCATACTTTTACTTGTCTGAGCTTTCGGGCTGCTAGAGTCCATCGTTAGAGTTAAAAGGCGTACAGGAAAGACAAGCAACAGTTATAGGACGCAGGGACCAATCAACCGTTATGGGAGGAGGGTGAAGGCGGGAGGGGACAGTCAACCGATACTGCCATTATTCCGGAGATGCCTGCACAGCACGATGTACGCCAGCGCCAGATCAATAAATCGATTGGCTGAGTTCTCATCCGAGGCCCAGGCTTCAATCGATTCGCGGCCTGTTTTGTTGCCAGCGTGTGCAATTACCCTCGTTGCTGCGAAAGTAAACTCGTGACCGGTCTCGCAGGTATAGGTGGCCACTTGTGATGATGCGCTCTGTCGCTTCTGACACATCCTTGATGTATGGCAGCGGATGCCATATCGCACGGGCTGGTCCTGGTTGGGTCCTTGGAGGGGGAGCACGTAGGTATCGGCTTGCGAAAGCCTTCGGATAGCCATTCTGCATAAACTGGTCACGGAGATGTTGGGCCTCAGGTGCCTTTTCTTCCGGATTACTGCAATGCGTCTGGATTCTCTTGAAGAGTGTTTTTACGCAGCTTCTTTTGTGAGCCACGGGATGGTTGCTGTGGAAATTGGGAAGCTGTGTTCTGTTCATCGCCTTCCTGTAAACCGTTGTTTCGATTTTGCGATCGGAAGTTCGCATGATGAGTACATCGAAAAAGGGCAGCTGCTGATCCTTTTCTTCTTGCCTTGTGAATTGTATGTCTGGGAAGATGGAGTTGAAAAGTTCATGGAAATTCTGCAGCATGTTCATTTTGACGGTAAAAAAACGTTTTGTCAACGTAACGGCGCCAAAAGACCGGAGGCTGTTGCCTGAAGGCAATCTTTTCTAGATCTTGTAGGACCAATTCTGCTTTTGCACCTGAGATTGGAGAGCCCATTGGAATTCCTTTGATTGGCTCATATGCCTCTCCTGCAAAGGTGAAGTATGTCTCTTGGCAGTATTCGAACAGCCTCATAAGGTGTTCGATTTTGAACGAACTGCGGATTTCGTCATACAGCTCGTCAAATTTCCTGCGTAAGGCGTCTCGTGCCAAATCCGGTGGAATAGACGTGAATAATGATGTCACGTCAAAGAAAACCATCACTTTTCCGATTGAATCCTTCGGCCATGGAGGTCTGCCACGAATTGGGAGGCTGAACGAACTGAGGAATCAGAGTTTTCTTGGAGGAATTTATTTTTGAATGCATCCATTTTGCCAAATAATAGGTGGGGCTTCCTTTTAGGGCAACGATTGGCCGCAATGGAACGTTCGGTTTATACACCTTTGGCAGGCCATAGAAGCGAGCCAGGGCAGTAGCCGTTGGCTTCATTAGGCGCTGATCGTTCTCAGTGATAATATTTTGGCGTTCGAATTCGCCAAGTAATTTATTCAACCGATTTGCAACTGCCTTTGCTTCTGAGTTGTTTGCTGGTCTGTAGAAATCTCTGTCGTCAAGTAGACTTTTGGCCTTCTAATTGTAGTCTTAATGGTTCATTACGACGGTTAAGCGTCCCTCATCCACTGGCAGAATGATTATATGATCATCCGTTGTAGTTCTTGAAAAGCTTTTGGCTCACTGTTCGACACACATTGGGCTGGACGATGTGTCATCAGCAAGAAGGTGACGCGTTTTTTAATGGAGTGTTTCTCGTCTTCGGTTGTTTGCGTTCTCAAAAGCACGGCTTCTAGGGCTAAAATGAAATCGACAGGGACAGCATCGACGATGTTAATACAAGCTTCATGCTGGAGCATACGTAATTGTTGTTACGTTCAGTACTTAACATGCCAAATGCAGCTTATTATTATTTTGAAGTTCCCGTGAATTCTTTCACGCCAAGATGCGAGTAATGATAAAACTTCAACCATTTTTAGGCACGTTTCTTGCAGCACACGCAATAGTGTATCTATAAATCAGGTAGCATGCGCTGCTGTCAATAGGAATCATTCAGTTTACTTTTATACATTCATTTACCTTATATGAGTTTCATAAAGAATGGTATAAATCCTACGACACAATGTTGTAACTGGCAGATTCTAGAAGACGCAACGTGATTGGTTGAGGAGGTGCAGTAGAACTGTACCACTCCCCTGACAGCATGAAGTATTTCAAATACGCGTCGACTGGAGCAGAATAGTACAAACACGCCCCCACTGACGAATTACCCACTGGGAACTGTGACCACCGCTTTGAGTTTTTGGGTTTGTCTATCGAATGTAAATTGGCCTGATGCATTGGACATAGTCCACCTGATTTTCGAAGTTATTAGCATCTCACTAAATGTTTGGGTACTTCACATGCTGCGTCGCTTGCGAAAGAAAACACTGACTAGCCTAAAGTTTCTGAGAACACTCACATGCGCCGCACATCTGACCCTCCTTATGAATTTCATAGAGGGCTTCTACCCGGTTCCTCTGGTGACCGACAATTACGTTTTCAACCGTATTACATGTAACGTCTGGTGCAGTCGATCCTTCTATTGTTTTTTTCGTTATGGGTGTCCTTGTGCTGACCTATTTTACGGGTTATCGAGCCATACATATTGTCTGCAAAAAACAATATGCCTTCAGCTCGTCTCAGGCGGTTGAATAAGGCCCAGTTGCCGCCATTGTTGTATGCAGTGCGCTGCTTATATCACCGCAAGTCATTATTGTGTAAACGGACGGAAAACGATGCATTTGTACTGAGGTGCCTATCAAAACTCCTAACGTAGTTTGGACTTTCACCTAGGTCTATCTCTTCTTCTCCGTACTCCTTGTCCTCAACAGCACTATTCTCACCTTATCCTGCCTAAATGTCCTTCGATTTATGCGTCAGACGCCCAAGGACAGTCAGATCGATACGCTAAACAGTGTCGGCTTTCCAGATACGCCACCGGAGCTGGTTAAAAGGTTTGCCATCTGCCGGGGCTGGAAGACAGCCTCCCTATGCATGGTGCCAATTTCCGTCAGTTATGTAGTCTGCTTTGCTTATGACAGCATCTATCAGTTTATTTGTGTGACTGGTCTCTGCACCTACGTGATCAATAGTCCCGCGCAGAAGTTCGGGGGCACCCTGTTAATTCTGCACGCTGTAAACGTGCCTATCATTTTACGCATCTTCATTCCAGCTCTGCGATATGAGGTGTGCCAGTTGAAAAGTAGATGTGTCAATGCAATGCGAAGAGAAATGCAACTTAGTGGAGAACCTCTGAAAAACGATCTGTGCGAAAATGGGAAACAGTTGACATTTAAAGAGAACATGTTGTAGTTAGCTGTCTTCTTTCGACTTATTGTGTTTTAACTGGAGCCTACTATAAAAAAGTGTTTTTTAAATTTAAAAATAATTTTTCATTAAAATGAAAGTTGAATCAAAAACCCATCCAAAAATATTCCTCTGCCCCTCAATTCGTCCTGGAATAATGGCTGTAAAGGGAACCATCTTAATAATCTTTACGCATTTCGCGGAATACAGGTGAATGTTCTTATATTACCACATGTGCAAATGTTTCCGTCAACATATCAACACACATTTTCCTCACATCTATATAATTTAATCATTATAGACTAATTTTGAATCTAAATATAAATTTAGTCCAGCACGTAACAATACGCGGCTGTTTTCAAAGCTCAACTTACTTCCAGAGAATAAGTAAACAACTTTGAAATTAGATTTTGGAGGTGTGTGAGTTAGCTTTTCTTTAAAATGCTGTACCTATCTGGTTTATCGTGAGAGAGCACTGGGAAGATGCTTCAATACGAATTACCAAATACTGATTTGGTTTTCTTCGAGACGAATTATTTATCCCCCACATTCTGTCTTAACATCGATTTGTAAGATCTAACCGTTTCCGTTGAAATCTGATTTACAGATCGGTCGACAATAACGGGCTGACTCTGCTATAAATGAACGCGATGTGTACGTTGAAATCATTGTTGAAGTTAAGATAATTAAAAACAAAAGAATTGACGAAGAGAAATAAAGAACAAAAAGTATGTACTTCTCATCAA
This sequence comes from Ligula intestinalis, assembly GCA_036362985.1. Lineage (NCBI taxonomy): Eukaryota > Metazoa > Platyhelminthes > Cestoda > Diphyllobothriidea > Diphyllobothriidae > Ligula > Ligula intestinalis. The sequence goes on along the minus strand of JAYGXS010000004.1, from coordinate 69,971,987 downwards.
CCTGAGTAATTTTAAATCCCTAGGAAGCTAAATAGTGCAATTTAAGTGATTCAAGTGACCTTTGTATCCCAAAGAACATTCTTTTCATCAAATAAAAAAATCATGTGATGTGTGTTTTCCATTTTATATAAATTATATTCTCAAGGTCACGTAGCCTGAGTGTGGTGGATCGCAGGCATTAAAATCGCTTGTTACTACAACCTTCAGCTTAAAATTATTAAGACCTATGCTCTTACGTTCCTCTTCAAAAGCCCATTTAGAGTCAAATAGCTCATTAGAGCCTCCGAGACACTTTCAAATTCGTGGACGGCGTGAAAGACCTTGACCTGAACGGGACGATGATGTTCTCACTGGATGTCTCGTCCCTGTTCACGAACGTGCCGGTCACAGAAACAGTAGACTACATCGCTGAATATAGTAACTTGAATCAGCAGGACGTAGGAATGCCGGTAACTGCATTGACGGAATTAATGCTAAAATGTTCCTTGAAGGTACAGCTGCTATTTGACAATAACCTGTACAGGCAATTGGACGGAGTAGCAACGTGCTCGCTTCTGGGTCCGCTCCTAGCAAATATATTCATGGGTTCACTATAAGCTACGCAACAAAGCCACCAGCTAAATAATCTACCGTACTATAAACGGTACGTAGATGACAGATTTGCAGCTGAATCGGATCAAACCAACTGATCAACACAGTAAATCGGGAGAACCTTTCGATAAAATTTACACTGGAAGGAGAACAATCTGAATCGCTTCCTTTTTTGATGTGCTACTGAGTAAAAGAGCCGATGGGAGCATTCAACGAAGGGTATATCGCAAGAAGAGGTGGTTCGGGCAATACATCCGAGTTGGTAATTTAGTATCGGTGAAATTCAAACGCCATTGAGTACGATTTTTGACGCAAACAGTGAAAAGGATTTGCTCGAATTATGGCACTGAAAAGGAACGTAAGCTTTTTGAAGGCATACTTCGACAACATGGGTATCATAGACGATTTTTTGCAAAAAAAATGGCTAAAAGGGCGCCAAAGCCCTCATTATCAACAGCAGAGAAGGAACGAACATTCATCAGGGTCCCATTTCAAGAAGACGGACCAAGCAAACTTCTAAGGAGGTGCCTGAGTCAAGCCGTAGCAACTACCTTCCCAGCAGCCAACGCTCATGTATTGTTTTCAACTACTCCCATCCTATACGGAGAGATCAAGGATAAACTGCCAGCCCAGACCACCTCTACGTGCATGCATTCATTTATTTTGAGAATAAGACTTTTCGAACGCTGGAATAATCATTTTATACGCCTGAGCTTTCGGGCTCTTGCAGGAGCCCATCATCAGAGTAAGAAAAAGCAGCAACAAAGGAGGTGGCCAGTTCTGGCGTGTGCACAGAACAGCCAACATTTGAACGGGAAGAAAATCAATAATTGTAGGCTTTCGCCGTTGTCTCGCTACTGTGGATTTTATCAGCATGTGTTAGTAGGCGAGATCGGTGTGGTGAGTTGGGATATGTACAAAAATAAAATCAAGAAAACAAACAATATTCCATAGGGGGACAGGGCAATCATAAATAAAAGTAAAGGGGGGGAGAAACAGGACAGCCAGTCACTAGGGTGCAACTTAGTGATAGCACTTGTTGGTACGGGTACTGAATATTTTGGATTCAGAAGTGACGCTGATAAAGTCATCACTGGGCTAATATCTCCTTACTCACGGCAGGAAGTCTAGTAGTACTGGTGCTGGCACTGACGCCACCATTTATCAGAGGTTATGCCGATTGCTGTATCCCTAAGTCTGGATTCCATGTGAACACTAGGTAGAGCCTTGATTGCTGATGTTTGTTTGAATCCCAACAAGGCCACGAATTGTTTACAATTGGGTCAACTTGATTACTAAAATCCGCCAAACTCTCTAATAATTTATGTATGTCGGTGATGTTATCCAAGCTTTTTCAAACCTCGCGTATTGCTACGTGATAATGTTCAATTGTATGTAGATTCACCCTTCGCCAACAGCGGATCAATTCTATATATTTTTTATCTGGTGACCGAAGCTATTGCATGTGCCGCAAAAGAATCCTTTTTTGTCTGCATCCTTGGAAATGGATAAAGAGACGCTAATCATTTAATAAAACTAGAATGGTCCCATTTACAGCCCATATTTCCTTAAGAATGGAGGATCAGAGTAATAATTCTGGATACTTTTTTATTTTGACTTTAATTCTGAAGAAAACATGTTTTCTTTTAAAGAATCGAAAGAAAGCATTCTGTCTTACATCACAATCTAGCCAAAACAGAATGTCACGAAAGAAGATAAATAAAGACGCCATGTTCAGGATTTCTGTCTATGTTTGCATAAAGCGTTCTACAGAAGGGTTCTTCGCTAAACTTGTGCAATGTTCTTTGCATATACCTCTCACGTCTAACGGCAACCTGGGGATCCATTGTCAAAAATGTACTGAAAAAACTTACTTATTATCCCAAAGGAAGCCTTTCCTTGAAATCTCCGAACTATTTTGTTTTAAGAGAGAGTTCCATTGCAAATACCCAAATAGACATTAACCTGCATAATTGTAGTAGATACCATTTAATAAAAGGGAAATAAAATTTACTAAGAGCGTGCTTTATGTCCACAACTATTTATTCAATAAAAATAAAAATAATGTTTAGTTGTAAAGCACATCTTTGGCGCTGTCCAGTGTGTATAGTTGTCATTTTATGCGTTGTACGCTGTTTTCAATAAGCATCATTGATTTTACTAAAGTTAACTCATTCCACTGGGGTTTCATGAAAAATTGTATGAATACTACGTCGCACCCTCGCAATTAGCAGATTCCAGAAGGTGCAGCGTGATTGGTTGAGGAGGCGCACCATTCTCGTTAACGTTCGAGGTATTTAAATACGCGCTGACTGAAGGGGAATAGTTAACACACACCCTCCTCTAACGATTTACCCACTCGGAACTATGACCACCGATTTGAGTTTTTGGGTTTGTTTATCAAATACCCATTGGCCTGATGCGTCGGATATAATCAAACTGATTCTCGAAGTTGTCGGCATACCATTAAATATTTGGGTTCTTCATATGTTATGTCGTTTGCAGGGCAAAACACTGACCAGCCTAACGTTACTGCGAACACTCATCTGCACCGCACTTCTGACCCTCCTCATGAACTTCATAGAAGACATCTACCCGTTTCCTCTGATGACCGACAATTACGTCTTCAACCGTATTACTTGTTACATCTGGTACAGTCGATTCTTTTATTGGTTTTTTGTCGTTATGGGTGGTCTAGTGTTGGCCTACTTTACGAGTAATCGAGCCATACAGATTGTCTGCAAATATCAATTTGCGTACAGCTCTTCGAAAGCTGTGGAATTAGGTTCAGTTGGCGCCATTGTTGTATTCAGTGCTCTGCTCACTTCGCCACAAGTCATTATTGTGCAAACTGACGGAAAACGATGCATTTGTTCTGAGGTGCCTATCAAAATTCCGAATGTGGTTTGGACCTTCACGGAGGTGTACCTCTTCTTCTCCGTTCTCCTTGTGCTCAACGGCATTATACTCACCTACTCCTGTGTAAAGGTCCTTCGATGGATGCGTCGGACGCCCAGGGACAGCCAGATCGACACGGTGAACAGTGTCTGCTTTCCGAATACTCCACCGGAGCTGGTTGAAAGATTTACCAACTGCCGGGGCTGGAAGACAGCCTCCCTATGCATGGTGCCGCTCTCCGTCAGTTATGCAGTCTGCTTCGCCTATGACAGCATCTATCAATTTATTTGTGCAACTGGTCAGTGCACCTACGTGATCAATAGCCCGGCGCAGAAGTTCGGGGGCACCCTGTTAATTCTGCACGCTGTAAACGTGCCTATCATCCTGCTCATCTTCATTCCAGCTCTTCGATATGAGGCATGTCATTTGAAACGTAGATGTGTCAATGCAATGCGACGAGGAATACAGGCTTAGTGAAGAACCGTTGGAGAACGATCCGTGTGAAACTAGCTAAAGATGGCAGGGTGAACAAAACATATCGCTCTTATCTTTTTTCTTTCGCCTTATTGTGTTCTTATAAGAGGCTCATGCAAAACAAAATGTTGCTCTGATTTTTAAGAACGATATACCTTTTCATCAAAATAAAGGTCGAATTTAAAAAGCCATCCACAATTCTTTCTTTGACCCTCCACTTTTCCAGGAATAGTATTTATAAATGGGACCATCTTAGTAATATTAAATGATTTGCATCTCTTTATCCACTTTTTGGGATGCAGACAAATGTTGCTTCCATGATGGCATATGCACGTACATGTCCAGCCAGATCCAAACATGCCTTTCTTCAATATACGTAGATTACCTGCACTAGGCCAAGGTTGAATCTAAATATGAATCTACTCTATCACGTAGCAATAAGTGATGGTTTGTAAAGGCTGGATAACTTCCAGAAAATAAGTAAAAAATTTGAAATTAGATTTTTCCAAACATGTTATATTTATCTTGGTAATCCTGAGAAAGTACTGGGAAGATGGTTTAATGTGAATAAGCAAATCCTGATTCGGTTTTTCGAGGCAGGACTTTCTACTCCCTCAATTCTATCTAAATATCAATTTTTGACATCTAACCGTTGCCGTAGAATGCTTCTGATTCGCAAATGCCTAGAAAGTTAAGTAATGCCTTAGGAGTCAATGATGTGTATGGATGCGAAAACTGCATGGTCAGGGTGAAATTTTGGGCAACCGTGTTAAAATTAATTTATGATTAAAGCATATTTGCACGCTGAATCGCAACTCGCAAAACGAGACAGCTATGCTTTTTTGCCTGGCTCTACGGGCAACAAAATAAAATGAAGAGTTTACGAAAAATGTGTTTTTTAGGATATAGATGTAACTTTTGTCCGAGCATTTTCGAGGCTGGTTCCCCATCTAGTCTTCGTACTAACAGGAAATGTGCAAAACAAATAAAACTAAAAAATTGCGGAACCAGTCGTGAAAATTCACAGATTCAAGTGACCTTGATATCCCAAAGAACATTCTTTTCTTAAAATTAAATTTTCCTGAAATGTATGTTTTCCATTTTATGGAAATTATATTCTCAAGATCACCGAGCCTGAGTTCGGGGGATTTCAGACATTAATGTCGCTTTCTTCTTCGCATTCGGCACTAGAACAATCAGTTTTAAAATCTAAGAACTCGTGCTGAACCATAAGTCAGCCATCGATCTCACGCAAGGATTAAAAAAATTTAAATGTCGGAAACACTGATTTGTAGGGCCATCAAAATATATATTCCCCACCCAACGGTCTAACGTACTTTGCGTTCAAACTTTTTGATTCTTGTCTAGTAAATGTTAATGATTATTTAGTTTTGGTTGAGTTGGTCACAAAATATTAAATTAAATAAGATAATGTTTGTTTTTCTTGACTTAACAAGAATTAAATTCCATCAACAAGAACTTCGATTGCGAAGGATACGGATGCGAACTGAGGGGTATTCAACCGTATGTTGGTGAAAATTAACGAAAACAGTGAAAGTCGGGCTACTGAAAATTTTGCAGTAGTTTTTTATGATAATTTAACGGGATTTAGAGGCTTTAGTGTCAGTCCTACCAAAATGTATTTTTTGATGAGGAATGATGACCTAAGGGAAGTTATAATTTGAGCATAATCCTCACCATTTTCGACACAACAAGATGCCTGCTTTTGAAATTACTTCTGGTAGAAACGGCACTCGACATAAAATGAGAACTCCAGCGGTCTGGTTTACCGACAAACTAACACATCGCAATATATTTCATAGAAAAAAATACATAAACAGATTATTGGATAGAAGAAGGAATTTTCATTCCGAGATTTTATGATGTGAAGAAAGAATATCTTTGTAAAATCGAGTTCTACTCGTCAATTTCCCAACAGGTATCATTTGTTCGGCGTCAGTCTAAATGAAAAGTTAGGGCTGTGAATGTCACACTAGAGGTTTTGGTTGGCATAGGTTACCACGAACGGGAATCTTGATGGATCTTGGGGGGGGGGGGGGGGTGTAAGGGGTAAAGGATCCTGTCGTGATGGTTGGCTGTAGCCCTTGTTTGATCACGGGTCCAGCCGGAGTCCAAACTGGGTGCAGTTAGGAGACGGAGAAAAGCCGTGACCTCAGCCGGCTTGAGCCGAAGGTTCACGGGGGTGAGTTGGGTCCCTGCACAGACAATGCAGGCGAAGAGATGATTGCTGTCATGTGGCGAGATGCCGCAGTCGGGATAACTATCTGAAGTGGACGGATCGAGTCGGTGTTGGTACTGGCGAAGGAGCATGCAGCAGCCACTGCGTAGCTGTGCCAACGTACAGCGAGTGACCCGTCAGGAGATGTCGTTCCGCGGATGCAATCGGAGGTGGCTAGCCGACCAGAAGGACCGGGGGGGGGTGGTCCACAACAGCTCTCTGGTGAAGACACTGGACACCTATCTTGATGGCGGAGCCATCACTGGGAATATTGAAGAGAGACGAGGCGACAGCTGCCTCGTGGAGAACTCGAATCGACGACCGAACGTTGCGGCTATGGTCAGAAGCGTTGCAACGGTGGTTATTTAGATAGCCAGGTTGTAAACAGGTCCACCAGAACTGCTGGCCTAAGAGATTGTTGTGCGGGGTGACTGGCAGGAGCTAAACCTCTGCATGAAAGTGATAGTTGGCGCAGGTGAAGAGGGAGGTGTTTAATTTTGGATTATGGACCACGCTTTGGGGGCGGGTTGGGGGTGCAGAATCAGTGATGTTCTACTGGACCGAGTTCGGATAGCCTGATGTTGTTTCAGGCTGGGCGCAGATTGGTGCATCATACGCGAAAACCAGCATAGTGTGAATCAAAGTCCAAGCGTATACTACTACGGGCAAAGCTCTCGCTTTTTTCCTGTTAGCCATGGCGATCACCTCGGTGCTATCCCACTTAAAGCGCTAATGACACTCAAGGGAATACGCAAATATGAGTTATTAAGGCTCCCGTCGGCGAACGGCTAACTTCTGTTCCTTCATGCGCGTCTCGAGACGTCGGCCTCTGTGGTTTAGATAAAGATAAGGATAGCCGCCACTATATCTCCACTGGGAGGAAGGTTTTATGCTTGACTCCGACGTCTAAGGTAATTTTTGACAAAGCTTATGGGATATCCGTTGGACCAAAAGAATTTGGGACAATAAGTTTACGTTTGCATGGGGTCCATCAATGACTGTACGAGTTATTTACTTTGAAATGAACATTTCTAAACCTTATGGTGATGATGAGACTTGAGGTCACATGCAGTCGCGTCTCACTCATTGCACAGCACGTTTTGCTCAAGTGTTCTACTTATGTAAGTTTTTTGACTTAGGTGTAGGAATTTAGGTTAGAGTTGGAGCTTTACGTGAGGGTTAGGATGAGTGGCTGCGTTTGTGGCTCTGTGTAGATTTCGATGTTTAGGTCTTGCGTTAGGCTGTAGACACAGGTTTCAACTTTGCGTTGTCAGGGTTGTCAGTTTGTAGTACACTTGAAGTGTGGTCATATATTGGAAAAATTTCTTTGATGGGATGTCGTGATCCCCTGCAGAGGGGAAGGCAGACCTTAATTATGGCAAAAGGAGGCACGGTTACCGGAGGATGTAATGGTGGCCACCGACGTCTCCGATACTGACTGACCTAGGGTCATCGTATCAATTACGACCACGAGCACGGATAGTGGTAGCTGCGGATGTGTTTGCATGGCAATAACATACGATAATTACTGCAATTATTGTATCTCCACTTCCCTCATCTGTCTCTGATGATGTGTTCGATGGAGAACCAGAAACATCAGGCCAATAAACTGCTGTCTCCCGCGATGGTATCTTCATCTTTTTGTATTCTTCTAAAATGTCTGTGGGAACTCGCCTCTCTGCACCTATCTGCAATGAGGGCTGACTTAGAGCGTAATGACAAACTCAGTTCTTTTTTCATTTGTGTAACAGTTGTACTGTCCTGAAGGGACGCCTTAAAAATCCACCTGCCAAAGGTCAAATTTCCGCCGATAGGAATTGTCTAATATTCTTTGTGGTCCCTAGCCAGATAAGTTACTGTTGGTCGCTTTGATTGTATCATCTCACTGGAACTATTATAAATGCTTCTAATATACTTTACATTGTTTAATTTCCAACCAATTAAACAAGAATTTACACTCCTTAATCCAGTATTTAACCTTTTACCACGAGTTCCGCATAGCAGTTGGGCGGATCCCCACAGAACTGTAAGATTTATCGGTACCATAAATTTCGGGAGAGCTCCTCAGTTACAACCCCTCATTGCATTAAGGTTCACGAATGAGAAAAACACGAAATTGAAAATATACAGGAAGGTCATAGGTCCTAGTCAGATAGAGAAAGAAGGTTCAAACAAAATTGGAGGAAGAAAACAGGGAATTGAGCTGTGGGGAATATTGGGCTGGGGAATGTGCGAATCTGGGGCTTGTGTTTACCAAGGTAAGGCAAGGTTAATCACGTGCTCCAACTGTTTGCAGAGGTCCGGTTTAAAGCGTCTAATATAAGCAGCTTCCAGGAAACACAAGATTCTAGATGTTCGTGCTCGAAAAGAACTCGGAAAGAAGTTATAGGATCTACCGAATGACCCGTGTCCAGTAGGTGTTCAGTGATAGAGGAACGAGGAGAACGTTTTTCTTGCTAAAATAATCAGCTAGGTAGACGTTCCTTGGCTGTGGTTGCCAATTGTCTTTGCGTGCGTCCTATGTACTTGCATCCACAAGTGCAAATGAATTCGTAAACGCAATTAGAGGTGGCGTGCAAAGGAAAGGCATCCTTGACACAAGAAGTCGACAGGGGCTTTGTTGGAGAGCAAATTATGAGTTCTGCGGCGTAATAGGTTCTTTCTATGGTCTTGAGCAAGCACCTCTTGATTGTGTTTCGGACGCTATTCCCCTCGAAGGGCAACGATATAAACCTAATCTATTAAAAAAACGTAAATGTGTATGCTTAAAAGTCACGTAACTACTTAATTTTCTTGCTTTGATTTCTCCTTCGAAGTCCGCAACAAAGCTGATAAACTGCATTCACACCGCTGGCAAATGGCCACCGTAGGCATGTCATGAGACGTGGTGGCTGGAGGCTGCACCGTTAATCTAGCTATCAGCCTAACTTTTTCCCACGTGAGCCGTCGCCATTCGGATCTGGAACAAGGACAATCAGATTGACACAGTGAACAGTGTCTGCTTTCGGAATACTCCACCGGAGCTGGTTGAAAGATTTGCCAACTGTCGGGGCTGGAAGACAGCCTCCCTATGCATGGTGCCGCTCTCCGTCAGTTATGTAGTCTGCTTCGCCTATGACAGCATCTATCAGTTTATTGGTGCAACTAGTCTCTGCACCTATGTGATTCACAGCCCGGCGCAGAAGTTCGGGGGCACCCTGTTAATTCTGCAAGCTGTAAACGTGCCTATCATTTTACTCATCTTCATTCCAGCTCTGCGATATGAGGCTTGTCATTTGAAAAGTCGTTTTGCCAATGCAATGCGAAGAGGTGAAACAGCTTAGCGGAGAACCCTTCTGTAGAATGGTCTATGAAAACCTAGACAGAAGTCCTGAACATGGCATCCTTATTTATCTTCTTTCGTGACATTGTGTTTTGGCTAGATTTTGATGTAAAACAGACGTTTTTTTCGATTCTTTAGAAGAAAACATGTTTCTTTCAGAATTAAAGTCAAAATAATAAAGCATCCAGAAATGTTACTCTGATCCTCCATCCTTAAGGAAATATGGGCTGTAAATGGGACTATCCTAGTTTTATTAAATGATTAGCATCTCTTTATCCTTTTTCAAGGATGAAGACAAAAGAGGATTCTTTTACGGCATATGCACGCACTTTAGTCACCAGATAAAAAAATGCATCGAATTTATCCGCTGTTGGCGGAGGGTGAATCTACATACGATTGAACATTATCACGTAGTAATACGCGAGGTTTGAAAAAGCTTGGATAACAGCCACGACATACCTATATTCTTAGGGATTTTGGCAGATTTATTAATCAAGTTGACCCAATTGTGAACAATTCGTGGCCTCGTTGGGATTCAAACAAATACCAGCAATCAACGCTCTACCTAGTCTGCACACGGAATCCAGACTTAGGGATACAGCAATCGGCATTACCTCTGATAAATGGTAGCGTCAGTGCCAGCACCAGTACTACTAGACTTCCTGCCGTGAGTAAGGAGATATGAGCCCAGTGCTGACTTAATCAGCGTCACTTCTGACTACAAAATATTCAGTACCAGCACCAACAAGTACTATCACTAAGTTGAACCCTAGTTAGTAGTATTAGAAGTAGATAAGACTGTAGTGCCTGCGCAAAGTCTACTGTCACTACGTTAGG
>JAYGXS010000004.1:69945532-69961226 GCA_036362985.1 Ligula intestinalis | reverse complement strand
GCCGGAGTCCAAACTGGGTGCAGTTAGGAGACGGAGAAAAGCCGTGACCTCAGCCGGCTTGAGCCGAAGGTTCACGGGGGTGAGTTGGGTCCCTGCACAGACAATGCAGGCGAAGAGATGATTGCTGTCATGTGGCGAGACGCCGCAGTCGGGATAACTATCTGAAGTGGACGGATCGAGTCGGTGTTGGTACTGGCGAAGGAGCATGCAGCAGCCACTGCGTAGCTGTGCCAACGTACAGCGAGTGACCCGTCAGGAGATGTCGTTCCGCGGATGCAATCGGAGGTGGCTAGCCGACCAGAAGGACCGGGGGGGGGGTGGTCCACAACAGCTCTCTGGTGAAGACACTGGACACCTATCTTGATGGCGGAGCCATCACTGGGAATATTGAAGAGAGACGAGGCGACAGCTGCCTCGTGGAGAGCTCGAATCGACGACCGAACGTTGCGGCTATGGTCAGAAGCGTTGCAACGGTGGTTATTTAGATGGCCAGGTTGTAAACAGGTCCACCAGAACTGCTGGCCTAAGAGATTGTTGTGCGGGGTGACTGGCAGGAGCTAAACCTCTGCATGAAAGTGATAGTTGGCGCAGGTGAAGAGGGAGGTGTTTAATTTTGGATTATGGACCACGCTTTGGGGGCGGGTTGGGGGTGCAGAATCAGTGATGTTCTACTGGACCGAGTTCGGATAGCCTGATGTTGTTTCAGGCTGGGCGCAGATTGGTGCATCATACGCGAAAACCAGCATAGTGTGAATCAAAGTCCAAGCGTATATTACTACGGGCAAAGCTCTTGCTTTTTTCCTGTTAGCCATGGCGATCACCTCGGTGCTATCCCACTTAAAGCGCTAATGACACTCAAGGGAATACGCAAATATGAGTTATTAAGGCTCCCATCGGCGAACGGCTAACTTCTGTTCCTTCATGCGCGTCTCGAGACGTCGGCCTCTGTGGTTTAGATAAAGATAAGGATAGCCGCCACTATATCTCCACTGGGAGGAAGGTTTTATGCTTGACTCCGACGTCTAAGGTAATTTTTGACAAAGCTTATGGGATATCCGTTGGACCAAAAGAATTTGGGACAATAAGTTTACGTTTGCATGGGGTCCATCAATGACTGTACGAGTTATTTACTTTGAAATGAACATTTCTAAACCTTATGGTGATGATGAGACTTGAGGTCACATGCAGTCGCGTCTCACTCATTGCACAGCACGTTTTGCTCAAGTGTTCTACTTATGTAAGTTTTTTGACTTAGGTGTAGGAATTTAGGTTAGAGTTGGAGCTTTACGTGAGGGTTAGGATGAGTGGCTGCGTTTGTGGCTCTGTGTAGATTTCGATGTTTAGGTCTTGCGTTAGGCTGTAGACACAGGTTTCAACTTTGCGTTGTCAGGGTTGTCAGTTTGTAGTACACTTGAAGTGTGGTCATATATTGGAAAGATTTTTTTGATGGGATGTCGTGATCCCCTGCAGAGGGGAAGGCAGACCTTAATTATGGCAAAAGGAGGCACGGTTACCGGAGGATGTAATGGTGGCCACCGACGTCTCCGATACTGACTGACCTAGGGTCATCGTATCAATTACGACCACGAGCACGGATAGTGGTAGCTGCGGATGTGTTTGCATGGCAATAACATACGATAATTACTGCAATTATTGTATCTCCACTTCCCTCATCTGTCTCTGATGATGTGTTCGATGGAGAACCAGAAACATCAGGCCAATAAACTGCTGTCTCCCGCGATGGTATCTTCATCTTTTTGTATTCTTCGAAAATGTCTGTGGGAACTCGCCTCTCTGCACCTATCTGCAATGAGGGCTGACTTAGAGCGTAATGACAAACTCAGTTCTTTTTTCATTTGTGTAACAGTAGTACTGTCCTGAAGGGATGCCTTAAAAATCCACCTGCCAAAGGTCAAATTTCCGCCGATAGGAATTGTCTAATATTCTTTGTGGTCCCTAGCCAGATAAGTTTCTGTTGGTCGCTTTGATTGTATCATCTCACTGGAACTATTATAAATGCTTCTAATATACTTTACATTGTTTAATTTCCAACCAATTAAACAAGAATTTACACTCCTTAATCCAGTATTTAACCTTTTACCACGAGTTCCGCATAGCAGTTGGGCGGATCCCCACAGAACTGTAAGATTTATCGGTACCATAAATTTCGGGAGAGCTCCTCAGTTACAACCCCTCATTGCATTAAGGTTCACGAATGAGAAAAACACGAAATTGAAAATATACAGGAAGGTCATAGGTCCTAGTCAGATAGAGAAAGAAGGTTCAAACAAAATTGGAGGAAGAAAACAGGGAATTGAGCTGTGGGGAATATTGGGCTGGGGAATGTGCGAATCTGGGGCTTGTGTTTACCAAGGTAAGGCAAGGTTAATCACGTGCTCCAACTGTTTGCAGAGGTCCGGTTTAAAGCGTCTAATATAAGCAGCTTCCAGGAAACACAAGATTCTAGATGTTCGTGCTCGAAAAGAACTCGGAAAGAAGTTATAGGATCTACCGAATGACCCGTGTCCAGTAGGTGTTCAGTGATAGAGGAACGAGGAGAACGTTTTTCTTGCTAAAATAATCAGCTAGGTAGATGTTCCTTGGCTGTGGTTGCCAATTGTCTTTGCGTACGCCCTATGTACTTGCGCCCACAGGTGCAAATGAATTCGTAAACGCAATTAGAGGTGGCGTGCAAAGGAAAGGCATCCTTGACACAAGGAGTCGACAGGGGCTTTGTTGGAGAGCAAATTATGAGTTCTGCGGCGTAATAGGTTCTTTCTATGGTCTTGAGCAAGCACCTCTTGATTGTGTTTCGGACGCTATTCCCCTCGAAGGGCAACGATATAAACCTAATCTATTAAAAAAACGTAAATGTGTATGCTTAATAGTCACGTAACTACTTAATTTTCTTGCTTTGATTTCTCCTTCGAAGTCCGCAACAAAGCTGATAAACTGCATTCACACCGCTGGCAAATGGCCACCCTAGGCATGTCATGAGACGTGGTGGCTGGAGGCTGCACCGTTAATCTAGCTATCAGCCTAACTTTTTCCCACGTGAGCCGTCGCCATTCGGATCTGGAACAAGGACAATCAGATTGACACAGTGAACAGTGTCTGCTTTCGGAATACTCCACCGGAGCTGGTTGAAAGATTTGCCAACTGTCGGGGCTGGAAGACAGCCTCCCTATGCATGGTGCCGCTCTCCGTCAGTTATGTAGTCTGCTTCGCCTATGACAGCATCTATCAGTTTATTTGTGTGACTGGTCTCTGCACCTACGTGATCAATAGTCCCGCGCAGAAGTTCGGGGGCACCCTGTTAATTCTGCAAGCTGTAAACGTGCCTATCATTTTACTCATCTTCATTCCAGCTCTGCGATATGAGGCTTGTCATTTGAAAAGTCGTTTTGCCAATGCAATGCGAAGAGGTGAAACAGCTTAGCGGAGAACCCTTCTGTAGAATGGTCTATGAAAACCTAGACAGAAGTCCTGAACATGGCATCCTTATTTATCTTCTTTCGTGACATTGTGTTTTGGCTAGATTTTGATGTAAAACAGACGTTTTTTTCGATTCTTTAGAAGAAAACATGTTTCTTTCAGAAATAAAGTCAAAATAATAAAGCATCCAGAAATATTACTCTGATCCTCCATCCTTAAGGAAATATGGGCTGTAAATGGGACTATCCTAGTTTTATTAAATGATTAGCATCTCTTTATCCATTTTCAAGGATGCAGACAAAAGAGGATTCTTTGACGGCATATGCACGCACTTTAGTCACCAGATAAAAAAATGCATCGAATTTATCCGCTGTTGGCGGAGGGTGAATCTACATACGATTGAACATTATCACGTAGTAATACGCGAGGTTTGAAAAAGCTTGGATAACAGCCACGACATACCTAGATTCTTAGGGATTTTGGCAGATTTATTAATCAAGTTGACCCAATTGTGAACAATTCGTGGCCTCGTTGGGATTCAAACAAATACCAGCAATCAAGGCTCTACCTAGTCTGCACACGGAATCCAGACTTAGGGATACAGCAATCGGCATTACCTCTGATAAATGGTAGCGTCAGTGCCAGCACCAGTACTACTAGACTTCCTGCCGTGAGTAAGGAGATATGAGCCCAGTGCTGACTTAATCAGCATCACTTCTGACTACAAAATATTCAGTACCAGCACCAACAAGTACTATCACTAAGTTGAACCCTAGTTAGTAGTATTAGAAGTAGATAAGACTGTAGTGCCTGCGCAAAGTCTACTGTCACTACGTTAGGCGGTGTATTGGCTTGCATTTGATACAGCAGCCAACGCCGGACCCCGTTTGGTTTTCGAGACTCCGGGAGAAGGTGGAGAGTGCGGAAGCGCTTACTACGTCCTCTATAACTGTGAACTAAAGCCTGAGACTGTCAGCTTCTGTACCAACCTGTTGGTGCACTTGGCGGACTTAATGGAAACCGATGGTAAAACATACATGCATACATACAGGGTGACAAGGCGCCACACTAATTGCTGCTCATGACCCCCAGCTCAACTGACAGCTAATAAGCGTTCACCGTTATATAAGCCCCCCGACTCCACTGACAGCTAATTTCCCTCCTCTCTCATCCTTTTTCTGAAACTTAATTGGCCTATGGCCACTATAATTGCCCTCTTTTATTTGCTACTTCTCATCTCTGAAGATAGACTTCTGTAAGAGTTCGAAAGCTCAGGAGAATAAATCAAATGGTCCCGTCCTCGACACAGCGTTTTCTGTATTCATGTCATGCAGTTATCCTAAGTGCACTTAATTTTAGACGTTTCATGAAGAATTATAAGAGTTTGCAAAAATTCCCATTGAAAAATTCAGAAGATGAATTGGCGAACATACGTTTGTTTTCGATAATTCTCATCAGTCCTTTACTTTTATAGGGTAATTAAGTAAATGGACTATGCGGGTTGGTATAAAAAAAAGGATGGTTGTCAGGGGAGGGGGAATGGGGGGGGTCAAAACGGGGTCAACATTTGATCAGCGTTAGGGGGAGCTGGTAGTCGGTTGAGGTGTTAAGCCGCTGTTGGCTGTTGGATTAGCAGCTTTTGACCATGGTAACTGTGGTGCCGCGCCAAAATTCTTTTGGGCACAAAGGATGGGTCAGCGTCGCCTGATTGCGGCCGCTTCTGCCATAGCCAGGAGACGCTGTCCAAGAAATTTTGAGTAGCTTGAGGGTACCTTGTAGATAACTCGGAAGGCCTCTTTGGCATCCACGTGATGGTCAGAGTTTACCAGATGCGCTAGAATGGAACTGTTAACACCCTTTAGTTGACCCTTTCCTAACCATGCTGGGATGAGTTCTGGGACTCTTTTGGACAAACACCGACTCGTGCGACCAATGTATCCCGCCCCACAGGAGCAGGTAAATGAATATATGCATATGGATGTGGTCTGGGATGGCAGTTTGTCCTTGATCTCTCCCTATAGGCAGGGAGTGGTCGGTTTACTGAAATACTTACTCAATTAATTTACTTAATATCCCTATAAATGTAAAGGCCTGATGAGAATTATCGAAAACAAACGTATGCTCGCCAATTCATCTTGTGAATTATAAGAATCCTACGATACATCGCTGCAACTGGCAGATTCTAGATGACGCAACGTGATTGGTTGAGGATGTGCATTAGAACTGTACCATTCTCGTTAAGGTTCGACGCATATAAAAATATGCCGTGACTGAAGGGGAATAGTTCAAACGCGCCCACTTCTGAGGAATCACCTACAAGGACCTATGACAAGCGATTTGAGTTTTTGGGTTTGTGCATCGAATACAGATTTTCCTAATGCGTTGGACGTAATCAACCTGATTCTCGAACCTATCGGCATATCATTAAATGTTTGGGTACTTCACATGCTGTGTCGCTTGCGGGGAAAAACACTGACTAGCCTTACATTACTGCGAACACTCACATGTACTTCGCTTCTGACCCTCCTTATGAACTTCATAGAAGACATCTACCCGTTTCCTCTGACGACTGACAATTACGTCTTCAACCGTATTGCCTGTTACGTCTGGTACAGTCGATTCTTCTACTGGGTTTTTGTCGTTATGGGTGGTCTAGTATTGACCTACTTTTCGGCTAATCGTGCAATACAGATTGTCTGCAAATACCAATTTGCGTACAGCTCTTCGCAAGCTGTGGATTTAGGCTCAGTTGTCGGCATTGTTGTCTTCAGTGTTCTGCTTACTGCGCCACAAGTCATTATTGTGCAAACTGACGGAAAACGATGCATTTGTTCTGAGGTGCCTATCAAAATTCCGAATGTGGTTTGGACCTTCACAGAGGTGTACATCTTCTTCGCCGTCCTCCTTGTGCTCAACGGTATTATACTCACCTTCTCCTGTGTAAAGGTCCTTCGATGGATGCGTCAGACGCCCAGGGACAGCCAGATCGACACGGTGAACAGTGTCTGCTTTCCGAATACTCCACCGGAGCTGGTTGAAAGGTTTGCCAACTGTCGGGGCTGGAAGACAGCCTCCCTATGCATGGTGCCGCTCTCCGTCAGTTATATAGTCTGCTTTGCCTATGACAGCATCTATCAGTTTATTTGTGTGACTGGTCTCTGCACCTACGTGATTCATAGCCCAGCGCAGAAGTTCGGAGGCACACTGTTAATTCTGCACGCTGTAAACGTGCCTATCATTTTACTCATCTTCATTCCAGCTCTGCGATATGAGGCTTGTCATTTGAAAAGTCGTTTTGCCAATGCAATGCAAAGAGGTGTAACAGCTTAGCGGAGAACCCTTCTGTAGAATGGTCTATGCAAACCTAGACAGAAGTCCTGAACATGGCATCCTTATTTATCTTCTTTCGTGACATTGTGTTTAAGCTAGATTGTGATGTAGAACGGAATGCTTTTTTTTCAAATCTTTAAAAGGAATACGTTTCTTTCAGAATTAAAGTCAAAATAAAAAATTATACAGAAATATTACTCTGTTCCTTCATTGTTAAGGAAATATGGGCTGTAAATGGGACCATTCTAGTTTTATTAAATGATTAGCATCTTTTCCCCATTTCCAAGTATGCAGACAAAAGAGGATTCTTTTACGGCATATGCACGCACTTCAGTCACCAGATAAAAAAATGCATAGAATTTATCCGTTGTTGGCGGAGGGTGAATCTACATACGATTGAAAATTATCACGTAGTAATACGCGAGGTTTGGAAAAGTTTGGATAACAGCCACGACATACATATATTATTAGGGATTTTGGCAGATATTAGTAATCAAGTTGACTCAATTGTGAACAATTCGTGGCCTCTTTGGGATTCAAACAAACATCAGCAATCAAGGCTCTACCAAATGTTCACATGGAATCCAGACTTAGGGATACAGCAATCAGCATTACCTCTGATAAATGGTGGCGTCAGTGCCAGCACCAGTACTACTAGACTTCCTGCCGTGAGTAAGGAGATATTAGCCCAGTGATGACTTTATCAGCGTCACTTCTGAATCCAAAATATTCAGTACCCGTACCAACAAGTGCTATCACTAAGTTGCACCCTAGTGACTGGCTGTCCTGTTTCTCCATCCCCCCCTTTACTTTGACTTATGATTGCCCTGTCCCCCTATGGAATATTGTTTGTTTTCTTGGTTTTATTTTTGTACAGATCCCAAATCACCACACCGATCTCGCCTACTTACACTTGCTGTTAAAATCCACAGTAGCGAGACAACGGCGAAACCCTACAATTATTGATTTTCTTCCCGTTCAAATTTAGGCTGTTCTGTGCACACGCCAGAACTGGCCACCACCTTTATTTCTGCTTTTTCGTACTCTGATGATGGGCTCCTGCAAGAGCCCGAAAGCTCAGGCGTATAAAATGATTATTCCAGCGTTCGAAAAGTCTTATTCTCAAAATAAATGAATGTATGCACGTAGAGATGGTCTGAGCTGGCAGTTTATCCTTGATCTCTCCGTAAAGGATGGGAGTAGTAACAAACAATACATGAGCGTTGGCTGCTGGGAAAATAGTTGCTACGGCTTGACTCAGGCACCTCCTTAGAAGTTTGCTTGGTCCGTCTTCTTGAAATGGGACCCTGATGAATACTCGTTCCTTCTCTGCGGTTGGTTATGAGGGCCTTGGCGCCCTTTCAGCCATTTTTTTGCAAAAAATCGTCTATAATACCCATTTTGTCGAAGTATGCCTTCAAAAAGCTTACGTTTCTTTTCAGTGCTATCAGTCGAGCAAATCCTCTTCACTGTTTTTGTCAAACATCAGACTAAATTACGCTTGAAGTTCAACGGTACGAAACTAGCAAAATTGATGCATTGCCTGGACCATGTCTCCTTGCGATAGACCCTGCGTTGAATGCTTCTTTCAGCCCTTTTACTCAATAGAACATCAAGGATAGGAAGCTATCTAGATTGTTCGAATCCTAGCGTTAATTTTATCGACGGGTGCGCCCGATTTACTGTATGCATTAGCGTTGATAGGTTGGTTTGATCCGATACTACGTTGATATGGGCGTTGAATATCTTTGGCAGAAGGGAGCAGTACGGCACAATCCAACGGTTATCAATTCCCACACATCCGTGTCACCTTACATTGACAACAACTGTGAACCCCCCTATCTCAGGCCATCTTCGTCTGTACAGAGTGTAGCCGTCAGCGTAAATCTGAGTTGTGTCAATGAACCGCTTGGGATACGCACCACGCACCATCGGCGTTTTGACTGTTTCAAACAGAACAGGGTAACGCAAATTGAAAACAGGCGAAAACAGCAGAATTCATTGATATCAACAAATTTTCTGACAGCTCATCAGCTGCTTCTTGTCAATGCATAAGAATGATAACGAGGACACATCCAGCAGTGGTGAATCTCACAGAATTACTGACAACAGCAAGGAACCTGAGTCAGTTTAAAAATTAATCGATAAAGAACGGGAACGTTAAGTCAACATATGGGAAGTAGTGGATGACGGAAGTTAACGATAAAAAAACGTGAGAATTTAAACGAAATGGCCCATCACCTGGGCAATTGGATATAAAGGACCTACAACGCAGCAAAATTAGTCTGTTTAAATTTAAACTAAAAGTTTTTCATTAAAACGGACAAACGATGCCTGCCATTGCACGCCACCTTAAATTGTGCTGACATATAATGGCGGATGCAGATACATTGGTCGCACGCAAAGGCAACTGGCAGCCAGGGCCGCTGAGCACTTGCCCAAATGGCTTTTGAAACAGAAAGACAGAATACCAAGGTCCTCCATTAATAAGCATCTTTTAGACAGAAGTCATTCTGTCGACGTTAAAACAGCGGTTCGAGTACTTGTTCGGGCCCGAACAAACCGAGTCCTGCGCTATTTTGAAGCTGCATACATACGGTGGCAGAAGCCTGACCTATGCAAGCAGCTTGATCATGTCATCAACGTCCCATGGCCCTGGTGATTGGCCATTTAATTTAAATTCCTGCGTGCTTTCCGTTAACTTCCGTCATCCACTCCTTCCCATATGTTGACTTATCGTTCCCGTCCCTGATCGATTAATTTTTAAACTGACTCAGGTTTCTTGTTGTTGCCAGTAATTCTGTGGGATTCACTACTGCTGGATGTATCCTCTTTATCATTCTTATGCATTGACATTAAGCAGCTGATGAGATGTCAGGAAATGTTTTGATATCGATGAATTCTGCTGTTTTTGTCTATTTTCAATTTGTACCGGGGAAAAGCTGCTTCTTATTTCAAGTAACTTAGAAGTTAAATAACGTTTTCAAAGTCTATAAAGTTAATGCCATGATGAAAGAAGCACTAGACCATAGCCTGGCCTAAACAATGGGCAACCGTTTAAAGTGTAATTTAAGATTGAAACAAATAGTATTAAAATGTCTGATGTGTTAGGAGGAAATGCGAACTCCCATATACATGTGAATCTGCAATTCACAGAACGCAGCTGAAACGCTCTGGGCCTGACTCTTTGGTTGACTTAATACAGGCTAGAGTCTCCGGGTTGCTGAGTCTAGGTTTGGAGCATGACAGAAAGTAATGCCGCATTGTTCTTGGCATTTGCCCTTAGAACAGTCAGATTACAGGTCTGAGAATCCATACCATATTATACAGTCTTGATCGATACCGTTCAATGTTTACTAAAATTTTAATTGCCTTTCAGATAAGAATGATAACTTCAGTGAATTTTTTGATTGGAGCATAAGCCCAAAGCATTTCAGACGCAGGAGGATGCCTGCTTTCGAAAATTTTCCTTTACGGCTGTGTGTAAAACAGAACTTCCTACAAGCTCTGCAACTGCCGCGGCCCACAGTCACTTAGCAGCATGCAGTCATCCGCGATCTATTGGCATCCCTCTCTCCCAGTCCCCTCGCCCCTCCCTCCCATAGACTGCTCCTTCAAACCCTTCCCTCATAACCAGCCTTCTCTTATCGACCCCCCCCCCTCCGACCTCTCCGCTCCCATCCCAACGACTCTCTTGTCCGAAAAGACGATCATGGTTGAATTTGCACCGCGTTTCCATCTAAATGAATGGGCCTGACTATGATTGATCAAAGTATACGTACACCCACAAAACTCACCTTCTGAATAATCCCATTACATTTTATCGAAAAGGTCAACAGGTTATTGTTTCTTGTAACTATTTTATAACAACTTACGCATTCTCAAAACGTAAAAGTAGTAAGACCAATTTTATAAGAAAAATCTGATTTCTTTCAGTGATTTTTATGACAGAATGTATTCCTTCGTGAAGCCGACGTGAGCCTTTTGAGGTGCATTAAGTAATCACAGGAAACAATGTCGGCTGTTGGCTACCGAACCACTTTTAACTCACTCAGAAGAGCAGAGCCACAAGTTTCATCACCCAGAAAATTCAGAAATTAAGGCGACCTTAAGCCTTAAAAAGGTTATCAAATAACTACTGCAACACATTCAGTATTTATTTAATAGATCTATATCCTCCAAACTTGACGAGGGCGTCTACAGCCTGTGAATTGCTCTGAATCTCTTTATGATCCTCTTGTTTTATCAGGTAATTAATATCCTAGAAAAGGTTATCCGATGTTCCTTAACAATCCTAAAAATGCGCACCTGACAGACTCAGACAAATTATAATAACCTGAAGTTTTTCCTGTTGAGTTCAAGAGACTATTCAGTCAATTAGTAGGATATTACTTCATGAGATAAAAGGCCATTACGGCTCCTTCACTATCTATAGCACGCAAATTGGTCTACCATTGTCCGGAGGTCTGTAATACTCACCCCACTTCTCCAGACGGTTCCAGGACATCGGTTTTTAACCGGAGTGTCATCAAAACAAGCCTTGCTTTTACACATGAAGACGCCTTTACCACCAATATAACAAACTCCAAAGTTTAACTTTCCTAAGAAATTACTTTCAGTTTTGGAGTAAAGCAGTATATTGAAGGCTTTACAAATGTTAACCGAAATTTAATATTGATACTGTGATGATCGTTTTCTATGCGTAAGGTCCACCAACAACAGGCTCGTAATCCCCACAAACCATTAGCCACATTCCATCCTGCCTTTACTGATACAGCACAACGTGTCGGCTGATATAGTTACTCGCACTGATCCTGGTAAACTGGTCGGAATATCCACTCCTCGCATATGCCTTATCCTCCCGTAGCCTTCAAGGACATTCAGGGAGTCAAGTAAGGTGAACGGACATTTTCTGTTAATTCATAATCAGGCAATGCAGTTATATAAGGGAGCGTAGAGTTAACGAAAGTTGTAAGCAAACCAATCAGTTATAAGGGGAAAACGGGGGAGAGAGCCGTTACAAAATCAAAGGGGTCAGATTCAAGTCTTAACTGGGAACCAGAGCAAAGGGGTGGGAGTGTGGAAGGGGAAGGGGTCCGACACTTAGTTCATGTCGTCGCGTCGTCCTCATCTCGAGTTTTGTTGGGAGGCGTGAGGATGCAAGGTGTCAACGTCGTGTAACGGTGTCGGTGGCTTGGGGATGCTTGATGCCGCAGTCTCATCACTGTTTCTCGGCGTGGTAAGAGGTGTGGTGGCGGATGTTGAAATGGCCTTCGGATATGGGAACCTTAAGGCCGCTACAAACGCTTTCTGCTCACACAAGATTGTGTTAGTGGGGCGTATGCAAACTGCCTCCACCGTCGCAAGTATCCACTGACGCAGGCACTTTGAATGTTTAGTTGACACATTATAGATGACTGTAAACGCTTGGGTGACGTCCATCCGATGCCTGCTGTCTATCAAATGAGGCAGAATCGCCTCTGTTTAGCCAAGCAGGGTGGTGCTCTCGCATGCACTTTGATAGCCGCCTAGTCCCTCGAGGATATTCTGTCGTCTAATGAGCCAATTTGGCCACACTTTGGTTGTTGCTTCTTATATCTGAAGATGGACTCATGTAAGAGTTCGAATGCTTAGGACAGTAAACCAATTGATCCGGTGTTCGACAAGTCGAGCAGAAGGTTAAGCCAAGGTGAAATTCGATGAACTTGGTGTTCAGTCATTTGTGGGAATGGTGTGGTCGGATAACGTCCGGGTCCACAATTTGTAGCCTCTCAGCACTAGGTGTACTTTAGGCATTACAATAATCGGTCAACATCCCAGATTGTGCTGCAAGGAGTATCACAGTGGGATAGTTGGTGTGCACAGAACACTGAGTTGTTGTCACAGGCAGTTGTCAGGGCTAGTGTTACCAGCGTCCAGTCATGCCCGAGCATTACTTTTATGTGATTACGAAGCAGATTCAGGCGGACTCCAGCTGCTGAGTTGCCTGCCCTAGAGCCGGGGTCGGCTACCCATGGCTCGCGAGCCATATATGGCTCTTTCGATGATCGCGTAGGGCTCTTTTCAGAAACTTCAGATTTTATGATTTTGGTTTTTCTTGAGGGGTCTAAGTAGTGGGTTGTATTCGGATCAATACAATCATCAGGCCAAATTCCAGGTAGGAAGTTAAAAGACAGAATTCACAAGAAGGAGTGATTTTTTATGTACGGAACTCCCAATTGCAGTCCCAGGTGGCAGTGGCCACTGGCGAAGCCAGGACTAGTGCAGGATCGCGAAGCAGGTTCAATTGTTCTGTTATTTGTTTCTTGCAATAGCCTGAGGGGCTGTCGCCTGCAGAGATCTTTGCTGCATCGGCCGAGGGGTGGGTATTTAAATGGCCCTTAGGTGTTTTGACGTGCGTGTGTGCTCGGGTGTGGTTGCGTGACTGAATAAACTGCGGTCGCCAAGGCAGCGCTCTCGAGGCCGCCAGAAAACCGAAGGAAGGGGGACGCTGGCGAAGCATTACAACAGTTGTTTGTGGCAAAATATGATTTTGGAGACCGAAGGGGGGTGGAAGGCTACGCATCGTAGCCGTCCACCTCCAATGACGTGCCGCCACCGAGACGTTTATTAGAATCAATTACATCTCGACTTATCTCTTGAGTTTCGGCACCCCTAGGTTTGACCAGACTGGTCCCTCTCTGGCTTGCCGACAACAATTGCTTCCATTTTTTCTTGCGTCCCAATAGCGGCGACAAGCTCGCTAAAAAACACACACTCTTCTAAAACATGACAGCCCGCAGACTTGACCTCAGCTTGGTCAAGGTCATGCTGGCAGACAAGGCTATCTTACGAGCAAAGGCCAGCTGGCTTTGTTACATATAGTGCTTCGTGTTTATGTCTTTTCAGAAGGAGCAAAACAGTCCATTCGCGAACACTTGCCTTGTGGACTAATAGATCTATCCTAGCATCAGACTACTTTCTTTTATCAGGCGGATCGCACATCTTTGAACGCTGCACTCTCTCTCATTTAACCAAAGTTAACCTCTGCAACAAAGAGAAAGGCAAAACGAAAAAAGAGATAAGGAATATCGTACATTTCAGGAGAAATGAGCCGAAGAATTCGCCTCTGTGCAGAGAGCAGATTATGTGGTGTGTCTAATTTGCAATGACAAGATAAAATCGATGAAACGGACGAATGTAAAGCGCCACTTCAACACACGCCATGATACGTTTGCATCAAAACACCCTGTGGGAGATAGCCGAAAGACAGCATGCCAAGAGCTAATGAGCAGGATGCAAACCAGCCCGAAGCAACTCCGCGTGTGGATTCAGCAAGGTAAAGTTAACTCCGCGAGCTTTTCTGGATCTCTAGCAATAGGTAGGAACGGAAAACCATTCACAGATGTCGAGTTTGCTCAAACATTCAAGCTGGATGTAGCCGATACACTCTTTGGTGATCTTCCAAATAAAGACAAGATAATTAAACGGACACAAGACACGCCTTTGTCAGGAAAAATTGTTCATGAGCGTACCATCATGATGGCAGCCCAAATGGGGGAAACGAAAGTGAAAAACATAATTGCAGCGCCGCTCTTTTCCCTGGCTTTGGATATGTCAATAGATGTTAGCCATTTGGCGCAGTTTAATGTGATTGCAAGGCACGCTGCTGTTGATACAATGCACGAAGGAAGTCTTGCAGTTCTGCCAATAAAGGGGTCCACAAGAGGTGAGGATTTATTCAAGTCTTCCATGGCTTTCGCTCAAGAAAAAAAAACTACCGATGGATAAACTTATCTCAGTGTGCACTGATGGTGCTCTGTGTTTGGTGGGGAAAAACAAAGGATTTGTGGTGCTTCTCTGTGAACCTGAAAATAGACGCATTCTTCGTTTCCATCGCATTCTACACCAGGAAGCTCTTTGTGCTCAGATATATTACAGGCAGCTTGGTGAAGTGATGTCGCTGATCATTCGTATGATTAGCTTTATATTTGTCCGAGCCTCAAATGATTGAAAGTTAAAAACTCTGCTGGATAAAGTTGGAAATAACTTCATGGTCTGAATTTGCACAGCAAGGTACGTTTGTTGTCGAACGGGAAGGTGCTTAGCCATTTCGCAGCTTGCCTGAACGAAAACTGGACGTTACTTGAAATGAAGGGCATTGAGCATCGTAAGCTAGCCGAAATTGAGTGGCTCCTCATGTTTTACTATCTCGTGGATATGACCGAACATCCTCAAGCTAGTTCGCTTCACATTTGGTCTCCTACAGTCGTTCAAAGCACGCTATGGAGAATTTGGAGAGCACACTCGTCTTTTTAAGTTCATCACCCATCCAACTGAGTGTTCACTGAACATAGCCGATCTACTTTGTATTCCTGGCCTCTCCTTTAGAGATTTCGAAGAAGAATTGGCTGACCTTAAGGCCTCAGACATGTGAATGAATAAGTTCAAGTCACTCAATGAAGGTTAAGAAAGGATCACACGACATAAAGCGGAGTTGGCAAGCAAGCACATGCGGACAGAAATTAAAGAAACTTACACCCGAAGAACAGCTGATAATCAAAACTTGGAACACGCTTCCGGCCACATAACACACTGTAGCGTGTGAGTATTGCTATAGTGGCCCTGTTTGGATCTAGGTATGCATGTGAGCAGTCATTCTCACATCATAGATACATCAAGTCCACATTAATATCACGTCTAACGGATGAAAACTTCAACGCTTGCATGAGGCTTAAACTCACAAACTACCGAGCAGACTATAAAACCCTCAGCGAATCCATGGAACGCCAGAAATCACATTTACAATGTGTATCATAAGAACATTATTGAAAAGAATAAATTCAGAGGCTTATTATACTCGTATTTAATAGAATTTCATCGTGAAATATACTATATGGCTCTGTCTGAAATATATTTCCAAATATTAGCTTCCTTGGCTCAATGAGTT
>JAYGXS010000004.1:69900623-69940532 GCA_036362985.1 Ligula intestinalis | reverse complement strand
TAACTATTAAGCTTCACCGTTCTAATTGGACAGTTATTTTACTATATTAACAGGCAATGACCGTTTGCAGATGAATTACAGGTCACGAAATTGTATGACGTCAATACATCCTGCTCAACTTGTGATCTTCATCTTGTTCAACTTTCGTCCGGGAAGACAGTTTTTCGATTTCCAGAATCCGCGTACCTCATCGTCCAATTAAGCCACCAGATTGTTGACATATTTGGATGGGCAAAATGAAGGGAAGGTAAGATTTACCGTGGGGAAACTACCCTCACGGTGATTCGACGTCTGATACGCTCTTAAATGCCTAAAGGCGTGGATTTAATGAAAAACCCAGATGTGCTTGGTGCATTCCATCTGTATATGTAGGGTTGGAAGCCTACCTGAGTGGCCGTTGCTTTCTGTGATATTTATGGTATAGTTATTGAAGACCAGAGCTGCCCTTTTTGCAAGCCGGTTTATACTCCAGAAAGAAGATGGCGTGAAGCACGCGACGACAGACAATTTAGCCATGTTAACTACCGAGCCTGACGTCAATTTTGTTCTCTTTGATATCGTTTTGGAATTTGAGTATGCTATAAGGAAATAAAATAAATAGGCCAATTTGGCCTGCTTTGCTACAAACCTGTGCATGCTCGACTTACTAATCTTACATACACTGGGTCGGTCCAACGGTAGACATCGTCGCTCGGCATGGTCAAACATCCACGTAGGAAAGAGTTATGTGCGTTTGTGCTACAAGCTCTTGCCCTTTTTTAAAATCAGACTTTGTTTTGAGATAAAACATCCCTATGTTCACCGATGTATCCAACTGTGGTACGGCATTAATGTGCAAAATATATATACTGGAGAAAATTTGGAATTTTGAACGCATGAAACTGTAGTCGGAACCTTGCCTTTAAGAGACTTTACCAAGCTCGAAATGTTCGAAATTTACCGGTTTGACTCTACGGCTTTCCTTACTTCAATGCCTTTTGTCATGCAGGTGAAGTATCGTAGGTAATATGCCAGCAGCTACACACCATACAGCTTAGAATGCATGCAACATACTGACAGGTGCGAAAGATTGATATTCAATCAGTAATCGGCATTGTTTAAGGTTGCAATACTGATAATCATGTAGCCTATTCTCAAGTCATTTGAATCACTATAAAATGCCGGCATTTTAACGAGCTTCTTTCTGACCGTTTATAGAAAGTATGTTCTGTAAAGATGATAACCAAAGTAGTACACATTTTCGTGCTCAATTTGAAGATGCTATTTGGGATAAAAAGGGTTACTTTAATGAGTGAATTTTTGAGTTTGGCGCCACAACTCGTCTTCGGACTAACAGGAAAAGTGCAATAAACAACATAAATGTCCCAAATGCCGAAAAATCAATAGTCATATAGAGTGAGATGTGCTTGGTGGGTGTTGCCTTAGTTCGGGTCTGTCGTGCGGCCTCTATATTTTCCATCGTTCTTGGAAATGCTTAGAACTACCATCAAACTCGACATGTCGGCTGATGTATGAATCATCGGAGTGCATGCCTTCGAGGAATTCTCGGCCAATTTGGAGGGACAAACTTCGATGATGCGTGTTTTATCCCATGCAAAGGTGGGTTCTGTGTTGAGGCAATGCATAGCCATTTCGGAAAAAAGGTCACGTCTCTTCACGGCCAATTGGTGCTCGTAGATGCGGGTCATTCTGTTTGGCCACAATATACAGTATTACAACCTCTGCATGGGATATTGTAGATGTCTTCTTTCCTATTTAGGTAGCTGACCCTATCCCTAGGGTGTACTAATTGGGTGCGTAAATTAGTTATCGGTTTGTGCGCCACTTTTATTTGGTGCTTCCGCAAGTGTCTTTCAACGAGTTCAGCCAAATTCCTTATATAAGGGAGGACTCGCCATGTATTTGTTTTCGGCACTTGAGTGAAAAGATCTGATTTCTTTTTGCTGCGTTCTTGCTGTTTCATACATAGGCGTATAAAGCTTCTAGGTAGCTACTTCAGGAAAATAAATCAAACGAGTAATTGAGCTCCATTTGGTAGGTTTGCTTGTCAGAGCAGGGTGTCTTTGCTCGACGTAATTAACTGTTGACTTTTGATTTTTTCGGCGGTTTTGAAATGTTTGTTGTTCATTGCACTTGTCCTGTTAGTCCGAAGACGAGTTTGGGCGCCAAACTAGAAAATGCACTCATTTAAGTTACTTTTTTATCCCAAAGAATATCTTCTTCAAATTCAATGTCTTGGGATGCACGCGTTTCAGTTTATACTAACACATTTTCATATTTGATTACCTGTATACATTCAAATATATTTTATGGAAAACACGCACGAGAAAATTCTTTATTGCATTCAATTTGTAGTTAATTACGTCTTCTTTAAATGTTATTCTTAAAGGAAAGGTTTAATACGGTTGTTAATTAGAAGAGTTTTCACGATTGTGAGGTTTTCGTTCAGGAAACATTGCATCCGACAATTTATTGATACTGCCTATAATTTATACAGCATTATTCAAAATGTAACATTTCATGTGAACTGCGTGACTTCTTCCTCAAAACTTAAGCCAAGAATATTTTTTGTTAAGGAGGATGTTCACAGCACGCAGCTTCTAAACTTTGATAGGTTTCAAAATTATTCGCTAATTTGGAAAGTTTTTTAAAACTTAAATGTAGCCTTCACTTGCAGTTTCTCCAAGCATTGTGTTGATAAAGTGGCTGAAGTGTTTGAATTAGGTGTCAGAAATTTGAGACACCAAAACGGCCACTTCAATAATACGCAAGTTGAAGAACCTTTGAATGATACGACTGGGTGGAGGGAATGCTCTCTTTGTACACATGCTGAACAATCATGATTTTGATAGTTGCCATATGCGAAAAAACACAATTTTGGAGAAAATGGATGGAGTCAGAACAAGCAGGTTGAGTTTCTTCTTGCAAAGTATGCAATAAGTTCTGGCAAACATGATCCTGCAGTTTCAGATTTCTTACTCGAATTCCTCATCGGAGATTTATTCGCGTAAGGATAGTGTACAGTCCTTTGCGACTGCTTCCGGGAACGTTCGTCTATGGGTGGACCCAATCATGTTGGTTTACGATTCTAAAAGACGCTTTCTTTCATGCTTATCGATGGCGACAGTCCAACTTCCTCTTTTCCTTCATACTGTTCTTCCATCACATAACTAACGATGGGGAGTTTTATGTGCGGGAGTGCTCACTGTTGATGCAGGTGCCATTAAACTTTTAATATTTGGTCAACTTATGTTCGATTATGCTATGAAAGATATGTAAAGCAATTGCTTACTGCAGAACATAAATCCTCAAGAATTTTTCTTTACCGACATAATTTTGTGCATCATTAAAGTCTCCATGAGCCATATCACATGCTAGAGTCTTCTTTTGTGGTAGGCAACTCCAAGCTCAGTTAAAAAACGGTGACAAAAAATGAATTTTAAAGGTTATTGCATCTTCCCTTTGGAATGGCCTTCTAATTGTAAGGTCCCATTTCACGTAATGGTCTATGAGAATGATAATGATGCTTTTGGACCCCCTTTGTGATTAAAAATGCCTTCCCCACCATTTTCCCCATAAGAAAACTCAAACGAACTGTTTTTGATAGGGACCAAATGACATAATACGTGCACTCAGGCACAATTCAAAGAGCATGAGAACATAAGCTAGAGGACAGTTTAGCTTTCCTATAATTAAATGGTCACTTGTACCCTTATATGGCCTGGTATGCATTGAAACCCACATGAGCAACAATTACTTCTCCGAAGATGAACGTGCCTTTGTATAACGGGTACCTCCCCAATTTCGCCTAGTTGCGACGGCTTGGAGACACCATTCTAAAAACGGGTGACGTCTAGTGTCCACGCTAAACATAACTTGCGTCAAGAAAAACGCAATACAATATGTATTATTTGGTGATTTCTGAAGAACACGGTTAAATATCGGCAATTTTAAATTGTTGTCAGTTTTAACGGGCAGTTTAAATAGACGGGCTTAAGAAAATATACTTAATGTGCACATTTATGGTTGCAGCAACTTTCGGTTTGTGATCCAGATAGCTTGACTTGCTCACCAAACACATCTTGTGTTTGTTCCAGTGTACAAAATCAAATCTTTTAAAAGCTTGATGATTCAAGGTCCAGATATTGTATCGCGCTCATCATCTGCCAACGAAGAGGAAGAAAAGTAGGGGGTGGGTTCGTGGACCAAATTATATTTCAACTGACGTTTAGGAACTCTTCTCACTTCCATCGTCAGAGTGGTTTCAAGTTAGCCTGCCATGACGCCTGCCTCTCATTATATCCCCGTTGAACGCGCGAACACTGACCTGCCCGTTCGTTGGCGACTGCACTTGGTCTACCGGAAGGTGGCTGCCGGTGGGTTTGCGTGACCCACATTCCCTCTGCGGTCAGTGTAGTTGTAGGCGAGTCAATATACTTGCTTGCTTTCCCACGTCAGCCGAAGGATTGAGAACTCGTTGTTGTTCACTTGAGTTCTTTTTTGCTACGCGATTGCGTCGACAAAACAGTGTTTGATGCTGACCGCGTGACCTCCCACCGTCACCCCTATTTTCCGTGAGCGTAGGCCCTCGATTCTGCGTGCTCGGTTGCCCTTCTAGGCCCGGTAGACTTTATCCAAGCCTTATGCGAAGCACCTGGTAGGCACGTTCAAATCTATAGGTCTGTTGATTGTGCCATTAGAGGACCAACTTCCCAACTGTGGTCTGGCCAACTTCTCATTGGTTCTGCCGATCAACCTCGCTTTTTCAAAGGCGAAGTCGTTGTTAAGTTGTTGCATGTGAGCATATACCAGATACAACTTGTCCTTGCAATTGATTGCAAGTTGATGTTCATGCAATCTCATGCGCAATCGTTTGCCCATTTCCCTAACATATATCGCCTTTGACAAAGTAAGGGTGATTGGCAGGGCCAATGAGAAGTTGGCCAGGCTACTGCTGCGTGAGTTGATGACTCAGCTACAGCACATATATCTAAAAAATGGGCAAAACTGTCTTGTACTGCTCTTAACTATATGTTTCCCCTATCCAACTGTGTTTTGTATTTGGTGATCAAATATTTACTCCTTGGTCATTGAGTGTAAATAAATATTTATTTGTCGTGGATGTGATCGATAATATCGAGCTAAGGAAACTTTTATTCGTTTCAATGTGTTTAATGGAATAAAATCGATCAACATAATTTCCTGTTAATCAGGACACTGATGCCAATTGAGGAAAAAATTAAAATTTTTCTGGCAGAATTAAACGAAAAAAGGAAATTTGACCTTTGTTGGCAACAGTTAACAAAAAACCAGAACGTTGGGTTACAAAAAATGTAAGAGCAGGTTATTGTTATAAGTTACAGTAAAAAGAGATCTCTGAAGACAATCCTGCCAATACTTTTGTATAAATGTAAGCAAGCGAAAGAAATAAGAAATGTTCTAAAGCCCAGCAGTTATCAAGTGCCTGCTACATTGAAGATACCTACGAGGTTGTCGACGCTCTATGTCTCGAAAACCAGAGCCCATGCAGACAACAAATATCCATCTGTTGACGCAAAAATACAGTTGGCGTTGACTAATATCTTTTTGAGTTGACCCAGTTGTGAAAAACTCGGCGGCCTTCTCTACTTCGCGGGTAAAAATCCCGCCGAATGCCTCAAACGTTTCACAATTTGGTCAAATCAAATTAAAAAAATCTGCCAAACTTCCTTATAACAGGATATCGTATAAATTCTGAGTAGAACTTAATATAAACTTTAGATTCCACGCATTGAGGCTTGAGAAGGTTTCGTAAATAGCATATTTCGTACAACATGCGCATATACTTTGGACTTCATGATTCGACTCGAAATAGCGACTGGATTGCGCAAAGGAAGTGGTTCAATAAATTTAAAAAAAATGGAGTTCGTTGTTAGGAATGAAAGTATATTAGGGCCGCATGGGCGGCAGTGAAATGCAGCTATTAAAGTTGATAAGAAGTAGATTTGATCGCTAGAACAATATTTTTATTCCCCTGACGTTTCGAGATCCATCGTAAATTCGTCATCAGAGACATATTCAGAGAGCAGTAGCAGATAAGGTGGCGTATACACACGATTCCACCGTTATAATAAAATGCAGGCATTACTGCAAACATACAAGAAGAAGTAACGCTAATTGCCTACTTGCGTGACGATAGTTTTCGACTGGCATGCGAGCTCTGACTTGGTGAACTTTCATCACGCGTGGTCCACTCGGGCGTCATGATTGCTCGGTCGTCTTGCCCTCCGGTGTTGGCGTAGGATGACACGGTGGCCTGTCCATTCCCCAAGTGGTGACTTGCTTTGACCAAATTGAACCCCAACACTGAATATGGCTTGGGCAAATCATTGCACTTATTGATGGATTAATGGCTCGTGAACCATTTCTCCAATGATTTTCGGCTCACTCGATTGTCACCTGTTTTGAGAACTTTGGCCTTATCAAATATAAATGTCTGGTTTGTTCTCGTGGAATGAGCCACAACTTGAGAATTGCCATAGCTTTGCCGCACTGCTGCCGCGTGTTCGGCAATTCGCGTCTTGAGAAATCTGCCAGCTTCTACAACATAGGTACTTTGCTCACAACTGCACCAGGTCCTGTAGACGACTCCAGATGTTTATTGTGGTGACAGTGGGTATTTTTGTTTCAGTATCTGACGTCTTATGGTTGCCTCCAGCCTGTGGATGGCTCCAACTCCAAGTGGTGAGGGTTAATGGACAACAGCTTCCGAGACGTTTTTGATGTTGGGGATCGCTTGCCAAATTTGGGGTCAGTGCTACCTTGTTGGCCATCTCATTTGCGCAAGCACCGGTTGGCGAAGTTGCGCGGTTAGACATTTTCCCTGAACACCCGTCGAACTCATTATACCTCGGTAACTTTATCGTCAGGTTCGATGTAGTGCGTCTTAACAAAACGATGTCGCAAACTCCTGTGCATACGCTCCTCTTATCTGCTACTGCTATATGCCTATGTCTCTGATGACGCATCCGCGACGGATCACTGCATAAGGCAGCTCAAATTAAAGTCCTGTTTAGCTGGACAAACATGATTTACTCCTTTGAACCAAAGATTTGATACAAAGGCAGCTTCTTTATGGCTTGGGTAAAATTTCGCGAATGTACAGCTGCAAGGCGTCTTTAAATTAAGACTTCTGTCACAGTTTTACGCTTAGATGTATCAATTACAGAGCATGGCCTTTTGGTAAATACGGCCATTGATAGAAATTCGTATTGACAACCAACTGTTTTGAGTCATTCATCTTCTGACCGATTCAATGACATGGAGAATAAAACGTTCAGTTACTTGCAGTAGTTATATGGTCCTCGGGGTAGGGGGGAAGGTGGGTGTAATTAGTAATCTTGGTGTTCCTCGCCTCATGCTTGCTGGCGCTAACGTGTTGAGGACGTTGGGTCCGGCGAGCAGGAAGGAAGGAGAGATGTTCTCATGATCCGCTTAGGTTTGTCTACTCTCTGTGTCTGTGTGCGACTGGCAGCGTGGTATTTACTAGTCTGGTCGGCCAAGGGAGTCAAAATGCCTGTACCAGCGCGCTTTGATAACATAGAGTGTGTTTTGCTAAAGGGACTGCATTGCTTTTGTCGTAGCAAACACACGTTTGTGGAGGCCTTTAGAGTAGTGTGTAGGTGCTTGTTGTATGACTTGAAAGGCCTCCACCACGTCAAGTTGGTGGATCGTATCGATCAAGTGTGTGAATTGGTAGAAAGGATTGCACTATATTTCTGCTGCTTCTCAACTGAACTGACATAATGCATAACGCAATGTGATTGGTGTGTAGTTTTCAGTTCTTGTGCACGTATCCGACAAGACTTTAAACTTCCATTTTAAGAAACCTCCTTAACACAGGTGCTATTTATAACATAGAAGTCAGAATGCGAGGTCCTTGCTGGAATTGAGAATTCCCATTATGAAAGAAACAGTCTTAAATTTGTTTGGTTTTTGGGTAGCTTATTAAGTAGACGCGCAATAACATGCTATCGGCTGCTCCAATAGGTTGAGAAAGCACACGTGATATCTTTAGCGAAACCATATGATTCCATTTGATGTATGAAGTAGTGAAAAACTGAGTTGACAAGAATTCTGAGGCTACTGCTGAGAAAAGTGTTTAGAAAGTGATTGTCTCCACCTTACGGAATTCATTTTTGATGCAGATACACAGCATTGGCACGCATAATGTTTATTGTGACTCGCACCTATCTGCACGATTCCGATTTTTCCAGGAGGTATAAGAGAAATTTCACTTGACCATGCTTGTAATCAGATTACAATTAATGACTCAAACATTTTGAATCACAACTTTTGGCTATTCATCGACCGTCGGGCGAGTTTAGAGCCGTCCAAACGATGCACGCAGCCCTGGCGGGACCCTTTTTAGGCCACGTTATCGGTCTGACCACACACAAACACCGCTTTGTACGTGCATGCCGTCAGGCAGCCAAGGTCAAACGAGGCTTCCAGGATAATGATGAACAAATCATATTGCTAATTGAGCCACTAGTCGCGCGAGGCCACGATCTGATTGGTCCGATTTATAACCTTTCTTACTTAAATACGCGTACAGGGGACACAATAAAGGACTTCTTTTCTTGCGACTTTGATCATTCCTCTCTTTGCGGCTTTGAAACAAAGCGTCTTTGGCGGCAAAAAAGCTAACTTTTGGCAACATTTCAACAGGCCATGGCTGTCGACTAGCAAGTTTCTTACATGTTTCTACCTTAGAGGGAATGGTAACGGTCTAATTTCGGAGCGAATTTGGTAAGATAACACGTTTCCGAAATATTCGAATCAATTCTTCGGGATTGGGTACGTTTAGTCAATGAGGTTCCGGGGGTTTTACACCGATTCCACGACTATAAAGAAGTGTATAACTGGATGGGGGCGACAGAAGTTTAAGTAGTGCACCGAATAAAACCACTATTCGAAGCGCTTTTTTTCCAACGGAAATGTTGGTTATAAGGGTTTTATTGGTGGGAAATACGGACGGGCAGTGAAATCTACTTTGATAACTGATAAATGCATTTTAATTTTATTGTTGTTAATTTATATCTGTAGATTTTCCTAATCCATATTATCGTTTAACATATTTCAAAATATCTGACTATCACAATGCAGTTTTCTTGAAAAAATGGAATTGGTGGTATGAAGTCGTCTCATTCAACATACCTGAGCTCCAACTTACCCTTTTAGAATAAGAGTAGTACAGTCCGCGGCAACTTAAATTCAGCGGCCGTGGAAACACCTTTAGCTATATGTTCGTTTTTGCACTTACACCTACAGATTTCCTTCATTACCTACCCTATTCCTCCATCTCTAAAACCCCTATGACCACCGTTTCTGTAGGAAAAAATGCTAAGTCTAGGAGTATTTGAGGTGCACTATTTAAATAAACATTGCAAAAAGTATTCTATATATTATCCAGGCTGAAATCTGACGTAGGGCCAATGTGAACGGATTTAGCAACCGAGTATTTTTCGGCTGGTTATGAGGCAATGAGTGTTTGTTAAATCCTGACAGGGGAGGGGCTGGAAGCGAGAGAGGGCGCAAAAAATGCAGGCAGTTATGTAACCGTTGGCCTTGCCAAGCTCAGAGCTCGCTTTTACCCCCTACCAGTATAAATTTAATGAACCGATGACAATGTAATAATAGCTACACATGTTCGCCAAATACTGTTCTAAATTCTCTCATGGGAATTTTTGCAACTTTAGTAAATTAACACTCACTATGTTGGTAAATGCTTCACAAAATATCATACTTCAATCTTTTGGTGGGTACAGAGAACATAATCCTTATTTATTTACCATCGACTGACACCACTGAAAATCACAAACCTTTTGGCCATAATTTCAGAAAGGGTCTGGAGCTCGTCGTATTCGTGAGCTAACAAAATATCCTATTCCAGTAACTTTACAATCGGTGCAGTCCAGCGAATCTCTTATCATCAGAATTTATAGTTAAATCTGTAAGTTATTGTAATTTAATGCCGGCACTATGTTTAAAGATGGTTAACTAAGGAAAATGCATTTTTATATAAAGAAAGTGAAGGGTTATCCATTCAATTTGCTCAAAAGTTAAAATTTATTGTTATAATTTCTGGCTTTATTTCGCATCTAAATAGCTTCAGTAATATTACGAAAATATTATTTTCCTTAACAAACAATTATTACTTTGTATAATATTTAAATACCAAATTTGAATAAGGTTGTTCATTATTATTGATAAATTCTCGTTCACGGGTTAAACCAGTTTGTGAGTAACAATAAATGGTTTGAAGAATTCGGTATTCTGCATGATTTATCCTCTGATTTCTCCAAAACCATGAACCAAATATATATAGAAAGAATACCTAACCACTCACTATCAAGCTAAATGTATTGATATATTTATGGACCATTGAATGAATACAATTAAAACCATAAAGTTTTAACCACAACTTTATGAAGGGTCTGCACCTCGCCATAATCGAACGTTCAAAATAATCAAAAATATTAATGTGAGAGAAGTAAATTTATCTTATTGAACACAGAATAACACGTTAAATATTGCATCTGCCATTTCCATTTAAATTTACTAAAGTTATTTCCGCACGTTAGTTTACAAAATATCCGCCAACTGTAGCTTATGATGGACCACTCATGATTCCTTACTCCCTGCATGTTTTCCTACGAAAATGGTGGTTAAAGGGCTTTATAGGTGGGGAATTAGGACACACAGTGGAATATATCTTAATAAATGCTAAATGCATTTTTATATTTCTGTATCTAGAAGTGTTGTTGGTTTAGATCTGAAGGTTGTCCTAATCTGTATAATCGTTTAACTTATTGCGGAAAAACCCAATTTTCAAATTGCAGGTTTCTTGAATTACCAGTAAAATTGAAATGTCGCTAGGAGGTCATCTGCTTCAATTTGCCTGAGGTCTAACTTAACGTTCTGGAGTTAGATTAGTATAGTCCGTGGCGCGAAGCGCCGCGTTCACCTTCAATTTACATGTGGAAAAACCTTATCCGAGCGGCCGCAGGAAGCAACTTGAACTTCAGTCTTTTCGCTATTCACTTCTTAAAATTTCCTTCTTTGCCTATCCTATTTCCCCACCCCACAAAACTCTATAACCACCGTCCTTGCAGGACCAAATTCTGGGACCATGTATGTATGAGTGAGCCTAAGTAAGCTACTTGTACCAAATATCCTATTCCAGTAAATTTATAGTCAGCGCAATTAAGCAAACATCTGATTTTTTGTTAGTTTTACATAACTCGAACGATTTAAAAATAAAAAGCCATGAGCAATTTTCATGAAAAGATTTCTGAATAAAAAGTCGAACTTTGGGCGGTTGATATCGATCGAAGTGTGAATTAACTCATGGTGTGTAGCGCAACATCGTAGCTCAAGTAGGTGAAGCGATGGCTTGCGTAAAAGGCCTCCCTCCTATGTGGATTTGAATCCCGCCGAATGCCGCGATTTTTTCCACAAGTGGGTCAACTTAATGAACAATCATACGTTAAATTACGTGTAATATGAAAGCATATGTATTAAAAGCGTTTAAAAACATTATTTTCCAGCGCAATTGTGCTTGTGCTGCTGTTTTTACACACGCAAATGAGATAAATAACTGCCTATTGGGTGGGAAATAAAACTGAAAGCTGCGCACCGATGCTGATGATTCATGTGTTCATTTTCGTGATTTATGGATTCAGAAGCCACCCTACCGACAGTTTTTTTACCCTATTCCTTAATTAAACCGCCCATGTCCAACGCGTACGGCAAAATCCAGAGGCCAGACGGCGATCGAGAAAATTCGATCAGCCCAGGGCCACAACTGCATATTGCAGCTTCATAACGGCAGTTTATACTTTAACAAAGGCGAGCCGGTCCAGCTCTGCGAAACGTCAGCGAAAACATTAACTCATTTCGGTGAGCACCAACATGATCTTTGTTTATTTTATGCACTTTAAATTACACTATTGTCCGTTGATTCATTTGTCTGCCAATAGCGTGTGTCTTTTACTAAACCAGTGTAAATAAACGTAATTTTCACCTTTATATTAAAACGCCGATTTTGCCTCGAGTTCAATTATACTTTAGGTTGTAGTGTCAACCGATTTATACCACCTACAACACCATTGTGACAATTTATCCGAATACCGTGAGGGAATAATTTCAAGTTTATTCTTCCAGTGATTTGCCTAGATCGCACTTCACTTCCCCTAGTAGGGCCTGGTTCAAAAGAACGCATGGATTGTCCTCCTGCGGACATGTCCATCAAGCCATACGTTGGGAAATCAGTTGATGATAATTCGTCCCGCCAGCGCAATTTTCAACACCGCAGTCCTGGTACGTTCATCTTTCAGTCGCATGTGCAAAAGCGACGCTTTCACAGACTTTTTGCTCAACATTGCATTTGCTTGCCAAAAGAGGAGACTATTCGAGTCCCAGGAAGCAGTTCAGAAGACGAAGATGCAATCACTGGAACAAGAGTTTTATTTGCCTGACGTTTTGGATTCCGTCGGGAATCCTTAGTCATAGGTTATCGTAAACAGGTCTGAGACATGCGCAGATAAGGGGTGATACATGCACAGATTGCACGGTATTTATAGTTCACAGCGGTCACCCGCATGCGTACTATAATTTTCCATTCCTGTAGCCACCACTGGAGGTCTTTATTGGTCCGGTGATTGCTCATTAATTGCAACAGCGTTCTTGTCCGCGTCGGATGCAGGTTTGATAATTGCTCGACAATTAGGCCAGCTGTCGTCAGAGTTGCGCCCAGCCCTTCCCACGTGACTGATTTTCTTGCTCAGGAAATTTCTCAGTACACCGTATGGGAAGGCCAAATCGTTGCGCTTGTTGATGGACTGCGGGCCTGAGAACCATGACTCGAGCAGCTCGCGGCTCTCGCGGTTGTCTCCTCCTGCGAGGATTTCGGCCTCGTCAAACTTGAAAATCTGACCGGGTCCCGTTGAGTGAGCTACAACCTGGGAGATGACGTCTTTCTTCCTCACCGCCGTTGCATTCTCGGCCATTCGCGTCCGGCGTAATCTTCTAACATAGTAGCTTTGTCCACAACTGCACCAGATCCGGTAAACGACTCCAGCCGTTTCCTGCCGTGGCAGTGGGTCTTTCAGCCTCATGACCCGGCGGCTGATGGTTGCTTCCGGCCTGTGTGCAACTCCAGCTCCAAGTGGGGTGAGTAGACGGCTGACCGCTTCCGATACATTTTTTACGCACGGAAGAGCTCGCCAAACGTTTCGATTAGCTGGACGTGGCTTCGTCTCTTGTTTGCAAATGCACATGGATACCCGCGCAAATTTTTCCACTAATGCATACGCAAACGACCGAAGAAGCCACATCCAACTGGCCCAACAGTTTGGCGAGCTCTTCCGTACGCGAAGAATGTATCGGAAGCGATCAGCCGCTTTATCATCACACTTAGAGTTTGAGTTGCGAACAGGCCGGATGCAACCATCAGCCGCCGGGTCATGAGACCGAAAGACACACTGTACGGGAGTACAAGAGGAAGCGGAAGCAGAAGTAAGAGGAACAGGCACAGGGACCAAAAACTTAGCACAATGATATGGAGGAGGCTAACTAAGAGCAGTGAACAGGCAGTTTTGCTCCAAAGGATTCAAATCAGCCACAGAAAAACCTGTTCCCAATGGGTCATCCTCACGTGGAGCGAGTATAAGAAAGTGTCAAGGCGTAGAAGATAGAGCAGAGCAATCCGATTGACTAGAATCAAGAATATATCTTCCAGAGATATAAGGCTGTCAGGCTCACGGTTATTCTGTTTCTGAGCGGTGTTTTTCTGCAGCTTTAACTGTGTCGTTTTTTATTAATATTTGTTGAAGGAGGAGGGTATTACTATGCATGTTTCCGTTTTATTTTTCCTGAAGCTGTCGCCAGTTTGCGTCGGCTTGGACGGCAATTAAGTGTATAGAGCAGTGTAGTCGGTTCGTTTTTGCCTAAAAATTGTCGCGTATCAACTGGGGGAGAATCAGCTGTCAAGTGCATTGTGACCATTTTTTTCCGCTAGGAAACTGAAAAACTAAGCAGTAATGACTATATTTCTTCTTCTTTTACTCCAATTAAGTTGCATTTTAGTGGGCTCCTGGTAGTCTGTGTAAATATGCAATTGTTAATCTGTAGAGCATAATAGACATACTGTTGACCTCTTTTACTGACGTAAGGAAATATTGGATGTGTGCAACACTTGCCCATGACCATGACTACGTTACCCTCACCGATAATTAAGTATTCCCGATGGAATCCGAAATGGCAGGCAAATAAAACTCTTTGTCCAGTGATCGCATCCTCTGCTTCTGAACTGCTTCCTGAAAATCGCGTATTCTTCACTATTGGCAATAAAATCACACTTCTCCCTAGTATCAGAGCACCCACATGGATGTCTTCGCAGACATGATGTCGAACCAAGGGTGAATGTTTAGGCCCTCAGGTCTGGCTGATAATATCGCTAATGGGGTAATCACGGTACGCAGATAGCTAAGTAGGGTAGACCGCGGAGACCTTCGCATGAGGCTATGCGGGGGAGGGCGTTATAAATAGCAAACGTGAATGGATATAAAATCTAATACTACTGAAAAATTGAAAGTACTATTATTATTGTAAATTGTAAATTCCGATCCATCGTGCAATGCTGTATCGATCCAGTTTTCGCTTAAAATCCTCTAGCGATTCCGACATAACGACGTCCTGAGGAAGTGCATTCCACGCTCCCACATGATTTATCTGAGACACTTTATGTATTGCTGTAGCACACGTTATGCATTCCTGTACCTTCTCAATGGAATTTTTAATGGAGTATTTCATTAGTCCCAATGTACGGATTGATACCGACGTCGGGGAGCGCGTATGTACTTGAAGCACATCAACAGGGCATTGTGGTCTACGGTACAGCAACACTCCTTTACTGAATCACAACAGTATGCCAACCGCGCATTCGCTCGACCCTTTTAAATAACAATAGCAAAACAGATGGTATTGCAAATCGCTCCTTATGAACTTGAACGCACTAGATTGGACCGGGTAAAGATAACGTCAAAACGCAGACGTTTACATGCGAATGATAGCAGCTCCACGAATCCGGCTAAGCATTTCAATTGGGTTCTTTGGTAACCAGATCCACGAGGTCAGGTCATTACGGAGGGCAGGCGAACCGTCAGGTGCGGTAAGAAGCTCCACGCTGTTTGATTTGCCACTGTCGCTACCTGCAAATAAAAAAAAGGTCTAATGAATACATTTCAATTAAAATATCAGAGAAAAGAGGCCAGGTTTAAAGAATTGATACTATCGACAGCAAATGAAGTCACGCTAAAGTATTAGCAACTTGGTTTACATGTGATGGCTCTAGTGCTTTTTTAAATAAAGAAGAAGGCAAA
This sequence comes from Ligula intestinalis, assembly GCA_036362985.1. Lineage (NCBI taxonomy): Eukaryota > Metazoa > Platyhelminthes > Cestoda > Diphyllobothriidea > Diphyllobothriidae > Ligula > Ligula intestinalis. The sequence goes on along the minus strand of JAYGXS010000004.1, from coordinate 69,925,107 downwards.
TTGATTAGAAGGTCGGACGCCAACGACAGCGAGGAGGAATGCATTAGATTGCGCGCCATTACCTAGAAAAGCAGCAAAACTCCTTACCAAGAGCAAATACCGCGTCGGCGTAGGGCGAAATAACAGCGAGGCACCTTCATTGCAGCCAATTCTGTCCACTGGCCGTGGGGGCATGCATCGTCCGGTACTGAAAAGGCCTCAGCAGCGTTGAAGTTCTTCCACCGGCAACCAGGATTTTGCCGCGAAAGGGTGTCGCTGCAGCTCCTGACCGCACAATTCTCATGGGAGCGGCTGGCTGCCAAAATTCTGCCATGCTAACTGTGGTCGCTCTATCCTGCCAATCAGCTCGAAGCTGGCAGAACTCTACAGAAGCAAGCCTGGACGAACCATCGTAACCACCGAAAACAAAGGTCCGATTGTCGGTGGGCAAACAGGCAGCAGCGGGCCCATTCCTCTTCTCCCGCAGGTCGGGCAATTTGAACCATCTGTTATGGGACAAGAGGACGTGCAAAGAAGAGGCCGGTACGGCAATTTTGCAAAAAGTAAGGAAGAAGCAGCACCACAGGGGTGAGTTCTCACCTGTCCTGGTTGACGTCAAACACTTCACAGGAGGAAAGTTCTCCATTACCACATCCACCAAAAATGCCAATCAGCATCTTCTTTCTACCCACCTCCCCTTCTTTGTGGACAGCGGCATCAATCTTTATGACGGCGGCTGCGTGTGTCTCTCGTCCAACGCCAGCTGGTGCCCGTTTTCGCCAACACCGTTCTCTTACCAGATACTCTTCGACCGTCGTTGAACAGTTCCCTCCAACAACAAAAACGCTCCCTGTCGTGGAGGTTAGAAAAACGTAGAACACATATGTGGGGGAAGAGCATGGAGTTTTTTCACTGTCTGCTCCTATTTTCATCCTATGACACAGGACAACTGGCCTCGCCAACAGTCTGAGAAACAAAGTTTCTGCTACCACTGCACATATGTACAAATAGGGCACTCAAAGGAATTTTTCCTACACATCCCTCAATATACTGATACTGATAGTGGATACACTTAGACTGATAACGTGTAATATGCACAGTATCATAGTATTCACAGTATTCAAGGCCATATCAAGGAAGCGAGAAAAAAAATCAGGTTCTGACAAGCGCATGTTTTCAGGAGGTCTTCCTCAGGCCAAAAGTTGCAGAGAAATTAAAGCTATACAAAACAATTAACTTTTTAACATGTAGAAAAATCAATGCCTGTCTGACATGGGCGCCGATTGGCCACTGCGGACTATGTTAGTCTGTGCAAGTAAGCGAGATTGACGTGTTGGGTGGGTGACTGTCACTAGTAGGTGACGGCCCACGTCAGCCAGGTATCGAGTTTTCTACATGTTCAGACTTTACTTCTTTTGAACAGCTTTCATTTCTCTGAAACTGTTTGGTCCAATGAAGAGTTGCTAAATAAACATGTGTTTACCAGAAAATTAACTTTTGAAATCAACCATGGGAATATTCACAGAAGAGAGACCAACATAGAAAGATCGAAACATTTATCATATAAAGTATGCGACGACACTGACACTGATAGGCAAATATCCTTTAGTGATAGTGCGTAAGACGGACAATGCCATAGTCATGACAGTCTTGAAATAAATATCAAAGAGAATATTTACCGCTTGAAAAATAGCAATATCAGGAGCTCAAAACCTTTACCATATACATTCTGCGATGAGGCGACAATAAAGTGTGATAATTTTGCGAAAACGAAAAAGAAATTTTTTTGAAACAGGAGTGACACGTTCCGTAACGGCCAGGCAACTCACCACCCACGACACTGTAAGTGGCGCACGGGCGCGAATCCATGTCGGCAAGCCGATCTTCGATTCGCAGGTCTGAATCGAGGCCACGAACAGACCAGCTGTTCTGATTTTTATCAGGTCCAAAGATCACAAGATGGGTCTGTGCCAGCCTTCTCTGTCGGTTGAACGGGCAGGGAGGTTTCTCCGTGTCCTCAAACCTCATCCACTGCTCAACTAGAGCCATCAACCGACTTGCATAAACAACGATGAGATGAAAAATAATACACTTACCTGCAATCGCTACTCTTCTTGAATATTTCATGACTCTTCACCAGACGGTTGCGGAATTGTACAGTAGTCTGGAGCCATCGAACCTCCCTTAACATCGTCGGAGCATATAATTCCAGTCTCTTATTAACGTCCTCTCTACAAGGCCCGACCCAACATGAAATTGCCGCGAAAACGTCTTCTTCGGAGTCAACAGCCAGACTGTCATCTCGAATCAAAGTCAACACTGTGTCATATGACAGACGCACAAATAGGTCGCTACAAGCGAGGCTTTCAAATTACGTTCGCATCACACGAAGGCAAGTCTTGATGAGCGATTCAATGTTCAGAGAACTAGCAAAGTCCCATATAATTGCTAGATTTTCTAAATTTACACTGTAAAACAGACAGTTAATGAGGAATGTATAGACAGTATTTACCAGCTGGCCATGAACTTCGCTCCAGAATTCTCGAGTTCGGGTAACTGCATCATTCGTGCCAGTGCAACCATCCCTCGCGCATTTGCCTCCGTCGTCTCCGCTTGTCCAGTATACACATAATTAACGAATTCTGACGCGAGGCTAAGACGATCATAGGCAGTAAGCATAACAGCGCCAAAGTTACCGTTAAGGCACTGTCGGCCACCTCAGGACAGAATTCTCCTCCATGAGAGGGCCACTGAGAGTCCCTCGCAAAGACGGAACACGAGCTGCCAGTATTATTCGATGAGCATTGACCCGGCCACTATCTTTTACCTAAAAAAAACAAGGGTCTGTGTAAAGAGCAGCAAAAACAAGGGAGGATACTTCTATTGTAAGTTCTGTTATCTCTTCAGCCAGCCGGATTTCATTGAGAGTAGGGCAGCTGCGAATTAGCGGAACTGCATCTTCGAATAACTGTGTATGTAAGAGGACCATTTTCGCGTAAAAAGCAACAAATTACTATGAATGCTAGGCTCGCATTTTATATTCTGGCATCAAACTGTGCACCAGCATGCATGACCTCAGGGTCCTGATTGGCGGATCAGAAAGAAGAAGTGAATGATTAAGCAAGGATCAACCATTTTAATTGGTCATAACTAAGTGAGCTAGAAGCCATAGATGGCAAATGCTGAATGCCAAGTAAAGCGACACGCGCACTGTCAACGAGGTTTCGTTCTATTGGAGAAGGGGGGATAAGATTTATAGGCAATGGTTTCCAGTTCGAGGTCTGCTGATGACGTAAGTAGAAACTATTTTGGCACCGTGTTAACAGCATTCGTTTTCGCAAATAGAACACTTGACTTTTTAGTCCACCACCGTCTTTGCGGCAAATGGAGAATGTCCTGGAAGTCGGCGTTATGGGTCCCTTGAACATGAACACCTTTAACCACTCAATTACAACAAAGGTGTCGTATATATACGGTGCCCAGAATTTTGGCCTATGGTATCGGAAAACCAGCGATTACAACCGTTGCAGGACCGCCTCTGCTATGAGTCCGGAAGTGGGCGAAGCAATAAGCGCACATTTTGGCTGCTTTTAGATACTTCTTACGTACGTACTTCGTAAAGTACGTATTGAGACAGAACTTTAGTAGCTGGAGGATTTAAGCGTTCCCAAAGTGATTCTCCGTTTAATCGTGTTTTTCTCGTAGGAGTAAGGATAACTTCGACTGCCAAGTCCTGTGAAATAGAAGTAAAAAGGTACGTGAAATCAAAGGAAACCATTATATCGTTTGGCAGGAGGCTTATTCCTTAAAATTTCTCCAATGATCGTGTTGATGACCTGACTGTTGTGTCTGAATGACCTACCATGAATTTTAGCCGTCGGAACAGCCACTTTGCCAGTCTGTTGTTTGGAGTTCCTTTGAGAGATTCTAGTGGCCGGAGGGGTGCCCTCTCTTTGTACATCATGGGAAGACCATATAAGCGGGTCAAGGCCGTTTCTTGAGCTCTCGCCATGCGTCGGGCAATTGACGATATTTCACTTGAGTTGTCTATTGCCGACAGCGTTGCGTTGATCTCGCACTTCAGCATTTTTGTGGGGTTCGATTTGCATGGAACGTAGGACTGAAGATCGTCTAACCCAGTTTGAGCTCTGTGAATGTAGCCTGTCCTGTCCATTTCTGCGGTGAACTGCCCCTTGTCCGCCGGCACGATAATGAAGTGATGGTCGGCTCTGTGTTGTTGCCTTACGTTCTATCTTGGAGAGAGCGTCGCGTAGTTAACGTACAGGAGGGACAACACCTGTTGTAATATAAGATTTTTCGTTTCGTCCGTTGCCTATGTTTGGCTGAGAATTGACACTACTGCAGCAACCACGTTGCCGCATCTCCTATAAGTGATGGAAGAACTATAGGGACGCTTTCTCTGAACGCAGAGAACATGCCTTACATACATTTAGTAGGTATAAATAATTATGAGGTCTAATATATTAAACTCAAATATGGTGTAGGAACGTTTTCAAGGCAACCACAATGCAATGGGCAAACATGATACATGTGAAAATGTTTGAGAGTATGCAAAATATGGTGCTAAAATAGCTGGCGAAATAATTTAACGACACAATTATTGAAAGTGCATATATAGAGTAGGTTGTTAAGTCCCCGTTAGGCGAGCACAGCCCAACCTACGGCCCCAGAATTTCACAGCAGTAAATAAATGGTAGTTCTTCAAAGTACGACATATAGCGATTTATCATGTAATGTGACGTTGAATAGAAATAAGAGATTCTCAAAGAAATATAAAAGTGAAAATCGCGCGTGCCAGGTAAACTTTAGTTTTAAGTGTAGAGCAAAGTAATCGTTTAGAAAAATTTTCTGGTGCAAATGCTGACATATTATGTGCATTGGAAACTATAGCTGTTAGAGACCAGTCCAAAGTTCAAGTATTTATTCTAACACAATTTCAGGAGAATGGCTAGTTTTTTTATTGCATTTTTATATTGTTTGATTTGCGTTGGACTAACGCAACCAGAATTTCACTTGCTTTGCCGATTGGGAGGTCATAGGATAAAATAATTTAGTAGAATTACGTACAGAAATGCAGGTTACTGACTAATATATTTAAAGGGGAATGTCAATGTCCTTCGTAAACAAACCATTTTTGTACACGATGAAATATTTCCTTCTGCCATACGTTTTTTAAATTGTTTTGGAATTTCGACTATGACGAGTTTCCGATCTTTGTTAAAATGCTTATTAATAGTTGATGGTTTCTACTGACTTCAGTCGATTGGCCAAAAATAAGGACCAAATTCTACGTGCTTACTAAAATCTACAAAATAAAATATAGTTTGAAAGTGTTAACCTAAACAACGAGATTTTAATTTTTCATTCTTATGCAGCTGGCTGTTTGGGTCAAGGGTTTAAAATCACCAAAAAATGCCATCTCATTGCCAACAAAAATGAAAGTCAACAAGAATTGTCACGTTTTAATAGCTATTACATTAATTTAAAAGCTTTAAAATACAAAAAGCTTCTTAAAAAGCGCGTTATTTAAATCTTTGGATGTCGAATATTTGTGTACACTAACTTTTGTGAATGTATTTTGGCCGGATTATTGACTCCTATAAAGTCTGGAGATGCGCCGTTTGCTGAAAATGAATAAAATTTAATTTTCTTTGAAAGTCGGTGCAGTTTTCAGTATGTTCATATACTTCTAGCCTCTGTTCGAATATATATGCTTGTTTACGGTCGTTATTTTTGGTAAAGTAAGACAAATTACAGCCTTCTACGTGCATTACGCAATTGTATGACAAAAAGCTTGACAGAATAGAATTGCACAAATAGATTTTTAAAATTTATTTTACAAGTGAATGTGCGTTATCTCATACCTGCACATACCTTAAATTCGTGAACGGTAAAACAAATGTGTCTGTTCCACTTTTTACTAATGTTCTTTTATAGTACTAAAGGCAACACAGGAAGCTTTTTTCCGCAAAGTTTCATAAAGTAGGAAATTTCTTTGATATCAAAAAACGGCTCATTTGTTCCCGATGCGCTTCTACTTTCTTCAAATATACTAAACTGAACGTTGTTCCCAGTAAACAGAATCTTAGACATCAATTGATCTCAATGAACAAAAAAACCTCAAATGTATACTAAATTCCCCACCCAAATGTTGCTCTTAACATTTCATCACATAAACAGTAGTCGCCGGTTATTAAGCCCATGGTTAATAGGAACAGCCGCTTATTAAGTCCAATTTTGTCTGGTCCCGATGTAGGCTTAATAACCGGCGACTTCTGTACCATCTCTGTATATCTAAAGTGCCCCTCAAAGAGGACATAGGGCGTCCTCAAATGATTTGCGCATTTTAAAAGTTCGATCATGGCCTTACAATTAAATATGCAGCAAAAATGCTTATATATTACTCAACCTCATTGGCAGCTTATTTATTTGTAACTAAATACTGTACGCATTGTTTACTGTAGGGATCAGCAATACACATGTAGTAGACAACTGTAAACCAGAAATGAAAGTTTCTGAGATTCTGATGGCGCGAAATTCAGACCACAGACCTCGAGTTATAACTACGATGGAGGCCGCGGTGTAGCGAGTGGACTTTGCTTAAAATTATAATGTATATATATCCATTGGAACGGTCAATTGCTTCTGGTCACAGAATAGGCGGATATGTACCGTCACAAAGCCGAATAATTCTGAAGGACAAAATATTTTGAGGAGAGGTGGAAAGGTCGCTATTGAAAATTTCATGGTAAAGCACACGTAAACTCACGAACGGACCGAATGATAAGGCTCGAAGCCTATTACTTCCTGTATGTACCACTTTTTGCAAGAACGTTTGGGTGTTACCGTCCATCGCAGAAAAAAATCCATGGACTGACAATCAAACAGATTAAATATAGGATGACCATGGCAAGATGGTCAGGAGGTGGATTGTAAACGACTATAAATGAGTCGTCTTCGCCAACTAATTGCTGTGTGAACCATTTCATTCACTGAATAAAAATTTCGTTTTTTGCTCGAAGTTATCAAATGGTTGATAATGTTGAAGTTCCCTAGCATAGACCTACAGTCATAGTATGGGGAGAATTATACTTCAGAGGGATCGCTGACCTCCATCTTGTACCGTGAGTCAACAGAGGAATACAATCAAGGGGAGATTCTAAAGCAAAACCTTTTAAAAAATTTAAGAAACACCTTACTAGCAGGTAATAATTTGGAAAGAAACTTGCTCCAGGTGTGTTAACGATACATTTTACAGAGGACTGGGGAACAAGGTATAGAGATCTAGTGACGCATAGGTATTTGCAAGTGAAATTTAAAATTTCTAAGCGATAGACATACGTCCAGTAAGCAGTACTGACATTGATCGAATTAAAAATAAAATCCAGTTCTTCATAAATTGGTTGACACGCAACTGCCAGCTTCCACTACTGTTGTTGGATTGGAGGGATCCATGCTGTTTGCCTGGGAAAAGATGCCCTCGGAGACTTTCCAGACTATAATTTATTCAATGCGGAGAAAGGTAAAAGTTCTTACAAGGGTCTTTGGAGAATTTACTGTAAAGTAAATTGTGAAATACCTATAACCTCAGTAACTATGACTATGTCATTAGGGTGCAAATAATTTTGGGACACCCCAAATGCTATACACTAGTGCCTGTGGTCTGCTGTTGTTTATAAGTAAACTAGAGTGTCGATCACCAGAGACGAAAAAAACAGCAGATTTGGCATACTTTACATATTGGCAGGTGAGAATTCTACGACGCTTCGCATCATGGCATCCACACTTGGACTCAACTTGCAAAATAATAAATAGAGTAACTAAGCCAGAAACATATTTGTTCTAAGAACACCAGTGTTTTGCAAATCTATTGAATATTCGTTAGTCCACCAGGACTCTCAGAGACTTTGGCGTGGAAGTCTTTTCAGTAGTTATGCTCAGCCTCAAATCGACCCCCATTTACGATTGTATCAACGCTTATAGGATAGAATAGGCTCCAAAGTACCTTTTTGTAATCTAGTTGCTACCAACAATATACTTTTATGTGGCGGCACTATTTCTTTGAGTAAGACTTCCTCTTGCTGCGTCTGTGTGGCCTACATGAGCCATAAGAGAGCTGCTATCACCGTGACCGTGAGAAACCTGCGCACGTGGTGGGCTACATTTGATCGCACTCAGCGCATCGGTGCAAGTTACTTTTTGAATGGATGTGATCGCACCTTGACAGAATGTCATCAAACTGGAACGAATGCAGCCGTAAGCGCAATCAATGAACACCATTAGGACGGCCTTGACGTTCTCTACAGCGCGCGTTGCTATTAGCAACGGATCCAAACCAATAAAGTAATTCAATATTATTAGGTCGGATGAGGCGCGAAAACAATAGACAAAGACGACTAGCCTGTTTAAAAGCACCATACAGAACTTTCAATACGTTTTTATGTTTTCACGACTCCACTCAGGTAAACAGCCCTAGCCGAAGTAAGGGTCTGTGTTATAGCGTTTGCGTGACCTGTTCGTAGGTATTGATAAAGAGTTGTAGTTAGTTGTAGCTTCTAATTCTGACCATAATAATGCGGCCGACAAAGTTTCACATACTGGCCTTTTACTCAAACCGAAGCCGCATTTATTGCTTGCAGCATTCTTGACTGCAAATATAACTAACTAAGTATAAGAATTGCAGCTTGGCTCTTATTCCACCTCACATGCAAATGACGCACTTGAACGTTCGCTTTCGAAAGGCTGCACTTTAAAACTTGGAGAAATAACCTTTCGCCAAACCTATTGCCCAAATCTTTATTATTTTTGGCAATTTTATACGCGGATTTTGACTGTGATAAATGACCTCATAATAAATAGAACGCATAGTTTAGCGTCATCTCGCTCAGTTAATAGAAGTAAACCATAAAATTTGCAAATGCTACCAAATATCTATTATGTTTCAATGAAGGAGTTCATTGGTTAAATTGCCCATTTTCCCGATCTCCTTTTGGGAAACAGCATAAGGTGCAGTTATCTTCTGCTTCTTTGGCAAATTAAACGTGATAAGCCGTTCTCCAAGTAAAATATCCGTACGTTGAGTTTTCTAAAATAATGAACGAACTTGATGAAAAAACTTATTTGACCACACTTTAAGATTGCAAAATGAGACTTAAATATACAACTAAAAAGACACGTAATGTGTCAGCATGCGTAAGCAAATGGATTATCGATTATCTAAGCGGTCTAAACTGAATTGAATCAGAAGCATACCTACGGATGATTTAACGTATTGGTCTACAATTCCGCAGTCTTCATTTGATATATACAGTGGATTGTATACCTGAGGGAATATGAATATTAATAGTTAAGTGGGTGATATAGTACAGATTTGAGGTGTATTATCTTTTTCATTGCGTTGACTTGAGATGTGAAAGTCTGTTAACTGGAAACAAAGTTCAGTTTAGGTCTGTATACTAGGAGCAAAAAGTGTCGGATTGCGGCAAACTCCAGCGTTTGTTAATATCGAATGAATTTCATAAGCTATAAGTGCTGCGGAAAAGGACTTCTCGTGGTTGCATATAAGAATATTAATAATGATCGGAAAGCTTTAATTATAAATATTCGGAGAGCAGACAATTTTGTTTTGCATTGATGAAATTAACGTAAGTGCAGCTATGAGATGATGCATTTTTTGTTGCGAAAAGAAGAACGAATTTAGCTCAGGAAATTCTATTTTACAAATCTATTTTACAAAGCTGTTATACTTTGTGTCAAAAATGAAGTAAAAAACAAACAACAATGTAATCTGCTTTACTCCACCGACAATCACAACCATAAACAAGCATAAATGCCTGGACCAAAGACAAGCCGTCAGTTTTCGCTGTGAAGACGAATGAAAAAGAGGTTTACATATTTTTCATGTATAAAGCAGAATGAATAGACAGAAAACGGGAAAAGGGACGGACAGAAGATCTTTCCATTTCTCAAGATCTTTGTTGATATTCTTCCACACTGATTTGCTTTCCTTAGCATACAACTGAGCCTGAAGACAACAGATTGAATTACAACTACTACAGTTTACATGGAAAAGTGGATTTTTTTCCATTTTCAGTGGATGAATTTTTCTATTTTTAGTGAAGTCAAAAAATTAGTAAAAATTTGCCAATTTGGCCTTCACTTTATCTTTAGAAATTTCAATGCCAAAATCCATCAGTAAGGCTTTTTTATAAAAAAATTACTTTAGAAAGAAAGTTTTTTGTTTAATCCTAGGCATATTCATTCGCGACTTTTGGTGTGTACGTCAATTCTTCTGGGGAATGAATTCACCTGTTTGGGTGGTTCATAAACCATATCCTAAAACGCAGCTGCATTAAAAAGAAAGTTTCAAATCATATAAGCAAGAAAATACTTTTTAGAAATATTTTATTTTAAATGTTGATGTTAGCACGTAGAATGCAATCTTTATTAATGGTCTATCGAAAGAAATCAGTGAGCATCGTATTCTGCTAACTACCATTTCAACTACCATTTCAACAGAATCGAAATCCTAGAATAATTATGAGGAATGGGGCGGAACGAAATTTATTTTAGTGTGCGAAAATCGTACCTTTACGATTGCACCTGACAATTTCATTTACAATTATTACGCTGTGACTGGCATGCGTGTACATGAGGTTACGACATATCTTACTCTTATGACAACCCCAATCGGCAAAATCAAGCGCAACTCTGGTTGCCTTAGTCCCACGTAACTCAAACGATGTATAAACGGAAGAAAACCTTACCATTCACCTAAAATCGTGTTGGAATATTTATTCCAGATTTTGTCTGTTTGGTTGCAGCTATATATTACTTTGTGCGCAATATGAAAGAATATCTTCCTCAAAAATAATGCAAAGCGTTGTTTTCCAACGTTATATTACAATATGCTTCTTTATCTATTCGAACCTTTTTGCACGAAGAGGCCTCCTCTACATCTAAAACTTATGTAAAAGTAGTACGCCCTATTCGGAATTCCCCATTTTGCTAAAACAACTGGTATTTCAGAAAAATGTACTACAAATTGTGAAAAAGGACCATTATTTTATTGCTGCAGGTGTTTGGGGACCGCACTATTTATATATGTATGTATATATACCTTTATTTAATAAGTTTAACCACCTACTGTACATCACTGTCGACACGGACTTAAATAGGCAAATTAATTAAGCCATGTTTTCTCAGTAAACTAGATTAAACAGTCAGGAGAATCATTTACCCGACTGAGCTAGAAATATATGCTGTTGGCTACATACTCCAGCTTTTAGAAAATACATTGGGTTTTCGGGGATTCAACCCGTTACCATCTCGGTATACTTTTCGGGGCTGGAGTCTCCTCGGTAGTTCTGCTCAGCATCGAACCGATCAACAATTCCGATTATATCAACGCTTATCCTAAACAACTTGACAAGCTCGAATAATTTGTAACTGATTTAGTTTAAACCTACAATATAAATGTCTCTGGTGGCTCTAATCCGCTGCTGCATCTTTGTCACCTACGCGGACCTTAGCAGAGCTGCTAGCGTCATGACCTTGAGATACCTGCGCACCTGGCAAGTATACTCGATCGCGCTCGTCACCTAGCACAACAGCCGTGCTTACGTACAAGTTTCTCTCTCAATGCCGGCGTTCGCGCCTTGACAGAATGTCGTCAACCTGTGTCGAACGCAGCGGTAAGCAAAATCGATCAGTGTAGGCTGATATGCACCTTTAGGGCAGCCTTGACTCTCGCTCGTTATTATTAGCAACAAAGTCATAATTTTTGGGAGATTCGAGATGATTAGGATCAGATGAAACGCGAAGACAATAGACAAAGTCGGCTAACTTGTTCATAAATATCGTATCCCGCCTTCTAAAAAGTTATAATTTACAATATGTTTTAAGGTTTTTGCGAAATTAATTAAGTACAGAGCCCTCTCCGGAGTAAAGCTTGGTCTGATGGTCTCCGTGTGATCTGATCTTTGGTCTTAATAATGAGTGAGAGTAATTGGTTTTTTTTAAATTTTGACCAAAATAGTGTGACCGACAGAGCTCCACTTATATGTAGTTTAAAGAAACCAAAGCCATATTTATGCCTTGCAACATTTTTGACTGCAAATAAAGCCAAGTCACCACGCAAGACCACCTTTCGCTGTAAATTTTCTACCTCAGGTTCAAACAAAGCACTTCGACATTGTCTTCTCATGGGCCAAACTTTATTACTGGTAGAACTGGCATCTGTTCTATCAATCGTTAGTTTATTTCAGGTACTTTATTTTTAGGGGATATAAGGTGCGTTTGGGCATGGTCTATATAAATAATTGGTAAATAAAATGCCCAGTTCACATTTATTCCACTACTCTTTCCGAATGACCTTTACTTTTTAAAATTTGCCTTATTATTCTATATATCGGTTCCTTTGTTTGACGCTTCTGGATATCCATTATGAATCACTGAAATATTTCTTTGGATAGAAGCCACGTTTACTCGAGCGGCTTTTTTTAACAGGGTAATGCACAGTTATCATCAGCTTCATGGGCTAGTAAAAGAAGACTACGCCTCCTCCAGGTAAAATATTCAGAAGTTAGCTTTTCTCAATTTTTTTCATACCAGGTAGCACATAGGCCGCAACCTAAAATAGTTTGTTATCTTTATTCTCTTTAATAAACGAATTCCATGTATTTTAAAACTTTGCCATACCATTTTGACTGAACTAAAACGTGGGCGAAAATATTTTGGTATCCAATTTTTATTACTGGAAAACGTTAGGACTCTGAAACACGCGTATTTCTGGGTCATTACCCTTCATCGGTCAGCGTTACCTGACTCAATTATAGCCGCAGAAACTGCCGCTTCACTCGAGTTTCGAACCCGGGACCAATGAGCTAGAGACAACCGTCCTTTTCACTGAGCCACCAGGTCCACGTCTTGCCAGTTTTTTGATCGGGATGTAAATTAGTACATGGGTGTTCTCCGATCGCGCCCAGGATTCACCAGTCCTGGCTTGTTTCGTTTGGCGAATTTGTGAACTCTTCCACTTTTTTACTCAACGAAGCAATTATGTTGCCCGCCAACTTTAAGTAACCAATTTTTATTACTGGCAAACGTAAGGACTCTGAGATACGCGTATTTTTGGGTCATTACCCAGACGAAACAAGCCAGAGTTGGTAAGTCCTGGGCGAGATCGAAGTACACCCATGTACTAATTTACATCCCAATCGAAAAAACTGGCAAGACGTGGACCTGGTGGCTCAGTGGATAGGACGGTCGTCTCTAGCTCACTGGTCCCGGGTTCAAAACTCGAGTGAAGCGGCAGTTTCTGCGGCTATAATTGAGTCAGTTAACTCTGGCCGATGAAGAGTAATGACCCAGAAATACGCGAATCTCAGAGTCCTAACGTTTGCCAGTCATAAAAATTAGTAACTTAAAGTTGGCGAGCAACATAATTGTTTCATTGAGTAGAAAAGTGGAAGTGTCCACAAATTCGCCAGACGAAACGAGCCAGATTTGGTGAATCCAGGGCGAGATCATAGTGCACCCATGCACTAATATTTTGGTATAGAGGAAAAAATATCAAGAGAACTGTAAGAGCAGCTCCGTTTGACAACTATTAGGCAGTCCTAAGCGGAATTCCTACTTAGTATTTTCCCAGTTTACCTAAACTAAGGATCAGTGCAAAAATTTCTGATTTATAGGTGTATGCTTTGGTCCGTGAACTATTATTCGTCATGTAACCACAAGTAATATCATAATATTGAAACTTTGGTACAAAGCCATATGGCCTTATTTCTCTTAAAGACAACTAAGAACTTTACTAGCGTTTGACTCAGCGTATTATGTAGCGTTTTATTAATCGAAATTACATTTTATGATGAGGTTGGTAAGGAGGAGTTTGACAAGAAGCCGTTAAGATTAGAAAAAAAAGGGACAGAAGATGTAGCTGAGAAAAAAGGGGAACTTGAAAAATATTCAGGCAATTGAACGAGAAAAAATGCTGTCGGCGGAGGAGAGGAAAACAAAGACGAAGCTGTGTAGGACAAGTGGAGTCGAGGAGATTAAGGGAAGGATGGACAAGAAAAGGAGACAAGAGAATAGCAGTGTTTAGACGATGGTGGTAAGGCAGAGAAGGAGGGGATATAGAGGAGACTTTTGAATACACAAGAATGGGGTTTATTATCTGTAGATAGACGTGAACCGTCCTCGTAGTCAATACGAACAATAAATATGGTCCTCTTGTCAAAATAGTTTCCGGAACTTGTCTAGATAGTTGGCAGTGATCACTGCAGAGCATTTTAACTGTAAGAACTCAAACTTTTATGCACCATAGTTCGCACAAAAATGGTGAACCATTTTGGCGAGCAGCGACTAACAGGGTACGCCATATGTGCTTTAGTCCATTTTGTTAAAATCAAGCGGACGTTTCTCAATCCTAACCTGCCCATTTTGAAGTGAGCGACAAAATGCATTTCCAGGTACACGTTTTTGACACACAAAACGTTTTCATACTCCTGAGAGCAGAGTGGTAAACGGATAAGTCACACAGTTATAATAGGGTTCATTGAAAAAGAAGGATCATGTGATATAACGGACCTCCAGTTCTTTTCACCTTGTGAGCTGCCGAGTTTAAGTACCATAAACCAGCACCACAAATCCAATTAGCCAAGGGCAGTTTTGGGTACCTAATTCTTCTGAATATTAAAATGCCGCTTATGCAAACTCAAAATGAGTCTACTTATAAATTCGTAGTGTAAATATCAGCACCATAGCAAGCTCCATTCAGTTTAATGATACTTTCGGATGTCTTCTTCCTGATTGAAGTTGAATTTCTCAATCTTTTGGGGCACTTTTTAGTAGTGTTCCGCATCCCATGCGTAAGCTGCCCCAGAAAGTTTGCAAGTCAATCTTAACACTTGCTCGGATCCATTAACATAAGCTGGCTGTGCGACGGAAACAAGGCGAGCCGAGAAGTAATTGAGGTGTGAACCTCGGTTGGAAACTCAAATACTCGGTGTCTCGAAATTACGACGATGTGGAGAGCCATATACATTAACCACGAGATTTGCGTCACTGATAGTTCTTAAGTTAATAACCTCTATAATTGTCCCCCTCGTTTTTGTTGCTTCTGTTACCTCTAACAATGAACTTTTGTACGATTTTAAAAATTCAGAACGATAAACAAACTGTTGCGATGCTCGACCAGCCTTATTTACCCAGTAAAACGATTTAGGTTCGTCAAGGGCCCCTGTTCGTTTACATTTCGTTAGTTCAGTGCAATCCTCTTGTCCTAGCCATTATGCACTCCCTTGTTTAGGACTTTAACAGCCACGGGTAAATGCATATACCTGTTAAAAGACCTGATGAAGGGAGTTCATTGGGGTGTCGTTAATTGATTCATGTAGTTGCCAAACAAGAGGCAAACAAACGAACAGACCGTAGGGATTAACCGTGTGACCATCTGATGGAAGGAATTGATAATAACAACCATCAGCTACTTGCAAATTGTCAGTAGGATGAAGTTGTGTGTGTTCAGAAAATATCCTTCGATTATGTTTATCAATAGGCCTTGTTCTAATCATTTTCTTTTTCTATAGACTTCTTCTACGGTTTTTTGTACGCATTCTTATAAATCTTATCACAAAAAAACAAATTAACGTGATTCGCAAGTGTGTGCGCAACCAACTTATTCGACTTCAACCAAGAATTCAGCAAGAAACTTGGGTTGAGGGAAATTTGTCACTGGGCGGCCCTAAGATAAATCCTTGCTGATCGGACTTAAGGGCATTATTTCCCTGATCGCTGCATAAGGTTAAAAGTACTCTTCATACTTCAACGAAACTTGCTTTTGAATGAAAGTGATGAGGGAATTCATTCCAAAGAATACCAAAGAATCCAACCATCCGCAGACGTCAAGTGCTCCCTAAACTCTCTGACATCGAGATTCCGATTACGACTAATGAGTTATCCGATCAAGGATAAAGATTTTTCTACCAAGCGTTAAGTTGTTAAGTAAAACTTATGCACGCCAGTGGACCTTGACTTATTTACTAAATGTCACTTACTCTGTAACCAAAAACTTGCATGAAATGCTAAAATCCACGAGCAATCATGTTTTGGGTAAAAGGCCTAGGAAAAGACCGCACATTCCGGCATTCAATGCTAAGCGACAGTAACTTCAAGGTCACCTTCTCTAGTGTTTAATATCAAAAGTTATATCACAAGGAAACGCGGCTAGGTAATTTAATGAATGGTGATTCATGGTTGACATGGCATCATGACAGATTTGTTCTTAGGGGTTTTTCACACAATATTCATAGTGCTAGATCTCAGCCCCTCACACTCCGATAGCACTAATACTATTGATCCTGTACTAACTTGTACGTATTACGGTTGCGAGCATTACTGATCCAGCCTTTCTCGTATTATACTTCTGACACGTGATGATTGGTAGCAACAGACCTCTTCAGTTAAATCGAAAGCAAGAGGTTGAATACCAAACTGACCCCCTCCTTGAGATCTCCAATTGAGGAGCGGTGTCGGATGGAGGGCAATTATGCTGAGGTTGACGACAAAGAACCTGTCCAATAATATTTTTTGGATGCTCTGGGGTATGTTGGAAATGTTGCCGTAGCAACTTCGCAGTGACTAGTTCGAGAGGAAGTCGGTGTAATTCAATCAAAGGATTGTCCTCTAGAAGGTATTATCCAGTTTCCTCTGATATTTCAGCCCATTTAGCAACCTGGTTATCCATGACACCAGAGACTGCGGATCACCAGGGCCTGAAGCGATATAATAGGTGCACGCTAGGTCAGTCAGTTGGCGTTCGGATACAAGCTTAACCTTGTTCTCTTCATGCTACGCTAGGATTACAGGCAACATGCCCTGTCCGCGACTTCTTATTCCATAGCCCTTAGAATCTGCTTATTTTCTTATTGTGGCAATTATTCCCATTGTTCACTTTAAAAGTCAATTTGTCAGGCAAAACATGTTTTTTTCGGCAACTCTTCTATAGGGTCTTAACTTTGCAAACAATGAAATTTTGAGCATGTACAAAAATCAATAATTTCTGAGTTGTGCACCAATTGGCCATTGCAGACTTTTTCAGTCGGCATGTTAATTAGGCGACCGCCACTCTTGGCTGAAGGATGATATGCTATAGTCTTCGGGCGTCGGTGTCGGCCACGGGGGTTACAGGGCTTGTGTAAGAGTTTTCTGGCAGCACTGTACTGGATTCATTAGGCGTATAGTCACTGCTTCTGTTGTTACCGACACCCGTTGGCGTAGGCCTTTGGAGAAATTGGTAAGTGTCCAGTAGACAACCTGAAAGGCTTCACATGTATCGACTCGGTGATTTGTACCAACCAGGTGGGCGAGATTAGAGCTTGAGATCGATTAAGTTTCACCTTTAATTAACCAGGCCAGTACGTGTTCACGTACTCTCTTTTCCAGGCGCCTCGTTGTTCGGCCAAGGTATCCCACCCCACGCGAGCAAGTAAAGGAGTAAATACACATGGATGTGGCCTTCAATGGGAGCCTGTCTTTACCTCCTACACGTAAGAGAGGCGAGCTCGTTAAACGCACCTGTAAGTTCGCCGCTGGGAAAGTGTTTGTGATAACAGTCTTAAGTCGTTGCCAAACCAGCACGTTTGTTGGGTCTCCTAAGAAAGGCAGTCTTATGAATATGTCTTTCTTTTCCGCGGTTAAGGAAGTAGGCATCTTGGTGCGTTCGTGAATATTCTTGAGGATGAACCTTTCTTGGTATCCGTTTTTAAGAAGGATATTCTGCAGCTATTAGAGTTCTGATTCGAAAGTTTCAGGAGAGCCGATCCGTCGTACTCTTGTTGCTAATTCCTGCACTATATTTAGTTATATCTTCAGGGGAACAAAACTGTGAAAGTTGGTGTATTGTTTCGTCCAGGTTTTATTTCGGAATACCCTACGCAGAATCGATCCAGCATTTCGCCTTCGCATAAGGACACCAAGGGATGCATTTTCAGACGTTAGTTGCCGGCATCCATGCGGATGAGACTGCATTGGACCAATTATTAGTGTGGAGACCATCCAGCGAGCCAACTGGTAGATAAGCTGGAGCACCACGAGAACCACATCACAGCATGGCAGGGTACCCTCATCATTAACAAATGCGTCACATGCAGATGTAGTGGTACGCCTAGAAGCTTGTTCACACCGTATCAGCCACCTGTTTTTAGCCCTTCACCGGTATTCTTCAGTTTCTCATCTTGTCCCTGTCTGACAGTTGAGCGAGAGAACAGAGAGTGCGGTAGAGGCAGCCCCAATCTGACCACTTTACATTAATTTATAGGTAATTGCATGTCCTTGCGTTCATCCTGTCGTCATTGTCCAGATTAAACTGTTATCGAATTTGAGGCCATACCTGCCTTCCTAGATTTTCTGGTAATTGATCCGAAGCCGATGCACTCGCTTTTTCTGACTAAGATGAAAATGTGTATCTGGGGAAGTGAGCCAGGTATTACTCAGTAGCTAATCCTAGCTGAAACCGCCGTATTGTGTGTTCGCTGAGACCAACTTTGCTCCTTAACTGTACTCAACTCGTGGCTAAATTTTATGTCTGAATATGTCGTTGTTCAATTAAATGCTGCTTCAACACAATTTAGGTTTATAATGCCCACTTACCCTTCTGTAGGATATTGAATGAGCATTCATTGGAGGGTGAGCACAACGGAATGCTTGTCGAATTTAACTGACTAGACCAAAATTAATATCGCATTATTTAACATTTTGTAACACCTATCAAATCTCAACTCCAAACAGACATTAAAAGCAGTTGTTATAACGCTATAGGGTATATTTGACATTCCGAATAGATGAAAAGCGGAACGTTAAAGTCACTGCCGTCTCGGCTGTAAACTTTTTTGTTTATTTATTTAGGAATAAACTTCGAGAATTATATTAGGTATGCTGGAAAAGGCTAGAGTGTGATTGTAACGTTAAACCTGAGCAGCAGGCGAATTAGAATTTGAGTTTTCTTACACAGCTTATGTACAAAAGTTAAAGAAAGGAAATGATAAAGAGGGCTTATAACTCAAATAGCTTGTGCGGTATGAATAACGATATTTTTTCAGCAAAATAATTTCCTGAAAACTACTTTCAACGGCGATTGTTGTTGAGTCGTTATTTGCAACATGGATGAGAAAAATTTCAAAGAAGACAATACGATTGCCAGAAGGATAATTATATTCGGCAGATGTTTTGGATCGCCAATTGAATAATTACGAGCACCGTTTGTATTGACGATCGGCAGTTTATTTTTCAGTTCAATGTGCCAGCCCCCTCTTCAATAAAAAGAAGCGTTCCGACATAAACAAATTTAAACATCAATGACATGTTAATCAGAGTAATCACCGTGCCACTTTCATCAAGGGACTGTAAGCGTACTGGCTGAATCGTGGAGCCAATTGAATGGACGCAATCCAGGAGGCTATATGCGCATTGAAAAACAATATAGGTTGACAAAATTTTGATTGTTACGTGTTCTGTAGCTCATTGTTAACCTCGTCGGACCCGTTGCTTTAACTCTCAGCATTTATATTATACGACTTCGTTGAATAGTCAGACTCGTTTCACAACCATTAGTCAACAAAACATCTCGATTTATCTCGTGTTTTAATCTTCGTTCAATTTACCATTGTCTTATGTTAGCGAAAAATGGGGTTATGATAGTGGTTAAAAATATCACTTTGTACCTGAGCTTGTCTGAATCTGCGGCCACTTCCTTATGATTCAGAGACACTATGGTGGCAGACTTACCACACTACGGCTACCGCTCCTTGTAAAGCGTGTGACGGCTAACCTTCAAATTAGCCGTGCTTTTAAAAATGGCCTTTAGCCAATAAAGGCACTTGTCTTGAGTGGCTATTCCATAGCCACGAATGATGACAGGTATCGATACAAGCCAGATTAGTATAAGATGCGTGGCCATCTTAGCTAGAGAAGGGAATACTAACGCTCTGGCTTAGTAACAAAAGTATCACGGCGTTAAACGGACAAATATTGCTGTCTTCTAATCCAAAAGAGCCCTTAGATAAACGTAAACCCTAGGCCAAATGTATATTCCAACTGTCATTGAAGACTAAATCCTACAGTTAAAATCCCCTGAAACCTTAACGTTAAACCTGAACCTAACTTAACGTTCACCAAAACTTAAACCCAAACCGAAAAACCCAACATTTAACAGGACACTTACCGTAAATGTAACCCTTCTTTACACATAATTTTGCATGAAATTGCCTGTATGACAGTGGTTATTTTTCTCGTGTCCTGTTTAGGGCTAATCATTGCGAGCTATTAATACTGAAGTATCCTACCCTATCAGTTTTCGAAGTGGTTTGTTTGTTAGAGACGGCTGCACGTTCGTTTGACATTATATAGACATACAGGCTAACAAAAGGCAAAGTATATACTAGGAAAGTGCAACTTTATGTAACAAAGCTAGTAAGATGGCTAAAACACTAAATTGATCCTTTCTGCGTTACAGGCTGCAACGATTTGATGTTATCTTAGGTTACAAGATTATACGTGGCCCTTACCCAAGATTTTGCTTTGTGGACAGGTTTCTGTGGTTCTGCTCGCCTTATCATCTTGCACATAATCAAGTTTCACAAGAAATGCTCAGCGCACACCTTCACTTTAAATTCTCCCTGCTATGGGTGGTATGACAGTGAACTGCCTTCATGTGATATGTCGTAGAGGTAATGCCCCCGCAACTCTTTACGGAACGCTTGGATAGTTATATGTACCTATTGTTTTCCCTCCACAATATGCACACAAAATAGTACCACATCAAATTGTGACAAGAGTTCTTTTGTAAATAAACATTAAACATATATGTTGTACGATTTAATGAGTATCATTGTGATTAAGTACTCCAAATCCAATCACTGAAGTGTTCCGAATCCAAAAATTGAAGCGCTCTAAATCCAAACACTGAAATGCTAGAATTGCTATAAATATATACTAATAGTAATGTTTAAGTATTATTATTAGTATTAACCAAATGCCTCAAGAAATTGCCGAGCTCCGACGTCTCTGTTCACTATGTTAACTGCACTCATCGCATCTGAGGTCGCACCTACCGCACCTATGGCCCAAGGCTACGCGGCCCTGTCACACCCTTTCTCGTATCAACCGACTGCTGACGACGTGGCGGGTCGCTCAGCTCTTGACACAGCAAAGGCTTATCATGGTCGCATCTCCGGTTCTTCAGGACGTTCTCGTGAATCCCGGGTCTCCTCCTCGTATGGTCCTTCGGATGTAGATATTATTCGTCATGGACGCCATGGCTGCCGTCAACATTCACAGAAGTATCATGCCCCTATAATTCACATACTTCCCCCACGGGCGAAAGTTTTTCTCCTAAAAACCACAAATAACATTCCATTTTGAATTATGAGCCAGCCTTAATTCTTTCGCTGTCTGCTCTTCTTCCTCAGTTACATTGCTGGCTCGTGTAAACTGAGTGTGAGTTCATTACATGAAACAAGTGAGTAGTCGTCTGAAACATAGTGTATGCCATCGAGGATAAAGACCGACAAGAGCGCCATATGCTTCTACCACTAATAAAAATCATGTTTTTGCATAATTCGAAGGCTACCGGCTCGATAACTAATTTGTGCCAATGAATTCGGACATCACAAAGACTGCTTGCATCGATTTCTCGCATGTTTTACGTCATTTTCAAAAAGTTTACTTTATGTTGGTTTTGGATAATTCCAAGAAAATATAGGCTCAGAAAAGGGGGAAAATACCCTGAAGCCAATATTAGCAAAGACGACATTAGGGACACTTTAGTTGTTTTAGAGTAAAAGGTTATCATCGTTTATTTTTTCCATATCGAAATTTATCTGACTGCAGACAGGACCACCGTTTGGGCAGCCTTTAAAGGCAAACTCACATGCAAAGATGGTCAAGATTTTAAATGAGCTCAACCACTCCATTCTTTTCAAATCCAATGTTTTTGCTGTTAACGGGATTTCTCCTATTTTGGACACCTTGCTGCCAAATAAGAATTATGAACTGTGCATTGGGAAACAGCATAAATTCGAAGTGTAAATTAGGGAAAACATTGAGTCATAAATAAAATGAAAGGGAACAGACAACAGCAGATGATATAAATAAAAATGTATTCAGCGTGGAAAGATCTGCAATGTGGAGAATGAAAAAATCCAAACCAAACTACCAAAACAAAGCATATTAAAAGATAATAGCGACAAAGAATCCTAAAGATACTGGGGGTGAGTAGTAGATTTCACACAGATACGAGGCTTAATTTAGGGCCCAAAGGTTCCCATGCACAAGACAACACGTCTGGAAGAATTTGCTAGATTTAATGTCATTGGGGACAAAACAAGAACGTCGGAGGTACTTCAATACCAATCCGAATAAGGAAGGCCAGACACATCTTATAAGCGAGAAGAATGGAGGTCAACTCAACGTCGTTGTACACTGAACGGAAGTCAGCTAGACACTTGGACCTTCGACTTGACCAAAAGTATGGCGAAAACTAGAAATGGGCTCGATTAATTTATATGAGATCTGCAATCGACGAATTAAGGAAAAAAATTCCATTTGCTTATTTATTGCTATGATTTTGTCGGGAAAATGAATTTAGGTATACGGGCAGGGCGTAGAGTAACCTTCTGTTTAGCGTCGGTATTAGCGACTCGAACAAGTAATAATTTCCCTTAATATGAGCATCCGTGGTGGAGGGGAAATTTGAACTAAAACTGCATCCGCTATAAAATAAAACTCCTTCGCATCCTACGAGCTTTTTCATTTGCAGTCTCTGCAGATGGACTCGAGAGAGGGCCCTAATTACAGGAGAAATAGTATTTGCGCTCCAGTTTCTGAACATGCATTGTGTTGCCTCTATTTCCTTTATGCATCGGACAGCTTTTTACTTTCTCATATGAATCAGCCATATTTTTTCATGCCGACTATAGTCAGCTATCCTCACAAACAACCAACAAAATAGATGTTCGGGTGAGATTATATCTTGGGGTCGTATATTTTCCTTTCTATAATAACCAACTACTTACAATTGTTCAGTATGTTGAATTATCTTTAATCTTCTTGTTTTCTACACGCCACCCATCGTATCAGCTGGGATTTGCTGATGGCATTGAACTGGAGACCGGTTCTTTGATGGCCACCTCATTCCATAATTGCTATGATCAGCAAACTAAGAAAAGTTGGCCTTTTGAACTCACCACAGGACTTATCGCTTGCTTAAAAATTTTCAGTAGGGTGATTTACATAATCTCGCCACTTTTGTTCTTCTTTAAACCTTTTCCTGGTTGGTGTTGGTGATACCATTGGAAAATGTCTCTCAGTTACCTCGCCCGAGGCTTGGGCACACTCCCCCTCGATATATGCGTTCCCTGTTGGTCGGGCGAGGAGTTAGCGATGACATTAAAGCTCATTTCAGTGTCTGCTCCCAAGGTTTGTGCCCGCAACCCAACTTGCCCTCGTTACTTTTATATTAAAAAAAATATTGGAATCTAGTTTGTCCCATGACATGCCCCGGCCGTCCTCTCCCCGAAAATCAGGTGTTTGTTAGCCCGCGGAGCGCGCTTCACACTTTCCCCAAATGACCCCACGACATAATTCTACCAATGTTTGGTCCAAAAGCATATTCAAATTGCAGTGTTCGTCAAATAAAATTGCATGGGGCCTTTTAAGATCGCTGTAGCACAGTTGTTAGCTAGCGCTTGCTAAAATTACGGTATCATAAGACTAATATTTAGAGGGAGAGTGTCAAAAATGGGGGCGCGGGTGTCGTTGCTGAAGGCACCCTTTGGCCACTCGATGTTCTCAAACGTGCCATCTTCGTACACGCAGAATACTCCAAAATCGTCAAACCAGTGAAGACAAAGGCGGCATACGAGGCTTATTTAAAAAAAAAGTACGAATGTCGCTAAGAAGGTAAAACACTTGCAAAATAGAGCATTTGGAAGATGGCTTGTGATTGATACTTTTGTTTCTTCTGCGACACTGTTCGGCAATAAAGCCTTGTCAGTTTGCTGCCGGTGAAAACATAAAATAGAAACCAGTTTAGGGTATCTATAGGGGTAGAGCGCACAAGATTAATAATGACGTTCAGTAGAGAAATGGAAGCATTCTAATAAAAACTTTAATTCCTTTCACATTTGATAGGGGAATGTCCACATATGAATCTGCCAACGTTACTGTCGTTTCTCATAATTCCGTAAGATAGAGATCGAAAAGAACCTACTTAGATTCCTTTACAAATGGATTTGTCTTCGAATTTCACGTAGAAAAAATTAAAACTGGCCAAATCAGAAATTTGTAGCAAGACAGAAAAGCAGAATTTATTCGTGCGAATAAATTTCGACAGCGCTTTTCAGCTGCTTCCGCTCCGTGCATGGACAATGAAATATTAAAGGAACACATTAATTTGAATTAACACAAAATCGATCAAAGCAAGGTC
>JAYGXS010000004.1:69867129-69890623 GCA_036362985.1 Ligula intestinalis | reverse complement strand
CGCGCCGCCCCCTCGAAACCAGGCCTTCCCGTACGATTTCCACAACACAACCCTGGGTGCCGTTACTGCGCGGCGTTCGACCCCGATGCTCGTCGAAGCGGCCACAATCAACCCTGTAAGTCCCCTATTCGTCTGACCTTCGATGGATTTTCCCCTACTTCTGCCTTTATTGTCTCCGTCCTTATTGACAATCACACTTTCAAGGCATTAGTTGATACCGGTGCTAGCGTTTCCCTCGTAACTCCATCTAGAATCCCCACACTTTTAGATGCCACATAGAACCCTTGTCCCAGCCTTTTCCTATGCAGGCCACTAACGGGTCTCAGATCCCAATTTCAGGCTCTATTTCCCTACTCTTCTCTTTGTGCAATTCTAAAGTTGTTCACGATTTTTTAGTGATGCCCTCCAGCACATGGCCAGTTGTTCTCGGTCTAGATTTTCTCACTGATCATAACTGTGTACTCTACGCCCGTGACCGACGTCTCGTCCTTGCACAAACCAGTACACCCTCATCTCCTAATTCCACCCCTCCCCCGGATTCCGATACTGATTTTGATCTCGTTTAAAATACTATCATGGCCGCAGTCGTTCTCATCCCTACCTCCCTTGACGATATCCTTCCACCTACAGACTAAGTTGACCCTGATGCCGCGCACCAGCTTCGCGACCTCCTCTCCCAATTACCCGACCTCTTCTCCTGGTCCACCTATTCCTCGGCCGTACCCACCTCGTGCAACATCGTATCGACACCGGCGACGCCAAACCGGTATGGCAACCCCCCCCCCCCCGTATTCCTGTCCACTACCGCGCCGAGGTCGATAAGCTATTAGACGACATGCTTAAGCATAAGATCATCCAACCTTCTTCCTCACCCTGGGCCTCCCCGATTGCCATTGTCCCCAAAGGATATAATGGTGAGCCTCCATAAGCTACTTTTGCCGATTACTTTGTATGGCAAACACAGGGTTAGTAGGTATAGCTACGAAATAATAAACTAAAGCCAGGGGTTAACAATATATATCCTTACCGTTTGGTTATATTTCGAACCTGAAACATTTAATCAGGTATGTTAAAGGAAATAAAGAATACTCGTATAACAAATCTATAATTAAAGCACGCCCTCCCACTTACCGTGAAGCTTTTGTGTTCCATCATTTTGAACAATGTTGGCATGATAATAATAGCGCACTTTTCAAGCGCAAAGTTTCATCGCATGATTTTATCAGTATTTCATCACAAAACTGTAATAACATGTTCACCAGTTCAACCTGACGTTTCCAGTTGATATTAAGACAGACAGTCATGTAGACGACGGCCTCCACAAAATTTCCCACTGTGAGGCCCCACCAGAGACCTAGAATTAATTTCGTTCAGAACAGTGCGGTGAAATGTACCTCGAAATTATAACATCAAATGGAAATTATCCGAACTTACATACTCAAAATCTGATTTAGTTTTGCACGAATTCTCAAATTACAATAAAACTAACATTTGACTGGAAATATGGAAATAAAACCCAGTGTCCTGATCGGTCTAAGATAAATGAACACGCATCTTCTGTAGGTGGCGCAAAAATGCGTCACGCAGTATTTACCGGTGCTGAAGGCTGCTCAAATTCAGGCCAGGGGTCACAGGCGTGGCCTCGACCATACACAGTGCTTCGATCCTGGGAGTAAACGCTGGTGATCCCGCAAGCACCACTATCGCCGGCGTCTGTATTTACATCCCGACAGCCCAACTGCCTTGATTTATTGCCCTCTGCGTTCCTGTACTGCCGTATTAGGGTAGTTTGCTCAGGTTATGGCTCATTAAGCGTTAAGATTGCAGAATATTCTGCTTACAGGCTATCTAGTTTTCCAAAAATGTCGTTCACTGCATCAGCATCTTTGGAATCAATCTAGTTTTACCTTGTGGCGCAGTGCTCTGTAATTTTTAGCGTTCTTTTTTTCAACTGCCATGACATGTCCGTAATTTAGTTGACCGAAGATTGAGTATGACTGGCTAATGACGGCTAATAAGCCAGAAATGTCCATTCCTGTCTCCCTTGGCTTTGTCAGATCCAATTCTTGATATATGTATAAATACAAATTAATAAAATGCGGGACCACTGAACCAGTTTATCCCGCGTTACATGCGTCATCATGAGTAAATTATAAGTATCAGTGCTATTAGATCATTGTGAGCGGATTAGCTATTTGGATAATGCCAGGTGCTCTGTTGTTTTTTATCTAAACTTTATTTTTTCTAAGTGTGGAAAGCTAAGTTAATTTTCTGCTGCAATATAACTTTTCCTGTATGTGGACTATATAAAAGATAAAAAACGATAAAAACTAAGCTGTATATCACCATGCCGGTTTTGTATGAAAGACCAAATTTCATTTATTGTCACAGTTAAGATGTCAACAAATAAGGCAGTGTTAGCTTTGCCTGTTTCTCTTACCTGTCTGAAGTAAACAGTTTGGGCAAATGGTATTAAAGTAAGCGAGGTGATAACTGAAGCGAAACCTGTCAGAAAGAGGGATGCATGTGTAAATCACAGTCAGGTTTTCAAAAGTATTCCAAAGCGAAAAAAAAGCATGCCCTACTTTTAAGACGTGTTTGTTAACCCCTACATTGTATCGGAAAGGGCACTCATAGAAGAATCAAGATGTAGACTCCTTAAAACCAAAATATATCTTTTGTCTGGATATTTAGTTTGAGAAAAACGCAGTTTTGTCCTAAGGGAGAAGAAGTAGGTATCTTGTCATGTGTGCTTTATGCGATGAGTTTTAGGCGAATTAAAGATCCATACGAAGAAATCAATACCATGCATGAAATCAGTTTATCAAACGTTTTGTTTCAGTTGTTCTTATGAAATGCATTTTAAGGGCCAGTATTCTGGTGTGACTGAAATATTTCGGTATAACGCTGCACAAAAACTGCAACAACAGTCTTATTTAAGTACTCTTTTCTGATTCAAAAATGTGCTTCGATTGAAATTTCAACCTAAAAGTAGCCATCGAAATTTCAAACGCCTTCTCTCTGGACTCTTTAATGGCTCAGTTACGCGCATAATTACTGATTTCAGGAGCAGCCAAAAGTCGTTCTTTCTTCGTTTCGATTGACGGTAACTGCAGACATTGTTTGAAAGTAGCAATTTCGCTTCTGTTTCACATACTGGGCCTCGTAAAGGTGGCCAACTAGTATGGGGCCACAGAAAGTACTCGGGTAGAAGTTTCAAAAGGCTGCAATATAAAGGAGTCCATGCTATCTTTCTGAACAGAAAAACTATAGATCTGAAGAAGACACTTCAGAAAACATACATTTTCTCATGTGCAAAACGAAGCAAAAATGCAACTGCAAGAAAGTCAGCTGCTCCTCTTCCCAGGATTTCTGTTCCTGGATAAAGTATAAACAGAGCCAGTGCTAAAGAAATACCTGCAGAATGACCCCAACATGGTATCTCTGCGTACGTGGACACATGCTCAACTCTTTCGCCTGAATTGCATGATACTTTTCGTGAATTTTTATAGAAAAGAGAACCCAGGTGTTTTATCTATGTGCGTTGAAAATTTTCGTTCAAGGATAGAATCGAAGCACTTACAAACAATCACCATAGTCGCCGAGGTTGTGGTTATTGGTCTTAGTCTATTTTGTGCACCAAGACCCTGTCCAACGCGAATACCTGACGCAATCACTAGTCCAGGCGGCAACTAAAGTAAAGAACACTGTTGATGCAGTCCAACATAGTGGTCTTTCGATGACTGGACTTTACTGCACATTGTTATCTCCGTGCGGAAAAGACCATTTCAGGATTTTTTTAAGTAGGTGATATATACCTCGCGCCTTCATGAGCATCAAGGGCAAAGGCAGATTAAGGTAGCAAACAACTTAATTTGTTAAACAGTTTTTACCCGTGTAGATGACGGAGACTGTACGTTGTGGGTAATCGTTTGAACTGCTAACTCCTTCTTGCCCACAACACCTGCAAGAAAGCAGTTTGAGTAGAAACTCATCGCGTGATGCAGGTAAGAAGAAGTGTTAAGAAGAAAGTCAGAAAAATGAACCCTGCCTAAACTCCTGACGGTAAAAGAACTTTGTGGCTTTTCATATACATTAAGAATAGAATCCAACTGTGACATCTCCAGGAAAAGCTTACCTTTGGCAAAACCGTGCATCACTAGCAGTACAATAAATTGTGGTATGAGTACATCTAAGCTAGCATCTCATTACTTTAAAAAAAGTATTCATTCTCTGGTACCCTGTATACACCTTGATTTCCCCGTACCCGTGCGAAATCATTCTAAAGGCAAGCATCCCGTAGAGCTTATGGTATATTCTTTACAATGAGCAGTTAATGTGAAATTAACCGGTGTACTCATTTCTCCTGAAAGAAATGGATTCATCCGACATTCTGCGTTGAAATCTATCAAACATTATGCAGCAGTCATTATCGATTGATTACAGTTTAAGGAAATTAGTTGCTTACTGGGTGCTGGCGCTCCAATAGAGGTTGTGCGATAGAAATGTCACGACACTGTTTTACAAATTGTGGGTTGCTCGGTAAACTGAACAGCACACTTCAACACCATGCTTCTTATTTGCGACTATCCTTATGTTTACCTTTACGTTTTCAAACTGGTTTCCATTTTCCCCATGCGATCAAATTCTTGTTTACCCCAGTCTCATTGTACAGAAGCCTGCAGTTACTGTTTGCGAGATAGGTATTAAGCAACCTCTGAAATTGCTTTTATGGCTAAATAATTAGGGTGTTAAATTTCGTCAGGTATAAGTATGCAAACTTGCAAACACGCACAACAAGTGTTTATAAGCAAATCCAATAGGTGAAGTCACGTTCAATTTATGCGGTAAATGACAAGTAAGCCCGATCAATTTGACCATGTTATTAGTTATAAAAACGCAATAAGTCACTGACATAAATGCACTACATTCAGCACTGTAAATCATACATGTGCCGGGACAGACGAACTGGGCCTGAAAGGCGTGGTTATATAAGATTTTGAGGAAAGTATTGTTCCAGCAATCATTTTCAGGAATCCTGCATACAATTGTGTTTTGGAAAGCTACAATACCAAGCCTCTTATCAGCTGCCTTTACAATGCATTAGAAGTAAAATCCAATGTCAGAATGTGCTTAAATGAGTGCATACGTTGCATTGGGGGCATTTTTACAGACTAAGACACTGTTTTGCGTTCTCTTAAATTTGAAAATTTGTCTCAATATCTGATGTGCTGACCTGTAGCGCAGTGTAAAATAAACCTGCTGCAATAGTCCCAAATTCAAATATTCAACATTCCAGTCTGGTCATGGCAAGTCCAGAAATTGCTAGTTTGAACCAGATATACCAGTCAAACCACGTCTCTTTCGCAAAACCTAAAATTCAAAAATTGCTTGATTTTTTTGGTGTTTTTTTGAATGCACAGGTGACGTGTTGAATTGTGAGGAAACGTGTCATTCATTATAACTGTTCTACTTTTACTTCTGACTATCAGGTATAAACTTTTATTTGACAGGCCACCGTTCTGTATCTAGAAAGTTTTTCGATATGAATTGAAATATGTGTATTGAAGGAGGCATTTTGATCACCGGAATCATCATTTTATTCTTCTCAGCTTTTGGACTCTTGTGGGAGTCCATCATCGAAGATAAAGCGTCAACGAAAACAAACAACAGTTATAGGAGGCAGGAGCCAATTAACCGTCACAGGGGCGAGAGAGGAGGGGGAGGGACGCATTAATCACCAGTGTCGGCCAAGCGTAAATGCCTGCGCACGGCCGACACTGATAATAAATGTGTTTCCCTCTCACCCCTTAGAACGGTTGATTCACTCCTGCTGTCTTTAAATTTTGCATGTTTTTCGATTACGCTATACCTCTGACTATGGACTTTCGCAAAAGTCTGAAGCCTGGAAGAATAAAATTATAATTCCGATGATAAAAACGCTTTTGATATTTCTTAAACCCATGGAAAGGGAACGCAAATTAACTTTGGACTTAAGTTGGACGTATAAGAACTATCTTCGTATGAACTATTCATTTTGAGGTTTGAAAATTTCATCTTAATGTGTGGCAACATTATTTTATTTAAATGTTTTAATAGTCCACGCAAAAGTCATAAAAATATGTTTTTGCAATGTATAATATCGTTTTTCTAATCCTAAGATTCGTCTTATTTTCGTCAGATTTTGGATTCGGTTAAAGGATAACAGTGAATGGGTAAGAAGACAACCGCACAATTAGAAGTTTTCTAAATTGTTATAGTCCAAAAGTTATGAACAGTGGTCCTAAGTTCACAACAAAATGCTATTTTCACTAACAGGATGTCTATCTAGCGGCAATGTCATACCGTGCTATATGAGTTATTGCAGAAATAAAATCAATTAATGAGAAGGAAGCAGCGTTTGAACTGTGGGGGTCACAAGAAAAATTGCTCATTAACCACATGCAACATATTCGAATGTTATACAATATATAACAGAAAATAAAAAGTGAGCCGTACTATGGTGTCATCTTACAACAAAAAACGGCAATTTCAAGTGTGCTCCTAACAAAAATTGCGCGCATGTTTGCCTACTAAAATATACTGTTTTTCTGCGGCACCATCAGGTATTTTATTTCAAGGCGTATCCACCAAGCATGAAGATGTAGCAAGCACAACTAATGCTTAAGTGTCTACTTAGACACGACATTCTCACTTTTATCAATATAAGCTTGCTATTGTTAGAATGCATCGAACCAGGTCATGAGGAATCGGGGATGCGCCCTGCAGTTTGATGATTTCTTTGCATTCGCCACATAAACCAACTTCCGTGGGAAATCCCTCAAACTGCGGGGAACTTTATCCGATGTAGATGTCCGCAGGCATTCGTTTTAACAGCGAGTCATATGTAACTGGAAAGGACGGCTGGAGGAGGTCGTAATGGCGAACAGGACAGATGCATTCAAACGCATTTTGCATGTATATTTACTCAGTAGGTACTGTTCACACGCACAGGAAAGCATTGATTGTAGACACGAACGCTTTGGTCACACATACAGACAACAAAATCATTAATGTGTATATGTGTCTCACTATTTTTAGTAACGCATTTTATGCTGGATATTTTGTGTAAACTATTTTAAATAGGGTATTCGAAAGCATTACCTACTATCCTTAATAAACTGAACTCTGCTGAACCAATTTTAAAAAATTCAACTACGATTGTGTTATACAGTGTCGCAAAAATGGTATTAACATTGTTATTACATTTTAACATGAAGTTGATTATGATTGTATTATTTCAAAAGCCTAAAAATATTTCAAAGTATTATTTTATTGTTTTTCCACCGCAGTTGGACTATTGCAACAGTGGCTGAATTAAGAGAAGTCAGTGAACATGAATGCATCCGAATACCAAGGGAATTGTTTCATGATATGTGCGGTTCCATTGCTTTGTGTTGACAACAGTGTCCTGATCAAAATGGACGTCAGTTAAGAGAACATTCAGTGGTTAAAAAAATACCATGGTTCTTGTTAATCTATTTACATTTTGTTAATGATGAAATTATGATAATCGCTCATTTTATGAATAGGTTTAATATGTATGTATTTTTGGAACACCATGCATGCATAACTATGCGTAAATTTTCGGGTTTTAAATACAGTTCTGCGAGTGATGCAAGCAAATTTTCTAAATTTGTAAATGTTTGCTTATTTCTCACATACCAGCGGGAACGCATTTACGAAAACGCTTAACTTATAATGAGCAACATAAGGCATAATAGGTACTCAAAAAATATAAGAAGTAATAAAAATTTTTTAAGAAAAAGAAAATTTTCTCGATAATTCCCGGCGTGTAGAGACGTCAAAAATAGCTATAAATTCGAACAATAAATTTCAATAGTTTGTTAAGTATAAAACTTTAACAAACCAATTTCTTTATACAAAAAGAACTTTCCTTTAGTCAAAAAAATTTGTATATTTGTTACTGATTAGATACGAAGTTATTATATATCGCGGAATAAAGTCTCGCTTCAGTTCTTTACTTTTCGCTGTATTCATTCATAAGTTTAATAGTTGCCCGTCTCTTCAACGTTTACATCAAACTCTTCAAAATAAGATATAACTAAACAGCATTTACAGGAAAAACGAGCGTTTGGATATTATTTTCTATGCAAATGGCCATGTTGGTCGAAGTTGGAAATGCTGCAAAACAGCAAACCACATTTTTGAGCATACAAAGTGTCTGCTAGATACAACGCCTTTTTTTATTTCTAGGATTAATTTAAAAAGTTTCCATAATAAATTACCTCTTTTAGGAGTGTTTTTATTGCATATTTAGCTTCTGCGTATTTTAACTTTTTCCAAGGTGATCTCCCTGGAAAATTGGGGACTTTTGACAATTTCTTTAATTTATCTGAAGAAAAACGATATAATTGGACTGGAGATGAAAGAACATACATTTTCGCTTAAGGAGCTTTATTACACGATCAGTAATAAGCGCGAACCCTTGAAACACGTGGCCCCGATGGCTCAGAAGGGGCTCAGTAGGGGCCAGGAGGGGATGGCCCTGTCAGAATTTAATAAAGACCAATTAATATTCCATAAGTCATTTCCTTGTGAACATCTGTATATTTGAGGGATCAAAGAAGAAAGTAAACCAAATTTATAATATTTGGAGGATAAAAGTGATCTTTATAGATAATTTTAGTGAATATGGTATATCGGGCATGCTGGGGCTCAGGCGAGGCAAGTCATCACTTTGGCCCCGGCTGGCCCCCCCATGCAAAAAATCTCCCAGAGGACGCCTATTTTCACGATATTGTTAGCCCGGCCGTACATTTGTATAATTGAGGGATCAGCGAAGAAAGTTAAACCAAAATTTATAAGATTCGGTGGATAAAGTTGCTCTTTAAGCTAATTTTAGTAATTATATTTAGTGAAGGGGCTCTGAGTGGGCCAGGTGGGGATTGACCGCGTTTATATTCATGGAAGTCAACTACCATGAATATTCAATGGCCGCAGCTCGGAAGCCAACATTGAAAATAATCAAGAAGTGTGCTGAGGCACTATAAGGTTTCTATACGTGTATTTTATTGGTTATTGAAGCAACTATATCCAAAAAACATAATAGTGACTGAATACATTTACATTTGGGGGAAATTTTAATAAGCTCAATAAATGGTTTTGTTTAAATAGCTATATTTCGGCATCCAGGTAACCTGACGCGTTTAAATTACCATAACATTACCACTCAGATTCCGATCCCTGCACTACGTGACGCATTATCTATATGCAGGGATGATAGACAATCTAGCACATCTGATACATATGCACTATGTATAAGGGATGGACGTGAAAATGTGAGTGCATTTAAAAATTTAGTTTCAGTAATTATTAGCTGTACGGATAAATAAATGGATTTTATTTCTGTATTTTCATCCACATTTACCATCTTTTATAGAAATATATGTAACAAGCGGTTTTGTTTGTAGTTCAGGAGCCCGATACGGACAATGAAAGCTCTCCTGCCGCTATCATGTGAAAAGGATCATAAATTTCTGTAAAAAATAATTTCATCTGTCAATTAATTATCTATTATCATGCATTGACGACTGGAGATTTTTGTTCTACGAGCTGCTATAGCTGGCTGTCTTGCTACTTGTTCGATTGCCAAATTCAATGGCCAATTTAGTGAAAATAGGCACCCATCTACGAAATTTTTCACGGTGGGGCCAACCGGGGCCAAAGTGATGACTTGCCCCACCTGAGCCCCGCCTGAGCCCTACCATGCCCACGGGGCATGGCGGGGCTCGGAGGGGCTGGTCTTTCAAGGGAAAATGCAAAATAAACAGGCCATATATGACCATTTTTGAAATATTTTTTCGATTATTATTATTTATTATTTCTACATGACTTACTTTCAATAAAGCATCCTTAAGGCTGTCTTCGCGCTAACACATATACACTTTGTTAACGCGCACGACCAGCTATGCGGTAAAAGAAATGTTCGACCAAGAACGTTTTTTACTGCATTTTTTGCAAAAAAAACTTCACAGAATAGCTTAATATAATTTTAAAACACCTATCACTGTTTTTTTTTCTGAAAATAAATACGATTCCTTAAAATTCGCTTTAGTTCATTTTGATCAACTTGGCGCAAACTTTTCCAGTTATGCAAGTGATTATTATTCCACCTTTTTGCCTAATTATGGAATTCTTCCACAGCAGAATGCATTTTAGAAGAAGGTTTTGTCCACTCTTTCCTTATAGCATACGAAATGCCTTTTTCGTAAACATACTCATGATTTAGCAAAAATAAAAGCCTATTTTCTCCAATAAAATTAAATAAGAGGGCAGTTTTCCAAACCAAAGCCCTTCTTATTATTTAATCCACTCAGTTGATCAAAATAACCTGTCCAGATATACGCTAAATCACCCAGTTAAATTTCGTCCTGAAATTTGTTTGCAGGATTCACAGAACTGTATTTTTTCGCACTCATCATCTTCCTAAGAAGGAGAAGATGGGGCAAGTGTATAGATCGGAATGAGATTTCGTCCTCTCATTCAACGGCAATTGAGGTTTCACCATTATTATTTGCACAAGAGCGAATATCGAGGAGTTCCTCTTGATACTCTGCGCCCATCTTTTATGAAGATTATGCACATTCTGTATTTCATAGCAAAAAAAACAAACCAACTTTTTTCTAACTCTGACCTTCTTCCATAGCAATGGAGTAATACACAATAAAACGGCCCAGGTTAATTAAAGAGGCTTAGTGCCAGTTAACATACCAGGTGGTTTGGAATAGTCCAGACTACTTAAAATAATCGAGAGTATGTAATTGACTGCGCAAGGGCTAATCCACTAAATAGTTCACACATTTTAAGGTCAGTTATCTGTTTACCTTGAGAGAAGCATTAAGAAGTTCAAAAATTGGAAAACACTTAGGTATCACAAAGTATTCGAAAACATAGGGGTTGAAAGTTCAAAAAATGTGCTCTGTATATTATGCATTGAAATTGTACACCAAGAGCATACATGTAAACAATAGCGATAGCTTGTTGATGCCGTGACTTGATTCTGGTTGGGCCTCTGTTGGGTCGCAAGTCATTTCAAATAGTTTCATCCAACTTTGTCAAATAAGCTTAACTCAGCGATACCATTATCTGGATGCGACATAAACACCGTTGATCATTTTTAACAATCCAGTCGCTGACACTGTTTAGCGGGATGGACAACAAACTGCAACCTATTTGAACGCCACGTGGTGCTTGGAGCGCTTGACATGAACCAGAACCCACGCAGGCGTGATCGCTCCTGCTGGCATGCAGTTTTAATCAGTTATCCAAAAGGGATATTCATGCTGAAGAAAATTTAAAATTGCTGAAAATGTAAAAGGCACGCGTCCATCGAGTACTGGTGCCTATCGTAGAATTTGAAAATTTGAAACAACATGAATGTCTGGCCAGTGCATCCACGTTTGGTTATGAACATGGTTCCAGTTGGACTTCAGCATGGAGACGCATCGAAATGGGAACCACTGGGAAATGGCAGACACATAAAAAATGGTCGCGCCTCGGTAGTCAGAAGCTTTTGCATCTTCCCACACTTAACTAACAACATAATATGGCCAGTGTAAGAGTGTCAACAGATACGGACGACATCGACACATTTAACCATAACGTTGATGTGTATGTATTTGACAGACAACGTTCATCTGCATATGAAAGTACTGTTAGAACATTCAAAGGCTTTGTCCGCACTTTCAGATAACGCCAGTATCTACTTATTTGTATTTTTTTCCCCAATCTTTCAGGATGACTATATTTATATTCTACTAGGCAACAATAGCCTAAGTCGGCCCACTCACTAATCCCTACTCCCTACGAAAACGGTAGTTATAGGGTTTTAAGGGTGTGGAATTAGGAAACGCAGTGGAATATACTTTAAAAAATGCTAAATGCACTTTTATTTTACAGTCTTAAGAAGTGTTTTTGCTTTTTATCGGTTGATTTTCCTAATCCGTATTATCGCTTAACTTATTGCGGAAAAACCTGATTATCAAATAGCAGGTTTCTTGAATTTCCCGAAAAATTGGAATTGTAATTAGGAGGTCGTTTTCTTCAAATTAACATTCTGGAGTTCGATAAGTATAGTCCGAGGCGCCAATGCGCCGCGCACACCTTCAAATTACATGCGCAACAACTTAATCCAAGCGGCCGCGGGAAGCAACTTCGACTATATGTTTTACTTTATACTAACCTCTTAAAATTTCCTTCTCTACCTACCCTAATTCCCCACCACCCCGAAAAATCTCTATAACCACCGTATTTGCAGGACAAAATGCTGAGACTAGGGATATATGAGTGGGCCTACATAAGCTACGTTTGCCTTTATACTATGACTAAACTAATGCTACTTTCTATTTTATAGTAACATATTTACAGTGATTTTACCCGGAACACTATCGTGTAAGCTTTTTTAATAGGATGTCCGAAGGCAACGCCTATTACCCGAAATACAGTGTACAATACGGTTTTCTAGAATGCGGTAGAAATGATGCCCTGCGGACGCCCCGTTGCTGCCCTTTCCCAATATTGCATTGATGACTATTTGTCAGGAGGGAACTATACGACATGACATAATGTAGCAATGGATGAAAATCAGGGCACAACACAAAGGGACTGTGATCGGTTAATCGCTAAGCCTGTGCAGTCATTGGAAGTGCTTGTATCATGTTTGGATTTTGGCTAAGTTACAGTCACTAAGGCTATCACTTACAGTGTGAACCTTTTACTCGGTGTAAGGTACTTACTCTAAATTTTCGCACGGTCTGACTGAGTTTTGGCACTTCGCGGAAGTCGTAGCGTGTGCGGTCTTTTCTAGCCAATTGCGCCACTGTGCTCAGAAATGGCGTGAGTTATCAACGCTCTACGTCTGAAAGGTTTATTACCTGTCCTATGGACTGATTCGACAACTCTCAGCGGGGAGATGTGTAGCGGTTTTGCAGCCCATCTCCGCCAAATGCGAGACGCCACCGACGTGGTCTCGTTCTGACAATCTTGGTCACCCAATCACGCTGGCCGATGTCCACATGCGACGTGCAACCTTTGCCTTCGCGCGAACGGGGCACACACACGCCCTACAGCATCTTGAAGCTGACTCATGCAATAGTTGCTCTGGGCCCTTGTAACTAATCCCACACTTAGGACCCGGCTAGCCTTTTAGCTGGTCATGCGCTCGGAAGTCAAACTTCTTCGTGCTTTTTCTCTATTCCTCTATATACAGAATGAAGTATGTCTATTATTCTGCTCTCCACCGACTTCTTCAGTCCTAAGAAACCATGGTCTGAAGATAGCAGTTGCGTGGGTTTAACTCGCTTAATCCCCTGCCATAGAGGCGTCAAACGCGATTAACCATGCTGGCAGGTGGCTAGTGTTGGAGAGATGGTAATAGAGGTGAAGAAGTTGGTATACAGGTTCTAGAGACAGGCTTAGTTTTCCTGACCATGGAACTGTTCCGGTATAACTTGTGCATGGTTCACCTGTTGCAGGCTGTATTCACCAAACGCTGTCTCCCAGAGGCATCGCACAGACCACTCATATACAGAGTGAGATAAGAATCGGTTTACGGGATCGTATATTCCTGAGAATTTGAACTTCAGAACTGTCTTCCTGTTGCAGAAACCATTAGCAGAACTTTTTACTCAAGTCCGTAATCGGCTAAACATGAAAATAGACACCTCACTACATGGTGTGTTTGCACTGAATTCAACGGAACATCTATTCCTGTGTTTCATCTATTCACCTTCCGACTGTCGTCCCTTTCTGCTTCTCTAGGGTTTGTTAGGACAGATTCGCTTCGAGGTTCAGCGCTCCTGCTCGTTTGTGCCTGCGAAGGTGCCCTTTTTTGTTTGGCTCGTGCTCAAGCTCGGCCAACTTATATTAGCACTTGGGCTTATTTGGCCTTATTGGGAGCCAGAGAGCGCTTCTTCGTTCTCTGAGAAGCCAGTGGGTTGACCGTTTCCCCTGTCCATGGCAGACTACCAACTCCGTCAAGCACCCTAGCTGCTGGATAATTTTTGTGCGCAGACACTTCGGCGAGGGATGTTGCTTCTCCGTACGTTAGGTTTCCTCGCTCAAGTTCACGTATCGCCGGTTTCTCCTCACGAGGGAGAAATAGCGAAAACATTTTAGCTCCTCCATCTCCACTCTAAGACTATAAAACACCTTCTCAAGGTTCGTAAATTTGTTATAAAGGGTAAAATATGACACCGAGGCTTCATCTTTATGAGTTTCATCCCTTTAACTTTTAAGACTTTTAGTCCGCTTGGCAGGAGGAGATTTCAAAGAATTTCTAGATCGAGTTTCTGTAGTTAGTAAGGGAATTTGGAAACTATCACTCCATCCCATGATGGCAAAGAGAGGTAGGCGCTCGACTTCTACGCGAGGCCTCCAGGATTCGAATCTGGGCGGTGGCGTGACTTTTCTTCCTTGTTGCGATGATGTTGGGGTTTCGAATGCAGGCACTGGCGAACATTCCTTCCCGTCTTCCAAAGCTGTATCGCACATAGTTTAATTTTTTTCTGTCACCATCTTTTCACAAAAGACCGGTAATGAATCAAATAGTAAAGGGGATTGG
This sequence comes from Ligula intestinalis, assembly GCA_036362985.1. Taxonomy (NCBI): domain Eukaryota; kingdom Metazoa; phylum Platyhelminthes; class Cestoda; order Diphyllobothriidea; family Diphyllobothriidae; genus Ligula; species Ligula intestinalis. Next base: position 69,876,000 of record JAYGXS010000004.1, on the reverse strand, counting down.
TTTTTGACTGTTAATAATCCATTTTCAAGGAAATTAAATAAGAGCCTACAGTCGACCGCGATTGTGAGGTGGTAACGACTGATGCCGGCGAAACACAGGTTTTGAGTTCGAGTCCCTCTTGCGCCGTGACTTTATCAAGCTGATCTACACGTCTATTTTCGTCTCCCATAATAGATCAGACTGACGATAAACGATATTAAAGGGCTATGCAATATGTATAAAGCGCTCAACTGTATGAAAAAGGTTATTGAAACGACTAAGCCGTTTGTAGAGAGCTGGAATCCGGGAGAATTGTTGACAGAAGGCAGTGACGGAGTTAATGCTCGTTTTGACTACCGTCCCGTCGTGTCTTCTGAGGGTGGAGTTATTGCAAAGCAAATCCAATAGCTAACAACGAAAGTCTGCCAGAGGGCTACGTGAACCGAAATCCCAAAAATAATATTTCCCACGAAGGATGACAAATTTAAACCGCAATTTGAAGCGCGCGCCTGGATCATTTTCATGAGGTTCCTTCGTATTTTTGAGTACCAAATAATTCCAAACAGCTGCTGAAACCACCTGGTGGTTGAAGTTTTATTTGGCTGTTTGAAGCAAGGAGATAATGACGAGGTGGCAGATGCAAGAAAACTCTTTGTGATGATTTTTCTTCGTCTTGTCAGAAGAGCGTCATCAGGCTTAACGGTAGTTTATATTGCATATATCAGGCTGCCGCATCCCGGTAGTAATATCGCATTTTCATCCAACATGAAAGCCTACGTATTAGACAATTTACACTCGTAAAACATTTGTCCACTATGTATCAGCCGCGGACACGCTGGATAGACAAATAATTGATCACACCTTCACGTTATCGTATGTAATAGCTCAAGTACTTCATTTTCACATTTTGTTGCTACCCTTTACACAAAACTGTTAACTAGGTACGTCACCAGGGTGTTCAAGATAGCATTTTTAGTCCACTGGCTATGTTTTTTTGGACGCTGTTTTTGTATGATTCTGGAATGGAACCTCAGAGATTACTCTCCAATAGCTGTTCCCCAGGCATATGTTAATGGGTAAATGCACACCTACAGAATTTGAACAGAGAGCTGGCTTTTAAGTTCTAAGATGGAGCGCCGTAATTGAAGACTTGTCTATAGTTACCTACAAGCCGTGTATTTGGTAAGATTAGTGCCGTCTTGTTGTAATCTGACCCCCATGTCCACTGTCTTAGTCAAGTCCACATGCGGCGTTTCACAAGTCGGATACAATCAAACACTGAAAAACGAATGTGCACCGAAAATTCTGTCAACGTTTGTTTACGAACCACTAAATACCTCGTTAATTATCGTTCACCGGCCGTTAACGAAACAAAATTTTCCGGCTTAGTTCTCCCCCTGGGCCCTGACAGTAGCTGCAGTAGGCAGTAGTATGGGCAGATGGTATTGCTTGAAAAAACAAGGGAGACTGGAATGACCATGTCTGTTTTTTCAGCCGTCTATAATCATACGCAACCCCACATGCTGCCCTACTCGAGGCTCGAAATCCCTGGCGATGCGTGAACTTGAGGGAGGGCATCTAATGAACGCAGCAGCAGTATCCCTCGCCGAAGCGTCTACGCACAAAACTGATCAAGCAAGTAACATAAATGGTGAAGTTGTCGTCGACGAGGAGTACCGTGATCAAGATCCTATAGAAACACCTCTAACGGTCTGCGAGGCTGATACTCAGCGCCCAATTTCAGCCCATGAGGAACTACCTGACCTCAAAAATCCTCATGGCCATAGCACTGAGGCCCGTGCTGGAATCAGCCGGACTATCCAACAAATACCTCGAGGCAAAGTTGAGGTGGATAGTACACAGTGCATTATTCTACATGGGCTCCCTGAATCAACTGATGGTAGTCCAAAGAGCAGAAAAGGTGAGGACACCAAGGCCTTAAGGGAGTGCTTAAAGGACGTTACTATTGAAGATGATAACTTTTTGATACTCAAGCATTTCCGAATAAACAGTAAGGAAAACTCCAATTCTCACGGGAGGAAATCCAGGCCATTAAAACTTATTTTTGAGAGTAAAATTCCGAGATATCTCTTGCTCGAGCGAACAGCAGGAGGAATCCCCGGCCATAAGACGGTTTTTTTTCAACGAGAGTACATGGTTTAGGAGAGGATGAAATGGTGGGCCTTAAAGGCGGACTTAGCCATCTTGAAAGAACAAGGAAAGAAGGGCCTGGATATACGCAATGGGGTGATTTTCCGACGTCAAAGGCCCTTTTTGTGGAGGACGCCCGTCATCCTAACAAAATTCACACGGCCGGGCAATCAAACCAACGTGAAAATCTCCACAAAATCAATGAAGGCTGGATTTCGCCTTTACGACCAGCAATAAAGGTGACCAAGGCGAGATCGAGTGAAGCCAAGAACATGACAATGATGTAGACAAATGAACTGAGTGTATTTAACAAACTGGATGAACTCAAAATCGCCATTGACCATGTGCAAATTGACCTGATAGCGCTAACTGAAATATGGTTAAGTGAGCAAATAGCAGATGCAGAAGTTGGGCTGGAAGGATTTCAGCTTATCCGCATGGACAGAAAGGGACGTAAAGGTAGGGGAATCGCGATGTTCATACGGGCTGGTATCAACTACATCCCAGATAGTCTGTCATCACACAGAAACAATTCCTGCGAAATAATTAGCTGTAAACTGGGAGTACCTAACCAACCTGACCTCCATATTGCTCTGGTATGCAGACCACCAAGATAAAGAACGGAAGCGGACGATGTACTTATCTCTGAGGTAAAAGAGATCTGCCGTAGCAAAAATGTTCTTATACTTATCCTACAAGATCACAGTCGATATTTCCCCGCGCTCCTCCTAGGACATTTCAACATCGATATTCCCCATCATTTACAATCTAGGATATTGTGGCTGCAACCGTTCGTATACACTTTGTTTCTGCGCCTCTAGAATTATTTTTCTTGCGTGGACGATCTTTTGAAGTCGGAATTTAAACCAAACCCAACCTCCTCAAACCAGCAAATTCGTGGCCTAGTTAAATAAATCGTCAAGATCAGCATGTTCTCGAGACCTTCAAAGGCTGAGCCGTTTCGCAATATTGAATGCACTTTTTCAAATAAATTTAAAGTGCTTATTAAAAAAAGCTACGGTATTTGTGAAGTTCCTTCTGATTATTTGTCGTAAGTCATAATCTGAAAATCATACCAATTGTTTTTTTCTGAACGTAATAACTAATGCAGTTTGTTAAGCAATTTTTAGATATTTTAACAACCAGCTGCGGTAAAATCATAAAGACTGAATTTTTCTAAATCATCTCACATTTAAAGCAGATTTTTGTCAAAATTATGAGAACGAAAATTATAGCTCATCGTAAGATATCTGCTCCCAGACCCAAGCGGTGCCTGACCACGCCTACTAGTCAATGCCTTGATATCAACATGCAGCCCATTGTCAAGGCTAAGCAAATTGATTTATCTGCATTACAGAACTGTAATGACTTCATGATGAAGTTTGGTTCTGTTTTAACAATACTACGCAATCTTTTTGATGGTAAGTTATCAGATACGCCCTCGCAAGATTGTAAAAAGTTAGACTCCCTCATCCATCTTATAACCACGGAAGCTTTTGATAGACAAAAGCGAAGCTTTAACTGTATACTAAAAAATGCCTCCATATTAAGTCGCCCTTTGGATATTGCAAAATATTTTCGATGTTCGCGTAGTTTCAACTACAAAATTGCAGAAGCCAAACGCCTCCAATCGCGTAGCAAGAACTCACCCATCCTAGTTAAATTGTTTTCACCGATCGAGGTGGACTCAAACTTTGCTCAACGAGGTCACATTTCCCGATATTTAGAAAGGACTAAAAGTTTCCTCTGTCGAGATCTTACACCAATGGAGCGAAGAAATGCGGCTCTCCATTCCAATAGACCAATGGTTTCTCAGCCTACTATTCCTAAATCTGTTCGTAGTCCCGATAGGGTAAATGCGTTCGATAATCCTCCCCCCGCATACCTGGCCATACACCCACTAACGTCAGTACACCCGTTATCCCTGCCTCCCAGATGTCTATTCATAGTCCCATAACCGTCAGTAGACCTGCTATCCCTACCTCCCGAATGTCTAGTCATATGCTCATAAACATCAGTGAACCAGTTTGCTTATCCCTCTGAATAAGAAGTTGTATATTTCAGGCCCAATGGGCCTCATCAATAAACCAAAAATTCGATAACATGAAGTACTAGAAATAATTGGTTAGACAAACAGTATCCGTAGTCTATAGCTATAAGACGAGTATAACTGTTTGGAAGTGAATTTGTTTGATTCGAAAAAAAATGAATATAGCAGTGTCATTCGGAAGGTTAAATTCAAGGGCACACACAGATAAGCGACATCGTTATCTAGATTCTGACTATGTATTCTGATACCCACTGCCTCTGTGGGTAGGGGGGGGGGGCTGGAAGAAAACTCAGTCGAAGCTGAGCGTGGGGCAGAACAATAGCTGTTAACGAAACCTTACTGGTATAGACGGGTTCCCGGTACTACACTCGGGTTCCCAAACCGGTGCGGCATAATGGAACATAGGGAACCTACCAGTTTATGATCGTGATGCGCACCGCCATATGAGATCTAAAAGTCCGTCAAATCTACAAGACCTTCGTTGGGGAAGTCTGAGATGTGACCAAATATAAGGCCCTGATGATTGTTGATGACCAGCGAAACGAGAGCCGTCAAGACTGCGTCCTGATTCCGGGGTACATGAGTCAGAGGAAGGTAGTTTCAAGAAGGGATCCTAAATTCCCGATGGTCCTTTCTCGAGATCGTGGAGAAAGCTGCCGGTAAAAGATGAGAAAAACAAATGGCTAATAGATTCCCTGTTAAGGTAAATGTGCAGTCTTCGCTTGAATGCACGTAGACTAGTCTACGCCCGAATATCAATCGGCAAATTATTCCAAAGATAACTATACCAAGAAGCAAAAAAATAAGAGATCGTTTAGAAGTGGAAGAAGCAGGAGGAGGTATAATCAACGTTGAATTTCTTAGGTTGTAAGGGCGAGTAAAGGGGGTAAGGGCAGAAATCTTGGGGAGATTTGAACTATTATTAAGGCGAAACAGGAGACAAAACCCTGCTTCCAGTCTCCTGACCCAAAGAAATTTCAGTCTCGTTATCTCACATCTATCTGAGTAGGAAGTATCTGAAGATGCCGGATAGAGGACCCTTTTAGTGAATCTTCTTTGGACACTTTCAATTTTTGAACGGCTAGATTCATTCATTAGACCAAAGAATTGACAAGAGTTTTCGAGAAAAGGAAGCACATACATACGATAAAGTCTTAGCTTCATTTCGGGAAGGTAGAAATTATAAGAGATGAAGCCGGATATCTGAGCAGCTTTTGCTGTAATTCTATCAGCGTGAGGTGAAAGATCTAATTTATTGGTGTAACTTAAACCTATGTCCTCAATGTTAGAATATATCAATCATGGGGCAATCTTGAAAAAATGATATGCTGTGGCAGCCTTTCAGGCCCGAAACACATGAAGTGGCACTTAGAAGGCGAGAACTCTATCTGCCGCTTGGAGCTTTACGCAGTCGGGACCGTCAAGGCCCGCCGCTCCGTCATCTACTACGATTATAACTAGTCTAAATACATTCTTTGTCCAACGATCGATAACTTCCGCTGCCTCTAACTTGGCAACAAGTTCACCAAGAATGTCGCCAACATCGTCGAAAGCGTTTAGGCCGAGCGCTTCCCCAACACAACCTAGCTCATCTTTTGACCGTGGGAGTCATATTATTCCACCGTATGATGCGTTATTGAACACGCCGGGCCCGAACCACGAAAAATTAAATTTGCACGGCAGTAACCCAAACTGGTATAATTTTAAATCTAATCGGAGTTGCCGTACAGGACATTCACTGATTAAGACCACTAGTTTTTACGCGAGCGGCCCTAACTCTAATTTTATGTCCCCGTTCCCCCTTTCAGTTCCTTTACCCATCCTCTACCACCCAAACCTGCAAACTTATACATGCCTTCTGGCCTCCCCAAATTCCTCCCAAACGCCCCAGAAGCTTATTTTGGTTCATCCTCTCCTCATTTTTGCCTGCCAGAAAGCGAGGCCCCTAGATATCTCAGACCTTATCAGACATCCATTATTGGCTATCCGTATGCTAACAGCTCCATACCCGTCAGTACTTATTCCACAAATAATAATGGCATACAGTTTGCCTACCCACCCTCAAATTCTTTTTTATGAATAACGATAGCCATAGTCCTGTCACTCGAAACACACTAGATGCCACAGTGCTTAATTCCATGTCCGTTATAAATAAAATGGCTCAACTTCGAGCTATCGCTTTCGAGATGATGCCTGATGTTATATGCATAACAGAATCTTGGACCCATCCAATTTGGAATTTGGAATTTATATTTTACAGCGCCAGTACGGCACTATCTATAAAAAGTTACTTTCGAAAAAATAAAAATTCAAAAAATAATTTGACAATATGTGCAAGTAGACGTAGAAATTCGTAATAATGTCAGCAGAAATTGTCCTTTTGGGGCAACATTTAGCAATGTTTTGCAGGTAATTTTGAACTAAAAACGAAAACTTCTGACAGTTAAGAAAAACTCTTACTGTGAAAATGGAGACAGTGTTCAACGGGCCTCCAAGTTCAAAAATTGTGCAAGAGAAAAAAACTGCTTAGGAAGACAGTAGTAGGGACATAGTAGTAGAGCAGAAATAGGTGTGGGTGGTCTGATGAAGGTGAGTATTCAACGAAACTGCAGCATTTTAGACTGAGTACTTCCGCGTAGATTCGTTTGATTCAGTGGTGGTTAATGGAAACATCTAGGTTCTCGGGGGACACGAGGCAGAGAGAATAGTTTCAAGCGGATCTCCTACATTCCCGATGGTCCTTTCTCGGGGTCATGGAGAAAGCTGCTCGGAAAAGATGAGGAGAATAGAAGGTTAATAGAGTCAGTTTTAAGATAAATGTGCAGTTTCTGTTTGAAAGCAGACATTCTAGTTAACGACCTAATTTCGATTGGCAAGTTATTTCAAAGAAAGCTATATCTGGAAGCAAAAAACAAAGAGCGTTTACGTGAGGAAGATGCAGGAGGGGGTATAACAAGTGCCGAGTTTCTTAGGTTGTAGGGACGGCTGACGGGGGTAATGACAGAAATCCTGGGTAAATTTGTGCAATTATTAAGCCGAAAAAGGAGACAAAAGCCTGCTTCTAATCTGTTGACCCAAAGGAACCTAATTTTTGTTAATTCACATCTATTTGATTATCAAGTATTAGAAGCTGTCGGATACAGCAGTTTTCGTGTGAATTTTTTTTGAATTTGTTCAATTTTTGAACGGCTACCTTCATTCATGAGACCGAAAAAGGGGCAACAGTATTCTAAGATGGGGAGCACGAACATACGATAAAGTCTTAATTCCATTTCAGGAAGATAGAAATTATAAGAGATAAAGCCGCAAATCTGTGCGGCTTTGGCTGTAATTCTATTGGCGTGAGGAGAAAGGTCCAATTTATTGGTGTAGCTTAATCCTAGGTCAGTCATTCAGTCAGTATATTTGAGGGAAAAATAGGCTTGCGCCTTTGAACTCCCTATTTGTCACATCAAAATCTCAAGAATTATAAACAATGTTAACAAGTTTTCAGTCAGGAAAATATAGACAGTCACATGGCGCAGTGGTGTTTCAAGGTTAATTTGTCACATATTTCACGTTGTGTTGTAGCATGTGTATATCAAGTCGGTGTTTGAATATCTCCACAGATTGGGACATAACAATGGCCTCGGGAAGGTTATTCCACGGGTCCACGACACGATTAGAGAAAAAGTTCTTCCGTACATCCAATCGTCCTTGGGGCACATAGAGTTTGAAGGGATGCCCCCGGAGACTAGTTGTAGTGGCGAGTTGGAAGAAGTCGTCACACATGAGAGCGCAGTCAAAGCCACGCACGATACGGAAGGTTTGTATCAAATCTCCGCGTAACTGCCTATAACTCAAAGGATAGAGATTAAGGTTATTTAGGCGGATCTCATATGGTAGTGAACCTTGGCCTCTTACTAATTTTGTTGCTCGCCGCTGCACCCTCTCAAGTACGTTATAATCCTGCCGCATCCACGGTCTCCAGGCTTGAATCGCGTATTCAAGATGTGGCCTTATGAAGGTACCGAAGATTTTTTAGAAACAGTCTTCATCAAAAACCGTGAATGCCCGCTTGATGGCGTACAACATTGAAGTTGCAGTTTTAGCCGCCTTACAACATTGTGTAGAAGGTTTGAGATTGTCTGTCATCAAGATGCCGAGATCCTTCTGTATTTCTGTTTCTTGCAGAGGGATTCCGTTCAGATGGTAGGGTCGCGCATAAGGCACCGCATTTCGATTTCCCAGGCGCAGCAGAGTGCATTTGTTAGAATTGAAGGACAGCAGCCATCTATGCGACCACTCGTTTAATCGACAAAGATTTTCCTGGAAATTATCTTCATCGGCAGCACACCTGATGACCCTCCATATTTTTACATCATCTGCAAACATGGCGCACTCGCAGTCCAATTCCTGTACACAATCATTAACGAACAAGAGAAAGAGGGTGGGTCCGAGTACTGAACCTTGAGGGACTCCACTCTCGATGACTGTCGGCCTTGATTGTTGTCGTCCTACACACACCGTTTGGGAACGACCAGATAGGAAATTCTCAATCCACGTAAGAAGTCTGCCTACGATACCCATCAGTCTCAACTTATGCAGGAGACGTTGGTGTGGAACACTGTCAAAGGCCTTCCGGAAATCAATGTAGGCTGCATGTACAGTTTCTTTTGCATCAATTGCCCTTGTCCAGCTTTGCATCGTAT
>JAYGXS010000004.1:69841219-69866118 GCA_036362985.1 Ligula intestinalis | reverse complement strand
GTACGGCACTATCTATAAAAAGTTACTTTCGAAAAAATAAAAATTCAAAAAATAATTTGACAATATGTGCAAGTAGACGTAGAAATTCGTAATAATGTCAGCAGAAATTGTCCTTTTGGGGCAACATTTAGCAATGTTTTGCAGGTAATTTTGAACTAAAAACGAAAACTTCTGACAGTTAAGAAAAACTCTTACTGTGAAAATGGAGACAGTGTTCAACGGGCCTCCAAGTTCAAAAATTGTGCAAGAGAAAAAAACTGCTTAGGAAGACAGTAGTAGGGACATAGTAGTAGAGCAGAAATAGGTGTGGGTGGTCTGATGAAGGTGAGTATTCAACGAAACTGCAGCATTTTAGACTGAGTACTTCCGCGTAGATTCGTTTGATTCAGTGGTGGTTAATGGAAACATCTAGGTTCTCGGGGGACACGAGGCAGAGAGAATAGTTTCAAGCGGATCTCCTACATTCCCGATGGTCCTTTCTCGGGGTCATGGAGAAAGCTGCTCGGAAAAGATGAGGAGAATAGAAGGTTAATAGAGTCAGTTTTAAGATAAATGTGCAGTTTCTGTTTGAAAGCAGACATTCTAGTTAACGACCTAATTTCGATTGGCAAGTTATTTCAAAGAAAGCTATATCTGGAAGCAAAAAACAAAGAGCGTTTACGTGAGGAAGATGCAGGAGGGGGTATAACAAGTGCCGAGTTTCTTAGGTTGTAGGGACGGCTGACGGGGGTAATGACAGAAATCCTGGGTAAATTTGTGCAATTATTAAGCCGAAAAAGGAGACAAAAGCCTGCTTCTAATCTGTTGACCCAAAGGAACCTAATTTTTGTTAATTCACATCTATTTGATTATCAAGTATTAGAAGCTGTCGGATACAGCAGTTTTCGTGTGAAATTTTTTTGAATTTGTTCAATTTTTGAACGGCTACCTTCATTCATGAGACCGAAAAAGGGGCAACAGTATTCTAAGATGGGGAGCACGAACATACGATAAAGTCTTAATTCCATTTCAGGAAGATAGAAATTATAAGAGATAAAGCCGCAAATCTGTGCGGCTTTGGCTGTAATTCTATTGGCGTGAGGAGAAAGGTCCAATTTATTGGTGCAGCTTAATCCTAGGTCAGTCATTCAGTCAGTATATTTGAGGGAAAAAAAGGCTTGCGCCTTTGAACTCCCTATTTGTCACATCAAAATCTCAAGAATTATAAACAATGTTAACAAGTTTTCAGTCAGGAAAATATAGACAGTCACATGGCGCAGTGGTGTTTCAAGGTTAATTTGTCACATAGTTCACGTTGTGTTGTAGCATGTGTATATCAAGTCGGTGTTTGAATATCTCCACAGATTGGGACATAACAATGGCCTCGGGAAGGTTATTCCACGGGTCCACGACACGATTAGAGAAAAAGTTCTTCCGTACATCCAATCGTCCTTGGGGCACATAGAGTTTGAAGGGATGCCCCCGGAGACTAGTTGTAGTGGCGAGTTGGAAGAAGTCGTCACACATGAGAGCGCAGTCAAAGCCACGCACGATACGGAAGGTTTGTATCAAATCTCCGCGTAACTGCCTATAACTCAAAGGATAGAGATTAAGGTTATTTAGGCGGATCTCATATGGTAGTGAACCTTGGCCTCTTACTAATTTTGTTGCTCGCCGCTGCACCCTCTCAAGTACGTTATAATCCTGCCGCATCTACGGTCTCCAAGCTTGAATCGCGTATTTAAGATGTGGCCTTATGAAGGTACCGAAGATTTTCGAGAAACAGTCTTCATCAAAAACCGTGAATGCCCGCTTGATGGCGTACAACATTGAAGTTGCAGTTTTAGCCGCCTTACAACATTGTGTAGAAGGTTTGAGATTGTCTGTCATCAAGATGCCGAGATCCTTCTGTATTTCTGTTTCTTGAGGAAGGGATTCCGTTCAGATGTTAGGGTCGCGCATAAGGCACCGCATTTCGATTTCCCAGGCGCAGCAGAGTGCATTTGTTAGAATTGAAGGACAGCAGCCATCTATGCGACCACTCGTTTAATCGACAAAGGTTTTCCTGGAAGTTATTTTCATCGGCAGCACACCTGATGACCCTCCATATTTTTACATCATCTGCAAACATGGCGCACTCGCAGTCCAATTCCTGTACACAATCATTAACGAACAAGAGAAAGAGGGTGGGTCCGAGTACTGAACCTTGAGGGACTCCACTCTCGATGACTGTCGGCCTTGATTGTTGTCGTCCTACACACACCGTTTGGGAACGACCAGATAGGAAATTCTCAATCCACGTAAGAAGTCTGCCTACGATACCCATCAGTCTCAACTTATGCAGGAGACGTTGGTGTGGAACACTGTCAAAGGCCTTCCGGAAATCAATGTAGGCTGCATGTACAGTTTCTTTTGCATCAATTGCCCTTGTCCAGCTTTGCATCGTATAAAGCAAGTTTGTTACACATGACCTTCCCCTACGGAATCCAAATTGCGCATTCGACAATATATTGTGAGTTTCACAATATATCATCAATTGCTTCTTGATGATCTTCTCCATTACTTTGCAGCATATGGAGGTCAGACTCACGGGTCTGTAGTTATTCGCAGATGCACGACCACCGCTTTTGTAAAGCGGTGTAATATGCGCTAATTTCCAGTCCGGAGGAAGTATTCCAGTATCAAACGATTTCTGGCACACTAGTGAAAGGGGTTTAGCTAGCTCTCTAGCAAGTTCCTTGAGCAATTTGGCAGGAATTTCATCAGGACCCGGAGATTTACATTCCTTCAAGCTTTTTAGTTCTTGAAAAATCGCCTCTTCTTCAAACAAAATATCCCCAATATTTGGTGCTTCCACGACCTCGTCAACAGTTGCGACGAAGGGAGGTTCTATGGTGAAGACAGACTGAAAGAACTCAGCAAAATGTTCTGCTTTGTTTTTACAGTCGGAGATTTCGTGACCATCATCAGTTTGCATAACAGGAATCGGGTTCCTGTTACGTGTGCTTTTCCATAAATAACTGTTTAGTAACTTTGGATTATTGGCAGCTCGACGCAGTAGATCGCTGTCAAAGTCCCGTTGTGCTTTGAAAACCATTTTTTGTACCTTGTTCCGCTGGATTTTGTACTGTTCAAAATCTTCGTTGCAGCTTGTGTTGCAAAACTTCTTCCAAAGTTTTCTTTTTTTATTGATCTCTCTTTTGATAGCTCTGTTCAGCCATGGAGGTCGGCTAGATACCTTGGGCACTGAAAGTGGACAATGACTGCGCATTAGCTGCAACAACCACTCCTTAAATGTATTCCAGTCCTCAGTGACATCCCCAGAGAAAAGAAGACCCCAGTCTTTTTGTGATGTCTCTACTCTCATTTGTGAGAAGTCACCTCGCCATATATTCGACCTTGGTTCGTCTGCTGTAGGGGGTAACGAGTAAAGACCATAATCCCATAAAGTACGGCATGATCACTTCGACCTAGTGGAGGTAGGCAGCATACCTCGTCTATAGTGTCGGGATGCTTCGTGAAGACTAGATCTAAACAACTTGCTTGTTGCCCTCCACGTGCTCTAGTTGAAACTAGGACGTGTTGTGTGAAAAGGGCCTCAAGTGTTGTTTTTAGCAGATGGTGACCAAAGGTGTTTTTAGAACAATTTGCCCGCAAATTGTTCCAACATATGCTGGGCGCATTGAAGTCACCCATGAGTACAACATCAGGTCGACTTCCTATCTCCTTTATGCACCCCAGTAAACGCGCATCTGCATCACTGTTTGTCCGCAGTGGTCGGTAGACAGTCACGGCTTCCAGGGGCTGTGACCCCCGTGCCTTAATTGTCAGCCAAATAGCCTCTATACCATGAGTAATCCTTTCAGGCTTCTCGCACACACTTAATTCGTTCTTTACATACATAGCAACTCCTCCACCCTGGCGTTCCACTCGGTTTCGTCTTAATAGTTGGTATCCGCATAGCGCCACTTCTGAATCACTGATGCTTTGTGACAGCCAGGTTTCTGTAATTGCTATAACATCAGGGGACCTATCGGCTACCTGTATTTGAAGTTCATCAAACTTCGAGAATAAACTCTGGGCGTTAGTATATAAAAATTTCAGCCGGCGAGACTCTGCAGTGTCCAATGCGTTTGGGCGCGAGTTTGCCAGTACTACTGGACCGCAGCCGTCATCAGGATTGACTGCTTCCACAGCACTATGGTAGTTTTCGATATTATTTGGTCCCTGAAAATGGCCAGATTGCTCTCTCCAGCTCTCTCTCTCCCCCGTAGTTCCGCCACCAATTCTTGGCGTTTCAGACGTTCTGCTGGAGAGTAGTCCGGCTGAAAAAACACCGTCTTATGTAAGTGGCGGAGAGCTGTCTTCCGGGACAGAACCAAGTTCACCTGTTCTTTGTTATCCAAGACTATCCTGAGAGGTCGAGGTCGGACAGTTTCCGACTGTTCAGTAACCTGTTTGCCTATCCTGAAAGCTCCACAAACTCCTAATGTCTCTCGCTGTCTGAGAATGTCTTTTAGCAGGTCCCGAAACTTTTCGACGTCCGCATCCGTCCTTTCCTTCGGAGTAGTTCCGTCTGATTCAGGTAGGCCTTGAACGACTATGCAGTTTCGGCGGTCAAGGGAGACCCTTGATATATTTCCAGCCCTACTGCCATCGGAAGACCCCGAGGTATCGATAGGAATGGCTTGTGACTTTGGGTTTTCCTTACCATCACCAGAGATAGGCTTCTTTTGGAAGCCGGGATGGCTTTGTTCAGAGCTGTCTTCGTGCTGCCCCCCTTCCGCATTTGTGGTTTTTTTCAGTGATCTGTATGCAGCCTTAGCATACCCACTATCTTTTTTATGCTGGCTTTCTGTGCCCGAACCGACTTCACAAGAAAGTGGAGTTGTACAATCTCCTTCTCCGATTGAAGCGTGTTGTTTGGTGGGTGTTTTGTTTCGCGCAGTATCGAGAGGATTTGAGGTGGAAGCTACCAATTTCGCCGCTTGGTTTGCCGGTGTCTGTTCATCCTTCTCAGTGGATGCTCCGCCCCGAGATTTTGCAAATACTCTTCTCTGCTGGCTATTCTCAACTTCAGGTACGATAATGTTGTCCTTTTTAAGGAGGAAGCGAAGAGATTTCTTCAATTCCTCCATCTCCATTTTCAGATCATGGAGCTCCTTATCGTGTTCTGCAAATTTGTGCAGAAGCGTAAGACAGGATGTGCAAGTCTCATCTTTATAAGTTGCACCTCTTAAACTTCTGAGACTTTTCGTTCGTTTGCCGGGAGGACTTTTCAGTAAACTTCGAGACCGCTCTTTTGTAGTTGATAATCTAATTTGATCCTCACTACTGTACTCTTCTATAGCCCCATCGTCTAGCCGTTCTACTTCCACCCGAGGCGTGCGCGGTTGGATTCCTGGCCCCGTTGACAGTTTAGTAGAATTATCGAAGGTAATATTTGCTACTTCCATTTGCAAGCGAAACGACTAAATTCAAAATGCGACTCTGACGTAGTGTGTTGACTGGTATTCAAAATAACGAAAATCTTCTGATGGTGTGTAAAGTATTGCAAATATTTATAGCAGACTGAGTAAACAATACGCTTAATTACTTAGAAGCACTTTCAAATCTGTATAAACAATATGCAGGATATTCAGGAACGACTCAGCCGTTTGTAGATCTTCGAGGTCCTGAATAACTGCTGATCTTGTCACTGGTGGTTTTTTCAGGCTGTTTTCACTTGCTTTGGTTGTAGGCTGCAAATCCAGTTTAATGACGTGAAGAACAAATTCCAATTTGATTCCGTTTTCTGATGAAGTACGACACAATAACAAATTTCACGAGTTGCAGAAAGTACTTTTGCACATACAATTGAAGCGATAATATCCAAAACAGTACTGGCGAAATGGTATCAGAATCCAAATAGTCTACGTTTGAGAGCAGAAATTAAGGTTGTGTCCAGTCGGGTTGATGGGCAACTGCTACTGGAACATTCAGTCATTGGGTAACCCTGAAAAATAACAGGTTGTGGCAGCCTTTCAGGCCCAAAGCACATGTATCGGCACTTAGAAGGTGAGAACTCCATCTGCCATGTTGGGCTCCACGCCGAAAGGGCGTGCAGATCAGAATGAATTTGTTCTAAGCATCTCAAGGCCGTAGAGTTAGAGAAGGAGTAAACACACTTGAGATCATCTGCATAAATATACGATTGAAAGTGTTTAAAACTCAATAAGATATCATTTATGTAAAGCAAAAAGAGCAGAGGACCTAGCACGGTACCTTGAAGGACACCACTCAAAATTGCGGTAGAAGAGTATGAGGATCCCACTAAAACTTTTTGTTGTCGATTTGAAAGATAAGATCTGATGAAGTCAGTAAGAGGACTACGAAATCCTATAGCCTCTAGTTTGGCTAGGAGCCTCTTGTGAGGAACTTTATCAAATGCTTTACTAAGGTCAAAATAGATAACTACCACAGATAGATGATCATTACGAAGATAAGTAAGTAGATTTAGAAAAGACGTGGCATGTTTCACAAGATCGGTCCTGTAAAAAGCCATGGGAGAACAGCCATTTCTGGGCACTCGTCGCTCGCGCAATAAGCCAGAAGAATGTATGGAAAGGAGATTATTTAAAAAATAAAAGGACAACTTAACGTGACCGACTGAAGCCCTGCATACGTACCTAACCCAAACGACGCCTGGTGCTTCTTTAGGAACTTAGCTCAGCAACAAGTAGAGGACTGTTGCCTGCTTAATAAAATCTTGCGCATCTCCCGGCCGGAATGGGTGACACCGAACACAAAAAGGCACTTCAAGAAGAAAAGAAGACTGTGGAAAAATACTCCCGATATCAACAGCTCCGACAATTCTTAGAATTTAAAAAAATAGTGAAATTTATGTCGAAGACTAATTATGAAATAAAGCAGGGCGTTTAAGGCAGAACTAGTCAAGGGAATAGCTCATAACCCAAAAAGATTCTTTTCTTATGTGAATAAGGCCAAACGAAATCGAGATCCCATCCCTTGTCTGAAAGATAAAGAGGGAAAAAGGTGTACGGATAACTCAGATAAGGAGAACCTCTTGTCCAATTTCTATATGTCTGTGTATACCGAGGAGCCGCCTTTTGACAAGAATGTACAGCAATATATAGTCCCAGCGGCGCATACAATTAGCACGGTATCGTTCGCAACAGACACTGTAAGAAAAGCCTTGAGACGGTTAAAGCCCACTAAATCGCCTGGTCTGGATGGATTATCAGCGAAACTTCTAAATGAGCTCGCAGAAAAACTGGCCTCCCCGCTTTCCAAGATCTTTGAAAGTTCAATGGAAAAGAGGGCCCTGCCTACTGACTGGAAGCTGGCCAACATAACACCTATTTATAAAGGAGGAGAGAGAACTTCACCTAATATCTTTATACCAGTAAGTCTCTCACGCATTTGATGCAAACTAATGGAGAAACTAATCAAAACGTAACTAATGAGGCATATTGAGGAGAACAAATTGCTAAGGGTAGCGCAACACGGATTCTGAAGTAGCCACTCTTGTTTCACAAACCTGCTAACATCCATAGAAATCTGGACGAAATCTCTGGAAATGGATTCGTCGGTCGATACGGTCAACACTGACTTCAGCAAGGCGTTTGACAAGGTTCCACACAGACGAGTAATATTAAAGCTGCATCAAGTGGGTGTGACTGGAAACCTACTCAAATGGTTAGCCGACTTCCTAACAGGCAGGCGTCAGCGTGTTTGCATTGGATACACCAAAACAGAATGGAGACCATATCCAGTGGGGTTCCGCAGGAAGCGTTCTGGGTCCCATTTTATTTTTGGTATATGTGAACGACTGCCTTGACTGCCTTACCTGTGAGAAAGTCATGTTTGCAGATGATCTAAAGATCTGGAAGTCCATTTAAAGCTCAAAGGATGGACAGACCTTACAAAATGACTTGGATCACTTGCAAAAGTGGTGTGAAAAATGGCTACTGCAGCTGAACTTCAACAAATGCCAAGTATTCCGTTTACGGTCGAGTTGCAGAAAGGTGATACCATTCGAGTATGACTACTCGATCGGAGGTCATCAACTCGAGCTAATGAACGAACTACGGGATCTACGTTTACGCATGACGCTTGACCTCAAACCATCAACTCACTGTGCTAAAACCACAAAGAAGGCTATGGGCATCCTTGAAGCGATCAGAAGCTCCTTCCTCTATTTAAATGAGAAGCTTTTTGGGCGAGTCTTTGGAACATTTGTTCGGCCGACGTTAGAGTACTACGTTCAGGCGTGGTGCCCTTGAATGAAGAAAGATTACGCATTGCTCGAGAAAGTGCAAAGAAGGGTGACCAAGCTAGTCAGCAGCTTAGGAGGTCTTCCATATGAAAGTCGTCTAGATAGGCTCAATCTTTTACCCCTCTATTTTAGGCAATGCAAAGGAGATATGATCATGGTGTTTAAAATCGTCAGGGGAGTAGACTATGTTCTTCAGATGACCGAATCTTTAAATTTGCACAAACAATACATCTACGTGGTCATCCGTACAAACTGAAGAAACACCACCCCAAACTAGAAGTGTGGGCCCACTTCTTCTCCCAGCGGGTCATTGAAGAATAGAATAAACTTCCTTTCTCGGTTGTTCTTGCAGAAAGCGTCGATGCATTCAAAAGAAGGCTTGATCTTACTTTGCTTTCTGGTCATAAATTTGGAAGACAACAACAATTTATATAGTGTATACATGGCTTTGAACAATTTGCATGATCTGACAGCATCTATCTGTGAAGAGGGTTTTCAAAGGCTGCGCCTCTCTCTCCCTTATATAAACTGAATAATACTGAATTTTATCGAGTTTTTCTATGCAAGATTTCCGTTTTCGATAAGTACACGAGAAAAACATGTTTAGCCTGTAAAACAAAATCAAATATTTACTAAACAGAAGTTGCCATTATTCTTGCTTGCAGCAGAGCCCATATAAAAGGCTGGTTAACATCAATACCTATATAAACTATCAATTTTGGTCTTCGCCTATAGACCTTAAATATAATTATATATAAATCAATAAATCAATAAGTAAATTTTACATTTTAGGCTGGAGGGCCTCATCAGGGCCTCGTCATGCCGAACAGAAATAAATTTCTCAGGGGATTAAAACGCTGAATTTCAAAACTGGATTATCAATCAGAAAGCAGACAGGGAAAGCTGGGGGATCTACTGATGAGCTGGACCCCTCGCAGCTGTGTGAAGCAGCTGGAGAATACCGGCAGAACACGTGTCTGGGTCATTAAGCTAGCACCTAAGCTCTTAAGATGGTAAGTTACAACATCAATTTATTCTACTAAAGTCTGTCTGTCGGCAGCAAGTGGATATTTTGCAGTGATTGACGGGTTTCAACCCAATTATACACTGACAATTTTGGTATACGCCTGTAGACGTTAAATAAATTGATATATACCGCGAGCAGAAGTCAATTTCTCACGAAATCAAAAATACCTACACTATTAATTCGAGGTTTACGTCAATAAGGTTAAAAAAAGCACTTAAACGATTCCGGTCCCGATTTGGTAAAGAAAAACATAATGCAATAGTGCATTAATATAATTTGCCGTAACTCAAATGACCAACGGCCCCACGACTCTATTCTATAACAAGAAGCAAAAAGACAACGTAAAATATGGCAAAATTTGAGTGCGGCAGGTAATTTTGAGGATACCCATCAAATACGTACCTGGGTTTGAAAATATTTTATGAGGGTTTGATAGAGAGCCACAAACTAAAGCAAACCTTCATAATAAAGTAAGTAGCGACTGACAAATCTAAAGAAAAATGAACCCCGGCGTGAGTTTTTTGTCTGCATTTTTAAACTATTATGCGTTTTGAGGGAGTATTACCCACAGGAACATAGAGGACTTAAGTGTGGGCACAGTCAGCTTCACATATAAAAACCTCAAGCAGCAATCCCCTGAAAGTGGAAATCGGAATCTGCTGGTTTTGCGTTCTAACAAACAGTCCCTACGAGTAAACAATATGCCGATGAGATTTATTCGTTTTGAAAACGCCAGAAAGCGCTCATTGAGCCACCATATTGGAGAGAGAAACATCGCAAACCTACTGCCATCGCAACTCGAAAAACCATTTATGTCTTACCCTAACCCTCTAAATTTACAAAATAACCCTTTGCCGACCAAGCTGCATGCAGATTCTGAGGGGAGGATGGGCACCTACAAGCTTGCTACGTAAGCCCGATCACCGAACCGAATCAGAACGATTTCAAATTTTCAGGACTTTTTCAATCAATAATGTAGACCAATTTAAGAAAGAGTTTTAAATGCGTCTGCAGCAAATGACTGACATTTCAGCCCTGCAAGACCTATATTCTTAAATATCAGTCTGTACATTTATCATTAATTTAGTCTCGTCAAATGCATTTGAGCTGGCAGTTTTCAGTGCTCTCCATTCACGTAGGATTTTATTATTTTATACCACTCTGCGTATTTCTCTTTTTTGTTTGTCTGCATACATGATCATGAGGTCATATCTACAGTACACTGCAATCTTTTTGAATGCACGAAAACAAGTTATCTTACCTCCAACATCTCATAACGTCAACTTTTATCAAATGCGTCCGATTTGCCACATTTACAATCCACCAACGACAACAGCTCTGCGAAGCACGCAATAGGAAGACAAAACGAATGATTAATGCCAATTCCAGGTCTAGTGGCGACAAATTGCCGCTCAATTTTTAATAACAGCGTTGAATTATCGGCACTCATCTTAAAAAAGGAACATAGTTAGTCAGACATTATCGGTCTTTAAGAGACTTGGCCTAATAATTATATTGAGTTGCAACTCATTACGCCCTTAGAATTTCATACTTTTCGTACAGACAGAAAGTACTTATCGAGCAGTAGAGGTGGTGGAGTTGCAGTCTTTGTAAACCAGCAATGGTGCACAAACTGTAAGTCCATATTTTTCTTTTTGAATGAATCAATAGACGCCATTGCTGCTGTCTGTAAGCCTCGATTTTTACGCAATTCGAAAGGCATCATCTATGTCAGCATCTATATTCCCCCTTATACATGTCAAAGCACTGCCTCCAGCCTTCCGACAGACGCCATTTTCTTATTACCAAGTGTCTTTGTTCCTGTGTCTGTGGAAACAGTGATGAAACATCTTTAAAAGGTTTGAGGTTCAACAGCCGCAGTACCAGATGGGATCTCACCATTTCTCCTGAAATCCTGCTCTTTTCAGTTAGCACCTTAACTGACACACCTCATCAACTTGTCTAAGATTCCTGATGTGAGGCAATCAGTGGAAATCACTCCAATTTTGAAAATAAACCTCATCTTCTGGTCCAAAATATTTTCGTCTAATTGCTTGCTCTTCTGCACTATTGAAACTTGCAGAACGAGTCGCCTTCGACATCATCACGCCCTTTTCTTCCGACTATTCCGATCCCTTGCAATTTGCATAAAAGGCTAGGCGATGTACACTATATGCTGTTGCTCTGGTAGTCCATTCTGCTCGAACAGATTAACATAAAGACTGTCGTGCATATGGCTGTGCTTTTCTCGACTACGCCTCAGTCTTTAATACGATCCTGAGCCATCTACATCTTACCAAAACTTATGAATGCGGCTCTCCCGGCTGGGCTGTGTCTTGGCTTGGAAAATATTTTACGTCCCGCACTCTATTCTTTCAGGGCGGAAAGCGAAAATCCATGGTCTTTTCCAACAACTGTGGAGTTATTCAAAGGGTTATATGATCTTCTCATCTCATCTCTCTCCAAACTGATGACCTACGATCGCCAAAGGAATGCTAGTTTGTTAAATATGCTGATGATATGGTTGTTAGCCATCCCCTCAAAAGTCATTTACAGCTCTTAATGCTAAAGGATGGCCTAGATCATGTCTCAACATGGTCGTCAACAAATGGCTCCCTACTTAACGAGCGATAGTCAGTCCAGTTGATTTTTTGACTGCGACCCTCCCCCAGTCCCGAAACTATTGACATTCTTCCCACCGAAGTATCCTCTTTACGATACACACACCGCAAGCCCTCATGTGGCGTTTTGTAGATGCCTCTATTCTACCCCTTATTCTGTACTGCTCTCCGGTTGTTTTTTCAGCCTTACTTAAAAAAGACCTAGTCATTTTGAAACTCAGCCTCCGAATGCTTGTAGCAGGTCGTGCCTGACCGACTAGGTCACGTCGAAGTACACTTTCTCAAACGCTCACCGATTTGCTTTCTTGACGTCTCGATAAGCCAATCATAGTTCTCGCATCTATGAGGCAGCGAATGAGGAGCTTGCACGCGTGCCCGACGCAAGTTGCCTTTCTGCCCGAAATCCCCAGGCCGACCTACCCAATGAAAGACCTCCCTCTATCTGTCCTCCGGCTTTACTACACTAAGACCTCACTTGAGCCCGGTCAACCTACTGATCGGACGTTTCTCTCCCAAGTCGATCTATTCTCCTCTTCCGTTGTGTACACAATAAACTCTTCCATCTACTCTGGCCTTTAAAGACTTATCTCCTCAGCACTAAGCAACCATGGTCTGAAGATCGCAGTTGCACGATAAGACTCACTTAACCGCCTGCTATATGCTCTCCCCATCACCAGGGAAGTAAGGGAAGCGAACCCATTATCCTTCTTACCCATTCGTCCTATCAGCAGCATCACCAGCAACTTGAAGTCGGTTCCACTTTGTCACCACTGTAAAAACACATTCCAGCATATCTCGATCTGTTCGGTCGATTGAGAATCCATTGCACTGTATCCAACGAACCAATCCCGAGTAAACGAAGATTCATCCGATACTCCCGTCTTTTCTATCCAAAATGTACTAGAGCTCTCTATCATCGCATTGGCCTGTTAAGCTTATTGCGCACCCATGAAAATATTCATTTAAGTACTATTATCTATACCCGACCGCCAAACAAAGTTCAATCTACACAGGTGCACACGGCAGTGAGAACATCGTTTCCGCCGAGGTCCGCCGTACGCCGCATCTACCTCACTCTCAACCACCTGAGGCCAGCGGGTGTTTGCAGTAGCCAAAACAGTGGCTTTTAGGCTAGTGAATCTAGTGCCATGTTATTAGCAGATGCTAAAACAAGCTTTTTCACTTCTTTGGCCGACTCCGACGCCAGGTGGCGATCGTACATCGTCCCCACCCCCCAACTGACAATCGTTCGCTCCGTGCAAATGACAGTAATTATCATTCCGTGTACCTGATCCCTGACGTATGTCAAAAACCTAACCCAATATCCACCCCTCCCCCTGCACATGGTCCTCTCTACGCCGATCTCACCATGCGGGTGGCGTGAAAATGATGAGTTTTATTCAAAGTACACTTATTTACCCTGTCCAATTGTACAATTTTCATTATCCCTGCAAATGTACTAGGCTGATGAAGAGTTGCTGAAGACCTTTTTTAGGCTGAAGCTGGGAGAGGGTTCACGTTCTCACACTCTAGGACACTGCAACCGTGAAAATCATAAAAAAAAAGTGGGGCGGCTCGGATCTTGGCTGAATGGAAGTGCCATGAGGGCCTTGTTAAGGAGCCATTTTAGCCTGACTCTCGGTTCGCCAGCCAGCCACTCCACGCAAATACACACTGGATTGAACGCGGAGTTTGAGTTATCCTTTGAGCGGGCAAACTTCCAAGCCACGGCTTTAAGCGCACACGCATGTACACACGTAGCCTCCTCATGACAGACTCCTTCGCGAAATCACTTCGAAAGAGCAGTGTGGGGGGCAAACCGTTGCATGACGGAACATTTTAACTTTGCACAAATGAGAAGCATCTCCTGTGTTAAGCCGTGGATCGTTTGCCATTAGTCAGTACTGACCCAGATAATGAACTGCCACATGACAGTTGTCAGCATTCATGCAGATCAGTACACGCTGGAGCGAATATTGATTTGGAGGTGGTTGTGCCCATAAAACGGGCCACTTATAACAACACGTGCTCAGTCTCTTTTTCTTTCATTGCATTTTTCTTATTTTATGACGTAATGTGGAAAATTCTATTTGATAAGCTGTTCGCTCACTTTTGACCGTGAAAGCTCTAAAACATTGACTTTTTGTCATTGCCTCATGGTTCACTGTAATGTTCCAATGCCCCTGTGAAATATCGAAAACAACAGCCTGGTGGGCCGATACTAAATCTGATGACGTGTTGCTGGAATTTGGCGGGTTTAGCCACTCAGTTTAACTCCAGGTGGCACGGCGTGAAGGGCTGCTGAACTCTTAGCAGGAATCCTTTGACTGCTGCAAATTTATTGCATCACGAAGACCCTTAACAGCTATTAACAACACGGAAATCAATTTTTAATTAAATAAAGTTTAGCTATAGGCATCTCAATTCAAAGGCTCGAGATGAAACATATTTTCACATTTGAAGGCAGTGAATTACATCCATTAAAATATTATTGGGGAAAGAAGGCACAACAGGGAAAATTTCAGCAAGAAGAGGATGCCTGATTCTGTGTTCATTAGTGGGGACAATGACATTCAGTGGATTACGCCAAATTGACTTGTTTTCTTAGTAGAAAGGAGATATGCTGAAATCAAATGAGTTTACTATTCCACACATGGAATTACTGAGTAATCATCTAGAATATGAAGAGAAAATTTGAAAATTTGAAAATTAACTGCTTTTGGGAAGCTGTGAATGTAACGTAGGCCTGTGTGATCATGTTTCCATACTTCTCATTGGTTGTAGTTTAACAAAAAATGATCTGCATTTTGTTCCAATATCATGTGGATATGGTCAGGTGGCAAGTAAACGCAGTCGACTACAGGCTTCCATGCTCCAGTGATCCTGCATTGCCATGCTGAGCATATGTTGAAATTTAGTCTAAAATGAAAATATTATCACAGTAACTAAGCTGATTTATCAGTTGGATGTAGCAGGCAAACAACTTTCTTCCCTGATTTCACTCTTTCAGGTTTATTTTCTACCATATTTATTCTTAATGAAGCATCGGATAAGCACAAGATTTTCACTTACCACGGCAAGTAATTGTGAGCATTTACTCAAATAAAGTATAAAAATTCTAGAGCGTTGCATGCTTGAGTAAGTGGTAGGGTTCATTACATTATCAGAGGAGCGTAGACCTATTAACGAACCACGAGTTTTGAAACAGAGCTCTTACTCTTAAAATAACAGGCTCAAATTGCTCTAGAAAGGCTTAAGGAAACCATGACTAACCAAACGATCCCGCCAGGGGGGGGCAAAGTTAAAATAAAGTGTGTGTGTGTGTGCATGACACGTCGAGTTTGACTTATTTGTCTGTGAAGCCTTGGTCAGTGAATAGCTTTATCTTCAGAAATTCAAGGAAGGCGAACGAACGTTTCCGATTAATTTATCATCGGGTGAGTACAGTAATATACAGGGAGTAGAGTTTGCAAAAGCGTAGGCAACAAATCAGCGGCAATTAAGGGAGAGACGTAAACAAAGCGTTTCAAATCTTGTACAAAGAGCGGGCAAAACATTCCAAGTTTCTGCGTCAACGGACACTTGCGAAGGCAGAAGCAGTCGCCAACGCCTTACTTACCCGACTTTATGTACACAGAAGGCGTTTGTAGCAGCCGTAAGGGTCCCGTGGCCGAAAACCAACTAAGCATCCATCCACACACCTCCTACCATGCCGCAAGAGGATGACGAGACAGTAAACATTGGTGTCCAGACGCCATGAAGCGGCGACTAGACGACCGGACAACATGAACTTTTTGTAGGGCCTATCCCTCTTCCCCCTGCCCTTTGATCTCTTAACATTTTCCCCCCTTATCCTCCTTAATTAGCGCTGATTTTTGGCCTGAGCGTTTGCTAACTCTACCCCCTTTATATCATTGCAATTGCCGGATGGTGAATCAATCAAAAGCGTTCATTCCCCTAACTTGACTTCCTTACTGCTTACATGGGTATGATCGCTGAACTTAAAGAATTCAAGCTTTAACCTTCTAGTCAGACATGTATACAATGCTTTAAACCGCGTCAGTCAATGCGCCTATTCTTTTAGTCAGTCACCGTAAACAAATCTTTCCACTGCACACAGGAAGCCTGAGATCGAGTATGTAGATGTCTGTTATTGAACCTGAAGGCCATCCGCTTTCCGTCGATTATAATTACTGGCCTAGATGCTTCTTCCACTTACAGAGATCTACTTCGGATCAAGACTGTCTGCTATCTGGCAAAGTGAGGGTAATGGTTTGTACATTTGTTGATAGATGCAAAGTGACGAGTTCCAGGTTGTAGTTTAGACGAAGGGAGCCGCCCCACATTTTTTATGATTTTCATGCTTGCAGTGGCCTACAGTGTGAGAACGTGCGCCCTCTCCCAGCTCCAGCTGATTTACCTAACAAGGCTCTTCAGCAACTCTTCATCAGCCTAGTACATTTGCAGGGATAATGAAAAGTGTACAATTGGACAGGGTAAATAAGTGTACTTTGAATAAAACTCATCATTTTCACGCCACCCACATGGTGAGATCAGCGTGTAGAGGACCATGTGCAGAAGGAGGGGTGGATATTGGGTTAGGTTTTCGACATAAGTCAGGGATCAGGCACACGGAAGGATAATTACTGTCATTAACACGGAGCGATCGATTGTCAGTAGGGGGTGGGGACGATGTACGATCGCCACCTGGCGTCGGAGTCGGCCAAAGAAGTGAAAAAGATTGTTTTAGCGTCTGCTAATAACACGGCACTGGATTCGCTAGCCTAATAGCCACTGTTTCGGCTGCTGCAAACACCCGCTGGCGTAGGCCCTTAGCAAAAATTACTGTGCCTCAGGTGGGTGATAGTGAGGTAGACGCGGTGTACGGCGGACCTCGGCGGAAACGATGTTCGAACTGCCGTGTGCACCTGTGTAGATAGAACTTTGTTTGGCGGTCGGGTATAGATAATAGTGCTTAAATGAATATTTTCGTGGGCTCGCAGTAAGCTTAACAGGCCAATGCGATGATAGAAGGCTGTAGTACATTTTGGATAGATAAGACGGGAGTATCGGATGAATCTTCGTTTACTCGGGACTGGTTCGTTGGATACAGTGCAATGGATTGAGATGTGCTGGAATGCGCTGTTACAGTGTCGACAAAGTGGAACCGAGTTCAAGCTGATGGTCATGCTGCTGAAAGGACAAATGAGTAGGAAGTTAGATGGATTCGCTTCACTTACTTCCCTGGTGATGGGGAAGTTCTGTATGGGCCCTAAATGCTGGATGGATTATCATGGCAGTGGATCTGAAGATGCTTAAGTAGTCCGTTTTGTACGCTGAGAGACAGTTGGGTATGCAAACTGGTAAGTGTTTGTTGCTTGCAGTATACAATTTAAATGCATTGCCGGCTTTCGTCCTCACTCGTCTCGCACGTCATTAACCGCTCTCCCGCAAACAATGTCTCAGTGACCTTACCCAAGGCCTGCGGATGTCAGATCCCACCTATGTGCGCTCGCCGTTGTTGATATTGATATTAAAAATGCGGCTCACTCACCTCACCCGAGGTCAGTGAAAACCCCCCACTTACACGCGCTCGCCATTGATCCAGTGGGTGTTAGTAATAATGTTAAAATATATAGCTACTGAACAGAAGGAAGTAGTTTTTTTTCATCGTAAGTCAAGAACAGTTTTTAGACCATACTCATCATTCTGGCTTCCATTTCTGCCCAGTTGGTCCCAAAGATGTCGTAATTCTTGCGCTCTTCCTTCCGGTTCACTGCAGTGTGTCTTCACTCTCTGAAATTATGCTCGCATACAGCCACGTTTATGCGTAAGTGGATGGCTGCTGTGGAAACTGAGCACCTGGGTTGTGTTAGTCGCCTTTCTATAAACCGTTGTGCTGAGTTTTCCGTTGGGTCTGCGCGTTACGAGGACATCCAGGAGCGGTGGTTTTTTCGGCACTCTCTTCCTCCTCTGTGAATGTTATGTCGGGAAAGATAACGTTAAGCAGGTTTTTGAAGTCTGTTTGCCTGCTGCGTTCAATTATAACGAAAGTCTCGTCCACGTATTGGCATTAGAATGCAGCTCTAAATTAGTCGAAAAGCAAATTTTTCAGCTCCTGTAAGACCAGTTCTGCGAGGAGACTGGAAATCGGGGATCCCATCGATATCCCCTTGGTCTCTTCGTAAGTTCGGCCATTAAATTTGAAATAAAATGTTTGGCAAAAAACTAAGAGTTGCATGAGATGGTCAATCTTTAGAGGACCCCTCGACTCATCGTTTTTATCTTCGAGTCGTTTCCGTATGACGTCGCGTGCCAGGTGCGGAGGGATAGATGTAAATAGTAAAACGACATAAAAAGATACCATGGTCTGATCCGGTTGAACCGTTCTGTCCCGGATAGTGGCTAGAAATTGGGATGCCAAATTGATTGAGATCTTCGAGCCACTCGAAGAAAGTTTAGTTTTCGTGACATCCATTTAGACAGGTTGTAAGACAGACTGACTTTTACTGCCACGATTAGCCGGAGTGAAACGTTGGGCTTGTGGATTTTGGGCAATCCGTAAAATACAGCCAGTGCTTTGTCGGTTGGTTTAGTTTGTCGCTATTCGTTTTGCGATATCACGCTGTTGCGTCGCGGCCCGTTCAGGAGACCAGTTAGCCGGCTGATCATCGATCTAGCCTGTTGGGAATGCGTGGGTTTGTAGGCTTGCTGGTCGTCGAGGAGAGTTTGCGCTTCTGCTTTTAATGGCTACGGTCCATCACGACCGTTGCTTTTCCCTTGTCGGGTGGTAGCTTTATTATATCTTTGTTTATGTTTACCCTCTTCATCGCCTCTTCGTCCGCTGGTGGCATGTTGTTGGTGGGCCTCTTAATCATAAATAGGGAGGTTACTTTCTGGCGAACTGTATGCTTTGCCTCGTTGGTTGCGTTGGTTCGTACGAGCATGGCTTCCAGTGCTGCGATAAATTCGGCTGGCTTAGCATCTGCCGTATTGAATTTGGTTTCATGGCTCAGTACGCTTAGTTCTATTTCTGTCAACTGCCTAGACGATAGGTTGTGTACCACGTGTTCGTTTGATTTCGATTCCGGTTTCAATTTTCCGAACTTCTGGTCTAAACTCTTGCGCTTTCGTTCCTGTCGCGCTTTTGCTAGAGTCGATATTGTTCTTTCGAGGGAATCAGCAACGGGTCCACCAAATCGTGTCGTGCACTCTTCCTTCCTTTGTTCAATAACAGATCTGTGAAGGCGTAGGTGGTAGTTAGGTGTTCCATTTTTAGCAGATTTACAGTTTTACTGAGGTTTTTCAGCAAAATCAAGCGTCAGGGCACAGCAGAGGGAGCCAAGACATTTTACTGGCTAGGAAAAAGCACGCGAAAAGCACTTTGTGGAGTGGTGTTATTTCTGCAGTATCATCTACGTCGATTTGCAACAATAGTTAACGGATTGGGACGTTGGTGCTCGGGGTTACGCTGTTCTTTGAGATACTGTTGAACATGTCCACGTCGTATTCTGCGCCTACTCGATGATAAGAGGTCACAGCCATGCTGGATTGCTCGTGCCTACACCGACCGTGGGCTGCGGTGTGTTCGGTTAATATTGGCCTGACAAAGGTTGTGTGCCAATGGGGGTCTTATTTTGGCAGCTTATCTCATGATTCATTTTGCTGCTCTTCAATTATGCTACAACTGCATCTCAGTTTTTCTTTATTTTCACCAAAATAAACCGTCCTGCATTTACTCAAGTTAATCTGCATATAAGTGGGGCTGCGAGTATTCAGCGTTAGCGCCACTGATTGCTGACTCATCAGGCCAGGGCGGCAGTCACGCTGACTGCCCGCACCCTGGCCATCTCTCACTACATGTCTGGTGCGACCTAATAACACGTGATGTCGCGGTCCAACGCCAACGGTTGCCGCTCTAATGTCTGCCTTCAGACATCACTCGGGACCTAGCCAGCCTCACGGCCAGACGTGCACTCCAGCATTCAAGACTTAGTCCTAACTATTCTCCAATTCATTGTGTAAGGAATATATTCTTCCTACAACTCTGGCCTTCCCATGACTTCTCTGTCTCTTCTCCTAAGTAGCCGGGCCTGAAAGATCGCAGCTTTTAGGGCTAAACCTTCTTAGCCTTTTCACCACGCGATAATTGGGGACTTCTGGACGTGTCCCACGCTACTCGATAAGTCCGTAGCTATTTAACTATCAATAAAACTAACGTGAAACGTGAAGAGCTCTGCACTAAACATACTGCTTAGTTCTTAATACTTGATTGTCCCGACACTGCAACAAGCCCCGAGTAATGGACAAACCTTATTTGATCTAGAATGTTCTGAGCATGCATTTTAGGCCTTCCTAGCAAAAAGCCGAAGTCTCGCCGTGCGCTATCGACTTGTAAAATATGACATACGGGTTGAATAAATAATGTTTACTTGATCATTGTTTTAGAGCCTCAAATGGCCTAAAGAAGCGAATGTGACATTTATAGAGGTTATTTGCTCTCGAAAATCTAGCCCAGAGCCCCTCCCAACGTTTGTGATTAATTGCAGTCTCGAAAGGCTGATCAAAAATGCACAATTTGGGGGGTTCAAATACAATTTCTTCAACCCAGTTATGAAAAAACCCGCGGCGTTTGGCGGGAGTCGAACCTGAATAGCAGGGAAAGCCTTTACACAGCCAACGCTCCACCACTTGAGCTACAGACGCCACGCCTTGCGCTGTGAATTTAATAACACTTGGATCCATTTTACCCGCCCGACTTTACCGCTCATATGAAATACACCAATAAGAAGCAGCAAGCTTACTGCTCAAGCAGGATTGCCAAAGCAATCATCTAGAATCCACCAGAATGACTGCTAGGCTGACTGAATTATTTAGGAGGTTTTGACAAATTTGCTTTATTAAAATCAACCCACGAGTTTTTTTTACCCAGTTGGGTCATCTTAATTAAGCATATCTGCCAAAACCCCCTAAATAATCAAATACTATCGCCAGATCCTCTTTATCTAGATGCAAATAGCCAACTTCCGTCTGGGATACAGCTATAAACGCAAATGCAATCGGCATTTCGACACCAGAAGCCATTCTGTGCATGGTAACCGAATCCACGCCGTGCATGTACGCATCCTATTTTAGTATTGTAGGTTTTCAGGCTTCTACTTAAGAAGAAGAATATATGAGAAGCTAAGAGCCGTCTTCGCTCATAGTAAAGCACTTCGTTCGACTTCCGACCAGTTCCAAATAGTGACAAATGGGTTCCAACCGATTAATTTATGAAGTGACTAAAGGGGTTAACCAACCCAAGGAATGAAGGCAACTAACTAAGAATTCTGGAGTGTGCTGCCTTCAAGGCTTTCAGTTGGGTTTAGAACGGGTGTTTTATCCGAAGTAAAGCTGCTGCTCTTCAATCATGCTACAACTGCATTTCAGTTTTTCTTTATTTTCACCAAAATAAACTGTCCTGCTTTCACTCAAGTGAATCTGCATTTTAGTAAGGTTGCTAGTATTCAGCTTTAGCGTATACTGTGGGAAGCCGTGGTCGCTGACTCCTCATGGCAAGGCACCAATCACACTGACTGCCCGCACCCTAGCCACCTCTCGCTCTATGACCTACTAACACGCGATTTTGCCGTTCAACCAATGACTTTCAAGGCTGCAGCCAATGGTGACCGCTCGAATGTCTGCAAGTAGACAGCACTCCGTGCCTAGCCCACCTCGCGGCTAGACGTGCCCTCCGGTAGTCAAGACTTTGTCCTAACTGTTCTCCAATTCATTATTTAAAAAATACATATGCTTCATGCTACTTCGGCTTTCCCAACGCTTTTCTCTCATCTCCTAAGAAACCGGGCCTAGAGGATGGCAGCTGTATGGCTAGACCTTCGTAGCCTTAACAAAGCGCGAAGTCTATAGAACATTGCGGATTTGCCTTTGACCGTGTCGTCAGGGAATCCATCTGTTACTTAATGTTTTGCAGGTCTTTCGGCCTCAAGACCTACTGCCACGGCAAGAAATGACTGGAGTAGTTTACCGGATCTGGTGCAGTTGTAGAAAAAGCAGCTTTGTTGGGGAAAATGGACGATTACTCCGGACGCGAATGGCCGAGCATGCAGCGGTGGAAAGAAGGAAAGACGCCAACTCTCAGGTTGCAGTCCACTCGACGGGAACCGGCCAAATTTTCAAGTTTGACGAGGCTGAAATCCTCACAAGAGGTCATAACCGCGGGAGCCGCAAGCTGCTGGAGTCATGATTCTCAGGCCCCCAGTTCATCAACAATTAGCACACACTCGTAGATGACCACTATAAACTATGCATAAAGTGCAAGCTATGCATGTCTTAACCTTATTTGCGCATGACTCTGACTATGTTAACATCACTTACGATTAAGGATTTCCGACGGTAAGCGAAACGTCAGGCAAATAAAAATATAGTTCCAGTGATCTCACCCCCTTCTTCTGAACTGATTCCTTGAACTCGCTTGTTCTCTAAAATGGCGATGCCAGATGGAAGGATTGCTTATTCTGTACAGTGAAACGGAATAAAAGTGATTTTCCGACGCGCATTCGTCTGCGTCCACACGGGGTAGTGCCCAAAGTTTATTAGGTCAGCAGCCGTCACGTAAGGTCTTCTGTGTGTCAGTGTCATTAAGGTGATTAGCCAGACGGTATATAAGGGGCAGGCGTTGATGTTTTTGCATATGCTAGCTACCGTGATATGTTGAGCGTCGGCGCAGTTTGTGGCGCCTGTGCTTGGGTGTCACACGAGCGATCGTGAAATACAATTAGGTGACCTCATGTATGATGCCAAATGTGGATGGCGTCATAGGGTCACTGCAATTGCATGCATATTACAGCAACGTAGTTTCTCATCATTAGTCAACATATTTTTAGGCCACACTAATAACGCTTGCGTTACTTTTCATCATCTCTGCCCAGAAATTTGATACAGGGGTCATACTACAAGTAATTTTAGGCCCGGAGTTTAATCTTAATCTGCAGGAGAATATTGGAACAACTTCGATTAGTCCTCTGCTCACTCAATATTCAACCATTCCACATGTTCCCTGAACGCAACTATGCTCCATCCCTGATAAAAATCATATCCCATGGTTTCATCTGTAGATTTTAATGATAAGTAATACGCTGGATTTGGTGTCCAAGCGAAATGGGAGTTTGGGTAGTTCAGCTTCCGACCGAGTCATGTAAGGTATTTAGTATATAAGGAAAATGTTACATTATTCTGGGATTGAAGTAGTTCTACCAAAATTTGATTTCTGAGTTTTCATTGTATAGGCGTCAAGGATGGCTGAAGCAGGGGCCAATGTAGACACGCTTAGAAAATGACCGAAGAAATGCTGGCCAGCAATAACAACAAAATACCAAATCGAGCAAAACCTTTCTATACTTTTTAATTAGAGTCCATTGAAAACAATTTCTGTGGCATGTCAGTGACGAAACAATTATATCTCACCACCATCTGCACGAAAATTCAAGGGTCAATCCGTATTTCAGAACCGACTTTTTCTAGCAGCAGCAGACATCAGAAAAACACCAGGTTTATGTTATACATGCAGAGATTTTCCAGATTCGTGAAGGCTCCCGGCGAACTAGAGGAAGGTGAGCGTAATAATTAATGGTTGTCAATGTCCTTTCGTACAAGAAAATATCCGTTGCTGAAGCAGACTCCTAACTGCACGAATTGCAAGCATGCATGGCCAGCCATAAGTGCTCCCGTGGTGGCATTCGGACGCCGACATGCGGTACGATCAATATTCACCATTCATTCAAACACAGAAGTCAGCCATGTTGACCGAGCAGCGTCTCGCTGAAATCTACGCAAATCTGCTTCTGATTCCTTTGTTTTTGATTCATGAATTCATTTTCAATCCAATCGACAGTTGTTTATGGCATTTTTCAATCAACACATCGCACGGTAAGTGCTCTGCTTTCCATCTTTTATTCATATTGATAATCGCCAGCAATGCCTGACCATCTTTTACGGGGAAACATTGGTTGATTCGGGCAAAACTTCATCAGAGAATGTTGTCCTTAGTGTTGACCGTAGAAGCAAACGTGCGCAGCCGATCCTTCCACTTCAAACTTTTCTGCAGTCTGCATATCCATCAATCCATTCCATCAGTGTACATTGTACCGCAATGTTATCCAAATCGCATAGGCTGCTCTTTCGTTATTGTAATTGCAACAAAACCAACGTTGATCAACATAACTCTCGTCCTTCGTTTTCAGACGTTGTTTTCGTTTGTATTATTGATTTTTGTGTTAACACATGTTTACCACTCGCAAAATCGCTGCGGCGGTTTGACCGCACACTGAAATTGTCCAATCACACACAACATTCTAGACGATTTTCGTGCGGATGCCAAGTGCTCTGCTGTGCTGTTTCGTGCTTAATTTCAATTCTATTCACACATAAGGATCACCGTGAATGACACATTCAAAATTCCATCCTTCTTTTTCATCACCGTTCTCCTCCTTCTTCTCGTTCTCTTCCTTCTAATCATCATCAGTATCCTCCCTCCACTCCTGTGTTTTTCCTTATTTTGCTGATTGATGTATTTTCAATGGTCTTGAGGTCTGCCAAGAATGCCGCCTTTGTACGCGATGCAGCCTCTACAGCCCTGTCTTTTTCCGCGAGCAAAAATGCACTGCCGAGCAATCCCTGTGTGAAAGTTATCCCTGTTGCACATGCTAGTAAAAGATGCTCTAACTGTAATTCTGACTGTACCATAACCAACGTCACTTAACGTAACCCTTGTCCTTCTTTTGCAGACGGCGTTTTGATTTTAACTTCAATGTTAGTATTGATTGTTCAGTTTCGAGCAATTCGGGTGCAAATGATATTTCCGGAAGGAAAGTGCACCCAGTAATATGTGAAGAACATATTGCAAATTCATTTTTCCAGCCATGATGCTACTTTACCAATGCAATGCAATTCTGCACATGGAGACTTTATCTCAAAAATGCGTGCAGTTGATCAG
>JAYGXS010000004.1:69744545-69836219 GCA_036362985.1 Ligula intestinalis | reverse complement strand
GGCGAAACTTGCAAAGCTAAACATATTCAAATATAATTTTGATTTTTTAAAAGGTTAATTATTTTGCCCGGTATTTTTTCTGTGCTAGTTAATTAAAAAGGACATATATTGCTGGATGTTATGCAGAATGGGGACATAAGAATCTATATTAATGTGAACTATGCGAGTGATATGTTGTGCATCGTATTTTGTATTTATGTTGACCACTATTTCTGTGGTTGACTCTTAAACGTGTTTTCATTAGCCCGGCTTCGGATTTGAGTTATTTTTACGCATACTATATCATCTTTGACCCAAAAAGTATGGCTGAAGAACGCCACATGGTAATCTTTTTTGGCACAGGCCACCACAGATTAAATGCGCACTGCAGTACAGAATTGGCCGTTCTCTAAAAAAGGGCAACAGATAAAAAATTATTAATTGTATTCACCGTTATATCAAGCAAGTTGTTGTAGTTGTAAAATAATTGACAGTGCATGTTGAAAGAACTATTTGTCGAATAATATACTGGAAAAAACAATTTTTTCAAAGTTATGCTTCGTAGGTTTTCCGTGTACATGTAAAGTTGTTCGTACTGAGAGGACAAAAGAATTACGTACGTATCAGTGGTGGGCTGGTCCATAAAGTCCTTGAGCAGAGTATCCTGCTTTGAACGGCATTTTCGTATCCTGTCCTAATTTTTCTTTTGATGCATTTAAAGTGAGTCTGACCTGTTGTTGGACAAAAAACTGCCTTGCAGTTCACAGGCAGAGAGGAAGACTGTTAGCTAAATCCGAATCATACTTTCTGAGCGGCTCACGGCCGCATTATTCCGCAACAGTACCGACATTTATCCAAGGTGCCGATTTGAATCTGTCGGGAGCAATCTTTCTATTGCTAATCGCAGTAACATTCCACCAGATTGTTCGCTTTCCAACTTTGATGACTACTCAAACCAGTAGACGTTGACAGTTCTCAAAGTACTACACTCAGAAGTAACCATAGAGTGCTGTGAGACTGCTGGGAATGCGCCCATTTCAATGATTATTCTGTTAAACAGACGCATAATGCATAGCTAGCCTGCGCAAGCGGCGCGCGTACAGCTGGATATCGATTGGCCACAGGCAGCAAAACACAACTCACAGTCACAGAAATCGATAATTTAAAATTTACTCTAAATCTCAGCCGCCGAGATTTAGCCAATCAGGCCGGCAGCCGAAATCTGATTGGCCCAATGGACCTAGCTCACCGTCATTTTGTTGCTGAATTCTGTTGGACCTGTTACACACTCAAGGACTTTCTCTAACTTGCTGTAAGTTGCTTGTCTCAGTAAAATCCTTCTCTCTGACGAACCGGTCTTCTCTCCGTCTCACTCTTACGGGCTCTTGGGTTCGGTGTTCGACTTAATTAGCAGTACCAGGCACTCTATCTCCACAGACTGGACGCCAATATGAACCTCAGAGACTCTATGCCGGTTGGTCGAGAGAGAAGAGACAAGTAAACACCACTCTGTGGCTCAAGTTTGCCAAAACGATTGTTGTTCTCCTCTCCAATTGGATCTTTATTGTGTTTTCAGCCGAGACCTCGGTATTGCCGGCCGCGAGGAAGCCAGCACGCATTGTGGTAACCAGATGTCGGGCTTCGCTGGAGCTGTAAACGAAAGCATTCGGCTTTACAGGCCTGCAGCTCCAGAGTCCAGCTGCAGAGTTCCGACTGCAGGCTGGAGACGCAGGTCATAAAAATTTAGCGACTCAGTATTTCACTCCACAATGGAGGAATTGTGCGTGGACTTAAAGTTGATATTGCAACAACAGCTGAGGCTGATGAAAACCATCACCACCAAGATATCCATCTCCTTCATGGGTCAATCGAGTTCAGCTGGTGCCTTACAATCAGTCGATTTCATCGCCAGCAGCATCACAGAATTCTTGCATGACCAGCAGGTCCGGATAACCTTTGACTCCTGTTAAAAACGATATGAGGATTTATTCTCTGTTAATCTGGCTGCTCAGGAAGACGCATGAAAAGTGTGACTACTCTTTCGCAAACTGGGTTCTGCCGAGTACGAACGCAACACTTACTTCATTTTGCCCAAGAATCCAAGAGACAGGTCTTTCACGGAAACGCTGAAGACGTTTTCGCAGATTTTTGGTGAGAAGTATTCACTGTTCAACACCCAATTCCAATGTTTCCAGCTGTGCAAACGGGAATCTGATGAGTTCATCACGTATGCCTACATTGTGAATCGCGAGTGTGGGTGTTTTCAACTCGGCTCTCTCACACAGTCAAGGACTTGTTCTAACTTGCTGTAAGGTTTTCTCAGAAAACCCCCTTTCTCAGGCCAAACGGTCTTCTTTCTGTCTCACATTAAAAGGCTCTTGGGCTCGATGTTCGACTTAATTAGCAGTAACAGGCGCGGGTCGTAACAGAGACATTCACAGATTGGCGTAATGCATGCACAGATTGCGTGGCATTTATAGTTCGTAGTGGTCACTCCTATGCCTACTATAAGTATTAACTCCTGTGCCCACTGCTTGAGGTCTTAATTGGTGTAGTGCAGTTGGATATGTTTTCATGTATCAACGGGTCCAAAATTTCCGTGAGCTCTTTCATATGCAGAGAATGTATCGGATGTGGTCAGCACCTGCTCATCTTACTTACAGTTGCGCACAGCCAAGAATCAAGGATCATGATACCAAAAGACCCACTGCTACGGCGGGGAACAGCTAGAGTTGTTTGCCAGATCTAGTGCAGTTGTGGACAAATCAACTATGTTGGAGAACCTGGAAGCCGAGCACACAGCAGTGGCGAGTAGAAAGGACGCTTCCTTTGAAGTTGCGGCTTACTTGACGGGACCTTACCACATTTTAAAATTAAACGAAACCCTGATCCTCGCTAGTGGTGACAACCTCGTATGTCATGAGCTGCTAGAGTCTCTGTTTTCAGGCACACAGTCAATCAACGAACCCAAGGAAATGCCGTTTCCATCCGCCATACTGATACATGGTCAGAGCAGAAGAATCAGTCACATGGGAAGAGCCGGACCCACCAAGAATTCCAACTGTCAAGCTATCACCGCACCAATTGCTGCCCAAAGCGTTGGTTACAGGAGCTGATAATTATGGTACACATGCGGTCGCGTAAAAACTAAGACCTATAAATGCCGCGCAATCTGGGCATGTATCACCCCAATCTGTGCTGTTTTAATAACTTACATCACTGATCTTCAACTGTCTAAAATGTCTGTGAGATGCTATTTGTTCGATGCGCATTTCACTATGACTGTAAGAGGGTGTTCATGATTGTGGTCGTAGGACCCCCTGGCTGAACATGGCTAGTTTATAGTGATTGCAGACTTGTGCTGCGTCTTACACAGCCAATCGATTTTCTGACAGGTTAATGATGGCCGAGGGCAGTAGCTCAACAGACTTGGCAGGCTATCTAGCTGTATAAGCCGCAAATAGGGCAGATGTCTGAGTTCACGGCACATACCGTCAGTAGTTCCAGCCAATAATAGAGCTGTACGTTATAAATTCATCAAACGTTTCATCAAAAAACATTTAGCGAGCAAAGGTAAGCATTCGATCAGTTCTCATTGGTTGAGTACACTTTTATGACAACGGAGTCAAAGGTAAATCATGCGGTCAATTGTGTCCGTTTTCTTCATTTGGAGATGGCTGATAACGCGGCGATGAGGTCGGTGGAGCATGGTAACGGTTGTTGCTGACATTCGCTGAACAAGGGACTTGTCGTTATTTGGTGGGCAATTATAACTCATTCAGAGGTCTTCTTTGGGCGCCACACGATGTCCCAAATCAACAATACTCTTAAATTCAAACTTTCCGATCCATGCCGAGAAATGTTACCTTTTTCTTTACGAAATATGCCCATATGTTGTTGCTCTTAGCTGTTATGTGCAAAGCTTCAACTGGTGTGAGTAACGACCTTAGTAGGGATAGTAGGTTCGACATTTTGGGTTCTCAATTGAACCACTCATCAGAGACCCTCGTAGAAGGTATGCCTACAATAAGTATACGTATTCCTGCTTATCGCTGGTATCAAATTTGATGCGACGATTGATTGTAGGTAAGTACGTACTCAGCATGATTTTATCACCATTTTTAATTCTTAGTGTGATGATTACTTGGACATTTGACTCGTTGTCATTCGGACTACTGGTCATCTGCACCCTGCCCATGTGGCAAACAAGATCATCCAGGCTAAATTGCAGCGTAAAATATGCGGTTAGGAGGTCAGTGCTGGCCGGAGAACCTTGACTCGGGCAGCTCTTGTCTCGCAGATTTCACCTCCTGAGACTATTTCGGTCTTGTCAAACTGTAAGCTGTGACTGGGTCCTATAGAGTAAACAGAAAAGTAGAATAGGTGACCTAGTCACGTGCGTAGTCGTGCGTACTGCCTGCGTGCCGGTCACGTGGTTGGCGAAGGTAGTTTAAGTAGTGCACCTCACATACCTTTATTCTCAGCATACTGTCCTACGATAACGGTGGTTATAGGGGTTCTGGGGGCAAGGAATTAGGATTGGCAGTTGAGGAAATTTTTAAATGTAAGGGTAAAGTGGACAGGAAGTTGAAAAAATCTGCATTTTGATAGTCGGGTTTGGCCACAATACGTTAGATGATAATAGAGATTAGGAAAGTCTACATATATAAATCAATAACGTTTCTAAATGCAGGGAAATAAAATAGGTATAGCAGTTATTAGAGCATATTACACTGTCTATCCTAATTCCCCAACCATACTACATCTATAACCACCTATGTCGTAGAAAAAATGCTGGGACTACGGGGTATATGAGGTGCATTAGTTAAACTAATGTTACCAACAAAATTAGTAAATACTGTATAAACATGTAATGCGGAGCCAGAACGAAGTTAACTACCCTGTTTTACGTGGCCATCTACATAATTTCAGATATTTGAGATACCGCATTTTGCTGATTGACGCAGTCTACTCATCCGGCTTGAGCCCCTCTGCATGGCTCACGTCTCTAGGTGGTAATCGCACGCCGCACCAACCACCTGGTGACCGTCACCCGCGTTCATACCGCCTGCATCGCCCTTCCCCCCCGCGCTTCTCGCTTTAGCCTGTCTCATCGATATGCGGGTTGACCGGACCACTGGTTGACGGCCCCGATTGTTCCGCGTCCTGAATGTCCCCTGATGAGAATCTTCAGTGTCTGCACCCAGCGAAAAGGCAACGAGACGGCGACAGCAAGCATCCCCAGGCCGCCCACGACGTCACGAGAAGAAGACACCCTGCGTCCTTACGCCCCCCCCCCCCCCCAATAAAAGGGGAGACGGGCCCGGGGGGGAGACCGGGGCGGCATTGACGCCCCCCTTTCCCCCCCCCCCCCCCCCCACTCTAGTCCCTACTTTTGACTAGACTATGACCCCTTTGATCCCTTAACCTCTCTATCTCCTCTCCCCATAATCAGAACTGATTGGTATCTCAGAAGATAAATTGGCGACCATACGTTTGTTTTCGATAAATTCTCGTCAGGCCTTTACATTTATATGGTAGGAATAAACTATGGTGGTTGGTGGACAGATGAAGTGTTCTCGTTGTCACGGTGGGGAGGAGGGGGGTGGGGGGAGTTGAGATCAGAGTGTCAATGTCTAGACGGCCCGGCGTCCAGGACCGCCGATAAGGTGTGCGTAGCTGGACTTGGGACTTGGTCGTCTCTGCGGGGGCCCGTTTCCGAGGCCTGTGGTTCGCTGTGGGTGGCCGTGTTACCTAGTTTCGCCCATGGCAACTGGGGCGCCGCGGCGAAATTCTTTTGGGCACATAGCAGCGGTCTGCGTAGCCTGATGGCGGCCGCCTCTGCCGTCGCCAAAAGACGCTGTCCGAGGAGTTTTGAGTAGCTTGAAGGCACCTTGTAAGTCACTCGGAAGGCCTCTTTGACATCCACGCGATGGTTCGAGTCTACCAGTTGCGCTAAGATTGAAATGTTTACACCTTTAAGTTGGCCCTTCCCTAGCCATGCGGGTATGTGTTCCCTTACTCTTTTGGACAAGCGCCGGCTCGTGCGACCAATATGTCCTGCCCCACAGAAACAGGTCAATGAATATATGCACATTGAGGTGGTCTGGGCTGGCAGTTTATCCTTAATCTCTCCGTATAGGATGGGAGTAGTCGAGAACAATACATGGGCATTGGCTGCTGGGAAGGTAGTTGCTACGGCTTGACCCAGGCGCCTTCTTAGAAGTTCGCTTGGTCCATCCCCTTGAAATGGGACTCTGATGAAGATTCGTTTCTTTTCCACTGTTAATACTGAGGGCTTTGGCGGCCTTTCAGCCATGCTTCTAGCGATAAATCGACAAGGATACCCATTTTGTTGAAGCACGCCTTCAACAATCTTAAGCTCCTCTTCAATGCTATCAGTCAAGCAAATCCTCTTCGCCCTTTGCGTCAAACACCGTGCTAAATTGCGTTTGAAGTTCAACAGTACGAAACTACCGATATTGATGTATTGCCCGGACCACGTCTTCTTCCGATGTACCCTACGTTGAATGCTCCTATCGGCTCTTTTACTCAGTAGCACATCGAGGAATGGAAGCGATCCAGATTGTTCTTCTTCGAGGGTAAATTTTATCGATTTGTGCGCCCGATTTACTGTATGCATTAGCGTTGATAAGTTGGTTTGATCTGATGCAAATGCAAATATGTCGTCTACGTACCGTTTATAGTACGTTAGATTATTTATAAGGTGGCTGAGTTGCATAGCTTCTAGCTTGCCCATGAATATATTTGCTAGAAGTGGACCCAGGGGCGAGCCCATAGCTACTCCGTCCAATTGTCTGTACAGGTTATTGTCAAATAGGAACTGTACATTCAAGGTGCATTTTAGCAATAACTCCTTCAGTGCAGTAACCGGCATTCCTATGTTCTGCTGAGTCAAAGTAATGAATTCACAGATGTAGTCTACTGTTTCTGTGACCGGCACGTTCGTGAATAGGGACGAGACATCCAGTGAGAACATCATCATCCCGTTCAGGTCAAGGTCTTTCACGCCATCCACGAATTCGAAGGTGTCTCGGAGGCTGTGAGGTGCTATTTGACTCTGTATGGGTTTCAGCTTGTCTGCTAGCCATTTTGCTGCCGCATGGTAAGGCGAGTTTCTCAGATCTAGGATGGGACGAACGGGCACGCCATCTTTGTGAATCTTAGGCAGCCCATATAGTCGAGGTATGTGCGTGCCAACGGGACGAAGACGCTCTAAGTCATATTCGCTTATGACGCCGTCCTTTTGAAGTCTTTTCAGACAATCAGTCAGCTGGGTTTCAACCTCATCCGTGCGATCTTTATCATTTTCTGTCTTGCTAAACTTTTGTTCGTCTGACAAAATGGATTGCATTTTCGCAATGTAGTCTGTTCTATCCATTAGAACAACGCCCGTTCCCTTATCTGGCCTCGTTGGTTATCCTAAAGGTTTGTTAATCCTACACTCCCTTTATGTAAGCCTGATGATGATGAATAATCGAAAACGTTCGGTCGCCTTACTTGACCTCCCAAATGTCAGTGTCGTCCAGCTTAAAGTTGTTATTGGGTCCCAACGAGTAGCAAAGAAAGCTAGAATGGCCGTGGGCTTCGGATCTAACG
The DNA here is from genome assembly GCA_036362985.1 of Ligula intestinalis. NCBI lineage: Eukaryota > Metazoa > Platyhelminthes > Cestoda > Diphyllobothriidea > Diphyllobothriidae > Ligula > Ligula intestinalis. The sequence continues at coordinate 69,828,620 of JAYGXS010000004.1, read as the reverse complement.
TGACCGAAGGCACCTGATCGTGCATACAGCCCACGTGCTTGCCGCTTAGGTCCCATTATCTGGGCTGCGTTAACTTGGATCTCACTCGAGGGACGGTATATCCTTCAAGCATACCAAGAGAAGGTAATTGTAGGGAAGAAATATTGCCAGTAATATTTTCCCGTAGAAATATATTGTCCGATTGATAGAAAGCAATTAACGATCCTGTGGTAGAGGATAAAAACAGAACAATATAATAATGCCTAAACATTTTATGTGTAACCAGAATGAATCAACCACCCCGTCTGATGTGGATATTTGTGGTGACGATATTTGCAATTACGAGGCCCTCCGGGCCTAAAATATGAAATTTATGTATTTATTATTCAGTTATACCTGATTTTGCTGATTATGCCCGAACACGAAGCGAGCACGCTGAATGTCAGTCGCCTCTGTATGCTGAACTTACCTTTATGCATGAATCTTTCAATTTCATACAAAAAATAGTGATGCAAAATGGGTTTTGCATACAAATATGTTCGTAGACGTATGCCTCTGACAGTCATTACAACTTACCTAAATTGAGTCTACGGAAATTTGCCGACTTATCAAGGCCTAGGGGCCTTTACTTCCTTCCATTTCATGCTTGCCTTCTAGCGTTAGAGGCCAACTGATCTGAGTTAACCCTTGTCAGCTAGCCGGCCAGATCTGACGTCAACGGACCAAAATGGGGTGGCGACCATAAGTGCTGTTTAGATAACTTAAAGTAGGTGAGCTAACTCCTGCGAAGTCGCGAGCAAAATTCAAGTTAGTAATTCAGCGTACATTTCCGATCCGACTTTTGACGTGTTGAGTGGATTTGAGTGGCTTAAGGTGGGAGTGGTTGGGATCTATAGGAGAGGACTAATTACAAAGGGGCGAGGGGTTAGTGGGGCCTTTCCAAGAGGCAGAAGGAGGAGATGGCACCTAAGACTGCATGCAGTTAAGCCAGGCGCGGGGTTTGCATGGGGTTGTTTTGTGTACACATGATCGGTCTCCTCAGCCTAATAACAGTCGCTTCTGTTACCGGTTTTTTCCCCCAAAACCGGATCTGTTGAAATCAATACCGGACCTGAAGAAAGAAAAACCGGATTAGTTGATACAGTGGAGTCCGGTTAATGTGGACACGGTTAATGTGGACAACCGCTTAATGTGGACAGTTGGCCAGGAACGGAATTTCTCCATAGTAAAATCCTCCGGTTAATCTGGACAGCCACCGCTTAATGTGGACAGCACCAAACTGTCAACCGGTCGGTCGAACCACAGATTTTGTCCAAAATCCAGTCTTCCTCGCCTGCGGCGGGGAATTCCCGCGTCCTGTTCGCCACAGTTGGGAGGTGCAGTTGTCGAAGGAGGCCGCCAATACGTCATCTAGGCTACTCCCACTCCCCTTGCCCTGCCCCCGTATCCTCACCCTTGTCTCCCTTATCTGCTTTCCCACAGATTTTGTCAAAAATCCAGTCCAAACGCCCGCGGCGGAGAATTCCCGCGTCCTGTTCTGAAAGTTTTGCTTCAGATGAACAGGAGGAAAGGGAGCTTCGTCACCACTGAAGAGGAAGTTACAGAGAATGAAGTCGCGATTCCGATCCCAGAAGACGTGACAGAGTACAGGATCGAGAGTTTTCTAGAGTGGGTTTCAATCGACGACGATGCCGAAGTCGCCGAGCAGGCAACACTGGAGGAGGTGACAAGCGAACTCGCCGAAGCAGTTGCAGATGCCAAGAAGGTACCAGACGAGCAGGAAGAAGCGTCTGAAGAGGAAGACGAAGAAGTCGAGCCCCCAGTCTCATCAAAAGAAATGAGGGCGGCATTGGCCGTACTCGAAACGTGGCATCAACAACAAGGTTTTGATGTGGAGAATTTTGACACTGTGATAAAGAACTTTAGGGAAGCTTTAAGCGAAAAGTTTCCACCAAAGCAATCAAAACTGAGCATGTTCTTTCAATAAAACTTCATTCAGATGCAAAATTCTGTTTTTTATACGTAGAAACGACTGGTTTGGGGTCAGTTCGCTTTATGTGGACAACCGGTTAATATGGACAGTTGGCCTGAAACGGAGGTGTCCACATTAACCGGACTCCACTGTATCACCACCAGATCGGGATTGTGGTATTTACGGCGACGCAAGCATCGAGGCCCCCACGGCCAACGAAGAAAAGGGCACGCCAACTGAGTCAGGCAAGCGCACGTAACGAGGACACGCAGTTGCGTTGCAAATACTCTAGCAAGTTCTCCCAGGGTCGCAGCTCGGAAACTGATGAATCAGCGTGCAGAGCAGAGCTGCCACGGTATTGGCCACTGTTTGCCTCCTTCTGCCTATCAGTCGGGTCACAGCAGTACGATAATAAGAATGCCTAGATAATTATATCATCCCGAGCACATAAGAGTCTGAGCTTGCCAGTTCGGTGTAGATAATGGCAAATGCCAGAACGATGTTGCTGAAGACTTGGGCATTCCAAGATCAACACTCTCCAATCTTGAAAAAAAACATACAGAATCACGAATTCATCAATCAAATCAAAACGTGGAGGGTCAGGAAATTTTGTCGTCAGAAAAGAAATAAAAGATAATCTTATCAAGTTGCTGGGAGACGATTGCACTCTAACAATTCAATGCATAACTAAAAAGTTAGGTATCACCGTGCATATATCAACTGTGTGGAAGAGGCTTATGTGTTTCAACTATACCCACAAAGCTGTGAGACCATTCCCCATCAGTTTAAGTGTAAAACAGGAAGGAAAACTATACGGTGTGCGGTGAGTAGTAAACTGGAATTCTTATTGATATTCGCTACAGGAATGTCCTTTTTGTTGACGAAAGACCATTTTCACTTCACATGATGAAGAATCGCAGCCAAGCATTACGCTACAAAACAAAACACTCAAGGACCTAATATAACTATGATCCTCGCTGTCAATTCAGTTAACGTCATTAGCTGCGAAGCAGCGCTTGGTAGCGTAGATGGGAATTGATTTCAAAATTTGATTGAGAAATTCTTCTGGTATCGGAAACAAACCTTATTCGGAAATTTTCGACACTAGCACGCTAGGTCGTCTTCAAACGTGAGGAAATAGTGTGAAGAACAGTTCACATTTTTAAACGTGTCAAAAAATCCATAATGCTGTGTCAGCTGTGGTCATTAGCCTGCCTTTTTGGTTGGTCTATGTTCCAGGCCTTTTTAAGGTTGGTGTATGTTGGATCTAATTCAACGTGCCTGTTGATGCAGGATTCGTCGGAATTCATAGCTTCTAAAAATTCGCGACCCTTCTTGTATGGGCAAGAGCCGACAATGCTAGTTTTGTCCCATGCAATTTGGTGCTCAGTTTCTACTGTGTTCATGGCAATCTCGGACCACGGATATCGTCCCTTTACCACTCGCTGATGTTCACCTAAACGCGTGGAGGACGATCGCCCTGTTTGCCCGCAATAAACTGCATTGCAACAGCTACAAGGAATCGCAAATTTTCTATGTCAAAAACTTCACCCATGGACAAAAGATTGTGAAACATCAATCAACAACTCCATTGAGTTTTTAAACAAATTAAAAGGGCTTGAAATAACAGCGGACGAAATAATGGTATCATTTGATGTTGTCTCTCTCTTCACCTCAATACCATTAGATTTAGCAAGACAATACACAGAAGAGTTACTTAATTCCTACGAAATTGACTTACCTTTATCTGCCCTGCTTGAAATCTTAGATCTATGTTTGGAAACGAATTTCTTGTTCGCTCAACAATACTATAAACAAATAAAAGGAGCCCCCATGAGGTCTTCAGTTTCAGGCTTCTTGGCCGAAATAACTATGCAAAAATTAGAAACCATGGCCCTGCCAGTAGTTAACCCCAAGTTGTGGGTAGGAGATATCGATGACACGTTTGTCATTGTTAAAAAGGACCAACTGGAAATACTAGACAACATTATCAATTCAACAATACTTGGAATCACATTTACGCTCGAAAAAGAAATTGACAACAAACTCCCCTTTCTTGACGTCCTCGTACAGCGTAATACTGATGGAACGTTTCAAATATCGGTTAACCGCTAAAAAATCTATGGTGATGTTATCCTTCATTACAAGAGCAACCACCCTATTGCTCACAAGCGAAATACTGTTATCACCCTAATGAATCAAGCAAACACGCATTGCTCTAACCCCGACCTCAACCAGGCCGAACTCAATTACCTATTCACACTGTTTTCAAAAAACGGCTACTCCAGAGAGTTCGTGCGTCGATGCATGAAACAGCAAAAGTTTAAATCAAACAAAACGGAACTAGAATGTTCCGATGAAGCACCTAATCCAAGAAATTGGCGAACACTTCCATATCTTAAAAACGTGTCTGAACTCGTTGAAAGACACCTGAAGAAGTCTCAAATCCAAGTGGCGCACAAACCAACACATACTCTACGAAACCAAGTTGTTCACCCTAAGGATAGGGTTGGCTATTTAGACAGAAACGAGTTCGTTTAAAAAATTCCTTGTAGCTGTTGCAATGCAGTTTATTGCAGACAAACAGAGTGATCGGCCTCCACACGTTTACGTGAACATCAGCGAGCAGTAAAGGGACGATATCCGTTGTCCAAGATCGCCATGCACACAGTAGAAACTGAGCACCAATTAGCATGGGACAAAACTAGCACTGTCGGCTCTTGCCCATACAGGAAGGGTCGCGAATTTTTAGAAGCTATGAATTCCGACGAATCCTGCATCAACTGGCATGTTGAATTGGATCCAATATACACCAACCTTAAAAAGGCCTGGAAAATAGACCAACCAACAAAGCAGGCTAATGACCACAGCTGACAAAGCATTATGGATTTTTTGACACGTTTAAAAATGTGAACTGTTCCTCACACTATTTCCTCACGTTTGAAGACGACCTAGCGTGCTAGTTTCGAAAATTTACGAATAAAGTTTGTTCCAGTTTCCCGAGGAACTTTTCCATCAAATTATATTTCTCGAGATGCCTATTTTTAAATTCGTACTCCAAAATGTTTTGGTAGTTCTTCCAGATATTCTTGACGACGACGAGGAACGCATCATTGTTATGGTCAACGTTTATTTCCACCATTCCATTCAAGAATTCTAGACACGCTTCCATACGATATACACTTATTACCAAAGTATTCTACTTCCCTGAACCCCTGCGAGGAGGTCTTTTCGCAAATAAAATCTTATGTGAGAAGGAGTGCTCTAGTTCAAGGAAGAGAAAATCCACTTGAAAGAATGAATAATGCTTCACAACTTGTTAGTTAAAATAAGTTGAAAAGTTATTTTCAACATTCGGAGACATTCTTTGGACAACGTTTCTCACTATCTGACGTCCATCGTTGCTAAGTTGATTCAATATCATACGCCATGTATTCTTAATATATATCAAACATTGTTCTTTAAAAACAAGGTTCAATAGGTAGAGGATATAGTTCTAATATGCAATGAGTAATAATCCGGTTTTGATTTAAGCAGATCTGGTATTGAAGGAAAACACCGGTGTTCCTAGCAGACTCTAAACCAGGTACTTGTCATAGTTTGCTGTTCCCTTTTTAATTTGGACAGCTGCTGGCACGTTGTTATTAGTAGCCATGATTCAACTGCTGTGAGTAACGGTATCAGTAACTATAACATGTCAGAAATTTTGGATCCTCAAGTGAATCCCTCATCAGCGACACAGCAGAGTACATGCCAACAATAAGCATCGGTACTCATATTTATCCCTGGTATCGTAGTTGACGCGATGATGGATTGCAAATCCGTACCCCGATCGTTACTCGACTCGATGTTATCGCCCTTACTGATTCTTGGTGTGATGATTACTCGGCCAGTTGACTCCCAACTTCTTTTGCTAACAATCTTTTCCAGGCGAAGTTGCAGCATATTACAACGAATAGCATATAACCTCTTATAGTTCTGCTTTAGGTAAGTCTTTCTGTCGGTAAGCAACGATATAAATGATTTGTAACCCGTCCACTTAGGACGCATGCATAGGGCTCGCATGATTCAGCCTTTATTTGTTAACTGTTGTTGCTTAAAGCCAAAATGTGCTCAGATGAAGCACAGGCAGTAAAGATCCAATTACATCTAGCCATCATGGGTATGGAAATTCACATGCCACCTAATGCTTTAGATTTAGAGCAACCCTCCCACACCATCTCCTGTCATTGAGTCGGGTCAAAACAGCGCGATAAGAAAAATGCCTAGAAAATTATATCATCCTGAGCACATAAGTGCCCGAGCTTGTCAACTCGGTATAGATAGCAATAAATGCCTGAAAGATGTTCCTGAAGACCTGGGTATTCCAAGATCAACACTTTACGAAATTCTGGGCTCGATATGTGGACGACACCTTCATCGTTATTGAGCTAGATCAGGTGCGGACATTCAAAGAACGTCTAAATGCCGTCTTCCCGGACATTCAATTTACGATGGAAGAAGAAGATAAAAACAAACAATTGGCCTTTCTGGATGTCCTCGTTTGCCGCAAAGACGATGGTGGCCTCAAAACTTAAGTTTTCAGGAAAGCAACCAACAATATGCAAGTCCTAAACAACAACAGCAGCCAACCAAACGGTCACAAACGCAGCTGCGTAAGAGCGCTATTGCGGCGCGTTGAAACGTATTGCAGCGAAGCGGACGACGCAGTTGCAAAATTACAAAATGTTCGACGGGTACTAAGAGTAAATGATTACCAGTTCAGTTTTGTTAACAAATGCGTACGCAAACGAGAGAAGAAGCCAAGTCCAACTGGTTTAAACGTTTGACAAGCTCTTTCGTACGTGGTTAGCCGTCTTCTCACCCCACTTGAAGTTTGAGCTGCGCACAGGCCAGAAGCAACCAACAGGTGCCGGGTCATGAGGCCGAAAGACCCACCGCCACGACAGGAAACGGCTGGAGTCGTGTACTGGATCCGGTGCAGTTTTGGACAAAGTAACTACGTCGGAGAAACCAGGAGATTACTCCGGACGTGAATGGCCGAGCATGCGTCGGCGGTGAGGAAGAAAGACGCCCACTCCCAGGTTGCAGCTCACTCGACGGGACGTGGCCATATTTTCAAGTTTGACGAGGCCGAAATCCTCGCAAGAGGTGACAACCGCTCGAACCGCGAGCTGCTAGAGTCATAGTTCTCAGGCACCTAGTCCATCAATCAGCGCCACGATTTGGCGTTCGCATACGGTGTACTGAAAAATTTCCGAAACAAGAGAATCAGTCACATGGGAAGGACTGGGCGCAATAACAACTCCGACGACAGCGGACATAATTGTCGCGCAATTAGCAAACGCGCATCTGAAGCGAACAAGAACGCTGTGGCAATTAATGAGCCATCACTGCACTAATTAAGAGCTCAAGCGGTGGCTAAAGGAACTGACAATTATAGTACGCATGTGGATGACCGCTATGAACTATAAATACCATGCAACGTATGCATGCATCACCCTTATCTGCGCATGTCTCAGACTTTTGTCCTCGGAAGTAGACGGGACTGTGGCGGATGCTGCGCGCAGGAAGCCGGTTTACTCGTCAGCCCTAACGACCATCGACGAGGTGTCGGAGGAGCAAGAAAAGGCAGAGGAATGGAGGGACGATGAGGAAGAGGAAGCCGATGGTGATGAGGCGGGGAACGAGGAAGGAAAACAGGAGAAGGAGGATAACAAAGAGGTCTTGGTACAGGGACAGAACAAGAAGAGGCAAGAGGATGGTGAGGGGGAGCCAGAACCGAATGGGGCGAACGAAGCGGTGGAGGAGGAAGATGATGCTGATGATGATGATGATGATGATGATGATGATGATGAGAAGGAGAAGGAGGACAGGGGAGAAGGAGGACAACAAGGAAAGCGAAGAGGGGTTGGAACAAGGGAAGGAAACTCGGGAGGAGCAGCAGCAGCAGCTAGTACATACTGGGGCCAACGACGAAAGTGATGGAGAGGCTGAGCAGGAAAAGCTGAAATTGACAACGGTGCATGTCAATACAAACGAACATGCGTGTCCCAGGAAGCAATTGAGAAGAAGAAGACTCGATCGCTGGGACAATATGTTTATTCGCCTGATGTTTCGACTTCCGTCGCGGATTCATCATCAGCGACATGAGAAGCAGAAACAGGTGCATGTACCTGCTGCATATTGTACTCAAGCGAAACAAATGCAGGCCCAGAATAATACGATTCCAATGCGGACATCGTTACGAGGACGAAATTGGGATGAATTATACAATCAGAACACTTCATACGCTCGACTGACCGCTGCCCAGAGACGCCAGTGTCAAAATTGGAATGTGATTGCACAGTCCCCAGGTTAGCCATTGATTGACTTGTTTTCACAGACAGATGTGGTTATTTATTCGCCTTTGCATGTTGCTTTACAGTAAAATTCACGACGTTCCTTCCACCGTTATTTACCATTTTATAAATGGACCACTTATTAGATTAGAGAGCATCCGCATGCAGAGGGTGGCGTTTGCGTCGCTTTTGGACAGCGTTTGCTTGCTGTGGTTCGTTGAGGGTTGATGATTAGTATATGCCTAATTTCTCCCTGCACATATATTTCATCATTGTAACTTAATCTTCCTATTTGTAAAAAGTATGATTAACGTTTTTCCAATAAATAACTGGTTATATGTTTAAATTATTTACTGTCTTACCTAAATTCTTCAGCGAAATCAAGTGTCAAGGCATAAATTAGGGAGCAAGGACGTCTGAGTGGCTAGAAGAAAGCGCGTTTGCACCGGTATTTTGTGCTCACTGCGTTCAGGCAAGGGCATTTGGTGGAATGCTGTTATTTCTGCAGCGTCATCGACGGCGCTTTGCAACAGTGTAAGGCGAAGAAGGTTGTTGGTGGTCGGGTTTCCTCATTTCTTTCCGATGTGATTGAGCCAATCCGCATCGGCGTAGACTACCTTGGTACGATTCCTGCGCCAAAAACGACCGTGTGCTGCAGTCTATTCGGTTTGTGTTTACCTGACAATGGTTACTTGTTAACGGGGGTATTGTTTTGGTGGCTTAAACTCTGACTCATTTAAGTGATCTTGAATCAGACTTCACTTGTAATTTAGTTATTTGAGTTTCACCTTAATAAATTAAATAAGGGAACAGGAATAAATTTTTCTGCCTTGCTTTTAATTAAGCGATTCTGAATGTACGTATGGCTGTGACTATTCCGTGTAGGCTTCGAAAGTCTGCAAAGCATTGCGGATGTGCGGCCGACCTTGTCAGCAGCACTTTCTCCGAAGTGGCCGTACTGTCGTCGAGAGATCCTCCTTAAAGTAGATGCATCGCAGGCTGGTTAGCTTAATGAGTAAACTCTTTCTTCGGCGATCTTCACACCCGGTTCCGTAGGGGAAGAAAAAATTGAGGCGTCACATGCTAGTTTCCTCTATTCGTATAGCAGAAGTGTAGAATAGTTAGGAAGAAGTTGATTGTCGGACAACCTTTGGTCTGCGCCCAAGTGGGGTAGTGCCCGAAATTTATTATGTTGACAGCCGTCAAACGAGGTCTTCTGTGTGTTAGCCTCATAAAGGTGATTGGCCAGACGGTATATGAAAGGCAGGCGTTGGTGTTTCTGCACTTACAAGTTACCTTGAGATGTTGCGACTTGACGCCTTTTGCAGCATCTGTGCTTGGGTGTCCCCAGGACGATCGTGAACTGCCTTAGGAGCTTTTTCACTGTCTGCTCTTCTTCCTCAGTTACACTGCTAGCTCGTGTAAACTGAGTGTGAGTGTATTACTTGAAACAAGCGAGTAGTCGTCTTAAATTTTGTCAACGACTTCTTTGGAATGTTCGGCTGTGCCGATGCATTTCTTAAATCCTATGTACCAAGAGGGAGTTCAAAGGCGTTTGCCTATATTTCCTTTAGTAAATTTGACTTGACTTGACTTGACTTCATGCCTGAAGCCGAAGGTAGATGGCGCCACAGGGTCACTACAATTGCATGTGACAAGCTCAGCCCAGCTAATCCTCGACCCGACACCGTTACCCAATTGAAGATGTTGAGGAGGTGTCAGCTAAAAACGTAGCTGGACTCCGAACGTGAGCATATGGAAGTGGTTCTTGGACTTCGGTATGCGACCACAAATAGTCGCGCGTGTGAATTATTGCACGGCTTATCTTCGAGGCTGGCTAGATCAGTCTTGCTCGCCAAGGTAACAGGTACAATTTAGTACTAAATCAGTAGTACAAATGAGGACAATATCCGACGGGCTAAGATCTAACATTTCGAAAGCTGTATGAAAAAAAACCGCAAAGTCCGAAACCACCATAATGACATGTCAAACATGAACCGCAACGAAAAACATTATCTTGTCACTCTTCCCTGTTATTGGACACTTGATATTAAGCGCTAATGGCGGCTACCTTGCAATAAACAATCCGAGCGGCTCTTGGATACCAGCACGTACTCAGCATGCCCAAGAAACCGCATGACAATATTTCCGACAACAGTTTTAGGGTATTTGCCAGGGCATACGTGGGATCAGACGCACTCCGCAGCCCTGATCAAGTAGTACGATGGAACAGTATTCGAGTTAGAGTACTGAGCTATTGGTATTGAATACTAGAATGTGCGGTCGTTTCTGGTTTCTGTTACCTGGTATTAGTTAATCAAGGATGTTCTCCCATAAAATCGTTACATTTACAATAGGAATTATGTTATATGATCATGAAAACATACATGGCTGAAGCACGAAAACAATCTAGGAGTTACAGTTATAGACGCGAAACCTATATAACGCCATATTATTCATTAAATCTCGCATATCCTCCTTATCTCCCGTTTCATAACCGTTCCGTTAGATCCTCCATCTCACAAGTCGCCTTAACTCCCAGGCAGCTTTCATCAGTAAAACAATATTATCAGCTATGCTTATGCTGCTTATGAACCGCATATACGCAGGTAGGCAGGCAGGCAAGTAGCCCTTGTTGGATGCAGAACCCCGCAGGGTGGGCCTCAATCCCGGCGGCGAGGAGGAGGAGGAGTCGGAGCTGCATTGTCAGGAGGAGCTGTTCTGTCATAAAAAACAGATGGAGAGGAGAAGAGATGGATCCACCATAGGGAGGTTTGGGGTAGCAGACCTTGGCCGCCCTGAGGGCGGGTGGGAACGCGGTCGAAGACGCGTCTGCTGTGGTTGGCGATTAATTTTCTAACCGACCCTTCACCTGCGTTGACGTATTTGCAAAATATTGACAACATACGATTTCGTGGAAGGCTTCCAGCATTTTATTAAACTTTCTTTCTGTATGAGAGCAAACATTAGTAAAAATGCCAGATTTCTGAAGAGACTGCAATTCTGGTAGGCAAGAAGGCAGATCAGAGTACAGGAATGTCTTTCTACTAATTTCAACGTGTACGTTATGGCGAGACGTAGCACTTGCCTTGTGCAGCTGTTATTTGCATACCTCAGTGTACTTTGAGCCCCAACATTACCTATAATTAGGGCTTCCAAACAAGATCCGAAACGTCAGGAAAATAAAACTCTTGTTCCAGTGGTCGCTTCTTCTTCTTCTGAACAGCGTCCTGGAACTCGCATATTCAATTCTATTTAAATGTCTTTGGGAACAATATGCTCCGATTGGCTGCACGGTGGGAAGAACTTGCTCTTCGAGAGTCGTCTACATACGCGCAGATTCGATTCCTCCAGCAAGTCTCACCTTATGTGTCGCGTGAAAGAGCAAGGAAAATTGGTTGAAATATGGGCTACTGTCAATTTGAAAGTAGTTGTTTTATTAAGCGTTCATAAAACTGAAACCGCTGGAGTGAACCATTTCTTCGTGTCTTTCTTCTTCACGTACTCCATCACCTTGGCTAATGTTCCCCTTGCCTATTTTTGCCAGAGGATGACAGAGGTGGTGGTTTTCAATGCATCCACGATGCGTTAACCAGTTCGGTGTCTCCTATAATTTAACAACAATTACCTTCCTGAAGGCTCATGGGCAAAGCACTGCGGGGTGCCATTCCTCCCTTCTGGTTCAAGCAGATGAATATCCCTTCATCGGCTACACCCTCCGATGCCCGCTTAAATACTATTGCTATTTCGCAATTTTCTTGCCAAATTTCTCGTTGCACACTTACATGTCCGTAACCGTTGCGGGTCTTCCCTGCTTCGTCCACCATGCTGCTTACTATGCCACTGGGCCTTCCACCTATGGCATTGGTCAAGGTTTCCATGACCTTTGTCTTTTGAAAGCACACATTACTCTGCGTCTTTTTGGTGTTTGCAAACGTTCGATTTCTCATTCAGGGGTTCAGACGTTTAGGCGATTTATCCCCCCTAGATTGACATTCTCTATGGGGTTCAGATTGTCCCTCTTAATTATTTACCGGTGGACTAACAACCACAGCATACACACCCACTTACTTGTTGCCTTCTTGGATTCTTCCTGTTTACCTATCAGTTGCAGTCTGAAACATCTGGATTATTTCGTATAAACCGAAAGGCAGGCATCCCAAGAAATGTAATTTCATGGAAAGGCATTCTTTGGGAAATAGGTAGTTTATTGCGTAAATTTTCGACACTGGTTCCCCAGTTCGTCATCAGACTGGATTAGTCTGCAGGATCTGATGCAGTTGCGGACAAAGCCACTTTGTCAGAAAAATTGGCAGACTTCTCAAGGCGTGAACTGCCGAACGTGCGTCAGCAGTGCGGCAAAATGATGCCAATCCTCAAGTTGCGGTTCACGCTTCGAGACCTGGCCACACATTCAAATTTGATGCGACTGAAATTCTCGCAAGAGGTGACAATCGGCTGAGCCGGGAATTACTTAAGTTATGTTTCACGTGCCCCAACTCCATAAAATTTGCAACGATTTGCCCAGTCCATTTTCGTCGCTGAGACTCAATTTGGCCAAAGCAAGCAGCCACTTGCGAACGGAGAGCCGCCCACGTCATCTTACGACAACATCGGAGGGCCAGACGGCCGAGCAATCGTCACGCCCGAGTGCACCACGCGTGGGTAAAGTTCAGCAGGTCAGAGCCTACATGCCATTCTACAAACTAGCAACGCGCAAGAAGGCAATTAACTTTAATTTTCACAGTATGTTTGCATTTATGACTGTATTCCATAAACACGGCAATCTCCTGTGCATTCGCTACCTGTTTCTGCTACTGCTCTCTGGTTATTTATCTGATGACGAATCCGCGACGGATCTCGAAATGTCAGGCTAGTAAAAGTATCGTCCCAGCGATCGAGTCGTCTTCTTCTCAATTACTTCCTGGGAATCGCAGGTTAACTTGTAGTGGCAATCATCTCAGTCATTCAACTCTACCACCGGTATGGCCATCAAGTAACCTCTCATGGCCATATATTTGGTATACGTCAACGATTGCTATAAGATACACATAGCAATCTATAAAATATGATGGAAAAATGGATAAATATCAGTATTAGGTACTTAAACACCGGAGATTGTTACAAATGTGAGCTGTACGAAACATTATAAAAATAATTAGAAGCGACTTAATCGATACTATAAAGGCGGAAGTGATACTTATCCATTGGGCAAAACGAGACAAGTGGCGCCATCCACGTGACGGTTCTGAGAATGCAAGGTGACAGAAAAGGGACTGATGAAAATAAATGCGGCTCGTGGTGGTAAGCTGCGATGCAAATGCAAGGCTACTCATCACTTATGTTGCCAGTGCCTGTTGAATCGCTGTTCATGCTGATTTTGTTGCGTGTTTCCCGAGCCTTGAATATTCAGCTATCTGATTGTTTTGCCTATAAGAGCAATTTTATAATGCTCTAGCCTTTACCTTCCCGATTTTTCTTTCATCTCTTCAACCTTTTCATAAAATATAACTGCCTGGCGGATCAACAATAAACATTATTATTCAACTTCCTCGCACTCCGCTACCACAGCCATTGCTTCCCCTTGAACCACGGTCCCGGGTGCGTCTGTGTGAAGATTTTTTAAGCGGCCCCAAAAGAAAGCTCTAAAATTCACTCAAAATCTAAAAGCCTTAGCTAAGGAATGCGATTGCAAAGCTTTTACGGCAAAGTAATACTGCGATGCCATTAAAGTAGCTTTTCTCAATTTTAGGAGAGTTTTTGGCGGAGAAAAGTTTACATTTTCGATATTTTGGTGAAGCACATACACTCAAATTTCGTAAAAAGACAATTTATATCATATCCGAAACCATCGATTGCTACCTTCACTGCCGCTACTGAGGAATGCCAAACTCCACCTAGTGCGACTTGAATTTGGACTCGAATTGCAGGCTTCTAGATAAGTTAAATAATTTGATATCTAACATTCTTCCGACACTTATTTGTCAAAAACAACGTTACTTAGACATATATTTAGCATTTAAACATCCCTTACCTCAAAAGTTTATTAGAAACAATGACTGATGCGAAAGTTGTTTTGGATCAAGTCGATCTGTCAGCCCTCTTAAATGTAACGAACTCTATTGAAAATTATGAACCTGTATTTAAGATTCATAATTCACTTCTGGACTCAAATTCATTTGAAAGCAACCTCAACAATTTGCCTCAGATAGAGTCTGTGGTGCATTTAGTATCATCAGAAGTTTCAGATAGATCAAAAAGTAGCTGTAATGTAATCTTCCGCAACTTTCCTCAAACGAGTAATCCAATAGTAGCAATACAAAACGTTTTTCAACAATGTGGGATAAGTATAAGAATAGTGTCTATCAAAAGACTAAGTTCGCGAAGTAAAATCAAACCAATTTTGCTTACTTGTTCTACCTACGCTAAAGCTCAAATGCTCCTACAAAATTCTGAAATAAATAGGAGTTTCCGGAGTTTTAAAGCCCCGACTTGACCCCGATGCAGCGCAGACAAGTCTTTCATAAAGACAAAGTGCGGTAAACAAAATCAGCCACATATTGTCGCAGAGGACAAAAGCACTCCACAAAATTCTACCTCGGAGGAACAATTACCGAGCTCCTCCTCCTCTGGGAAGGAAAACTAAAACTATCAACATAGCATCAGCTTAGGTGACGCGAAGGCGGCTTCTTCTAGTTATAATAATGACAACCAGAAAGCAAATAATAAACCTGCCGGAGCAATTATGGGCAAGAATAAGGTTCAAACAAAAAGACCCCGAAATAGTACAACCCCATTAGACATGAACGACACTTATCCTAGATCAAATCACGATACACTGATAAATAGCAACACAAGTCTAAATATGTCCATAAAAAGCAATACCAGTTCCTTCTCGAGTAGGAACTGGTTCTTTGATCAAAGAACCAAAGTAGTAAACCAGTGGTAGATTATTTCCCCCTCCCCCCAACAACCCAAAAAAGACCGCCATTCCCAAACAGAATTGCATATCAAAACGAATATCCGTATTTAAATGCACACCCTCAAATGACACCTAACCCCTTCACTCAACCCGTGTATCCTAGCCCAGACACAAGACGACCACCGCACACCCAACCCTCTCAATATAACACACACACTCAAATCCCACCTCGCACAACACCATACCCTCCGATATTTACACAATGCCATCGAATTCCATCACTCTCATCACCAATTTTTCCCAATAATGCACAATTCGCCACAAATAGCCCAACACCACCATATTATCCACCAATCACACAATTTCCGCACATGAGCCCTCAACGCAATCAAACAAGTAATAGAAATCCTCTTTTTTCACAACAGATTCCAGCTTTTGTACCCGACACTTTAAGTGTTGCTCTTATTAATGCTAGATCGATAGTAAACAAAGTTACACGACTTAGGACTTTTATTGAATCCTACAATCCCGAAATAGTCTTTTTAACAAAAACAGGGGTAAACGAATCAACCTCTAAAACTTCACTTTTTATAGCAAACTACACCTTCTGTAGACAGGAACGTACTAATAAACGAGGAGGAGGTAGTATGATCTAAATAAGATCTGCAAAAGAACAAAGTGGCTTTGAGGTTCTACAGGAAACTTTCAATGGTGCAGCGTGATTTGCTATAATAACATCCAAGACCCTTAAAAGCATTCTAATTGGATGTTTATACACCCCTCCGGAATATAGTAATGATGACACGGGCCTTACAAATCTATTAGATACTTTATCAAATATCCCAACAGAATATAAGATAATTGTAGGAGACTTAAACCGTCCAGAAATAAACTGGACAGAACTATCAGCCCCATCCAGACATTATGAATTACTATCATCAATTGTCTTTTATAACTGGACGCAAATAATAAATAAACCAACTACAGGAAACAATATATTCGATGTTATTCTCATCAATGACATCTGGCCATTATATACGCACTATGAAAGCTTAACCTATGATAGTGATCATAAGACAATAATAGCAGTGCTCCCTCTTAACATTAAAATGAGACATGATCCTAGTTACAATTCTATAAACCCCAAAAATCTTGACATTGAATCTATGAATAACTACATTAGGTCATTGGATTGGAGCTCTTACCTCCTAACAACATCCCCTCTAGAAGCTGTTAACATATTATATGCTACCCTTAATTTAATTCGAGATACTCTACTTGATGAGATATCCCCATGTAAGAAATCACTTATCCCAAACTTCCTTTCCAAGCGGCTAAAAAACTTTTAAAAACAACTCCACGACCCATGTATTAGTTATCTATCTACGCTCGGACGCATTACAGAGACTCACGAGTTAGCCCAGAACATTGAAACAAATAAGACGATAGCAGCAGAACATCGGGCAATCGAGTCCCCAGAAGGGACAGCCCAGATCTTCCGGAAACAAATAAATAACCATCAAAAGCAAGGCCCCCAGATCATGCTCGATGACCAAGGAACAGTAATAACAAATGACGATCAAATAGCAAATCTTTTCAATGATTATTTCTCAACCAACTCTTCAGTCGAGGAAGAACCGATCCCCCAGCCAACAGAAATGATGGCACTCGTATTAAAAGAGATATTGTTTAACGAAGAAACTGTAAAGAAAGCTATCCGCCAACTGTCCAATTCCACATAATATGGAACGGATAGAATCCCTTCTTGCATACTGAGACATATGACATATGCCCCAATACTTCTGTCTAACCTTTTCTCGTTATTGCAGTCAAATGGTACGTATCCAGAAATATGGAAAAAATCATGTATTACCCCAATTTACAAAAACGGAAATCGGTCCAATGCCCAAGATTATCGTGGTGTTCACCGAACATCGGTTTTAGCAAAAATCTTAGAAAAAATAATTAATGACCAAATGTTAGACTATGTGATGAACGTAAATCTCATACCTCTCTCTTAACATGCCTTTTTACCCAAAAAGTCATGTCAGTCCTGCCATCTCACTTTCTTGGAATTCGTCTCCAGAAATCCAGATGATGGGAGCACGGTAGCTACAATTTACTTTGATTTAAAAAAGCCTTTGACATAGTTCCCCATAAAAGACTGATCGTGAAGCTAGTGAGTCACGAGATTCGCCCCCCCCCCCCTCCTTGATTTCCTCAAATCCTATCTTCAAAATTGATTCAAAGTAGTACAACTTCGAAATATAGTATCAGAACCAGCTCATATTAGCAGCGGTGTTTTTCAAGGCACTATCCTAGATCCCCTCTTATTTCTCATTTACATTCATGATTTATCCCCGATATCAACCTCTGCTAAAACATTTTTATATGCAGATGACTTAAAACTCGCATATGCCTGTAACAAAAATTCGATAAGTAGTGTGCATAGAACAATTGAATTAGACCTTCAAAAACTAAACGACTGGAGTGTTCAATAGCAAATGCCGTTCTCCCCAGCAAAATGTCATCTCATGATTTTTGGAACGCTAAAACTTACCCTCATAATGGTTAGTGGTCAAGAAATAAAAGAGCTAATATTTTTAAAAGATTTAGGTCTTAGCTATTCTAATACTTTTGGCTTATCCCCGCATGTTAAACAAATCGCACCAAAAGCCAATCGACTATGTGGCTTCATAAGTAAAAATTTCACATCGATTAAACTTAAGACTAAACTTTAAAAAATTTATTTTTTACCTATTCTAGACTACTGCTCAATATTTTTCGGTACCATGTCATCAGATGACAGACAGAAACTAGAAAAAATGCAGAGAAGGTTAACCAGAGTTCTGTGTAAACGAGATGACGCCCGAGACTCCTATTCAATAATGTACAATAGATATGGTCTTAAACCCCTCTGGCAAAGGCGACTTTACAATGTTTTAACTTTCCTATTTAAAGTGACACATAATCAGAACATCCTTAGCAATAATATGTTAACAAACCAAAACGGTTCCCGTCCAACTAGAAACCACCAGCATACAATTCATAACGCTAAAGCTAGGACGGCTCAGCGATCAAATTTCTACACCATAAGATATGCGATCATGTGGAATGCCCTACCCAACGATATCACAGTTTAGCCGAATTTAGAAGGAAGACCAAACAGCTCGTCTCAAATGACACGACGCATATATTTCTAAATAAAATAGGACACTATGCAAACCAGTTCTTCGACATCCAATTCGGACCAAAAGAAATTTAACTGTCCAGGAAATTTTCAACATATTTTTGGGGCAAGCTGGCTTTCCAGACGATGGTCTCTGGAGCTCATCAACTCACACCCTAAGCATAATTGTGCCTTGCCTCCTTTTTTAGTTCTTAAAAATAAAAACTTAAACTAAAAACAATTTATCTATCCCAATATTCTTCAACTCAAAGTGCCCATGTGCTGGGACGTGGGCGGGGCTGGAGAGGGCAAAGCCCAGCTCGTACTTAAGGTATATTTCAAATGAAGGGTAATTTTCAGGTTAGCTGCAGGGGTGCCTAACAACACCTTGTTCAAGCGAAGGTGGTGCAGGCCCCAAGTCGCAGTCGAAGCTCGGAAGATTGTCCACCACGAAATCGGGACCAGGAGATTTGCGTTTCCTTGCCCGTCCGCTCCTGCTATAATCAACCTGTTTGTCAAACATAGTTGATATCTACAAGGTAAAAAACCCTGAAGTGGGTATGGGGTGGGGGAGGCACTTACCTAGTCCTGCACGCTGCGTTTGCAAAACGGTACTGGCGGCATAAACACTGAGAGGTTAATAATGAGTAGAAGCTGACTACCTACGTTTGTGTCGCAGCGCGTGTGGCGAAGGACTGCGAGTTTTTATGCCGTATCCCGTTTTCAATCCATGAGGGTGCTTGATCATAGCAGTTTAATGAGGATTATTAAGTCTTCATCGGGAACTCCCATGTACGTCTGGTACGGTTCCCGAACCTCTACCTCGCTAACATAATTAGAGAACTTTACCCTAAAAATACGTAGCCCTAATGACTTCATGGGCCGAGGGAAAACCTCGGAGACCTCCTCAACGTACGATACACTTAACTTTTAGTGCAAAGATTCGCTATAAATAACTCGCCTTACGCACATAAATCTTGAGCGAAGGCGAAAGTAGGCATTTTCAGGAGTAGCTGCTATTATTAATAGGTGAGGACTGAGAATATGCGGCCTCAAGTGTCCCTCACTGAGTCGCCGAGTAATCTCCTCAAGCGGCAGAAACGCGGTTATCGCCAAACACCGCCGACCTGACCTTACAAGATCACAGTCGATATTTCCCCTCGCTCCTCCTAGGACAATTCTACATCGATATCCCCCATCAATTATGTTCCAGGATATTGTGGCTGCAACCGTTCGTAAACAATTTTTTTCTGCACCGCTGGAATTATTTTTCTTGCGTGGACGATCTTTTGAAGTCAGAATTTAAGAAGATTTTGTTTTCCAACCAATTCTACCAAGACGTAACCTCTTTAAACCGAACACAACCTCTTCAAACCAGCAAATTCGCGGCCTAGTAAAGGAAATCGTCAAGATCAGAATATTCTCGAGACCTTCAAAGGCTGAGTCGTTTCCCAATATTGAATACACTGTTTCAAATAAATTTAAAGTGCTTATTAAAAATTAGCTACAGTATTTGTGAAGTTCCCTCTGATTATTTTTCGTAAGTCATAATCTGAAAATCATACCAACTGTTTTTTTCTGAACGTAATAACTAATGTAGTTTGTTAAACAATTTTAAGAGATTTTAACAACCAGCTGTGGTAAAATCATTAAGGCTGAATTTTTATATGTTATCTCACATTAAAAGCAGATTTCCATAAAAATTATGAGAACGAAAATTATAGCTCATCGTTAGATATCTGCTCCCAGACCCAAGCGGTGCCTGACCACGCCTACTAGTCAATGCCTTGATATCAACATGCAGCCCATTGTCAAGGCTAAGCAAATTGATTTATCTGCATTACAGAACTGTAATGACTTTATGATGAAGTTTGGTTCTGTTTTGTCAATACTAGGCAATCTGTTTGATAGTAAGTTATTAGATGTGCCCTCAGAAGATTGTAAAAAGTTAGACTCCCTCGTCCATCTTATAACCACGGAAGCTTTTGATAGACAAAAGCGAAACTTTACCTTTATACTAAAAAAATGTCTCCATATTAAGTCGCCCTTTGGATATTGCCAAAGATTTTCTCTGTTCGGGTGATTTCAACTACAAAATTGCAGAAGCCAAACGCCTCCAATTGCGCAGCAAAAACCCGCCCATCCTAGTTAATTTGTTTTCACCGATCGAGGTGGACTCAATCTTTGCTCAACGAGGTCGCATTTCCCGATATTTAGAAATGACTAAAAGTTTCCTCCGTCGAGATCTTACACCAATGGAGCGAAGAAATACAGCTCTCCAGTCCAATAGACCAATGACTTCTCAGCCTACTATTCCTTAATCTGTTCGTAGTCCCGATAGGGTAATTGCACTCGCTAATCCTCCCCCCCACGCATACCTAGCCATACACCCACTAACGTCAGTGCACCCGTTATTCCTGCCTCCCAGAAGTCTATTCATTGTCCCATAACCGTCAGTACACCCGCTATCCCTACCTCCCAAATGTCTAGTCATAGGCCCATGAACATCAGTGCACCAGTTAGCCCATCCCTCCTGATGTCGGGACCGTCAAGGCCCGCCGCTCCGTCATCTACAACGATTAATACTAGCCTAAATACATTCTCTGTCCAACGATCGATAAATTCCGCCGCCTCTAACTCGGCAACAAGTTCATCAAGAATGTCGCCAACGCCGTCGAAAGCGTTTAGGCAGAGCGCTTCACCACCACAAACTTGCTCCTCTTTTGACCGTGGGAGTCATATTATTCCCCCGTATAGTGAGTTATTGAACACGCCGGGCTCGAACTAAGAAAAATTTAATTTGCAGGGCAGTAGCCCAAACTGGTTTAGTTTTTAATCTAATTGCAGTTGCCGTACAGGACATTCACTGATTAAGACCACAAGTCCTTACGTGAGCGGCCCCAACACTAATTATATGTCACCATTCCCTCCTATCAGTTCCCTTTTCCCATCCTCTACCACCCAAACCTGCAAACTTCTACATGTCTTCTCGCCTCCCCCATTCCTCCCAAACGCCCCAGAAGCTTATTTTGGTTTACCCTCTCCCCATTTTTCCCTGTCAGAAAGCGAGGCCCCTAGATATATCAGACCTTATCAGCCATCCATTGTTGGCTTCCCAGACGCTAACAGCTCCATACCCGTCATTACTTATTCTACAAATAATAACGGCCTGCAGTTTGCCTACCCACCCTCAAATTCTTTTTTATGAATAACGATAGCCATAGTCCTGTCACTCGAAACACGCTAGATGTCATAGTGCTTAATGCCAGGTCCGTTATAAATAAAATGGCTCAACTTCGAGCTATCGTTTTCGAGATGATGCCCGATGTTATATGCATAACAGAATCTTGGACCCATCCAATCATTTCTGACTCCTCCCTTATCATAGACGAGTATGATTTCTATCGTCATGATCGCATTTATAAGCGTGGTGGTGGTTGTGTTCTCTATATTAGAACGTCATTTAGGCACTTTCAGTTTTATCTAAATAGCACGTCTTTCTCTGGAAATTACTGTTTCGCCTCTATTATCCTGTCGCCCCGGCAAAAGGCGATTATCGGATATGTATATAATCCTCCTAACTATTCATCTGAAGAAGATGCACATTTGTGCGAAATATTCAAGTTTATTTCAGAATCCACTTTTGACGTTAAAATTATTGCTGGAGATTTTAATTTTCCTGAAATCGACTGGCTTTCAAACTATTGTCCACCTAGATTTCAGCCTTTCCTAGACGGCGCCAAAGATGTGCTTTACAAATAAACCTTATTATACCATAAATTTCTTAACTGGTCTCAACTGGTTAGTTCTCCAACAAGACAGAATCATATCCTAGATCTGATTTTCACAAATGGTATTGCCCCTCTCTTCGTTGATTTTAAGCAGGACATCTTCCAAAGTGATCACACATTAATTCACTTTTGCCTTCCGCTTTCTTCTACGGAAAAGGCTAGTGCTAGTCATACCTATCATGCGTATGACCTCGCAGATATTAGCTCAATCAACAATCTTCTAGACTCATTAGATTGGCAGAGCCTCTCTTCCATTAACGACGCTGCATATCTTTCTGAACTCATGTCGGTCGTTTCTAATAAAATGCTGGAATTTGTGCCCACCAAAATTGCGAAACCCTACGCACCAGAATCGACCGTCCTTCATTTTCTTTTGCCCAGACTAAAGAAATTGATGAGGCAGCTGAAAAATAGATCTACTAGTTCGCTGTCTGTGCATCTTAGGATCGCAGAGATCTTCGAATTAGCGTCTAAGATTCGTCTTGCACGTGACCAACACAGGGAATCTTGCGCCCTGAGCGAGTTAAACTCTGCAAAATCGGTTGCACAACTGTTTCGTCGTAGGTCCTCCGCAAAACTAGGAATTGAAATGCCTCCATTGCTGAATGAAAATAAAAAATTTGTACTAGATGAGTCTGATAAGGCTGAATTATTCAATGCTTTCTTTGCGAAGCATTTTACGATAGAATCTGAACCGGTTCCATCGTTTCAACCATACTCAGGCAATACTCTCGGGAACATTGATTTCTCCATAGAATTATTTCGTAAGCAGATAATTTGTCTAAAAAACTCGCACTCTTCGGGAACTGATGGTATCCCCAATTCAGTTATCAAAAGAGTGTCGACATTTCCCAAATTACTTAGCCACATATTTCCAGTTTATCTCTTGAATGGTTACTTTCCTGACACTTGGAAGACATCCGTTATTCTTCCAGTCTTTAAATCAGGATCTCTTTCAGACATAAATAACTACCGTGGTGTTCATTAAACCCCGGCCCTAGCTAAACTTCTGGAGAAGATAATTTTTAACCAAATTCTCGATTTTTGTCTAAAAAATAAGTTTTTAAGTGACTCGCAGTATGGCTTTCTACCCGGAAGATCATGCGAGACGTGTCACTTAGCTTTTCTTAACCACGTCCCTTCCCTCCGTAACGAGCAGCAATCCGTGGTTGTTATCTACTTTGACCTGAGTAAAGCCTTCGACAAGGTACCGCACAGACGGCTTCTGGTAAAATTGGAAGCCATTGGCATCCGTCCTCCTCTCCTCGACTTCATCGGTTCCTACTTGTTTAACCGCAGCCAGAAGGTCCCAGTAGGTAATAGTTACTCCACTGCTCAGCTGATCATGTTTGGCGATTTTCAAGGCACTGTCTGGGGTCCTTGACTGTTCGTTCTATATATAAACAAAATTTCGGCTGTTCTAAACAATTCACACAATCTCATTTATGCAGACGACCTCAAATGGATATACTCATTTTCTAAGGACACGGCAAGTATATGCGTTGATAAAATAAACGCGGACCTTCTTACACTCTCACGTTGGAGTGCTACCTGGCAGATGGAATTCTCTCCATCCAAGTGTAGTTTCATGTGTTTCGGTCCCGCCAAGCATCCTCGTCCCCTAGTCTTTCAAAATACTCCGTTTTTAGAACGATCCACTAAAAAAGACTTAAGTCTAAGCTACACAAATAAACTAGCATTTTCGCCTCATGCGGATCGAATATCTGCGAAGGCTGCACAGATATGTGGTTTTATATCACACAACTTCTTCCTAGTGGAAATAAATTTAAAACTTTATCGCATGTATGTTCTACCCATCCTAGAATACTGCTGTCCCCTCTTTGGTCTAATGAATGCTTCGGACCGCAGTAAGATTGAAAATGTACAGAGGGTATTTGCTTGCAAAATATTCGCTCTTCCTCGATCCACTATTTCTTATACGGAAAGATGTCAGTTAGCGAACACGACATTTCTTTGGGTCAGAAGACTCAAAGCGGGCCTCTGTTTCCTCCTTCGCGTTAACTCTACCCCTAACCTTTCAAGAATCAACGATCTTATTCCCGCAGATAGACCTTATGCCACTCATAATTCCTCCAGGATTATTGCACCCCCCTTAAGCTCCACTTTGAACCATTCTCACTTCTTCGCCTCCAAATATGCGTTCCTCTCAAATAACATTCCCTTCGAAATTAGGCTGTCGTCGAACTACGCAGTTTTCAAAGTCAAATTACGTAAACACTTAACGTCGGAATATATAAAGTCCTTGTTATCCGTCTTCTTCCCAAACACAAAACTTTTGGACTTTGAAAAGGGTCCCGCTGGTATCTGAGGTGGTTATGTTTGCATCAATTTTTTTTCCAAACATGTCTATTTCTTCCTCCTTTGAGTGATATTTGCAACGATGTTTCGTCCACTTCTCTTTCCAGTCATCATTTCTGTTTTCTCCATTCTCCGTTTGACAACCCTGACGATAGGCTTCATGGTCTTTAGTCATGCTCGTGGCGGTTCTGTTATTTTCGCCAGCTCGTCGCTAAACTCCGCAGTCTACAAGGTCACATCGCCGGCGTTTCGTTGATCATCAGGTGACTTCTGCCGTTCCCTCATCTTCCTGACTCTGTTGTCCGCGATGGCCCCCTCCGGTCTCATCTCCCTGATGGTTGATCATGAAGCCAGTCGGGCGGTGTAACAATGGTGAATGACAGCCTCTGCTGTTATATGATTTCTCCAATTACAAGAAGCGTTTCCAATCCCTCATTCGTTCTCATCAACAGTCCTGTCTCATTTGCACTACAATCAATCCTTTAAACCACCCCCCTTAATTTTTTTGAAGCCATTTTTTCTCCTACGTTTTTTTTTAAGCGGGGGTTCGCTGAACTCCGCCCCAGCTTAAATGGTAGGCGTTTTGTTTCACTGCGTCCTCCTTAGTTCACCATGCGTTGACTACTATTTTAAAACGACGATATGTTGGTGAATATGAATTAATCTACCAACACTTCTGAACGCTCTCGCTGTCTATGTGGTTTTTTCATGGAGAGCAGCATTTATCAACTCTGTATGTATTTTTCCACAGCACTAAGTTTGCAATGACGAGGGCCTCTGGGCCTAAAAATAAAATTTGTTTTGTTTTGTTTTTGTCTTAACTCGCGTAAGAAACTTTAAAAAGGGAACGCTGAAAATGAGTCCAGCCCACTGTGCTTAATGTAGTCTAGTGGTAGGTGTACAATGCTGTGTACATTATACACCATGTGCTCCTCACCATACAAAGTATAGATGCCTTGATTAAAGTACTTAAGTGAATTAGAGCAAAATTTGAGTGTATCTGCCTGATGCCCTGCTGTGTGCAGTGCCCTTATTGCTAAAAATAGACACAGGAAATGTTTGTGTAAGCCATCAGGGAGGACACCCTTGAGGACAATGAAACCGGTATACAACAGAAACATTCGCAGTTCCGTTGCTTTCCATTGTGCGAAGAGCTCTATTCTACGTGGTCTGCGTAAAATCCGAAGGTAGGTAACTCCTCATCCCTATTAACCTCTCACTTATATACCTTACCACCTCCCTTGGAAGCCGATATCCGGACGTAGTGCGGCTTAGTAGCCACAACTTAATTAACTTCCTCATAACGCCTAAGTAAACAAGGTGCATGGGATCTAACGAAAAGCCTGCAACCAACCCAACTGGCGTGGGAAGGAAAGGCGACCGTCCAACTGTGTGCATGTGAAACTTTCGGAACAAATGATATCTTTCCAGCCGACGAAGACCTAAACATTGGATAAATCAATGCAGCCGGTCTCACGATCAAAAGCTGTTTATAATAATAATATGTTTATTGTGCCAGTTTACAGGCAATTGTAAAGAGTTGGTAATGCACCTCTTGGGCGCCTTCAAATACCTTGAAGCCCGGAAAAAACCTAAAACAAACTCCTTATGATGCAGCCAGCATTTGTTTTGTTTCAGGTTTTTTGTATTGTCAATACTGGGCGAGATAGGGAGTTTGTTTCACGTGAAAAAAACCTGCCTTCAAAGGTATGATACAAACGGAATAAATGTACAGTTGTAAGCTGAGTTGCCTCATCAGCAGGAGAACTGTTTCATATTGTTTAAAAACTTTAGTTCCAGACGGAGAGGGCTGGCACAAGAACACAGTGTTCTCAGTCTTCCTTCAATGGTTGTCGGCAAAAGTTGCGCGCTATCGGCTGAAGGGTTAGCAGACTGCGGGCTGCTGCTTCAGCAGCATTATCTTCAACATGAAGCCCGGCGGGGTTCAAAGTCCACGAACGTCATCAGAGTGAAAGAGAGATTCCACCGAGTCAGCACCCAAAATTCGTGAAAGTTGTCCTAAATGTAGAAAACTAGTTATAGCTCTCTTAAACATAGGGTAGTTTTGCTGGGTTTTAAGGCTTTGGGCAGCTTATTCCAGATTGTTATGGCATTTACTGAAAAGAATTGCTGGTACTTAACTGTACGTGCCATAGGAAGAAATAAATATACGTCTCGATGACTGGCACGTCGAGAGTGCTCCAGCTGCCTTATTGTACTAAGAGGATTGAAGGTTTGACCATTCAAAATTTAAAACAGTAAAAAAAGACCCTTCTGCAATCGACTAAGCCACGGGGGATCCAGCTTTATAAGTTCGCACCCTTGTTGGTACGTTAAGTTACGGTGTTCTGTAGTGAAAACTCTTCTAGTGGAGAAGTGCTGCACCGATTCTATTTTCTTCCATTCACTTGTGCGCAGAAGACTGAATAAGGGAGAGGAGTATTCAAGACTAGGTCTCACGTACATATTATAAAGGCTAGTTCTAACCTTGATAGTCTTAAAATTTCTAAGGATAAATCCGGTGGTTCGGCGTGCTTTCGAGACTATCAGGGCACAGTGTTCTGACAAATTGAAACTATTAGAGTAGGATATGCCCAAATCCTTGATAACTCCTGGGACATTTAGTTCGTGGCCGTCAATGCTTAATTCCAGTTGATGATCGTCGCCAACAACCAGAACGGAACATTTGTGCCATGAAAGGGTGCGGCGCCATGTGCAACACCACTGGGCGAAGGCCTGAAGATCCATTTTATCAGCTCGAGCACGATGTTGCGATCTGCCGGTTTATAGCGATAAGTGACTTTTAAATCATCAGCGTACATGAAGGGTCTGCCATACTGAAAACAATCTGCAACGTCGTTGACAAACAGGCAAAATAGAAGCGGACCCAATACAATACCCTCTATAACTCCACTCCTCACATGCGTGGGGTTGGAGATAACATTGGAAATTTTTACTCGTTGTGTGCGAGCACCCAAATAGGAAGATATGAAGTTCAGAGGCTTGCTACCTATGCCGAAGGAGGCTAGTTTCAGAAGGAGGAGGTTATGATCAACCCGATCAAAGGCCTTAGTAAAATCAAAATAGACGCTATAAGTGGCAAATCCGCTGTCCCTAGATTGCAGCACATAATCAAAGAAATAGAGCTGACAGGTGTCACAAGATCGTTTCTCGAGAAAGCCACGTTGAGCTGTATTGAGCAGGTTGTTCTCTGTCAAGTGACGCATCATCTTTTCTTTGATTACGGTCTCCAAGATCTTCGAGGCTGCGGGAAGTGTATTTATTGGCCTAAAAACGTTGAATGACGTTGATCGGCCATGCTTGCGAATAGGCATTAGGTGTGATTCCTTCCACAACGATGGAAAGGTTTCGCTCTCAAGAGCAAGATTAAATATGTTACAATGAATAGACGGAAAGATATCATTCGCTTCAGTTTTAAGAAGGCTAACTGGGACGCCATCTGGTCCTGCACTATAGGATTGACGATAACGACGAATGGCTGCAGTCACATCCCAGACGGTAAAACTTATGGTTTCGAGTATGGCACCCATCCGAGCCTGGATAACCGGAGGTGCAGTGAACGAGCTTTCACTAAACGTTTTGGATAGGAACGCATTGAAGCAATCGGCGGTCAACTTGGCGTCAGCTATGGGGTTTCCTAAAGCATCTTGAATTATGGGGTTTTGCGTTTTCTTCTGCACTTTTACTGTACGCGAAAAGAGTTTCGCAATATAAAGGGAAGGATTTTCAGCAAAGTGAGCCTCATCGGCTATCTGCTTTTCTTCGGAGAGCTTCTTAGCCTGCTCAAAGATCAGTGTGATCAAGGGCAGAACGGAAGCGTCGTTCTGCCGATGCAAACGACGAGAGAGTTTACGCAGCCTTCGACGGAAATACAGAGGAAGGTCGCTTCATCCTTGACATGTATTACTTTCTTACGGGGGACAAAGTGGAGGATGAGTGCATCCAGCACTGTCCGTTTCGTCCGTTCTTGCCACCGGGCCTCCTTTAGAAATCACTATCACCAAACCTGACCCAAATTCAGACCGTGTGATAGATGGTTGCACTCGCCGAGCCACCAGCCTTATCGTCCTCTACGTGTGGGCCTGGGTGCGCGCGCCAGCGCGCGTGAAATAAGGGGGGAGGGGTGAGTGAAGTTACTGGTAGGGGAGGGGCAGCGCTCGCTCGGCCTGGTACCGGTTAAGTTGACTGAGAGGCATGACCAGGTGTTCGTCGCGGCCCAAGCAGCGCGTGTCATGAGAACGGATCGCTACCTTCTGCCGATAACGGTTGCGTGCACTCTGACGCCATACGGGGGCTGCGCAAAGGGGGAGGGGGTAGAAAAAACTCAGAGCAAGCGCGCACGCGTTCGGTGCGTACGTGCACGTGGGGACACAGAACGGCGGGGTAGTGAATTATTGGACATTCTCCTCAACGTCCGTAGCGATCGCTAGCGATTTGTTAATGAGGATATTCGACGAACGGAAGGCCAAGTGTCTTCTGCGGTCGCACTTGTATGACGATGGCGCTTTGCAACCAGCTTTCAGCTGCCTCGACCCACCTCAGACATCTGCAACGTCCAATCTTTTTATAAAAATCCTACCGATGGACAAAGATTGTAACCTCCGTATCGAGCAGACCCATACATACGGAAGATGCGATGTCCTGCAAACTGATCGTGGCTGGCTCCACCTCAGTTAAATGACATGACAGTTTTTTCCAGAATTAAAATATTCTTACTATGAAACCGTAACACGTACAATGTTTGGCTATTTTATTTTATGTTTTGCTAGTATTGTACCTTCGAAGTCAGGTTTTTTACACTTTAAACAAACTCCTTATTTCGCACACTATTGACCAAGCAAAAAACCAAAACAAAGCCTATAGTGACCGCAAAAGAAGGGGTTTGGGTTAGGTTTTTCCTGCCTTCCGGGGTTTTTGACGGCACCGAAGATGTGTTTTACAAATAAACCTTATTATTATTATTAAAAATGTGACATTGTTGCCTGCAATACTTTAACCGATGCGATAAACACCAGCGCCTGAATTGTCTCGGACGCGTCATTCGTTGCAAATTATGCGGTCAAAGAGTATTTCTTGAAGCTCTGCATGGCATCACAAAATCGAAAAAAACAAGTAGAAAAGACATACAGTTTTTCTTCGTCCGGTGAAGGTTCACAAGACGACTAGTCGTCCTGCCGGGTTGATGAGAGACCTTAACAGGCAACTGAAGAAGAAGAATAGGAAAAAGAAGTTTTTCAGGAAAACTGGGTCACCAGTACACCTCGAGGAATTCCGAAGCCGTAGAATTGCAGTAAAAAAATCAATTCGCCAGGCCAGAAACCTCCAGCAGGCCAAAGAAAAGCCCAAAATTCTATTCTGCTATATTAACAGTAGATTAAAAAACAAAGATCCTGTCGCAGTACTTAAGAATGATGATGGCGGAGAAGTCGTTGAGCATGAGGGGAAAGCCGAGTGCTGTAGCCGGTTCTTTGCCTCGGTATTAACTAGGAAAACCAAACTTCATTTTGATAATGCCAACAGTGCTATTGTAAACACCGGTCCGGCACTTCGTTCTCTGCTATTTCAAACATCTGTAGTTGAGAGTGAGCTGCAGGGCCTCAAAGAAGTAAAATCATCCGGTCCAGACAATAAACCAGCCAAGTTCTTGAAAGAATTGGCAAGCGAATTCTCAGAGCCCCTAGCACATATCTTTTGCTCTTCATTTGAATCAGGAAAACTGCCATTCGAATGGAAAATGGCAAATATTTACCCGATATACAAGGGTGGAACCCGCACGAAGGTCAACAACTACCAGCCCACCAGCCTAACTTGCATTTGCTGTAAGGTGATGGCAACGATATTTAAGAAGACGACAATGGAGTTCGTGGAGGAGAACAACCTACTGTTAGGGCTCCAACACGGTTCAGAAAGAGCCATGCTTGCCTTTCCAGCCTTCTACTCTCCACTGAGCAGTGGACTCGCGCACTGGATGAAGATGGTAAGGTTGATGTCATCTATACGGACTTCAAGAAGGCATTCGACAGCGTCACACTAAG
The DNA here is from genome assembly GCA_036362985.1 of Ligula intestinalis. Classification (NCBI taxonomy): domain Eukaryota; kingdom Metazoa; phylum Platyhelminthes; class Cestoda; order Diphyllobothriidea; family Diphyllobothriidae; genus Ligula; species Ligula intestinalis. The sequence continues at coordinate 69,798,071 of JAYGXS010000004.1, read as the reverse complement.
CGTCTAATGTATAAATTGTCAGAAATTGGCATAAGAGGAAACCTGCTGGCATGGATCACAGATTTTCTCACAGGGCAATCGCAAACTGTGTGCATCAGTGACTCGAAGTCAAACCCTACATCTGTGCTGAGTGGCGTCCCCCAAGGCTCTGTCTTAGAGCCACTGTTCTTCCTCATCTATATCAACGACTGTGTCAACGACCTGGGTTGCAGCGCTATCATGTTTGCCGACGACGTCAAACTCTGGAGAGCCATCAGGTCTGACGCCGATGGGAAAGCGCTTCAAGAGAGTCTCAATCGACTTAGCTGCTGGTCTGCTCGTTGGCTTTTAAACTTCAACATTAGTAAGTGTGCGGTTTTAAGACTCCGTACTAGAAGGACTGATGAGGAGAACGATTCCTTCCAATACCTCCTCGATGGGCACACGCTTTTAAATGTAAACGAACAAAAGGACCTCAGTTTTCTAATAAATTCCTCACTTAAACCATCTACTCAGTGTGTAAAGGCACCTAAACGCGCGACAAAGATGCTTTTTGCGCTAAGGCGGGGATTCGTCAACATTTACAAGGAGCTCTTCAGGAAAATCTAAGGAGCGTTTGTTCGGTCCCACTTGGAGTATGCTGTCCAATCCTGGCTTCCGTGGTTCAAGAAGGATTACCTACACCTGGAGCGAGTGCAGGCGAAGGCTACGAAGATAGTCAAGAATTTTGGTCATCTGCCTTATGAAGACAGATTGACCGAGCTTGATCATTTCCCTCTCAACTATAGGCAACTCCGCGGGGACATCATACAAACCTACCATATTGTTAGAGGCCGAGACTGCGCCCTAGAATTTGATGATTTCTTCAAATTGGCTTGGACTGACCACCTGCAAGGTCATCCCTTTAAACTACAGAGGAAACCGGCCCGTATCGACGTTCGACGAAACGCCTTCTCTCAGAGGGTCATTGGAGCGTGAAACGGACTCCCGGAAGATGTGGTCCTCTCAGACACTGTTGAAATTTTTAAACACAAACTTGATTGTCATTTGCTGAGAAACTGTGGCAGATGTAATGAATAAAGTGTCAGTTGCAGCACCTTGCAACTGGCTCACACTTATCGCTGGATGTTAAGTCTATATTTGTATTATGTACTATTGTTACGGTGGACCTATTATGCGATTTTTGGTTATGAATAGGAAGCTCAAGGGCGAAATCCTTCTCCCCTGAATAAATTGACTAAAAGTGACGTAAAAAGATTTTTCTATACGTTCTGTCCATCCTCCGAACTTTCGATTGACTTCCAAATCTTTAGATCGTAAACTTGTTTCCCTGGTTATGTTTTAGACAAAGAATTGGATCTCGATTGCGTTTGGCCTTATTCATTTAAGAAAAGAACTTTTTTGGGTTGTGAGCTATTCCCTCGACTAGTTCTGTCTCAAAAGCCAATCCTTCTTTGCTAAGGAGCTTTCAACATAACTTTTGCTGTTTCTTAAATGGGGAAATGTTTTCCGATTGTGGATATCTCCATAGGTTTTCCACAATCTTCCTTTCTTCTTGCGACTCCTTTTTATGATCGGTGTCACTCATTCCTGCCGGGGGACGCGCAAGCTTTTCTTAAGCGGGCAACAGTTTTTTAGTAATTGCTAAGTTAAGTTCTTAACGAAGTACCAGACATTTTTCGGGTTCGATTCGCATGCTAGGCTCCAGTCAGCATTGTTAAGCAATCCTTTCATTGAAGTGTAATTCCCTTTCTTTACATTGCTCTCGATTATTGCTCAAGCGACGGGCATCAAGAAGTATCTGTACTCCAAAACACGAGAGCAATGATCACTTTGGCCAAAAGGGGTTTAAGTAGTCAATCCACCGATAGAATTTTCACATCAACTAATGACTAGATTCAGACAACTAAACTGTTGGCTACTTCCTAACCACGTGTCCATTGTGACCTGCTGGGTAAGAAATTCCTGACTAACCGAAAGAAGTATTTTCTGTTCCAGTGATTTTCTGATCGCTGTCAGTACAGAAATTCCCGATCAACGTCTTGAGAATTCAACACTCGTAGCTTTTAGGGCATTTTTTGCTACGGCAGATTTATTTAAGCTCAGTGATGAGTGCATCGTCCACGTTTGTCCGGTGTCCTGGAGGTCTGTATAGTAGTACTGGTTTCTTACTTTCCGTTTGCAACTAATTATTTCGCGGAAATTGTTCCTGTGTGTTGACGAAATATGTCATGGACCCGTGGAAAAACCTTCCGGAGGCAATTGTTATATCCTAATCTGCGGAAACATGCAAATATCGACTTGACATACAGAACTCCGTGAACTAGGTGACAAATTAACCTTGACACACCACTGCAACATGTGTAGTTTCCTGACTGTAAACTTGTTAACATTGTTCATAATTCTTGAGATTTTGAGGTGACACGTAGGGAGTTCTAAGAGCAAGCCTAAATTTTTCTCAAATATACTGACTGACTGGCTCATGACTAAAGTAATTCTCTAATAACCTAATTGAAAGCATTTTCAAGAATTTGAGCCTCAACAAATTTTAATGTGTGGCTGGATCTCGTTGCGTGAGTTGCAAATTGAGAATTGGTATAATTTCGCCGCGCTGCTGCCTCGTGTTCGGCAATTCACGCCTTGAGAAGGCTGCCAGTTTGTCTGACATAGTTGTTTTGTCTGCAACCGCACCAGATCCTGCAGATGATTCCAGCTGTCTTCTGCCATAACAGTGCGTCTTTCCGTTTCATTATATGACGTCTTATGTTTACCTTAGGTCAGGTTGCAGATGGTCCAAAGCCCCTTTGAGTTCATCCAATTTGTTCGATAGACTCAGTAAATTTGTGGCATAATCTTAATATTCTTGACCTTTATCACCTCATAAACCTTTATTAGTGGTCCCATTGGCAAGAACCGGCCTTCGCTGAGATGCATGCTTCCCTACGATATGACTTCCTTATCTGAATTATGTTCAAACCTTGATTTCACGTCCGATCTTCCCTCTGTCCATCCTCTGATTCAGGTCCCTTTGACATTCCCACAATTTCATTATTTCTCTCGTGCGGTTATCTGGATGTAATAAATATTGTTTTGCACGTGTTCCTTAAGGCAATTCTTCGTTCTAGTTGAAGCGCTGCCTTGGCGTCGATGTTCAAGAATGCTTAAAGGGGTCTTGGGGAAGGCACGAGGCGATTCTCCTTCAAATTATCGTACTTTTTGCCCACGGTTGCATACAACGGATTATTCTTCTTTTAAGACGAGACCTTTGGAAAGCACGAATTAACTCTCTGCAGACCGTATACTTCGAAATTTCGTTCCTTATTCGCACGAAGCCTGGCATTTGAATACATTACTACAGTCGAATGTAATGGCTACGCAGCAGGGTCTAAATCAACGCTTGGATTTCCGAGAAATACCTACATTAACCATAAGAGCAGACAAATAAGTGATCTTACAAAAACGGAAAAATACGTTATCTGCGTTTATATTAACCAAATACTTTCTACTCGAAGGCTGCACCAGATTTAAAATACGATGTATTTTATTCGTGATCCATCTTATTTCGGATATTAACCGAAACGTCAATCGTTCGCGCAAACGAGGCCTAGAAAATTCAAGAAGAATTTAGTGCATGTGCGAGCGATCTCACTTCCGGGCAGTCTTATAAACGGAGCGTTATGCTTTTGCTCGGATTTATTGTTGACAAATTTTAAACGATTATCAAATCTCACTGTTCGGAAAATGGCTGACTTGGAGGCTGTTCTGGCGGACGTTAGCTATTTGATGGCGATGGAAATGAGCAAATCGACCCCAGCTGCTCGCGCAAGCAAGAAGATCACGTTGCCTGACTCCAAGTGAATTTACTATATTTTCTTGAGCTTTCTTTCCATTGTATAAAAGCGTATTTTTAAATACCAAAATATTAGACCATGTTACTTAGTCGTTTAATGATAGCTTCAGGTTATCTATCCGTAAAGATTAGTGGAAAGCAACTTGCTACGACTGTTTAGTCGGATGATCATATTTTGTGAATGATTTGCTGCATTTTAGCTTGCAAAACAAATCACTAGTCACGGGATTTCTCAAAGATCATTCTTAGTAAGTATTGAGTCCAAAGGTTGGTTTAATTACCTCTTAGTGGTTTGACCGAACTCTGATATTAGCCTTTATGACACCATGTTTGCAAATTTTGTCAATAGTCCATGCAAAGTAATTGAATTTATAGATGCATCTGGGAGCATTAAAAGGCAATAACATGAGGGTGTAGTTTGTTTATTCCCCGAGGCTGCTGCCCGAAGTTAGAGATCGTCCTTGCATCTCTTGTGATTTCCACAACTTGTGCGGAACCGGGGTTTGATTAAACCCGTATGTCGGCGCTTCCAATTAAGCAACAGTACCGAACTGGGGCGACTTTTCTGTCAATGTGGATTATCTCTCGAAACCAGTTAACTACTCTGCGCGTGAAGGAGTGACTGTTTAATATATCAAGCTTCTGATTATCATCCAAAGAAAAAGCCGAACTTTCGGTATTTCGTCTCTAACGCTGAGGAGGAAAATGAGTAAAGCTGTCCAGATATGCTGCCGCAGATGTACAATATGTAACCTCCCCGAGGCCGGCTAAGCAATGTTTATAACCGTTTACGAGTACAGACTGGGCAAATGCCAATGTACGTATGTCCTTGTGGCAAGGTGTCTGGTTAATAGACACGGTGGGTGGAATGTGCATACTCCTCAAGCAGCATCAATTCAACGGCCGATGTCATTGATAGCCTGATCATTCGCCAGAAATTGTGTCCTAAGGCGTTTTAACTGTATTTTTCTCAAATGAATAGCCGGTACTCATGAGGGTGTCATATCCTCGTCAGGGTTTTGGTCGCCTCAGTATTTACGACAAAACAATAGCAGCCGTATTTACTTGCGACACCAAGTGCACAGTTTATCAAATTGTGAACCCAGTATGGTTCATCAGCGTAGTTGAGCCAAAATTTGAGTCTTGTGCAATAGAGAAAATCACATGACCCTCGAAGTTGCAATTCCTGTCGGGAACCCACGTGCAGAATGGCAAAAAAACAGCATCTGCACAATCCAGCTGGTGATGCCGAAAACAAGGTCAACATTTAATTGGAGCATTGCTGAAAGTCCGTTTCGTTGACAGTTATTTGGGTCTGGGCAACAAGGTACAGCATTTCCCACCACCGTCGCGAGGAAATTTAACCCGCTAGTTGCCAGCAAATCGATCGCTTAGAGCTCAACAAGGTCATGATTTAAAATTCCGTCACTCAATATTTATCAGCAGAGCAAGGTCAGGTATACTATCAATCAGAAAGTTTTCTAGGCTGTTATGGTTACAAATGGAGGCGCAATATTATAAGCCAGCTTTTTTGAAAAGTTTCCACAGAAACTCTGCATGGTCCATTTTTTGAAGGAGGGCGATCGCTACGCCACATTTTTCAAAGCAGTTAGGTGGACCACTGTAGATAGAGGGCTGCTTCAATCTCTGGGACCTTTGTTGCCTAAGCGACCGAGATGGCGCTTTAGAAATTGGGCCGATAGCAAGCATTTACCTTTAAATAATAGCATAGGAAACGCACAGTCGGTGCTTGCGTACCATGGTCCAAAAGCATAAAATGGAATGCCAGCATCCAGAGTCAGTAGTCATCGAACCCGTATGACATTGACCCTCCCTGCTGGGCCAGCAAATGTGATGCACGTCAGTTTCCGCAGACTTTATGAGGCTCCTTGGAAAATTTTTGTACAGTCCGGTACACTTGGTCACTAGGCTTGTATGTTCGACAATTTTGCTTCAGTACTGTAGCCTCCAGAATCAAAATACGGAAGGTACGGCAAGGAAACTTATTCAGTGGTGGTTGACAATTTCATAGTACAATTTACCAGATATGGCAGTCGGCGTGCTAGGTCTCAGTTTTACGTGCTTTGAAGAGTTTTATAACTAAACATTGATCAACTTACAAAGTAGGGCTACGGCACAGTCAATCTTTCAAAATATTCAAAAACTGTGAATAAGAGCTGCAAAAATACCCATCAGCAAATTCAAAAGAGTATTTGTTGAGTGTTCGTAGGCTTTCGATAAGTTCTCCTCGGTCGAGTGCATTTACATGAGAATTTGTATAATTTAAAACGTGTAAACACAAGCGAGTCATAGGAATAGGGGGGATCAGTAAGAGAATGCTCGGTTTGATGAAGCCAGTCTAGGGACAGGGAGAAAGGTGGACGGAAGGGAGACAGAGTTCGGTCGAGTGCATGCCGCTAAGTGACTGTGAGCCACGCCAGACATAGGGCTTGTAGGAGGTTCATTTTTGCACACAACACCGTCGTTATCAACATGATAGCATCCGATACCCACTGTTGCTAGCAGGCGCTGACCCAGGGATTTTTGTTAGTTTTTCGGGATCTTATAGATCACCAGGAAGCCTTCGCTGGAGTCCACAAGATCTCCTGAATCAACCATTTGCACCAAAATAGAGCTGTTTATTCTCCTGACTTAACCTTTTCTCAGCCATGCTTAGAAGTGCTTTTGTATGCTTTTGGATAGGTGGCGACTCTTATCGATCTCCTCCATTATTCCCACGACCCACTTGTGCGAAAAGATGAACACGTTTAAACCTATGAATTTAAAATCTGTACCCGGTTCCCATATAAATGTACTGCCCCGACAAGAATTTTCTGTATGTTACTAGAAAGTGTAACCCTATTTAGAGCCTGGTTAGAAAAAGCGTATTGCTTACTTTGATTGCGTACAAATAATGTTCCTGAAGGTTACATGACGGTTGGCCAAACGGTAAACGGGGAATGTCTGAAGACCCGAAATTCATCTGCACACTTGAGCAACTGACCTGACTGATTGGTGTATTTAAGTCTGCTTTATGTATTTGTGATTTAAGAGACCTACTGTCGTACACAGGTCGCGCACTCTTAGCACAGTATTTTGGAAGACTTCAGTGCGAGCGGAACATTTTGCTACGCGGTTTCCTTCAAATTCAATGGACATATGATAGGGAAATAGATTGTTTCGGAATCACCTCGGAAAACGTAATAAACAATACCAGCTAGTCTCTTATTTTTTGGTTAGGTAAATACACGTCATTTGTGTCATTCAACATGCACGCGAAGTTTTTTGTCTACGCCATACAATACTCACCTTCAGCTTCTTGTGTTTGGGTAGTAATGTAAGTTCCATCAAACTACATTGACTGCACCAATTTAAAGCGATCGTATCTGGCAGGATTGCGTGCCTCAGAGTACCATGTCCTATGCAGCTTATCGTAAAGCAAAAGCCGAGTAATGCATAAACAAAAAACGACCTCTATTCAGATAGCCAGTATGAAGTAAGAGAGACGAGGGTTCGGTACTTGGTAACTAGAAAAACAACAAGTATATCGCATGATTTTGCTGCTCACAGATTTTTTCTTCCGAAAGTTCGGGCACACACGAGAACTCAGAACTCACGTTTTGGATTTTTTTTATTTTTCATTCATATAGATGCTGTTATAACACAGGCAGGAGATACAGTTTTATCACATTGGCATCAGAAACCACTGGAGAGAATTAACATTGATCATAAAATTGTGGCTAGTAGCGAAGAGAACGTGGTTTTGCGTATTACCATAAACGGTCTGCATCCCAAGCTAATGCATATCCTTTTGTGCATTTTTGATGCACACTGGCGGAGCGCTGACATTAGAAGTTGCGTTTTCTTCCATAATACATACGAAGTTAGACAGCTCTACTTCAAGAGTTTATTGTTAGCACAATGCAAACAAAATATCTAATTCTCCCGATGAAGCTTACTTCGAGCAACCCTAATTTTTTGTTGTTTCTATTTAGTTTTATTCACTAGTAAGGCAAATTTTCGCAACAAATTACCTGGAATATTCAAGTCCGAATAAAAGCCTATTATGGTACAATTTCCGTTCCAGAGCAATAATAATTGAAGCGACATTAAGTCATAGTAGCTGATCTTCCTCGGACACGTTAACCCAAATTCCAAAATGTGTTTTCGATTTTTAGGGATTGTTAAGGTGCGTGAGTAGTAATAATTATTACTGTCGCAATATCCAAGGATCTAAAACGCACAAAAGAATCCGGGCTTTGAATGCGTTACTTTTAGCAGTATGAAAAAAAACTACATTCGGTAATAAATGACTTGACAAATCTTACAAATATTTCGCGGTGATTTTCGACATCCCTAAAATTCAGGTATATCATGTATAAAATATGCACAAAAGTTACAGTTTTTGTATTTATGTGTTAGCAACTTGCCTCTTCAAATTTTATGCTGCAAAAAGGGGTATAGGTAGGATATTTTAAAATTTATTGGCGTCCTGTTATTGTTAATACGCACAGGCATTCCAAACTAAGTGCTGCACGGTTTCTGAGTAAAAATTTCATATATTCCTCAAAGGCCCTGCAGCAATGCAACATAGGGTTCATAAATAATGATAGTGCATATGAACCTTTGTGTTGTCTCCAGAAGCAGCACAAATAAACAAAGTAATATGGGGTCGTGTAGATAGGCATTTCACGATTTTTCAAAATCGCATACACGAAGCCTCTCAAAAAATGATTTTTACCCATTTTGCTTAGTATCAGTATCAGTATATTGAGGGTATGTAGGAAAAATTCCTTTGAGTGCCCTATTTGTACATATGTGCAGTGGTAGCAAAAAATTTGTTGCTTAGACTGTTGGCGAGGCCAGTTGTCCTGAGTCATAGGATGAAAATAGGAGCAGACAGTGAAAAAACTCCTCAGGGACTTTTAGGAGAAAAACTGTCGCCCTTGTGGGGGTAATGCGTGGGATTTAGGAGAAAAAAGGGGGTTCCCACTGGGGGTGGGGCATTGCAAAGGTTCCCAGGATCATCACCGTGTGGACGCCACGTCCTGATTCTTCCTTGCTGATTGCAGAGTCCGCCACGGAACTGGAAAAACAGAGGCATCCGTCCAGATCGTCGACAGTCCGCTTTGGGTCGAACCAAGGGTGACTGTTTAGACCGGCAGGTCTGGCTGATAAGATCGCCAGCGGGTAATCACGGTACGCAGATAGCCAAGTAGGGTAGACCGCGGAGACCTTCGCATGAGGGTGATAGGAAACGGTTTACTTATAGCAAGCTCAAGCAAAAGCAGATATTCTGTCGCAGTGAGGATATTATTTTGATTTTATCCACGATAATCAGTTAGTTAGTTAGTCAATGCTTTCTAGTCGAAACATCTTTCGTAATTTGGATTCACAGTTCATTAGATAAGTCAGCTTTTGGGCGTCTGCTATGTACAACCGTTTGAGTGTGCAATGTATATTCGATCAAATCTCCTCATTCTATGCTTATGATTCCACATAAATGCATCAGATATGCCGTCGTTTTTGCACGCTGCCGTAAATTGCGTTGACGTCTTTGCCGGTGACCTGGATGGAAGGCTATTGGGCCACTGTCAGCCGGGTTAATTTATCATTTGTTGAAAGGTTCTTTAAAGTCAAAAAATCAAAATATTTCTCCGCGATATTAGACAGTAATCCTAGAACATAGTCTTACAGACGGGCTTTCGTGTGGAACAGTCCGGACACCGTGTTACGGAGTGAAAACCCGACTTTCACTATCAACTAGACCGAATATAGCACCATCTTTTATCCTGCAAATATCTCATTCTTTTGAGTTGATCGCTCCTCTGCACAAACCGATAAAGGAGATAACATCAATTTTAGCGAACCGACTCTGTGCGCTTTACGCATTCAATTCCAGCGATTTAGTATGATATAGAGCCACTTTTAACGGACCATATCGTCGTTGCGTCAAACTAAAGCATTAGCTTTTTGGAATGCACTTTCTGGACAGTGTTCCTTTTTTCTGACACGTTGACTTTTTCTTAGTATCTGTGCGCAGCTGAAGTTTAACAGGACCACACGCCATGCGCCCTACTACACTCTATTTCTATTGCTCGCGCGCTTGACTTCAACAAGCCAATAACATACAGGGAGCCGACAGCGTCTTCAATAGGAAAAACAGTCAAAATGTAGTTCACACTATCATGACACCCCAAGGGACGTGGTTGGGAGCGTATGGGTGATTGGGGGGATAACTCGAGCCAAATAAGCGCGGGGAATGGGATATGGATTAAAATAGTCGTCCTCCTAATGTCGCCTAGATCGTATTCTTACTCACGGGTGGGAGGATATTCCTGTTCTAGAAAAACTTGCTCGTGTGTAGCTGAGAGCCAGGTGCTGTGTGGAATACATAGGCAATCTGTCTGACTGAACCTGCGCTGAATCTGCAAATAAATCTATAAAATAAAGGGGATGAGAGGAATGCAACCAAACCTCGCTTCAACACAAACAGCCTCACTTGCATGCACCCAGTATGTGGAGGATTTCGGCGCATAAAACGGATGAAAAATAGATGGTACTGCGGCACGCTCGCCCGTCTTCTTGAATGTCCGGATCTTATGAGCTTTGCTGATGCGGATGGTAATGGTATGCATTAATCGTCTCCTTTGGCTTATCAGCCACTTCACTCAAGCTAATTGAAATCGTACATGAGACTGTGATGTCGTTGTCTCGAAGGCCTACAAACGGAGGCGCTTTTAATCGTACAATTGTACAGATAAAATTTAGAATGGCACACAAAAATAGCTTAACTATTTACTATCGGCAAATTTTATTCACACAAACAAAGCCAGCTCAAACGGGCAGTGTCTGGGGATTTGTGGTCCAGAGGTTCTGGCCAATGTGATTTCGCTATTAAAATATCGCCCCCCAGTCCATAAGCAGGTGCTGCATCAGCTTGTCCAATCCATACCCGGTGCTTAGGCTTAATTTGGCCAAAGCAAGGCGCCACTCGGGGAACGCGCAGGCCACCGCGACGTCTTCGCCATCACCGGGGCATCAGATTGGTGAGCAATCATCACGCTCAATTTCACCACAAATGATGCAAGTTAAGCGGGTCACGACCGCATGCCAAACAGCAAGCAAGGAACACACAAGAGGGCGATTAGTTGTTAATTTTCGTTGTCATAAGTGTGAAGTAAGGACTGTATACTATAAATAATGCAACCCTGCTGTGCTTGTATCACCCGATTTTGCTCATGTCTCCGATGTGGAATCCGCGACGGATGTCGAATCGTCAGGCGAATAAAAGTGTTGTCGCAGTAATCGAATCTTCTTCCTCTTCTTCTCCTCAGTTTAGGGTTTCACAAGAAAAAAAACCTTTTTTTCTGGACAGTTTGTGTGCATTTTATCATCAACAAACCCGTACCATATAGCGATCTGCCGTCGCATGTATTTTTCAATATAACGGTTTCCTATTTTGCGGAGATTTCCATTGAACAAACCAGAAGAGAAATTGGCGAACATGCGTTTGTTTTCCAAAAAATACTCGTGAGGCCTTTAAATTTACATGGTAATGAAATAAATAAACTTTGCTGGTTGGTAAAAAGAGGAAGTGTCGTTGATTTCAGGGTCGGTGGGGGGGGGGGGGTGGAGTTTCCCCTACATGCAGAAAATTTCACAAAAGGACACGCGGCTGCCCCTCTCTTTGTGCATTTAAACCTTAGATACAGACATATTATGCTAATGAGAAAGTCCGCGTTTCCTTCGTAAGTATGCTCAATCGCAGTTTTAGGAGAAATATCTGTTTTATCTGGTGGTTTCCGATGCCAGTGTGATAAAACCGTATCTCTTGCTTGTGCTACGAGGGCGTTTACAAGGATGACATAGAGTGAACCTCCAAAAAGTGAAATCTGCGTCCTCGCGTGTGCCGAACTTCTGGAACGAAAAACCTGCGAGCAGCAAGATCATGCGATAAGCTTGCTGTTTTTTTTCTGGTTACCGAATACACTAAACTCTCGTTTTCCTAATTATCTGCTGGCTTTCTGAATAAAGTTCGTTTTCTTTATATTCATTACTCGGCTCTGTTTTATGATACTATATGGAGGATTTAGTCTTGAAAGGCGTAATCATGCCAGATATAATCACTTTAAATTAATGTTGCGGAAAAATGTCTCTGTACTTGCTGCAGTTAGTAAAGTTTCCTGGAAATAATGCTACTGTCCAACCATAGGAAGTTGAACGAGACGTGCAACTTCGCATATATGTTAAAAGACCAAACTTTCTTGTGGTAACAGAAACAAGTAAGGAGAGAATAAGCCTGGAGACACCTCTGGTTATTTATTAAATTCTGTAGCAGTCTATTTATCTGTCATATTTCCAGTGAATGTGGAAGAACCGCCAAACGAAATGTTTTCAATCGCACTGATGCCTTCCAAAACTCTGCAATAAGATTGCCCGAACTGTATGCGTCCCTGAGTCTTGTCAGTTAATCCCGTGCCTTTATAAATTTGCGCTCTAAAGACAATCTCTGTTTCCCTATGGCAAACTATCAGTTAACCATGTGCAAGCCTTTCGAAACGTTTTGTTTAAGCATATAGAACCCTCCACTGTTTCTGTGCAGATGCGAACTAGAATTGCACACCCGACTCAGGAAAGATATCTACCGTTTTCGAAGTACTAGCTTTTTCTTATTGACATCAGATCTTCTGATTAGGGTGCAGTCGTGGACCAGCAGTGATTGTGTTACCATCACAAGGGGTTAAGTAAGTTTAACCCTAGCACGTGCGATATTCAGGCCTAATGCCTTAGGGAAAGAGAAGCCATGGGAGGGCTGGAGTAGGAGGAAGAGTTTATTCTGTACAGAGACAATGGAGAGTAGGCAGAAGGAAATTGACTGTGAGACAACCGCACAACCGAAAGCTAGCGGACGTCGTCTGATTTGACGTCTGGTCAGGAGTCATCACATGAGGTCCTGTGTGATTCAGCCTAAGATTGGCTTTTCCAGAGGCCGGGAATCAAAGCGTTCACAAGCGTGCGTTCGACTGGAGCTAATTTCGCCAAGGAGTGCACTGCGTGTGAAGCTAGTCACTTAATTGGTGTGACTCCTCGGCTGATATCCGAATTTCTGGTGAATGACAGTGTGACATGGCGTTGGTCCACCCAAATTAAATACGTTTCCTTGCAGTTTCGTTTCTTATGTATTGTGAATCAAAAGGGTAGAGCAAAAAAATCCTGACCAGGCAATTCGAGTGACCAGCCAGCATTCCCACAAAGTCTTATGACACCCGCGGGAGCTAACGCCCACTACTACCCTGGTTCAAGGATAATGTCCGATATTATGCGTATGGTATTACTCCATATATTGGATACATGCATGTTTCGATGGTCCTGGACCGTAGTTCGCCAATTCTGAGCGTATGTAAGCTTTATTATTAAAGATAAGTGCTAACTGTATACCCGAGAACCAAGAGACCGACTCCGGTGCTGAGGCCCCAAACATCGCGAAATTAAATCCATTGGGTTTGAATCAGGACGCTGCAGTGCTGAGAGATTGATAAACAACAGAAGAAGATTCACTCTCGTTAAATAAAGCTTTTCCTAATCTGCAGTTTTGAGATTCGCCCTCAAAAGCGTTAGCAGTAACAGTCGGAGATAATTGGACTAGAGGAACGAGGTGCGCAGAATTCATCGAACGCAGTTGCCATGTCACCATGTGCGCACATAGTTATCATCGCTTGCATTCATAGCTGGGATCGTATTTGATGCAAGCATTTCTCGCTCGTCCAACTTGGACCCAAGAAAGAATATTCTGTGGGTAAACGCCACACAACAGACTGCATAGCAAACCAAAATACATGTGGCGGATGCGAAACACGCACCCACCAGGTTAGTTAAGAACGTGTCTAGATGACTTTGAACTTTATTTTTTATTTTTTACAAGTAGCCTAAGCATTGTTAATTTTAAGTACGCTCAGTTTAACGCGAAAAAGCCGTGGAATTCTTCTTTATGTCTAAATATCGCGGACAATATCCTAATTCAGGACAAATGGATGTTTAAGCTCACACTGGACTTAATTTTTTCGTAAATCAGGGTTTGTTTAGTAGAAATGCCCTCCATTGCAGTTTTGTTTATCAGCAAATTTAGTATTGATGTATAAGGAGGGCGTTGCCAGATTTGAATGTGACTAAGTATCGATCGCTGGGACGATACGTTTATTCATCTGACGTTTCGACATCCTTCGCGGATTCATCATCAGAGACAAGAGAAGGAAACATTAGCAGACTCCCTCCAGATTTGAATGTTTCAAGTGACCCAACTGTGTAAAATTCGTGGCCTCAGTGGTATTCAAATGCACATCAACAAGGGAAGCTTTAGTGCGGCCAACACTCTACCGATTGAGCAACTAGTGCACGCCAAAAGCTTTGCAGTAAATCACACTTGAATTGATTCACCCACATAGCGTACTGCACGCGTGGAATCCACCGATACAGGTACGGTAAGCTAACTGTCCAGAGAGATGGCGTGCCTTTATAGCTCGCATGGCAGTACGGTGGCTCTACTAAAGCCTTCTCTACTGATATTGCTTTGAATCCCACTGAGACTACGAATTATTCACAATTGGTTCAATTGAATTTTTATTGAAGGTAAATCTGTGTTCGAACATTTCATTGATATTAATGTAGAGAAAGCACTTTGGGAAACGATGATTTATTAGGTGAATTTTTGAAGCTGGAGCCCCGTTTCGTGTTTAGACGTAGAGAAAAGTGAATATGCCAAAAACGGCAAACAGTTAATATCGAACGTCGGTGGGAAAGTCGATAATGCTGTGGGGTGGCGCTTGCGCTTGCGCCTTGTTGCCGTGTTTTCCATTCCCTTTGGATTGGCTCGCGTCTCGCCCACTTCTGCTTGGGGCTTCAATACGACGATTCCAACTCGGTGTGCCTGTGTATGCATTGTGTGTCCGAGTGAATGGCTTCGAGAAATTCGCGGCCTTTCTTGTACGGACAAGAGCCAACAATGCGGGTTTCATCCCATGCAAATTGGTGTCCAGTTTCTAATGTGTGTATGGTGACTTCGGACAAGTGATATCGCCCCTTTACCGCCCGTTGATGTTCGCGTAAGCGTATGGAGGCTGATTTTCCTGTCTGTCGGCAATAAACTGCATTACAGCCGCCACAAGAAATCTTGCAGATGACTTCTTTTTTGTCCAAGTAGCCAACCCTATCATTAAGGTGTAAGAGCTGATTTCGTAGAGTATTCATCGGTTCGTGCGCCACTTGGATTTGATGCTTCCTCAGGTGTCTTTCAACTAGTTCGGACACGTTTTTTAATATGTGGAAGTGTTCGTCATCTTTTTGGACTGGGCGCCTGATCGGGACAACCTAGTTCTTTTTTTTATATTGACTGTTGTCGTCTCATGCATCGACACATGAACTGTCTGGGGTAACAATTTTTTGAAAACAATTTGACCAGGTAATTGAGTTCGGCTTTTATCTACGCCTGAAGACGAAGCGGAGCCCCAGCCTCGAAAATGCACCTAATAAACCATCGTTTCCCAAAGCGCTTTCTTTGCATAATCATACTTCTTGGGATGCCGATTTTCTAATTCATTTTATTTATATATTCACTTTACTTGGATTCAATTGGAAAGTGCTAATTCAGGCCTCTTAACCGAAATGATAAGCTTCCAAAACGACTCCTTGGAAATATCTTTCTAATCTGCATGGCGCATTTCCCTACTATTCAGATAGCAGTTTTTGTGTACGATTAGTTCTCATAAAAATCCCAGTGCTCAATCATCGACTGTGAGCAGAATTGAAGGAGGGCACAGACATTTCTGTGCACCATGCCGAGAAAAAGGACAAGAATTCCGTCATTTTTACGACAGAGACCGGGCACATGCGTGCGTACTGCAGCACTGACCGAGATAAGGAGAAAGGGACCAGTGATTAATTTTTGAAAAACATAGGTACAGTCCGCATGTGGGACGTGGGCTTAGGAGGTGGCGGTTCACGTTGGCTGATGGATGGCCAAGTATACTTCTAGGTTGTGAGCGCCAAATTCTGCTATCCACTGCTAGGTTACCTCACGTGTTTGTTATGACTGTCTATGCCTGTGCGTTGGTTTTGAGTTGGGTCAAAATTTAACCCAGTTATTGATCCCATTCATTATTTCCAACGAGCCCACTGTCTGCGAGGCACAATGCGCATTTCCGAGTGCGTGTCTTACGACTCATATGTGGATCCGAGCACTTACCCTTTGGCACAGGGCAAACAATTTTCGGACAAATTCGAATGATTTCAAGGAGTTAGGTTTGGTTTTCCGATCCCCGACAGCAGCAAACTTGTATATAAGTAGCCCGGTAAACTTTAATAATCTTACTGTTACAAATTTCTGGCAGTGACAGGTGTCTGATTTACGGAAATGAAAGAAACAAACCTTACCCGACCGAGCTAAATTTCAGAATCGCCCATACCTAAGGGAACCCTTATCTTAACCATAATCCTATCTTCACCTCAATTTAAGCTGAAACGTTCCTTTGCCACGATTGCAGACTTGACACTAAATCCAACCGGAAACCTAAACCGAGTTAGCATGGGATTTTCACGGCTTGTATTACGGGGCACTATTGGTCTATGAGTCAGCCGCGGGGCCACTTAAACGGGCACCAACCGAATTGTTTTAAATCCCGCAGGTGGGTTTCCGTCAGCGTAGCGTGAGTTCTCACTGGCAATTTTTTAGTTGAAGCCACTTTTTAATTAGTATGTGGATGATCAGAAAAGTCAAGCCAGTCTGCTGTTTCATCTATGAAACTTTGCGTGCATATGCTGAGGGTTTACCATTAAATCATTGTAGACCAATTGTTAAATTCCACTCTTCGATTCAATTTTCTCCCTCCTCAACCTTTTTATCCCCCGCTCTCATCCCCACGACTCACTTGTACGAAAAGACGAAAACGTTTTAACTTGTAGCCCGTTCCCATATAAGCGTTTTGGCCGACGAGAATTAATCGAAAGCATACGTACGCTCGCCAAAATAGTCTTCTGAAAACTTATAATCTATAGAGAACCTGCAAATATTTTTTCTCAGTTGTCAACTGTGTCCAACCTCAGCCTTTCCATGCTGCTCTTACGACGGAAAGTCTCCACACCAAATTTAAGTTCTGTGGATAACATAAATAGCAATAATGTTTGCAATCCACCTGTGACATCAAGTGTAATGGTGACGCGCGCTGTTTCACAAGCAGCCATCAATCAATGGTGTAAATCGAATAGATGAAAGCCGGCCTTGCAGATAGCCGCTATTAACTGAATCCACTTATTCATTTGTAACTTTCATCAAAATATGCAAGTCTGCTTACTGGTTCATTATGGGAATAAAACGCTACTCCCAAGGGCTTACCATGAGGTCGTTATAGGCCAATTGGGAATTTTAAATTATCAACGATTTTGTTGTAAAAACCTTACTGATAATTAAGGATATTAATCCTCGATTCCACAGCTGACTGCACAGCTAATTTGCCTCACGCGTTTGTGTGGACCATCTATGCTTGTGCGTTGGTTTTGAGTCGGGTCAAACGTTAACCCAGTACTTCCGCCTATTATTTTTTTGAAAAGTCGTGTTGGCAAACGATCGTTTTCGGTCATTCATCGTCAGGCCAGTTCATGACATGGGGAATAAAATTGTTCAATCAATTACAGTGATTATATAATCGTCAGGTTAGGGAAGGGGAGAGGGGGAGGAAAATGGTGAAGGTAATTAAGCAGCTGCATTTTCCCTCGTCTCCTGAACGCGGGCGCCTGCGCGGGTAGGACGCTGGTTGCCATACCCAGATGAGACAGGGGGGATGTTCTCGCGGTCCGCGGATTGAGTTCTGTATGTCAGCCGCACAGCTTGCGTTTGACTATTCTCCGTAGCTTCGTCTTCTTTGGCTTTAGTAGGTGTTGGATTTCCGCGTGCAGTCGGCCAAGGGAGGCCGATGGCATGAACCAGCGCCTTTTGACAGCATAGAATGGGTTTTGCTAGCCGGATTGTCACTACTTCTGCTGTGGCTAACACCCGTTTGCGCAGACCTTTGGAGAAGTGCGTTGGCGTGCGGTATATGACCCAAAAGGCTTAACTCGCGTCCATTTGGTGGTTTGTATCAATTAGGTGGGCGAGGATTGAGCTTGAGGTCGGTCTATTCTCCCCTCTGCTGAGCCAAGCTGGTTTGTGCTCGCGCATTCTCTTCTCCAGACGTCGCGTTGTTCGGCCAATATAGCCTGCTCCACAGGAACAGGTGAACGAATAGATGCACATAGATGTGGCCTGAAACGGTAGTCTGTCCTTACCTCCCATTTGTAGAAGGGGTGAGTTAGTGAAGAGAACCCGCAAGTTTGCAGCCGGGAAGGCATTCATAACCGCTGTCCTCAGGCGACTTCTTACTAGTTCACTCGTTGCGTCTCCAATAAACGGTAGTCTTATAAACCGATCTTTCTTTTCCGCCGTTGCACTTGCGACCTTTGGGGCACGTTCCTTGATGTTCTGAAGGATGAACCGTTCCGGATAACCGTTTTCTTGGAGTGTGTCCTTTAGTTGCTGCAATTCTACTTCCACTATTTCAGGAGAGCAGATACGGCGTATTCTGGCTGCCATTCCCTGGACTAAGTTCCGTTTGACGTTAAGGGGGACGAAACTGTGAAAATTAACGTATTACCCAGTCCAGGTTTTCTTTCTAACTAGTCGGCGTTGTATCGAGCCATCTTCTTGTCTGTGTAAGAGGACGTCTAGGAAAGCGAGTACCTCGTTCGCCTCTGTTTCCACTGTAAATGTGAGTGCTGTGTGGGCGCTATTAAATTTTCGGACTAGACCATCGATATCAGCGGTCTTCTTTGTCAGGCAAAAGATGTCGTCCACATATCGACCATAGAACTTAAGGTCATTGGTAGTGTCTTTGAGCTTCGTTTCCTCGATCTTGCCCATGAAGACGTTTGCCAGGAATAGTCCAAGTGGTTAGCCCATGGCCACTCCGTCAATTTACCTGTATAGCCGGCCATTGCAGATAAACTGTACATTTTGTGTACAGCATGTCAGTAGATCTTTCAGCCTCTCCACTGTCATCCCTATATGGTATTGTGGTATGGTATTTTTTCCGAAGAACCCACTGTCTGCAGTATATATCTTCCGAAAAAAATGTTGATCCAAGCACTTACCCTGTCGGACAGGGTTAACAAAACTCGGACGAATTCGAATTCCTTAAGGGAGTTGGGTTCAGCTTCCTGATTCCAGACGGCAGAAAGTTTGCACATAAGTAGTCTGTTTAACGTCAATAATCTTGCTGTAACTAGCTGCTACCCACGACGGGCGTTTGATTTCAGAAAAGAAAAGAATCAACCCTCATCAGGTTGATATTAACATCAGGAACGCACACGCTCAGGCATCAAAGTGAACTCTAATCCTCACTTAACTTTCGATGCAGCCGAAATTGACCTTCACCATGATTGAAGACTTCAGCCTAAACCTAACCTGAAGACTAAGCCGCATTTTCATGGAAGGTGAACGGCCTGTATTACGGGGAATTATTATTCCACTACTCAGCCGTGGGGTCATTTAAGCGCTCGCCACCCTAATTGTTTTAAATCCAGGAGGTGGGTTTCCGTGAGCATAGCGTAAATGCGAAAAAGGAGTCATCGCAGGCAGTCCTCATTAACTTTATCCACTTATTCGTTGGTAATTTTGATCAAAAATGTCAGGCCAGTCTGTTGTTTCCTCTGAGGCTTTTGAGCTTTTACAGAAAGCTTATCCTTCAATCAGTTTAGACCTATTGTGAAGTTTCACTTTTCGGTTCAATTAGAAACAGCGTGTTAGTACAAATCTTACGGAGAATTAAGGATCTAAACCTTCCATTCCATAGTTGACTGCAAGCAGAGAGTTCTGTGCAGAGTGGATAAAATCGAATATTCCCCCCTTGTGGACTTTTGAGGTGGCAATCTAAATTTTTTACACTCGCAAACTGCTGTGGATAATTTCGCGTTCGGCCGACACGGCGTGGGTGGGTGGGGATGCTCGACTTTTCGCAAATTAATGTCAATTTCCGCTTCACGTGATTTAACTCAGTGGCAACTTTCACTTTTTGACTCTCGGTCATACTGGCCTTAACCGTCCACCGAAAGTTATCAACGTGCTATAAAAAGGCGAACCAGTATTTGAAAAAAGGGCGAAATTGATACTTTTTCTTACCACATGGCCTTGGTGATCATGACCTTAAAACCTCCACAGACGTCTTTTGTGGTTGTATTTGCATTCAAGTTTAAAAGCAGATTCATTTCATTTTACAAGCTTGCGTGATGATCAAAGAATTATCGCTATAATTGTCTGACTTTTTGACTGCGGATGATTAAGCGCATCTAGTTTATTAAAGGCCACTAACACTAAAGTGATGACGTGCATAGTTATCATTAAAGAATTGCTACGTTTTAATTGAAAACCTAGAGCGATGGAGTTGTCCGGGCGGGAAACGCCGGTTTGCTTACCACAGGCTTGGCTATGCCTGTTGGAAGACAAAAATCGTCATCCAGCATTCTGTAAATCTGTCGATGGTCCATTTTGCAGTACATTTTCGCAAAATATGGAATGCTCCTTTATCAGTAGCTACACGAAATTATACGCTGACAGCGAAAATTTCAACAAACTGCCCTGTTAAGTTAGATTAGGAATCCCATGAATTTTGTCCGTCTGCATTTAATTCAAAATTTAATTCAAGCCCTAGTGATCCAGCATTCCTACTTTTCCATCTTTAGAATAATTAGGTGTCAACTTCCTTTAAAAACCTCTCAGTTAAAACCAAACGACACAGGCAGAATTTTAAGATCCACTGTAGGAAATAATGTTATTGGGCGGTTAATATGAACTTGTTCAGTAGCACCACGTCACTTGAAGCATGCGTAGACTCCTTTATCGTAAAAGGCACAGTCTGAACATCGTACCCACAGACACAGTGAGCACATGCATGGTGGCTTGCGTTTGAATAAGGTAATATTATGCGTAGGCTTTCGGGGCATATACCGCATCATCTTTCCCCCGTTATCGCTATCATACCTGGACCCTTGTCATGATCATGATAAGGTGGCTGGAAAAGTCGCAGCTGCCCCTAGGCGTGCCATAAAAGCCACCTCAAGAAGGGCCCATTGCAAGCTGAAACTCAGTCCGCAAGTCAACCAATCCACACAGGCATACCATGGGCTGCATGTGTTATCCTGCCAGTGGGCAAACGTCGCAACCACTGCTTCTAGCAGACCGTGATAGCTTCAAGCGCACCAGATGGTATATATTGAAGAACGTGTGCTGAACTGTCGAAAAAAAACTTTCGAAGTGTCAACCGCACTCTCATTCTCTCGCTGGCAAAGCCGGAGGCGTGCATAGGCGGAGTAGTAGAAAGGCCACATAAAGGGCCCATTGCAACCCGTCGGCGAGTCAGCCGATTCATACAAGCACACCATGGGCTGAATGTGCGCTGCGAGTTATCCTGTCAGTTGGGAAACATCGCAGCCAATGCTTTTAGCAGACCGTGATACTTTAAAGTGCATCAGCTTACTTATACTGAAGAAAGCGTGCTGATCTGTCGACGCCTTCTATCTGTATTCTTATTCTTAGCTTCTAACCACTGTCTGAGCCGGCCAGTTAGCTGGTACTGACGTACCTTTGCGTGCCATGCACACGACTTGTTCTCCCAACTACAGCCATCTAAGAGGTAATGGTCATCTATATTTAGCGTTGGGTTTACTCGGCTGCAGACTTCTAATAAACGAGCCGTTCCAGTCTCAACTACGTGCGATTAAAAATTAAGTTTTCTCTTGTTAGAGGAAAGGCTCGGATAATTGCTGACAAGCATAAATGAAAACAAAGTGCATATAGTTACTTTCCATTTCTATATATTTTACCCTTGCATTCATACCTCAGTGGTACAGCAGTCCTACTCCATTTTCGGCAGTCAAATATCAACTTACTCGCACTTGTTATGGCTGTGATCATGCCTGATCTAGCCGGCCTCAATGATGTCACGAATTGTACCTCTCCATGCGTGGCGATTGGCGGCAGCGGATATCGAAAGCTCCACCCAGTCCCTTCTCCAGCGATGGAGGCCGAAGATAGAACTGCTTCCATGTCTTGACGGACGGTGTCTACCCAGGTCTTCAGTCGCCCTTCTCTTCGACTTTTTCAGGGGGGCTGCGGTGCCGGGTCGAGGGCAGCATAGGTAGGCTCGTGGGGCGGAAGACGGAGAACGTGTCCAAACCACCTCAGTCGTCTGTCTTGAAAAGCTTGAGATATCCTCGTGATACGATCACAGTGGATGCAGACTGTCTCATTTGAGATGAAGTCGCTATACTTAACTCGCAGGATCGTCTTCATGCACTGGCGGTTAAAGACCTCCAGTCTTCGCTCATCTTCAGCGCGCACAGCCCAGCATTCACATCCATAGAGAAGGACTGACCGGATGGATGCACGAATCTTCGTGGCGATGGAGATGTCACGTCGGATCCATAGGCGCTTTCGAAGGATTGCGAAAACCCAGCGAGCAGCATCGATACGGGAGACAATGTCGTCCTTGCTCTGCCCATTCGGTAGCAGCCTCGCCCCGAGGTATTTAAAGCTGTCTACTTCTTCAAGTTTATGGCCATTAATCTCCAGGGGTGCCCTTTCCTGGTCAGAGATGTAGCTCGAGAACAACTTCGTCTTCCCGGAATTGATGGACATGCCTACCAACATAGCGATCTCATTTAACCGCGACATTACTGACTGTAGACCATTAAAGGTTGAGGCTAACAGTGCAATATCATCGGCGTAGTCAAGATCAGTTAGTCGGCGTCCGGGTGCAAGTTCAACACCATCCTCTTCATGTAGGTCCTTGCGGAGAATCCAGTCAATGACGTAGTTAAACAGAATGGGCGAAAGGACGCAGCCCTGTCGGACACCAGACCGGATATCGAACGACTGAGAGAGATTGTTGTGGACCAGGACTCGTGCGGTGGTAGACCGATAGTATGCCTTAATCATGGCAATGAGTTTGGTCGGCACTCCATCCAGTTCCATTATCGGCCACAGGGACTCACGATGGATGGAATCGAATGCGGCGGCAAAGTCGACGAAGCAAACGGCCGTCGGTTGCTGGTAGCTATGGTGGAATTCTAGAGCACGCCTCAGTGTGAATATTTGATCCACACATCCACGCCCAGCTCGAAATCCGGCTTGGTTGGGTCGTGTCCTGAAGTCACGTAGAGGCTGGAAGCGCCTGAAAAGAACAACAGTGAAGACCTTTGCAGCAACATCGATAAGACTTATGCCACGGTAGTTCTTGCATCTTGTCTTATCTACCTTTTTGTGGACAGGTACAAGGATACCTGAGCCCCAGTCATCGGGAACGGTCTCTTCTCGCCACGCCTGTACAATCACCTCATGGAGCCGAGGAGCCAAAGTATCGACACAGGACTTGTAGATTTCTGCAGGAATACCGTCCTCTCCGCACGCCTTGTTGTTGCGTTGCCTCTGCATTGCATCGGTAACTTCGTCTTCGGAAGGGATATCACACGACACTGCGTAGGCAGGAGAGGATTGAAACTTTGCTGTGGAGGAGAGGGAGGGTGTGATGGGTTGTTCGTAAAAGTTGAGTAGGTGCTCGAAGTGTTCACGCCAACGTGCGTTGTAAAAAAACGAAAAACAACACAAAATGAACGTTTAACCTCTTCTGTAGGAAAACAATTTGTGACCAGATAAGTAACTTCAGCTTGTCCATTGTCAGCGCAGTCACCATTTGCGGTCACCTCTTTTTACAAGATATTTAAATTTTATAAAATCTTGTATAAAATCACACACTCTTGAATTAACTGCGATCTCGGCATCGCCTTTATCAATAAGCTTTCCGTTCACTGTGCCAGAAGTAAATTAACCTGCCTGCAAAAGCAGTATGAGTTGTCGAAGAATGTTTAGCTCTGAGCAACGACGAAGATGTTGACTTGATACTGCTGCGGAAATGTTACGATACACTAGTTAAATTAGGTAGGACACACTTAGCTCAGGTCGGTTAATTAATTCCAGCGGTTTGTGTATCAGCGCGGATTTAATTAAATCGTCATTCCGTAAAAAACTCTACGGTTGCACTTATTAGAGACCTTTTAGGGCTCGGGCTGCAAGCCTCGAACGCAATTTCGCAAAGTACCATGAAACTGGCAAGATAGTTTGGCTACATATTTATGCGGGCATCTGCTGTCCGCGAAAATCCTTCCTCAACAGTTCCGTTAATTGTGCATTTTTTTGTGAATGCCAATGCGGAATTACAGCTCACTATTTCTGTTTGTTCCCCTTGTTCTTGGGTTTCGCTCTCGCAGACAACAGGCTTGCTGTATCCATGTTTATTAAGAATTAAATTTAATCAGACTTAACTTTATACAAATTGTCTTTATGCTTTCCCGCCTAATAGGCTGTCTGCTATCGAAATAGGCCATATGTAGTACAAACGTTCAGCTTGGTTCGGCGTCCTAAACACTTCACGCTTAAGACCTATTTCCTCACCTCTTTTCTCCTAGATCTATTTTTAGCAGGTTGACCTAGTAAAGTGTATGGGGATTTGTAGCTAACAGTTGCGTGACCTCATCGGGCAGTATGACCTTAGCTGACCAACACAGACAGCGGTGTCAGACAGCAAAGTCCCACCGATTGAACAACATGTGTGTGTTAGTTACAGCTAATAAGCAATAAGATTATACCACCTTCCAGGCACAAAAAGTATGCATTATTAAGTAGCAAGACGTGTCCATAGTTTACTTTTATTTGAACTGTAAAACACTAAAATGTAATACCCTTTGGGTTGCAAATTCGAACGCAAAAGCAGATAATTTGTGTTCGCTGAAAGTGATAGCCCGATTCTGGGTTAATTTTGCACAAAAAAGTGTGTTCAACGATTCGCCTTGCGCATCTATTTTATTGATTGTTATTGGCGCTTAAGGGATAGTGTGCGTAGTTAATAATGACATTTCCTCGTCATTAAAAGTAGTTACGTTTGAATTGCAAACTTTGAGTGGTGGAGTAATCTAGGTTGGAAGCACTGGTCATCTAGACTCGGCGTTAGGCATGGCGGACGAAGGACACTTAATAGGACACAAGTCTTTGCCCAGTATCCCGTAATTATGTACACACCCCCACTTGCAGTACAAATGCGCAAAATATACCATGTTTCTTTGTCAAAAGCTACACGGAACTATACGCTGACAGAGAAAATGTCAGAAAATGCCGCATGAAATTATTCAAGGCATCCAATAAATTTTCTCTGTCTCCATATTATTCGGCATTCTGTATGTGCCTCATTGATCCGGCATTCCTTCTTTAGGGAAGTTATGTGCTAGGGACGTAAACCTTATACGCCTTTTTCATAGTAAAATAATATTGGTGCGATAGTATTGCTACTTATATATGCGGATAGCTACTGTTTGCGAAGACCTCCCTCAACAGTTCCCTTTAACTGTGCATTGACACAAGGATTTGTGGTCTTTCATCGTTTTGTGACTGCCAATACGGAATTACAGCTTACTTTTTCTGTTAAGTTACCTAACTCCTAGGGTTTGCTCCCTCAGACACCAAACTTGCGGCCTCCATGTTTATTAAGAATTGCATTTAATCAGGCCTAGCATTACGCAAATTGTCTTTATACTTTTCCGCCCTGCAGTAGGCTTAATAGGCAACCTGTTATACAAATGGGCAATATGTAGTAAAAATGTAAGCTTGCTAACACACTTTGCACGTCGGGTCTTCTTCCCTTTTCTCTGTTCTCCTTGACATATTTTTGGCAGATTGACCTAATTAAATAAATCGTGATTTCTAGCGAACAGTTGCGTGACCTTATCAGGCCGTATGATCTTAGCTGACTACCGCAGACGATATCGGACGGCAGAGGTTCATTGATTGAAAAACATGTTTGTTTAGTTACAGATAATGAGCAATAAGTGTTAACCACCGTCAACGCACTCAGATATGTACATGATTTATTTGCACGACGAGTCCAAAACCAAACAAAAGGTTCTACCTTTATTCCTTTTATCATCCCCGGAAGAGAAAGGAGAAGAAGAGACGATATCTGGGAACAAGATGTATTTTGGCTGACGCTTCAAAAGCGTGCTCGCTTCCATTGCCAGAGCGTGGTGTCTGTACTCCTGTTCGCGTCAGACGAATGTGTCCGACCGTTAGCCTTGCATAATGCCCATGTCTCAATTGATTACACCGATCGATTTCCGTGGCTGTTTGAAGAGAACAGCTGATGCTGTTTTCCCATCTCTGACGATGGCTTCCTGCAGGAGCCGGAAATCTCAGACCAATAAAATTATGATAACGGTGGTCGATAAAACATCTTCTAATCAAAATATATACGTTCCTGGAATGCGAACATTTGCTTCAATTCGTAAACTAGACAATACTCTTTGAATCATGCCTTTGAACCCAAATCAGAGAGGTTATCTTCGAGGAACGTGATAGCCACACTCTGAGCTTATTATGCACGAAAAAGCAGCGGTCCACCCTGCGGAGGTGTTTTACGCCATCCACAAAGATTGCATTTGGAACATGGTAATGCTGCAAATTTTGAAATCCTCATTTTTTTCCAATGCCCATCTCCAGCAGTACCCTGATATCTTTGTGAATGTGATTGTGGCTACAAGTTAGAGGCCGGTTTTATCCATTAAATAGATGGGAAAAGCCGTTTACTTCATTATTTACTAGCTGTTGTTCAATTTGGGCGGGAACTAGCCGACATATGCATCTGCGTGGGCGGGAGAATATATGTTTACACAATATTAACCATAAACATTCAATCAAGCCTGTTTTGAGACATGATTAAGCGTGGATTATCAACTTATTTTGGTTAAAAGTACTTCTGGCAAACAGTTGTTTTCGATCACGCCTCATCTGGCCTCTATACTGACATTTTGATTAGCATTCGGTAGGCCTTCCAATCGCATAAGCTAATTACTGGTTTGATTTAGTATGAAGCCGCCTAATGTATGGTGCATTTTAGCCTTAAATACTTTGTCTGGAGGAGCTACGTTCTAACGGAATAGCGAATGCACATCCAACCTCGATTCCAGACAGGTAATTTATATGAACTGGGCAATGTGAGTAGTTCACATAAACACGATATGAATAGTTTCAATAAACGTTGACCGTAAAGCTTTCAACCCGTTGAGTGTCGTAGGACTATTTTAGGTTTCATAAAAACTTGAGTTAACCCAAGTGTGAAAAACTCTAGGCGTTTGGCGGGATTTGAACCCGCGCATCAGAGAAAGCCTTTGCCGGAGGCTAATGCTCTACTGCTAAGCTACAAACGCCCGCTTCACGCCATGAGTTTAATCACACTTGGATCGATATAAACCGCTTAACTTTTCGCTCATATGGAATTCACCAATACGGGAGCAAGTTGACTGCCCAAGCAGGATTTTCTAAGCAATCATCTAGAATCCACCAGAATGACTACTAGGCTGACTTAATTATTAAGTTGATTTGGCAGATTTGCTTAATTTGAGTTGACCCAAGTGTGAAAAACTAGGCGTTTGGCGGGATTTGAACCCGCGCATCAGAGAAAGCTTTTGCCGGAGGCTAATTCCTAGATGATACTAAGTAACCTTCTCTTTGACTCTAATGCCAAGCAGCATAGCGGACGTTCAACAGTCTGCAGGCATATTTTATTCATATAATGATTATATTATAAAGCAGTAGTCTTAAAGACCTCTCTGGACTATACTAAGGATGTTGTTTCCTAGTATCCGGTGCGACCAGGCTTTCTAAATGTTATAATGTTACTCGTTTAAACTTCATGCAAATGCACCTTGTTACATGAAAACACAGGTCACGTGAGTTAGGGCTTAATGGATGCCCTCGACGAATATGTTCGGGTTTTTTGAACGGGTATGTGACGAAGGTTTCATGTGATGCATAAGTATCAGTCTCGCATACTCAGCTAAGCGCTCGCATATACACGAAAGCACCTTTAAGGATTTTTTCTCAGCTTCCCGAAGTGTGGCTTCAAAAGCCACTTAAGTGTTTCTGATGATAGCTCACCTAAGTGCACGGCCATAAAATGCGTAACTAAACCTACATTTATCACAGTATCTATTAGGACGTGTTATCTTAATATAACATGTCGAAGATCTGGAGGAAGCGCTTTCCTGCATTTAACCAAATTTTTGCTACCTGCGTATCGCTATAGAAATGAACAGGAATCTACATACGATAGTTTGACCGTCGTTTTCGATGAGGTTCGTCGTGTGCTCCGCAGGTTGGTGGTTGTCGCGCAGGCATGGCGACTGGCACGTGGATTAGGTTTAAGTACTGAACTGCGCCCGGTGTCTAGACAGAGGCAAGAAGGCCGGAAGCGAGATCGAGCGCAGGTGGTTGATGTGAGCTCATCGAGGGCTAGTTGTTGTCTCGACATCAGAAGGACCCCAAATCACAAATCTGGGCAGACGGAATAAATGAAACAACGTTACTGAGCTTAAGTAGCTTTACAGTAGCTTCGGCAAGCGCCGCGTACAGAAGCCAATCGAGTCGGTCCGGAAAACGTCTATGCGCGCGAGTTTATTCAAGCCTGTTTAGCCAATCAGGAGAGGGTGCAGGTGTTAACATCAGAGCTCGCGAGGTATCGATTAGCTTCGGGTGTAGGCGCGTCGACCGTGGGGGGTGCAAAAGTACAAGAGCGCGCAGAGGTAAGAGGATGAGTCAGCACTGGGCGCGCGGGTAGACAAAGGTTTAGAGGATGAAAAAGAAGTGAATACGCGCAGCATAACCGAACTCAGGCTGCTACAAGCCGGAACCTTCGCGTGCCACCAACGCACTCCCTCCACGTTTATCACTTTCTATGGAAGCGTGGTCTGAATAGCGCCTGCCGTGCTCTGATCTGGCTCCTTATGTGTCCGCTGCAAGTACCGCGCGTCTAAATTTGTCCCCTGCACGGTCAGGAGGCCAGCGGCACCATCACCAAAGTCGACATTGGATGCATGCACTTCTTGCGTCGGGCGGCTCGGTCGTTTGCGAATGCAGCATTCAGCCACTCGTGAACCACCCAGTAAAGCACCGACATACGCCATTCGTCATCAAATCAACTGCCGACATCACCCTCGAACGATCAGCCATCGCATGTGGCTAAATGGTCACATGGACTTCCGTGCAAACCTGCCGTTAATCACTGCAAACTAGATAACATCAACACGCACACACTCTCCCCATCAACACACACAGCACACACGAAAATGTCCAACATCACAATCCCCACGCATAACCTAAGGACTTATCAAGTTAATCAGACGTCTATTTTTCGTTTACCTCTAAATCTGGCCTACCGGATGAATGAGTCATCCGAAGAAGGTGCTAGGTTGGCTGTCTGGTACGCGCAAATGCACTGAGCCTTATTCTGTCATTCGCATCTATCGAAAACTAGTTGCTGTATCAATGACAGAAGTATTTCCAAATCAGAAGTCAGAAAGGACAAAAGGAACTGGAACAGCTTCCCTGTGCTAAAGCAGCCGCGCACTAAAGCAAGTCGCGTTAGTGAAAAAGTTTGCGCTGTTGCGAAGCCCTGGGTGCAGAGTGTGTCCTTAGCCAATTAGGTGGTGGCAAGGGGCGCATCGAGTAACTTGTGTCTCAGAAAGTGATTCGATCGAGAGCGTAGGGGAGGCGAGTTACCCAGGAAAGGAGGGTTACCGATTAGCCAAGCTGCAGGCTACCTGGCGCGTCCACAGGTGGCGAATACTAGCGCAGCCTTCAGTGAAGGTTAGCTGCGAAATAAGCAGGCTCCCGGGTCTGGCGAATAAGCAGTCGCGGACGCAGCAGCGACAGTGTTACCAGGGCGCGGTGGGCTGAGGTCTGGCACACCGACTGCCTTATAAAATGTCGCAAGGCCCAATGACGACACTGTGCCATGGCGAGCGTGAACCGCCATTAAATAGGTTTTCCTTGTCGCCAACACCACTGCCTTGTGGTTAGGTTCTTGAGCCAAAGTGCTAGAGGAGACAACCTCGAACAAAGAATCCGAGCAGCCGTTGGGGATCCACCTGTATTCAAAATTCCCAAGAACCCCCAATGATATGTCTACTTACGATTTTACTACCCATGCTACGGCGTCCGCGGGAACCGACGCGCTCCGCAACCCTTGTCCGGTGGTGCGGGTGAATAATATGCAAGCGGGACTGCTGAACAAAAAACGGACTCTTGGTATTGGATGCTGGAATGTGCGAACATTTCTGGGACCCGGTACTCAAAGTCTGACAGCGCACAGTCTCTATGAATATCACGTGGATGCTTGTTGCCTGTCAGAAGTCCGACTCCCCGATTCAGGCACCTGAGAAATCAAATCCCGGAGGCCGATTCCCATCTCACCTTGTATTACAGTGGGCGGACACGGTGTGGCTATTGCCCTCTCGGAACAAGCCAACCGTGCGCTTCTGGCATGGGAACCAGTCAACGACCGAATGGCCTATGTTCGACTAAAAGGCCATTTTACGACTGACTGATGTGAGAAGCCTGAGGAGCGCGCGCAACCATGACGAAATGCAGCTCCAGCATGCGGGGGTGGGGTCTCGGTCTGCTTTGACGGTGTTGGCTGTCAGTTAATCGGTGTGCCGTGGACTTCGGGACGGTGGCGAAGGAAGGCATTGGAACACCTGCTACAAGTCCCTGTCTACGGAAGTTTTCGTAGCTGACTGGAGGGGTGTCTGTACGGTCATAATCTAGAAAGTTACCGCCACTGCAATCAAAAGCCTGAATATTCGCCCACGGTAAGTTGAAGGGAAAGTAACTTGATCGAGTTGTGGAACCAATTGTTATTTTTAGTAATATAGGAGCTAAGGGTACGACGGTTATGTCCTTAACACCTGCAATCTTCCAGACCCAGGTTCCTTAGGAGATTGGAGAGAAAACGGTGGAAAGGCGAGAGTAGACGGAACAGTATATTGTTTACAGAAAAGTTATGGGAAAGTTGCCAGTCCATCCGGCATGGCTGTACGGCCGGAGGGCGCATGAGCGCGTGGCCTCCAAGCCGTCTCGCTCAGAGCCGATTTCCAAGTGAGGTCTTTGAGTAGTCGGGCCAGAAGACAGAGAGAGATATAGCTTTCATTGGCTAGGTCAGCCTGGAGATTTTGGGCAGAGAGGCAACTTGCGTCGGGCACGCGTGCAAGCTCCCCATTCGTCGCCTGGGTTTTGAGCGTAGATGCGGGGACCGTGATTGGCTGATCGAGACGTCAACAACCGCGTCGGCAAGCCCTTGGGAAAGTGCACTTCGATGCGAGCTAGTCAGGCAGGCACGAGCCGCTACAGTAATCCCCGAACTCTTAAAGGGTCCATGCGCAGTGCCAAAATCAGCGCCGGAACATGTTAGCCAATTAACAACCAGTGCTAAAGGCCTGCATTTGCCGAGGATGGTGTCAAGTTTTTTACAGTTAACCCTAATGGCTGCGAGCTTCCAGACTCGGTTGCTTCGGAGATGAGAAAACCAGATTAGTAGGAAAAACGTATTCTGTACAGAATGGTTGAGGAATATGTAATAGGTGTTTTGACTCAGATTGGCAGGCGTCCGACCGTAAGGGAGCGAGGGTTGTCAGCCGGGCCGACAACGCTGCCCGCAGCCGTTCCCCTGCGGGGCAGATTTCGGAGTGAAGTCTGACCGCAGTCATTCAAGCGGCCACAGTTAGCTGTCTCTGTTCTATGCGGCCTGTAAGGTGAGTGGTTAGACCGCGCAAGCTTACGCACCGGTATGGGTGGAATCGAGACTGAGTCTGTCAGTAGGTCGCGCCCGACACTGAGCGAGAGGTGGACAGGGCGCTGCGGCCATTCGCACAAGAGCGCGTGTTAAGAGCAGTCTTGGGCTTATGAGTCAGCAGTCACGGGTTCTGACAGTGGCCACTACACATGTACCGATCTGGCGTCGGCATTTAGATTCCGGCTCAGACACCCACACACACACCTGCAGCGCTGATCGTTGATTGGCTAACACTCTCTAGTGCCGTCACATGTTCTTTAGTTCTGGGTTTACCTTTATCGATGGATTCCTCTGCGATTTGAAAAGAAAAACATTATTTCCGTGCTACATAAGCATTATTCTGGCCAACTCATGTGCGTGTTCTTACTGCGAGTCTTTTGCGAGAGTCCAAATTCTAGTGGAGGACTGCATGTTCCTTAACAGAAACCCATGGAGGGCATTCAGGGGTGAAAACATAGGTCCCGTGATGCGGCAAGAAATAACTAAAGAGTAGTAAGTACCAATGTAAACATGGGTGGATTAGGAAAAGAAGTAAGAGTCGTGATCAATAGAATGAGAATTTGTACTTCCCTGCCGTTTCGGATTCTGTCGAGAATCCTTAATCCTAGGTAACTGTGAGGTAGTGTGAGACTTGCGTATAGGTGGGATACTTAACGATGGCAGAAAATGCATAAAAGTTGTATGGAGCTCCAAAATATGACGGAAAATATAACAATGCAAAACTGATACACGAAAAGGCACACGCACGCACACCAAGGAAAATAACAGGTAAGTTTGAATAAAGTATGTCAGTGTGCGACGCAGAGCAAAACTCCAGCAATTTTATCGTCCTGGTCTTAGTTCATGATCCATTAATTATGCTCAGCAGTCGATACTTGCATGCAAGGTAGACATTCGTTGCCCCGTGTCGTGTCAGCCAATGGAAATGCGCCGCTATTGCAGCAAGGCAGAGTTATCCTCCAGCTGAGGGGACCACGGGTACTGGAGTGTTGGACCGCCAATATCAACGGCCTCCTTGGACGAACGCCCAACACACTATCCGCTGACTTCCTCCAATGGATTCCAACCAAGAACTCGGTTGCCTAGCTTTGCCCCTGCATAAAATCGGTGAAGTGGATTAGACTTCCTTTTTCTTCCTTTTTCTATTAGTATGGTGGCACAAAATTCACGGAAAAATTACCTCGAGGTGACTGCCCACACAGCCTGGGCAGAGGTCGCAGTCAAGAAGATCCCAGAATACCCAGGCTTACACCATATGCCGGGAATATACTAGAAAGACTGGAACCATATAAATATGCCGGAGTGGTCAACCCATCACACTCTCCCTCTCCTCCACAGTGAAGTTTCAATCCTCTCCTGCCTACGCAGTGTCGTGTGACATCCATTTCGAAAACAAAGTTACCGATGCAATGCAGAGGCAACGCAACAACAAGGCGTGCGGAGAGGACGGTATTCCTGCAGAAATCTATAAGTCCTGTGTCGATACCTTGGCTCCTCGGCTCCATGAGGTGATTGTACAGGCGTGGCGAGAAGAGACCGTTCCCGATGACTGGGGCTCAGGTATCCTTGTACCTGTCTACAAGAAGGGAGATTAGACAAGATGCGAGAACTACCGTGGCATAAGTCTCATCCATGTTGCTGCAAAGATCTTCGCTGTTGCTCTTCTCAGGCGCTTCCAGTCTGTACGTGACTCCAGGACACGACCCAACCAAGCCGGATTTCGAGCTGGGCGTGGATGTGTGGATCAAATATTCACACTGAGGCGTGCTCTAGAATTCCACCATAGCTACCAGCAACCGACGGCCGTTTGCTTCGTCGACTTTGCCGCCGCATTCGATTACATCCATCGTGAGTCCCTGTGGCCGATAAGGGAACTGGATGGAGTGCCGACCAAACTCATTGCCATGATTAAGGCATACTATCGGTCTACCACCGCACGAGTCCTGGTCCACAACAATCTCTCTCAGTCGTTCGATATCCGGTCTGGTGTCCGACAGGGCTGCGTCCTTTCGCCCATTCTGTTTAACTACGTCATTGACTGGATTCTCCGCAAGGACCTACATGAAGAGGATGGTGTTGAACTTGCACCCGGACGCCGACTAACGGACCTTTACTACGCCTATAATATTACGCTGTTAGCCTCAAACTTTTATGGTTTACAGTCAGTAATGTCGCGGTTAAATGGGATCGCTATGTTGGTAGGCATGTCCATTTAATTCCGGAAAGACGAAGTTGTTCTCGAGCTGCATCTCTGACCAGGAAAAGACACCCCTGGCGATCAATGGCCATAAACTTGAAGAAGTAGACAGCTTTAAATACCTCGGGGCGAGGCTGCTACCGAATGGGCAGAGCAAGGACGACATTGTCTCCCGTATTGATGCTGCTCGCTGGTTTTTCTCAATTCTTCGAAAGCGCCTATGGATCCGACGTGACATCTCCATTGCCACGAACATTCGTGTATAGCGTGCAACCATCCGGTCAGTCCTCCTCTATTGATGTGAATGCTGGGCTGTGCGCACTGAAGATGAGCGAAGACTAGAGGTCCTTGACCACCGGTGCCTGCTAGTTCCATTTAGCGACTTCATCTCAAATGAGACAGTCCGCATCCACTGCGATCGTATCACGAGGATATATCAAGCCATTCAAGACAGACGACTGAGGTGGTTTGGACACGTTCTCCGTCGTCCGCCCCACGAGCTTAACTATGCTGCCCTCGACTCGGCGCCGCAGCCCACCTGGAAACGTGGAAGAGGAGGGCAACTGAAGACTTGGCTCGACACCATCCGTTAAGACATGGAGGCAGTTCTTGGATCTTCTATCTTCGGCCTCCGTCGCTGGAGAAGGGACTGGGTGGAGCTTTCGAGATCCGCTGCCGCCAATCTCCACGCACGGACAGGTACCGTTTGTGACATCATTGAGGCCGGCTAGATCAGGCATGATCACAGCCGTAACAAGTACAAGTAGGGGAGGCAGGCCATCGCGGGCCTCTCACAGCGATTGACGAAGTTGTTGGGGTGTTTTTCCTATTCGAGTTGACAAAGACTTTGCTAATAAATAGAAGCCGAATTATCGCAGTGGTAATGAGTGCAGGCTCCCACACCTCTTACAGTCTCAGGCTGGCCAGCTTGGACAATCGACTATAAAACGGAAAGGACAGAAATTGAGGTGACTATCAACGCTTATTTCCCCACAATAAACAATATGAAACCGCTAAGACTACCACAGTATGCCAATGGCCCTAGCTTGGAAGGTTTCAAGCTGATAATTCCCCTCAAACCTCGCAGTCTGCGTTTGCGTGGACTGAGCGACTGGTGGAATGAGAGTCAGGCTACAATAGCTTATCCTTAATATGACCTCTATGGCATTCCTATGCAATGGGATCCGCGCCACTCCTTTCTTGTTGAATGACTTCCTGGTTCATTGATGAACGTTTTCCCGACCGCTATCGGAACTCATCCGTCCCTTTCTGCCTAGGGTCTCGACAGAGACCCCGATATAACCGTACTATCTGATAGTGTAGGCAGATAATATTATGGTCACGTTCAAGGAAGGCTGAAATGGCCATTTCTGGCTTATTAGCCGTCGTCAGCCAGTCATGCACGGACCCAAGTGGCGTCCCACGCGAGCCCCAAACTCGTGGCCTCTTTTGAACTGGGGCAAATGCCCTAACCATTGAGCCACAAGCGCTTAGTAAATATTCCTCCGCGTAACCCGACAAGACAACGAGCTCGTGGCTCAATGATCAGGGGGTTTGACTCCACCCAAAACAGATTGTCAGTTGGAGGCTCGGGTGGGACGCCACTTGGGTCTGGGTATGACTGGCTGACGAAGGCTAATAAGCCAGAAATGGCCATTCCAGCCACCCTTGTCTTTGCCAGTTTTACTTTCTGATTTCGTGGTTCTTTGTGCACGGACTAGGATGTGTGGACTCGCCTTGAGTCCGTCACGACACTCGGCAAATGCCGCGAAAATCGACTATCTTCACCTAATAATAAACACCAGTCGCCGTCTCTGTGCTTAGGCGGTGCACATCATCAGTGACCAGCTTGAGTAAACTGACCGTAGTTAGCATACCACGTTGTAGCCAGTTGGTCAGAAAGTCCTTTGGATGAGAAAGAAGTATCGTCGAACACTGAACCATTGTTTTTCATTATCCTGAGCTTTTGAAATCTTACAGAAGTCCGTCGTCAGAGATAAGAAACAGCAATTAAAAGGGGGCAATTAAAGTGGGCGTACACCAATCAACTGTCAGCGGTCGAGTGACACAACGATGAAGAAAGGAAAGGAGAAGGGGAAGTGTTGGGATATACGTTAGTAGCTCTCAGTGATGTCAAGGACCGTTAGGGCGTCAGCAACGAAGATGGGGGATAAGTATAGAGAATGTGGGCCAACTAACTGCGACGGACGTCCGGGCGTTACTGGACGTGACTGCACAAGGTTCTGTACGTCGGCGCCAACTCGACACATCGGTCGATTGACTTCTCGTCTGTGCACCAGAATTCCAGCACCTCCAGGCTCGTCAGGTTTCCGGTGTGAGCGAGTACCTCGACTGCTGCAACGTTAATACTCACGGCCTATTTCATAGGTATACGCTGCGACTTGTGATAATTCGTCGCCTAGTCGTAACGTCAGCTTACGTTCATGTATTCGCCATGCGAGCATGCGTTTAGTTTGTCCTATGTAGTTTAAAGGAGAGGTTAAGCATAGGATGCGACATACCACCCCGATTTTTCATGGGGATTCAGCCAGTCTTTTATTTTCATTACCCTTCTGTGCATCATAGCTTTGAGTCTGTGTACAATTCCAACACCTCGTCCTGCAACGATGCGCTCGGTCGCCTCTGAGAAGTCCTTGATCTACGGCAGAGCGCACATATCTTCGGTCCTTTATCAGTTTTGTTTAAGAAATAACTTTCTTAATATATCCGTTAGCTACATAATTGACCAGAAAATAACAAAAGGGAGCAAACCCCGCGGAATTGTTCAATTTGCCGTTTAGTTGTCTTCCAGAACTCCCACGAATGCCGGCTAGCTCAGCCGTGAGACAAATGTACGGCAAAATTAGCTTATGTAGCCCCACTTATTTATCCCTGGACCCAGAATTTTCTCCTCTAAACACGGTGGTTATAGAGTTTTGTGGGGTGAAGACATAGGATAGGCAGTAAAGGAAGTTTTAAGAAGCAAGTGTAAAGTGAACAAATGTAGTCGAAGTTGCTTCCGGCGGCCGCTGGGAGCAGGTTGTTCCGCATGTAAATGCAAGGTATGCGCGGTGCTTCGCGCCGCGGACTATACTAATCTAACTCCAGAACGGTAAGTTGAAGTAGACGACCTCCTAACCACCCTTCCGATTTTTCGGTAACTGCAAGAAACCTGTAGTTTGATAATCAGGTTTTTCCGCAATAAGTTCAATGATAACACAGATTAGGAAAATGCACACATAGAAATCAACAACACTTTTTAATACAGTAAAATAAAAATCCATTTAGCATTTATTAAAGTATCTTCC
Source organism: Ligula intestinalis (assembly GCA_036362985.1). Taxonomy (NCBI): domain Eukaryota; kingdom Metazoa; phylum Platyhelminthes; class Cestoda; order Diphyllobothriidea; family Diphyllobothriidae; genus Ligula; species Ligula intestinalis. The sequence goes on along the minus strand of JAYGXS010000004.1, from coordinate 69,760,985 downwards.
ACCGCGTGTCCTTATTTCCCGCCCATATTGCCCGATAAACACCGTTTTCGTAGGAAACAATGCAGGTTTTAGGGATAAATGAGTGGGGTTTCATAAGCTACCGTTGCCAAATTTAAAAGTACAAAACAGATCAACTCAAATTAATTGCCACTGTCACGTCTTACCCTCGATTTTTTGTTTGAACCACACCAAATGAATATACAGATAAAATATGCCTATGTAATCTATAAAATAGAAGGTTGGCATCCCAAGAAATGTAATTTTAAGGAAAAGCATCCTTTGAGAAAATAAGGAGAATGTATTCAGTAGATTTTCGATACTAGATCCTCAGGTTGTCGTCAGATTTCAAATGTACACTCGAACCAAATCGATAAGCCGGCCAAACAGAAAGATCCGTCTCCACACACATCTACGAGCACCAATTGGCACTGCTTAACAATTTAAGTCAAAACACAGCCGCTGTTGTACCTCAAACAATGGAAAACGTCTGTCCTCATCAAATACCTTGTGCATCAATAAAAAGGCTTTAGCTGATTATTATTATTTTTAATTTCGACCATTTTTGGGAATACTTAAAGCAAATTATCGTTCGGTATGCTGGTATGTCCCGAATATAAATAAATATCGTCAGTACTCACCGTGTCATAAATCGGCCTAAGCTGATTTTTTGAAGGGCGTTATGCCATTTTACAACTCATTACCTAATGATACGTCGCTGATATACTCAGGTATTAAATGGTCACATCGTGTGAACTACAAACACAAATCTTTCCGTGCGTTTTTTGCGTAATGTCAAATGTCAATGCTGATTTCCAGCGTGCGGTGAATATTTACCGATATCAGTGAGCTGCGATGTTCGTTTGCCGCTTTAATTTTTTAAAATCTTGTGAATTAGCTGATAAATATGACTACCACATCGCTGGATTTTGTTTGAAGGTCATTGATCTTCCTAATTGTACCGGTTGGAGCGCAATAAGCGTATTTTGCGAGTGATTGTCAACCTTTCGCTAATTTCGTCACCGTGCATGAAATGGCGGCCGTATACCCCTTGCATGACCTTTGCTATCTGCTTTATTCATTTCTTAAAAGGTTTGTCGCCAAGTTGTTTCTTTATACCGAGAAGTTTTTTGATTATATTGAATAATTTCACAGTTAGTGGTATTTTGTAGCTGTTCAAACAAATGTCATATAAAATGATCTATTTTGTATTATCGAAAGTAATTTTCAAGCTCTTTTAATGTTTTATTCATTGAGAAATCCCTAAAATTATTGTGATACTCCGGTGTCAATTCAAATTCTATACTTGCCCTTGTTCGATGCCCTTTAGCATTCGAAGCGTGATGATGAAATTCATGGAAAAGCGCGGAGAGCTGACATTTGACAATATCTTCAATCAACGGCTCGGTATGCGCCCTCTCACATTGGCCGATCTACGGCTTTTCTAGGCTACCTATTATTTAAAGACTTCTGTCTAAACTACAGTGAAGTACCTGTTCCTCAGATCCGGTTTTACGAGGAGGTTAGTTCCTCCTGGCCTATTTTCTAAAGCTTCGCCTATGCAGATTCGAAAACTGGAGAACCTGGAAACAGATGAGGAGCGGATAGCCCTTGGCAAGGAGATTTATGACCAATTCATTATGAAAGATCTGCTTTCCCATTCGCACGTAAGCAAGGCGTCTATTTGGAATCTAACTTTATAACAAAAGTGTGGTTTTTTTATGCAAACTCACTAAGCAACACCAAATTCAGATAACCCGGTAATTAGATTTTACTGTCTTCAGGCCATCGCATTTATATGGAAAGGCGGGCAAACCTACGAGGTACATATGTGGGCAATTTCTTTTGAAATTACGGGTGAACTAGTCATGAAAATGGAATATGGGGTAGATAATATGCGGCTGGCTACGGCGCAGTGAGGTTTTTCTGAAGCCGGAGAGGGTGCAGGGTGAAAGAGAGAGAAAGTTTAAAAAATGCAGGCATTTATCTGACCGTTGGTTTTGCCAAGTTTGCAACTTGCAGCAGATTCTTTTGCTTGCACACAAACTGGCTTCGTCAAACAGATAGCGGTTGCTTCTGCTGTTGCTAGCGACCGTTGACCAAACGACATTGAAACATTTGGTGGGACCTTATAAATCACCTTGAGGGCTTCGTGGAGATCCACATGGTGTCCAAAATCAACCATGTGGGCAGGAGTGGTGTTTTAGATGCTCATTACTTCACGTTTTCTCAGCTATGCTTTGCGACCGATATAACCTGCTCCAAAGGAGCAAGTAACTGAGCAGATGCACATGGAAGTGGTCCGAGCGGGCAGCGTACGTATGCTCGCCAATTGCTTTTCTGAATTCTCTGATGGGAATTTTCACAACTTTGAATTTATTGAATCGACAGAGGAGTCTCATTGTGGGAATGTGTGTTCAGAATACGCACTTCCTTCCTTCTTTTTCGTGGGATGCACTCCTTTCTCTACAGACGTAAATTAAGGGTTTTGGTGGGCAGGTGCACGATTCATAGAGAGCGAGAAGGCGTTTGGATCACCGGAATAATAATATTATTCGTCTGAGTGCTTCGGGTTTTTACCGGAGTCCATCACCAGAGATAAAAGCGTCAATGAAAAACAAGAAAAAGTTATAAGGGGCATGGGCCAATCAACCACCTGTGCCATCAGTCTTGAGATCCCTGCGTAGGGCGATTTATGCCGGCGCTAAATCGATAAATCGATTGACTGAATTCCCTATCGAGGCCCAGGCTTTAATCAATTCTCGGCCTATTTTGTTGCCGGCGTAGGGCATTAACCTCGCAGCTGCGACGTTAAACTCGTGACCGGTCTCGAAGGTGTGGACAGCCGCTTTTGACAATACTTCCCCCTGTCCAAAAGTCACTTTAAGTTCTGGCATCCGCGGCTTAAGCATGCGTCTAGTCTGTCCCGTGTAATTTCAAGGACAACTTAAACATGGCATGTGATACACTACGCCTAATTGCTCACCGAGACTTAACCGGCCCCTGATTCGCATGACCGGGCTGCGCATGGTAGCATTAAAAGGGTGGGCAATTCCGACGCCTAGTCCCGCAGCAATGCGTTCGGTCACTTCCGACGCATCCTTGAGGTATGGCAGGGCATGCCATATCGTACGGCTGCACGATTGTGCCAGTGGTTAGGTTTTGCGAAAGCTCGTACTATTTTTGTTTTCGTATTTTCCTCAGTGCATGCCACTATTGGGCTCCATCGATCACTTGCCTTTGTGACTTGGTTCTATTAGTTCTTCACCCATCTGGCCCGTTGCTCCTGGTTTCAGCTGGGGAGATATCGTAAAACTTTGTTAAAATTGGGACAATGTTGACGGTAGAGACAGAACTACGATGTGACTCCAGATGTCACGCATTGGAGCGCATCTAAGGGAAAAGCGCATTTTGCTTTTAAAGGCCTTACTTCTTTAGTCAAAAATGTTTCATTTTTAAACGTCTCCTGAAGCCTAAAGTAGGCTTTCTTGGTTTCAGATGTTTCACATCAACAAGGCAGCATGTAGAGTATTTGACCCTTGCCAACACAAGCCAAAATACGATCGCAGGAAGTTATTAAGGAGAAGAAGAAGACGAAGATTAGATCGCTGGGATAGCACTTTGTTTCATTTGACGTTTCAAATCTGTCGTGGATTCCTCATCAGAGACATAAGTACAACATATTAGCAGAAACGGTCGATACATGCACAGGAGGTTACATTATTTATAGGACTTAGTCATTACTGTACACACATGACAAATTTGTTTTATACGTGTGCATATACTATCCGTCTCTGCTAATATTTTCTGCTCATGTCTCTGATGAGGAATCCACAACGGATGTCGAAACGACAGACGAATAAAAGTGTTGTCTCAGTGATCGAATCTTTTTCTTGTGACTCTTGTTTTTCAAGGCGTGAGGCTGCCTTGAAGAAGCTTTGCTTAAGATCCTCATAATTTCCAGCCTCTGTTTGCTCATTTCCTGCAATTTCCAATTGTCTTGGATTTCATCCATTTTGACTACCCTGTTTTTATTGACCACATTTGGTACCGCTGCTTTCTTGACACAGATGAATATCCTGAAGTCACTGATAGTTGTTCTGTTACTCTGTCCACCAAAACTTGATGTTCTGAAAGGTAAACATTACATTCCCTGTAAATGTGGATCCGAATTCCATCAAATTGTGAAATATACTGTTTGGGCTTTAAGAATGTCACAGTCATCCTCGATAAACATAAGACTCCTTTTGAGACACAGCTTGAACCCGGCAATTAAAACAATGCACATCACATCCAGGCCGATGTTAACAGTTGCCTCCACAAAACATCTTTAATTTATGCTACTGACGAACTACTTTGCTCACAATTGTAATTTTACCGGTGATTTTCTTACAGGACTTCTCTCAGGAGGCTGTATCTAGAGTTCTTGACCTCTTAACAACAGCTCAACGGACGCGCCTCCTACCAAATGATGCCTTTTCGGTAGACCACCACTTCTGATGTTTCATAGCATCTATCTCAAACTTTCTCTAGCCCTACATCAAAGAGATATGCGACTCCCTACGTGGTTCAATTTTTGAGGCCTTTATTCGGAGTTCGCGGTTCACGCGTTTTTGTCAGTGGAAAAACTTGGAACTGAACCTTACTGTAGGTTACATCTTCTCTGGCTAATCCAGTGCTCTTTTTTCCATAGCTCACCGTTAACGACTTTAGCGTACATCGGATTATCGGTCGCGGTGGATTTGGCGAAGTTTACGGCTGTCGAAAGGCGGATACCGGAAAAATGTGAGTTCAAAACGTTTATGAATACGCCTTTTGTCTCTCTGCCGTCTTTTGTCCAAAGCGATATTCATTTTCGAAAAATTAAAGGTACAATAAAAGGGTAAAGGATGACGCAACCAACACTCAACCATTGCAGTACGAGGCTCAGCGTGAATTCTAGATGGTTGCTGATGAAATCCTCTCTGGGCAGTCAGCTTCTTGTTCCCTAATGGTGCATACCATACAAGCAGTAAGTTGGGCGGGTAAAATCGATTGAATTATGATTAAATTAACGGCGCACGTTGAGCCTCATAGTTCAATGGTAGAGCTTTGGCTTCGTAAAAGCCTTCCCTGTTGTGTGAGTAAGACTTCCACCGAGGCTGCAAGTTTTTTTCACGATTGGGTCAACTAATTTCAAAGTTAAGTGAAGAATGTACCAGAGGCAGCTGCTAGAATCCTGAGACCATTCGTGATCGGTGTGGCTCATAGGCCGGAGTTAACCATCACACAGCAAGTCATGCGACCCAAAGACCCACTACCGTTGAGTGAACAATCAGGTGTGGTCTACAGCATACCATGCCAAGATTGTGATGCAAGGTATGTTGGTGAAACGGGCAAACGCCAGGGCACAAGATTGCACGAGCATCAACAGGCAATCGACCGCAAGGATAAGCTGTATATGACCAAGTACAGCAGAAAAAACACGTCTTCGCCTTTGACAAAGCAAGGTTCCTTGCTCGAGCCAATGACAAAATGGCTAGATTACTGCTGGAATGTTGGTCTTTGACTGGCACACTCAACAGAGCCATAGACCTCCATCTCGCCTATCGGCCGTTGCGCACAAGGCTCCAGTCAGTTCGAACAAGGCCAAGACCAACAGGAAAGCAAAATAAACTCGAGTGTGGAAAAGAACCAGCTTCGGGGGTAAAAGGGGGAGAAGCCGACCAGGCACCACATCACCGCCGCGCCCACGAGGTTGAGATCAACTCAGGTGGGCAGAAACACTCGTTAGTCGACGATGAGCACGTCAGCCAGCACGCTGACTTGCGACAGCCGAAAAGTGAGCAGAGATCACACGAGCTCACCAGCGATCAATATGATGGTCAGTCAATACCGATCAGGCAGATCAAAGTTCGTGTTCTTAGCGCGGATATAATAACAGGCACGTGGCAAGGCTGCAAGAGTCCCGGCAAACAGGAAATACCACCCAGTTATTCTGACGATGGAGCCAAGCGGGTATCCGAAACGCCAGTCTCAAAATAAAACGGACCATGTTTTCATACTTTTCTCTTTTTCCTCATCCTTGGGGGATGGTGAAAACGATAGGATATCTAGACCTTGAATCTTCACGTATATGAAATCAAAAGTGAAGCTAAAAGTGTTACGAATGGTGGATGAACGGTCACAAATCCTTTGTGGAACTCACTTCTCCAATCCTGGTTTGAAGCTCACTTTTGATCTCCGCCATCATCAAGTCAAAGGGTCGTGCTACGAGAAGTGCACCAAATGGAGTTGTCGGCCATTTTTATTTGTCTAAAGGCTTGAATGCGGACTTAAATGCCTTTCAGTAGGAGTCTCTGTTCCTTTGAAAACGGCCAGCTCATTTTTACGTTGGGAGTTTTGGTTCCTTTCGTGCGCCGGTATAATAGGTCAGAATAATTTTCAGTATAACAAAAGCCACAGTAGACCTTGAGCAATATGCTTTGCAGCTATCTATTCAACAGCAATAACGTACCTAGAGGTATTAATGTACCAACCATGATTTAAGACAACTATCCAACGCTAAAGTACACGACACCAGTCAATATAGAAAGTCTGTTTTTTCTAGTCTATAATTGGTTAAAAGCTTTTTTAACTGAAAAGGCATATGTGCACGTACAAGCCATCCTAAAGTGCGATGAACATCTTCTTTTCGCAAAACAAGTCTTGAACAAGGTCCTTCAAGTTACATTTAAGCAAACAAAGGAGACACTCCATTGTTTTGATATGTCCCACGCGCACTTGAGAGTATACGTTGACAAAATTGAAATCATGTAAATTTGGCAATTTTAAGCACTGCAAGCTTATGGCGGTTTTCACATGCATCAGTATATCCTGTAAGCGATAGCAGCGCTCAAGATTGCGGGGATTTAACATGGAAGGTGAGTAATTTTCACATAATACGCTGAGTACTTTTAAAATTGAGTACATAGTGAAAAATGATGGATTACAGTTGCTGTACTGTTAGAGTGATCAACCTTGTACCGGTTTTTCTCTCCGGATGGCTACCAATCATTGATTTATTTTTTGTAGAAGAAGATGCCACCATTGGAAAAATGGTTTTATTTTCCTGGCGTTTCGGCTTCCGTCGGGAATGCGTAATCATACGGAATGGTACGATTGTCTGAGTCACACAGAGCCTTAGTTATGACTCAGACTAATATACCCGATGAAAGCCGTAACGTCGGGACAATTAAACTCTTGTACGGCAACAGTAGCTGATGTAGGCCCACTCATTTCTCCCTAATCCCTGCATATTTTTCTACGAAAACAGTTGTTATAGGGTTTTATGCGTGGGGAATTAGGACACGCAAAGGAATGTACTTTATGCTAAATGCATTTTTATTAAACTGTATTTAGAAATGTTGTTGATTGATGTTTGTAGATTTTCCTAATCTGTATTGTCGTTTAACTTACTGTGGTAAAACTTGATTATTGAAATAAAGGTTGCTTGGATTTCCTGACTAATTGAAAGGGTGGATAGAAAGGTCGTTTACTTCAATTTACCTGAGGTCCCACTTACCGTTCTGGCGTTAGATTGTTATAGTCTGCGGTGCGAAGCGCTGCGCACACTCCCAATTTACATGCGGAACATCTTATTCTCAGTGGCCGTTTTTCTTTACTTTACACTGATTTTTAAACATTTCCGTTTCTTATAATTTTGAAAATAGGCATCCCGAGAAATATAGTTTGACACACGAGATTCTTCGGGAAACGGGAACAAACTTTATTGAACATTTTTGACACTGGCACACCAGGTCGTCTTCGGACGAGAGGGAATTGTGTGAAGAGCAGTCCGCATTTTTAAACGTGTCAAAAAATTGATAATGGCGTGTCATCCGTGGTCAATAGCATGTTTTGGTGGTTTGCACTTTCTCCAGACTTTTTCAAAATTGGTGTACATTGAATCCAACCCAGTGTGCCTGTTGATGCACGAGTCGTCAGAGTTGATGGGATCCAAATACTCGCGATCTTTCTTGTATGGGCAAGAGCCAATCAAGCAAGTTTCGTCCCATGCAAATTAGCGTCCAGTTTCTAATGTGTGCGTGGTGACGTCGGACAAGTGATATTGCCCCTTTACCGCTCGTTGATGTTCGCATAAGCGTGTGGAGGCCGATATTTATGTCTGTCCGCAATAAACTGCATTGCAGCCGCTACAAGGTATTTTGTAAATGACATCTTTTATTTCCAAATAGCCAACCCTATCCTGAGGGTGTACAAGCAGATTTCGCAGAGTATTCATTGGTTTGTTTGAAACTTGGATTTTAAACTTCCTCAGGTGTCTGTCAACGAGTTTAGACACGTTTTTAATATACGGAAGTGATCGCCAATTTCTTGGATTAGGCGCTTGATCAGAACATTTTTGTTCCTTTTCGGTTTGTTTAAACTCTTGTCGTTTACTGCATCGACGCACGAACTCTCTAGGTTAACTGTTTTTTGAAAACAGTGTGAACAGGTAATTGAGTTCGGCTTGGTAGAGTTCGGGGTTAGAACAATGCGTTCCTGCTCGATTCTGCCTATCGTATTTCCCCAACCCTCAAAACTCTATAACCAGCGTTCTGCAGGACAAGATGCTGGGACTAGGGGTATATGGGTGGGCCTTTACAAGCTTCTTTTGCCTCTTGTTCAAGTTTTAGTTTCAGATAATTTGGTGAAGATAATAGGCAATGCCTTTGAAAACCCTATTCATAACGCGAAGAGCACTTATTGCTTCATCCGTAGTATCTACTCATTTCATCTCAGTATTATGCCCGATTTGATGGTGCCCTCTGGGCGCCTGAAGCATACTTATGTATTGATTATTTGACTGTTGTTTCTGCAGGTATGCAATGAAGTGTCTGGACAAAAAGCGGATTAAAATAAAAGGTGGAGAATCGCTTGCCTTGAATGAGCGCGCGATGCTTACTCTCGTCAGCACTGGGGTAAGAATCATACGCATTTGTATACTTACTGATGTTGTAACCACTTTTGTATGCGTGTTAACTTTATTGTTTTGAATCGTGTGCAATTTGCGGTCATGAGCAGTCTTCCTTTCAAGGCGTACCAAGGCAAATGCAGTGTTCAAAACAAAATCGAAACACTATAGAAGTATAGATTGAGACGAAGGAGCTGTGTCGATCACCGGAATCATACATTTATTAGTGTGAGCTTTCGAAATCCTACAGGAGTTCATCGTCAGAGATGCGTTTATTGGGAAAATTAATACACTGGACTATAGTTGCAGCAAAGAAAAACAGAAAAACATAGCAAAACGACTATGTTCTGGAGTGATTTTTGTCACCAAACAGCTATGACAAGACAATGCAGGCCATTAGTCCTTTGTCCTACAAGCATATCCGAGAGAAAATCGTGGTTAGTAGTTGACATTAGGCGTTGAGGAGTGAATTTGCATGTGGAAATTTACACCTACCGTCATTTTTATCAGTTAAAAGATCTCAAAACCCTTTAAACAAAGTGGGAAATCTGGAATTCCTGTATAAAGAAAATTCACACTTTGATGAATGGGATAAATGTGAAGAGAAAATTACCCCGGTGGGAGCGAACCTCCTGCACATGTGTTCAAAGGCATCTGACCTTCAAATGCGTGCCCTAAAATGTATAAGAATGGCGTTCGCAGCATTCTTGTTTCCGCAGTTTTCCGAGCACATGACAGAAAACATCAAAATTGCTGTAAACACCCTACACAAGTTTCCGAACCCTGTCATGGACTTTGCTGATTAACTGTGCACAGAAAAAACACCATGGAACGAAAACCTGTCAGAATTAGTGGCAGGTGATTTATTAATGGGCGCTTAGAACAAAACCGCAAAAAGACTCAACGGCAGGAGTTTCCTTGGTAACAACGAATATTCTTATTTATATTTACATGCCTACACCCACGGTTCCCGTAATACAGAAGCTTAGTGTTTTTTTACATACGATATCACTTTCCAACCCTAATTCTTACCCTAACCCTAACAGAAATTAATTGAGTAGGCATGTAAATATAAATAAGGACATTCGTTTCTACCAAGGAAACTCCTGCCGACTAAACTACGTCCTTCATAGTGCAGTTGCCAAGAAACAGACAAATTCTATAGAAATCCTACATTCGGGAGGTGTATTTTGTCATCAGACTGCTATTACAAGGCCATCCGGGCAGTTCGTCCTTTGTCCTCCAATTATATAATGCTGAAAATATGAACTGACAGTTGACATTAGGGTGTAGCGGAGGGCTAAATCTGACTACTTTCGTAATAATTTTATAAACATTTGCACCCATAGTCATTCTTATCACTTAAAAGATCTCAAAATGCTTAAGCACAATCAAGGCTGCTCATAATCTTCCAAAGTGGTAAATTTTGACTTAACGTAGAGCAAATTCACACTTCATGACAGTGATGAATGTGAAGAGAAAATTACCCGGTAGGAGCGAACATCCCTCAATATTTCCTAAAATGTGTAAGGGCACTGTTCACATCGCCATTTCTTTCGTTATTTCTCGGCTGCATGACAGAATACATTAAACTTTCCTTGGTAAAAGAAGTTTACGGAAAAACGCTCGTAAACTGTATCGTCAACTTTTGACTCTAGCACACCAGGTCGTCATCAGATGCGTGGAAAATGTGTACAGAGCAGCGAAACTTTTAAACATACCGAAAAAAGGCGATATTGTCTACTCATATTTTGTCAATAGCAGTGTCTGTTGGTTGACGTCTATTGCGATGACTTCTGCATTATCGGGCACGTCGAATTGGATGCTATGTACATAAATTTCAAGGAAGCCTGGAATAAACGGCAACCAATCCGGACTAGCGGTCAACCAAGAGACACTGCTGTTGACCAAGCATGACAAAGCTGTATCGTTTTTTCCGGGATGTTTAAAATTTTCACTGCTCTATATGCATTTTTCCACACGTTTCTGGTCACACAGCCTGGTGTGCTAAAGTCAAACATTCACAAGAAAGTTTGTTAGCGTTCCCCAACGAACTTGTTCCATCAAATAATATGACCTGGGATGCCAGTTTTTCAAGTAAAATAAATGTAAACACCCTACACACGTTTGTGATCTCTATGCTAATTTGCTGTTTCACACCACGGCGCGAAAACATGTCACAATTATTGGTATATGACTTAGACAGTAATGGGTACTTGACACAAGACCGCAAAAAGACTAAGCTACGGCCTTCGATGTGCAGGTTTACGCGGCTTTTTAATGTATCGAAAATGCGGTTAATCTAGCCACACAAAAAGTTTCTTTGGATGCTTCGGATATGTCCCGTCGTTTTATCATAATTCTATCAGAGAAGCAAATAAATTGTGAATCTGTGAAGGCCGACTACGCTTGTTAAGGCTGAAACCGACATCCGCGCTCACAGTCGAGGAAGTTTATTCCTTTGTTTATTTATGTGCGTGGGTGGTTTATAAAAGTGCACCTACTGAAACCTGATTTCAGTCATCGCTTCACATGTCTGCCTATGTGTGCCATGAAGGCAATTAATCTAGTAGGTGTGCCAACAGCGTCGATCAGCACACCCCCGTTTCCGGTGACAGCGAAGCCACGTGTGTTTTTTGTGTGCTATTTTAAACGCTCAGCTTTATGACCCAAAAATTGGACCGTTCAAAATTCACGTGTATGCATAGTTATTTAGAGTTTGGATGAAGTTAGTTACACGCCGCAATTGCGTGCGTAGTTGCCTGTTTACCGAAACGGTAGCCTGACAGACTTAAATTGCTTCACCCAATTTTAGGCTTTAGGATTGGAAGTCATGCTTGTTGAAGCAACCAAAGTTTTCGACACATGAACTGCTTTCTGATATCCACTCTGACCTATTTTTGGACATTTAAGGAAGAGTGGACCTAATGATTTATTAATGACTGGCGTTGCAGGCCGACAGCCATAAAACATGATTTATAGGCCCACATTTAATGCGCACACGCTATCTTCACATATTCACAATCGCTTGTCCCCTGGGACGAGGAAAGCATGAGCCTTGTTGCCCAGCGGCTATTTCCGTGCATGGCGAAGTCTGTATTTTTATTTGATCACTTAGAATTTAGGAGGTAATGATTAAGTTGAAAACCGAACAGCTTCTTCAGAAAACATTCCTCTTTCTTTCGGTCTTACCCAACAGACTTGGACAGTACTCACTTTACAGAGAAGAAACCATTTATAGCACTCACAGGATGGAGGGCAGCGGTGTATTTAACCCGCTAGAAATCAGTATAGATGATTCTCAAGTGTCCGCCTACAATTTATGCCCAAATTACAAATGCGCAATGCACAGCTGCCTAAAAGGCGCTGGGATAATTATGCCTTATCTCCATGCAATGGCATGGCAGCAGTGGATATGTAACTGGTGTAGCTGCATACAAAACGGATCGACTTCTCTCGGTTTGCGTGCCTTGTATTGTGCAGATTGTGAAAAGGACAAAAACCCAACCCAACCCCGTGTCCGACATTAGTTACTGACGACCACTACTCTCTTCCACTGTCTACGTGGTCTGTTGCGTTTGGGATGGGTCAAGCCAATAAAAAAACATGTGGACATTTGTATTTGCCTTATTTCACAGAGCGAACACAGGGCAGGGGACTGTAAGCACTTCTAAGAGTTACATTACATTGTAAACCAATCATCTGTGCGCCATAAGGCACATAGAGGGTAGTTGTGCCCAACGGATTTCCGCGCAGGTTGCAGTTTATATATATTTATTCAATGAGTTAGTCGAAAGTAGAAAGACTAGTTCAGCAAATATTCCTTCTCTGTCCTGTCATATCTCACAGAACTGCACAGAACTCCTCTTAAGGGGAAGGAAGGTATTAGGGCATTCACTCGGTCGAGGGTGTCGATGAATTAAACCCGCTCAGAATCAAAAAACATGGTTTTGCAGATGATACGTCCAGCTTCAAAAACGCAATGTACAGCCGTTCAAGAGGCGCTGGGATAAGCAGGTCTTCGTTCCATGCGACTTAATGGCATCAGTGGCCATGCGGTCTTCAAGAGCACTCTACGGGTGCGATAATTCGCAGCCTCCCACACGAGTGTTCTGAAGTTAATAGTTTGCTATTTTTCTTCCCCAAATCGTCCTTTGAATGGGGGTGGATAGACGTATCCCCGTACTGCAGCTGAACCTGTTTTTACTTCGTCCAGGGAGCACATATTGCCCTGTCCTAAGTTTACTGCTACGTTAACCACGAGCCTAGCCAAGACACTAAGCCTTCCAAACCTAACCCACAGTTATTTTAACCATGACCCATATCCCAAATCCCCAGTCCTGAAACAAACTATTTTTGAAATTGGGCGCCATGTCACCTTCAATACGGGGGTGGGGGTTCAGTTAAAACCGAGCTCAACCCTTATCCTCTTCTCAGAAGTTCCTTTTTACTTCATTCAAAAACCTATAATGCAGTGTGCTGAGTTGGTCCTTTTACGTCCTGTCATGTCCCACAAATCTGCGCAGAACTCCTGTTAAAGGGCACGAATAATTTATGGCATCCACTAGGTCGAGAGTGGCGATATATTTAACTTGATAAGAATCGGAATATTAGACTTTACAGGTATTACGTCCAGCTTCCAAATGCGTAATGCACACCGGTGAAAAAGGCGCTGGTATAATGAAGTCTTAGTTGTACGCGAGTGCACGGTAGCAGTAGACATTTAACCTTTGCAATAATTTCTGACAGAAATAACTTGTTTTTTTTCGTTTTCTAAATCTTATTTTGGTTGGGCACGAGTATACGTATCTCCGTACTGCAGGTGAACTTGTGGTTAATTTCTCTCGAGAGCACATATTGCCGTGTCCTAAGTTTACTGCTTTGTTAAACACGACCCGAACCATGACGCTAAACCCTCTAACCCAAATCCATAACCCTCTTAACCACGATATATATCCTAAACCCAATTCTTAAACTATCTTCGTCTGAAATGTGGCGCCGGGTCAGTTGTAATATGCGGGCAGTTTTAACAGCATGGCAGCCGTGTCTTCTTATCAGAATTTCTTTTTCATTAAGATAACCATTTAGTTGGGAGTTTTTTGCGTTGTTTCACTCTATTTCAGCAGATACGTTTACTGTCTTTTAAAATGCACACAATAAGCTCCCATTTTAACCCTCTCAGGGGAATAGGGCAATTCATTTGGAAATAAAAAGTGCTCTCTAAGCATAATTGGACATGTATGACAATAGTGTGAGACGTTTATGAAGTTTATAATAGTCCGAAGAGAGTGTTTCTCCGAGCTAGGCAAAATTACATTTTTAAACTGAAGTTTGTATAAAATGTCAGCTTTTATTGCACTAAGAAATTGATCCTCAAATCGCAAAAAACCGAGTCCTTTTGAAGCTCTATCGACTGGTGGCGGAAGATGCTACACACACTTGAGTAAAAGTATATCGAAACATTGTTTTCCCGGTAGAAGTTTGAAAAGGGCGAAGATCACAAGTTGAGCAGAATGTATTGACGTCATACAATTTCGCGACCTCTAATTCATCTGCAAACGGTCATTGCCTGCTAATATAGTAAATTAACTGTACAATTAGAAGAGTGAAGCTTAATAGGTAAATAGGGTGTGAAATATAAGACAAAAAATGTGGGTGCATAGTGAGGGTTAGAGGAGGGGGCAGGTAATTATCACAGCAAGGCGGTTCAGGTAACAGTGAAAGCCTGTGAAACGTAATTAAAGGGGGGGGGTGGATCGTCACCACGGCAATGCGAGGTTGATCACATGATCCAGCCGTTTACTGAGTTCTGGTTTTCCTCTGCGTATCGCAGCGGCCTCGGCAAACCGTAGGAGACGTCCGGTCGCAGCCCGAAGTACGAGTTTAAACGCGGTCTTTTGGTCAACTATATCAACTACAGCAGAATATAAGGGCAATATTTCAAGAAAAGACGTCCTTTGGAAAAATTATGAGAATTTTTCAGTAAATTTCTGACATTGGATCCCCAGTTCGTCGTCAGACTTGAGAAAATGTGCAAAGAACGATTAACATTTCAAAGTGCTCGTACAGTTACGTAGTCTTTCAGTTTCGGCAAAAATTGGTAGCTGAGATTTGCGTCACGTAGTGGTGGGCATAATTAGCAGTCGCGATGGCGTAGGAGGTAATTGGCAACTGTAATTTCCGTCGGTCCGAGGTCAGTCCGGGTCATCCGATGTGGGCGCTTAAAGAAGAGGACTATGCATGAATTGTGAATAGGCAGGCAAGAGCATACAATATTTGCTTTGGTTGTAAAATTAACAGAACAGATATCAGCTGAACGCCTAGACATGTCTTTCACCGCCATTCTAACTTCAAAGTTCATGATTGTCAGGGGTCGGCTCATCGGTTTTCCCCCTCCCGCAACGTTCTCCTTTTGCCGCCTGTCATCAAGCTGAAGTTTTTAAACCATCTATTTATATTTTTATCCTATCAGACACTTGTCGTTGTTTTGAAATTCCAAGTCCAAAAAAAACCTCGAAAAGAGGCATAAGCAGAGTAATTAAATTATGCCGATGAAAATCGCTCATTCCACCTTGGCAGTATGGGAGATTATTTCGTCGAACCAAGTTTCGGCAAATACTAGGTTGCACCTTCTGTGAGTGTTTTCTACAAAATATAGTGGAATTTATGAGAACTTTTAAAAGCAATGAGCAAATGAGTCAATAAACTGGTATGGCCTATCTGTCATTAGTCATCGATGTCTACTCACAACTTTCTATTCGTCTCAATGCATATTGTATTCTCAAACCTCAAGTTTACACCACAGACAGGAGAATAAGCATGTTCGACATCATTCAAAAAGCTGACAAGGTATTCGGAGAAATATTTCAGAAAGCATACAACCGCACAGTTACAAAACGTTTGCCTCTGGAGTATACTTAAACAGCGTTTCAACTCCATGTTGACTTCTTCACCGTCTGAACTGCCACCCCCACCATTACTACCAGCGCTGGGGTATGATTGACTTCGGCTTTTCTGGAGGTCGCACGTTACTCCTACACCTCACTCTAAAGGACTGGTCTTCTGGAGATACAATCCACCCAAGTTGTGTGTACAACAAGGCAAATGAACCTGTTGTACACCAGACGTTCAATGTCTGGTTGTCTGAGCGCCATCTCCTACAACAGACAGATGAAATATGTCTCGGCCGTCCGTTTTTCCACATGTCGCTTGCCCTTTTATGAGTAAAAAACACAGTACAGACTACGTTAAGTGCCTGAGGCCTTATCAGACGGTGCGTATACTGTTCTGCTTGTGTCGAGATTACTACGCAAAAACGTCCACAGGGAGGCGTTTCGCCTCTCCCCCCCCCTACCACACGGCTTACTTAACCTTGAGCTCGGAGAGCTCCGGATTGATGTCTTGATGAGCTAGTTGATTGATCAGAAGCAGGTTTTCTCTCGGCAGACTACTAACAATAAAGCATTCGTAGTTTGAGGCCACTGTGAGGAGCCTACTAGTGACTGTTT